>CM049307.1:63916869-65116869 GCA_026874595.1 Sipunculus nudus
AAACAATGATGTTGAGAATCCAGAATATACAAAATTCACACATTTAAATAATGATCATAAGTACTTGGTTTTATGGCTTTTATTCATATTAAAAAATAACTGTAAAAAATTCATTTTGGACTAATTTCACATCAATGTACACACTAGACACAGTAGGAATCTAGATTAATATTATCAACTGCATCTTTGTCTATCATTAATTTCCTTCATATAATCCTTAATGATTAGTAATGAATAATATGATTTACTTCTTTATCATTAAAATTGAACTGAAAAATGCCATAGGTGACTGCATGGTGTTATTTGGAATATGTGACATTCTACCCATCGATACAAGATTCTTATATCATCAGTAACTGCAAGTTAATTTCCTGTTATTATAAACTAACAAATTCCTTTTCTATTTTTCTTTAATTTGTTATTAAAAACAAATAAAAATTTATTAATTTATTGTTTATTGTTATGTTGTTGGTTAAAACTACTAGATGAGTTGGGTTGAACACCTGGATCAACTGTGGCTGGCCATAAGCTGCCTGGATTCTCCCCTCAAGCGTGCATAATTTGATGAAAGGTCAACAAGGTCAACATACAGGTGACTCAAGAGGGGCTGGAGAGAGCCAAAGTCTGACAGGGTCTCATAAAAAACATTAATAAAAGCTACAATATTTGGCAAAATTCTTTCAGCTTTCTAAACTAAAAAGCTGAAATCCTTATGTGTGCATGATATGAAAATTATATCAACAGTGCTCACGGGAAACAAACGTGCCATGGTCACAGTTGGGCAAAATTTAAGGTACTAATTTTATATTTATACTAATAACTTATAAAATTTGAAAAATTCAGAACTAATTTTGGGTATTCAATTGAATCTTGATTAAATAATGTTACATCCCTGACAAAAAAGATCTCTAGCTTCAGCAATGCCCCTGTTAAGGGAGTAAATATATTTCTTGATTTTTTACAAAGTGCATAATGTTTGGGCCCATAACTTAAAAAAAATACACAATACTGACATCATTTCTGGCATGTGCATAGTGAATGTATAGAAAAATATGTATATTATATGATCAAAGTCAGATCAGTGGTTTTGATATTGGGCAGTCTTAAAGTGTAACATTGGGTTTTTAATGGAAAAATGAAGTTTTTCATTGATATCTCGAAGGAATTAAGTCCTAGTGACCAAATTCTTGGCATGGTAGGGGATTTTGGAGAAATCTAACTGTATGCCAAATTTAAGGAACTTAGAGCTGAAGCTCGGGAGCTGAGCTCTAGCAAACTGCATAACACTAGCAATATGTGACATGGTGCTTGAAAACTTGAATAAAATCTAGAGTTTTTGATCAACTGGTTTCAAATTTTTGGTGTTAACAGTTGAAATGCTAACAAAAACATGCTGTGAAAATTAAATCCACAGCAGTTACAGCAAAAAAATGTGCCATGGTCAAAGTTAGTCAAAATTTAAGGTACCAATTTTTTATTTTTGCTAATATTTTTAAAAATTTAAAAGATTTTGATCTAATTTTGGGTATACAATTTAATTTTGATTAATAAAAGTAATATTACTGGAAAAAAAGTGCTTAGCTTTAACAAGTTTTGTGTTAAGTGATAAAATTTCTTTCCTGATTATTTACAAAATGCATTATGTTTGGGCCCATAACTTTTTTAAATTAAATAATACAGACCTAATTTCTGGCATGTACATAGGAATTATATAGAGGATTATTTATAGGAAATATGAGGAAAAACAGATGAGTGGTTTTGATATTAGGCAGTCCTAAAGTGTGAAAATAGGTTTTTAATAAAAAATTGAGGTTTTTCCTTAATTTCTCAAAGGAAGGAAGTCGCAAAGACCCAGTTTTCGGCTTGGTAGGAGATCTTGGGGACATCTAACATTATGCTGAATTTTGGATTCCTAGGTCTTACGGTTTCAAAACGTGCCACATCTACGGACGGACGGACGGACGGACAGACGGACGGACGGACGGACGGACAGACGGATGGACGACGGACAATGGACCACGACTATAGCTCAGATGACTTATAGTCAGCTGAGCTAAAAAGGTTACAGTTTTTGTTATATTGTTGCACTTGAAAATGTAAAGTTGCTACAACTACTTGGCAAAGGTCACTCTCGTAGTAAAGGACTTCAGTCATGACACAACTTTATATAGCCTTTGTCCTCTCACCCATAACTATGCCCATATCAAGTTTGATATGGTTTTGAGAAATATTTTGTGAGTATCTTGTTCCCAAAACAAAATTCTGTGGTGGCAGTGGAGGGACCATGCTGAAACCATAACTATCCCCTGACTTTCTCTGGGGATACAACTTTTATGTATCAACAACAACTGCACCAATTCTTACCATCTCAATGAAGTCATGACATGAACTGCCATAAATGTTTGCAAGTGTACTTTCTAACAACACCTACCATCTGCAAATAGATTCTGTTATAACTCAGTATAAGTAGGTGAACCTCACTATATCATTTTATAGCATATTGTTGCTAAATTTCTGACTCATGCAAACATGTCTCCTATGGGTTATATGATTGACAGCTAGGTAGTGGCAGGCTCAGGTAATGACATTGGCAACTAAACACCGATATTATGGGATTTGCATTTTAGTTCATCCAATAACATGTAAACTTTTTTGTGTTAATTCCTCGCTCATAGTCTACTGTGATCAGCTGTGGACAATGATACATGATGGATGGATGGCCATTGCAGTGCAGTTTACCAAATGACAGGCATCACAACTCTAAGCAGGCCCTATTAATCCACATAAAATACCTAATAAATTATGTATTAATTGGCTAAATCTCCTCGATACTTAGTAAATCCATCCTTAATTATATTCTAGACAGCCCAACAATCACATGATTTTCAAGACACATTTCAGGGCTAATGATATGCCTGTTGAGTCTAGCCATGATGATATGAACATTTATAGCCACTTAAACTTAGCATGATAAAGCAAAGCAAATCATTATAAGCTGAGTGGTTTAACTACAGCATCTCTGGAGTTGTGAGATGAGATTCTGGTTATATATATATATATATATATATAGAAAGATGTTGAATGGCCATGCTGGTCCATCTCATGGAGATAAAGAACAAGAATACACAGAAAAAGTCGGATCACCCCGTATGGGAATCGAACCCATGACCCTCCGATTGCCGGTTGTCTGCTCTACCACTGAGCTAACAGGGATCCCCAACTTCCTCTGTGTATCAGCACACTTTCATTGGAACCAGCGAAGTGACGTCACTACTGTGACTGGTATTATACATACTATGTGTCGACACGGCGACTTTGCATGTTGCAGTGATAAACTGATGGCCTTTTATGGTGTGCATCAAATATTATATAGAAAGATGTTGAAAGGCCATGCTGGTCCATCTCATGGAGATATAGAACAAGAATACACAGAAAAAGTTGGATCACCCCATATGGGAATCGAACCCATGACCCTCTGATTGCCGGTCGTCTGCTCTACCACTAGGCTCACAGGGATCCCCAACTTCCTCTGTGTATCAGCACACTTTCATTGGAACCAGCGAAGTGACGTCACTACTGTGACTGGTATTATACATACTACATGTGTCGACACGGCGACTTTGCATGTTGCAGTGATAAACTGATGGCCTTTTATGGTGTGCATCAAATATTATATAGAAAGATGTTGAAAGGCCATGCTGGTCCATCTCATGGAGATATAGAACAAGAATACACAGAAAAAGTTGGATCACCCCATATGGGAATCGAACCCATGACCCTCTGATTGCCGGTCGTCTGCTCTAACACTAGGCTAACAGGGATCCCCAACTTCCTCTGTGTATCAGCACACTTTCATTGGAACCAGCGAAGTGACGTCACTACTGTGACTGGTATTATACATACTACATGTGTCGACACGGCGACTTTGCATGTAAATGGTTAAGTGCATGTAAATTGGACAGAATTAAGACGACTGCTTAAGCAGACGGCCGGCAATCGTAGGGTCATGGGTTCGATTTCCATACGGGGTGATCCGACTTTTTCTGTGTATTCTTGTTCTATATCTCCATATATATATATATATATATATATATATATATATATATACGGAGTGATTCATGTGATTGGGGCCTGACTTCCGCATTAGTGTATTTAATCTGCTTGGTGCAATGGGGATCTGATCTCCAGGGTTGTGTTCTCAATCTATATGTCAGAACACTAACACAAACTTTGAGGTGGACATAATGGCCAAGGTTTAGGCCCCTGCTGGTGGATACCATGTGAGAATATGGAAGATAACCAAAACAATAGTTGCAATTGATCTTCTGAATGACTGGGAATGCCTATTTGTACATGGTAAATGGTTAAGTGCATGTAAATTGGACAGAATTAAGACGACTGCTTATCAACAATATTGGCTATCTTACATTACGTTTGCTTAACATTCCGTACAAGAATTATAGTGTTACACAAATAATCACTCTGTCTTCCCTATGTTCAATGTGTAGTGGTAAGTATTAATTAATTAAGATGCAAAATCCTGTCACACAAAGTGGGCCCCTTATTGTGACCAAGTACAGGCTTACTGGTTGCTCTAGTGTGCTGAAGTGTGTCTGGTCATATGGGAGGTTGCAGGAAGAGGCCTCCTTCCTGTGACCCCCCCCCCACCCCCAACGCATTGAAGGAAAGACAGCCATATATATATATAACATATATATACCCAACATTTTTATTTGGTTACTTATACAACTGTTCAGAGAATGTATCATCTAGGGTGAAACAAGTAAAACATTTGGCCTCAAGTACTCGACAGACATTACCCTACTCACACTCGAGTACTCATTATATGTAATTGCATGATTTCTATGCTGGATATTAAGTACTTCGTCACTATTACCCAGACTAAAGTACATGCATCTTTCAGCCACAATATTATAAGATCTTATTTCGAATCAGATGTTTATGAATTTGTAATTATATGTTTCACAAATAAATGTAACATGTTAATTGTGGATACCAGTCGATTCGTATGATAAAATGTCTATCTATTACAATTAAAATTCAAATGCACAATGATACCTATACTAAAAAGTTTGTTTGGTTGTTGATTTTTTTAATTAACGGCTCAGGATACACCATGCAAGGAGTGGATTACATGTAAATACAAACATTGCGCAGCATGGACAACTGGCCACCATGGTATTCAGGGCTATTTACGTCACCGCTCATTGTAAACGACTCCCTCAAGGCAGCCCGTTTGAAATGTTTTTTTATTACATACACGCAGGTGTTTTCATTAAATAAAATCCACGTCCACAATTGACATAGTACGCTCCCGAGGCAGCGGAAAACTTGCGCTTCTAAAGAAGCAACTGATTTTCACGCTGCCAGCTTTGACCATTTATGATATATTTAGACACCAGATGGCGGTTTGTTGTCCACTGAAATAAACGTGCGTACGATGTGACAAGCAGCCAATCAGATGCCAATAAACAAACACTCGACAGGCATCCTGGCTCCACCCATTGCCGCGCTTCAAGCGCCCCTTATCAGTTTCCGGTCGAATTTAAATTGCCCCCTCTGCATTCTCGCATCATCGACCGATTCGATTATGACATTATGACTGTGTTAGCGTAGCCATGTATCTGTTGTCTGCAGAACTGAAACCAGCCAGCGAGGTGTGCACGCAGCCCTTGTTGTTACGTTTCGTTTGAATTACAGCTCACCGGCCGAGCATCCTATGTGCCCAAGGCCCTAAGCAAACCACGTCAGGGGCAATTCTCTCTGAGCCTGTGGCCTGTTCAGACAGTTACGCTGGGGGATGAGCTGTCACTCAAAAAGAAATTAATATGATTGGCTCCGTGTATTCCTCGCTTGGCTTTGTCTTCCAGCACAAGGTCTCATCTGATTGGACAAAAATACAGTGCTCCCCTCTGGTGTTGCAATTCAGGATACGAGGTCATAACAAACAGCGCCTTACGATATAGGAAGTAGCCCTATAGGTAAAGCGCTGTGTAAAGAGCGTATTGACATAGTCTATGTCATATGTCTATGTCATAGAGGAACAAGCCGCCAAAAGAACTCTAAAATCTGAACCGGCCTTTGCAGAGTAAAAACGCCTTTTTTTTTGCAGTAACTATTTTCCCAGCCATATTTCACTCTTCTGTCCTTCACTATTCTGTTCTTCTGTCATTCCCTATGCATTTGAATTGCTGACTTTAAGAACGTGCCAGATCAAGTCCAGCCTGACGTATCCTGACAGTCACTTTGTCACCAATTTCTTGTGGTGACGAAATGACTGTGGTGACGAAACCACTGGTTCCCTAAATTGTAATGTACTGGTATCATTCATACATGTGCACATTTCATATTGAAATTCAACTTGCATGATACTCAAATCAATATTTCCAACAAGAGGGTTGGAAAAAAATTTTAAAATCCACAAATTTTGATAAAAAAAAACAACTGTCATATGTTAAAAAAAAAATCTTGTGTAATGCCAATAATGGAATGCAAGTAAGCAAATTTCTATAGTATATATATTAAATACAATGGATTAATGTACATTATGGGTAAATGTAGGAAATTACAGTTTATTCAATGACACCGAGGAAAGCACTTATGGTTTTCTTGTAATCTATAATGACTATATGAAGCTTATTGTTTAAAACTCATGACATAGCAAACGTCTTCCAGGATATAAGACGAAATGTTAATCTACACCCGTAAAAAATAAAGGTATTATCAGATTATAGATCGACGAGTCCGATTGTGGATTACAGTGTGTGCTGGGTGAAAGATAGCTCGCTTCAGTATACCTGGTTGCCATGGTCGCCCGTGGGCTGTCAGGACAGCAGTTGTCAGATGGACAGGACGGGACGCTCGGCGAAGACCGCAATCACAGGTCCAGAGGGCCTCAGTGCCCAGACAGGGGGACCAAGGGGAAGGAATCCATCCAACAAACAAACTTCATGAAAAAGTGTGTGTGAAGTTACCAAAGGGTTCGAAACCGTCCTTCAAGTGTTGCATAACAGTCGCGGGAAGTCTGAGACGTCCTCTGGCACTTGTGTTTTGGGCTCAGAGACAAAATCAGACGTATTTATTGGGCATCTTAGCCATTTTTGACCTCGTGGTGTGCAGACTCGGCTCGCTGTATTTATAATGACAGCCATCTTCGAATTTCGTGCGAGTTATACTTCGAGGCTGCGTCCTGATTGGCTGATTATAATTAGGTCTCGTAGTTGCCCAATCAACGTATAGAATTCAATAATTTGACCTCCTTCTCAGGTCAACTGTACGGAAACACGTGCTTTTACCATCTGTTTACCAATCCCGCAGAAAATATACACAAGGCTACCTTTGAACTAAACGAGTAGCTGACTGGAGGCCAAAATGTAGGTCTCTATGGTCCAACAGCCAAGCAGTTTACAAGACTTTTACCATAGGTAAGACGTCAATTTGGTAGCGTTAATATTGCATATCTACTTTGTTTTAGAAGGTGATCCGTGAGCGATATCTGAGGAGAATAAAGGGGGTCTTTAAAGCCTATTATTAAGGTCATACCCCTGCGTTGGTGTACTTGGTCCTAGA
Source organism: Sipunculus nudus (assembly GCA_026874595.1). Lineage (NCBI taxonomy): Eukaryota > Metazoa > Annelida > Sipuncula > Golfingiida > Sipunculidae > Sipunculus > Sipunculus nudus. The sequence continues at coordinate 63,924,460 of CM049307.1, forward strand.
CCAAGATGTCAACTAGTTCCCAGCAAGTGATCACTCATGCACCCTTTTTCAGCAGCGAAACGCCTGTGAAATCATGAATAAGGTGTGAATATGACTGTATGTCATGGTGCTGTACGCGTGTACCTACAATTGTGTTATGTGTCACTTTTTCAACTTTTGAAGGCCCTATACCCGGAATTATAATGATTCAATGAGATTTTAGAATCTATCATTGATGATTGCACGTCAAGGAAATTCATAGCGTATTCGATATTCGAGGTTCGAGATTCAGATCCATAATACTCCCCCATTGCTCCAAAAGCCTCTATCTTTCCGTGCCCTCCAAACGGGGATTCCCAGCCTCATCAAGGGTTATCGTGAAACGGAGCAAGGCATCCTTCTTCAGAATAATACAGAGCAGTTATCAGAGCAGCACAAACGGCCGTTTTAGAGCAGCAGCCAACCATATCTTGGTCCAAATCGCATATATCTATCGATATTTACGGCCTCCTTTCTGTGACGAATGCCATGTACCGGCAGACTATATATCGTTTTTTTTTTGTTTTTTTTTTTATCTCCGTATGTTTGGTATCAACTTTCACCACATGTGCACGCCCTTCGTTTTCCAACCCGATAATAATTAGAGCGGCACAAACGACCGTTTCAGAGCAGACCTCCAATTTGATATTCGCCGAAAATAGGGCACAAATCGCTGCTTTAACGGCCCACAGAGCCAAACTATCGTTTTTTTAAGGTCACCTTGCATACCATTCGATACCTCGCCCCCCCCCGCCTTTACATCCAATAAGATCCAATATAACGCCAATCTTCCCATAGAAGCCAGAATAACACACACCTCGCTATTCTGACCGCCGCAGGCCCGCAAACTATCGTTTTCCAACGCCATGTTGGGTATCAAGTCAAAGCCCACACCCCTGGCTGTCCGGCCCAATAATTATTCGAGCGGCACAAAAAGCCGTTTTAGAGCAGAGTCCCGCCATTATATCGAAAAGGCCATAAACATTGGGAACATCGCTTATACGGCTCCCACGGGTCACAACCATCGTTTTTTCAAGGTCGTCTTTCCCACCGGTCGACAGCCTGACCACTCCGCCCTCACGCCCCATGATAATTAGAGCGGCACAAACGGCCGTTTCAGAGCAGGCCTCCATTTTGATATTCGCCGATAATAGGGCACAAATCGCTGCTTTGACGGCCCCCAGAGCCAAACTATCATTTTTTCAAGGTCACCTGGCATACCATTCGATACCTCGCCCATCCCGCCTTCACATCCAATAATATCTAGAGCGGCACAAAGAGCCGTTTTCAGAGCAGTGCGCCATTTGGATATTCGCCAATATTCCCATAGATGCAAGAATGACACACACCTTGCTATTCTGACCGCCGCAGGCCCGCAAACTATCGTTTTTCCGGCGCCATGCTGGGTATCAAGTCAAAGCTAACATGCCTGGCTATCCGGCCCAATAATTATTAGAGCGGCACAAAAAGCCGTTTTAGAGCAGCGGCCCGCCATTATCTCAAAAAGGCCAAAAACATTGGGAACATCGCTTACACGGCCCCCCACCGATCACAACCATCGTTTTTTCAAGGTCGTCTTTCCCACCGATCGACAGCCCGTCCACTCCGCCCTCACGACCCATGATAATCTGAGCGGCACAAACGGCCGTTTCAGAGCAGGCCTCCATTTTGATATTCGCCGAAAATAGGGCACAAATCGCTGCTTTGACGGCCCCCAGAGCCAAACTATCGTTTTTTCAAGGTCACCTTGCATACCATTCGATACCTCGCCTATCCCGCCTTCACATCCAATAATAACTAGAGCGGCACAAAGAGCCGTTTCAGAGCAGTGCGCCATTTGGATATTCGCCAATATTCCCATAGAAGCCAGAATAACACACACCTCGCTATTCTGACCGCCGCAGGCCCGCAAACTATCGTTTTTCCGACGCCATGTTGGGAATCAAGTCAAAGCCCACACCCCTGGCTGTCCGGCCCAATAATTATTAGAACGGCACAAAAAGCTGTTTTAGAGCAGCGGCCCGCCATTATCTCGAAAAGGCCATAAACATTGGGAACATCGCTTACACGGCCCCCCACCGATCACAACCATCGTTTTTTCGAGGTCGTCTTTCCCACCGATCGACAGCCCGTCCACTCCGCCCTCACGACCCATGATAATCTGAGCGGCACAAACGGCCGTTTCAGAGCAGGCCTCCCTTTTGATATTCGCCAAAAATAGGGCACAAATCGCTGCTTTGACGGCCCCCAGAGCCAAACTATCGTTTTTTCAAGGCCACCTTGCATACCATTCGATACCTCGCCCATCCCGCCTTCACATCAAATAATAACTAGAGCGGCACAAAGAGCCGTTTCAGAGCAGTGCGCCATTTGGATATTCGCCAATCTTCCCATAGAAGCCAGAATAACACACACCTCGCTATTCTGACCGCCGCAGGCCCGCAAACTATCGTTTTTCCGACGCCATGTTGGGAATCAAGTCAAAGCCCACACCCCTGGCTGTCCGGCCCAATAATTATTAGAGCGGCACAAAAAGCCGTTTTAGAGCAGCGGCCCGCCATTATCTCAAAAAGGCCAAAAACATTGGGAACATCGCTTACACGGCCCCCCACCGATCACAACCATCGTTTTTTCAAGGTCGTCTTTCCCACCGATCGACAGCCCGTCCACTCCGCCCTCACGACCCATGATAATCTGAGCGGCACAAACGGCCGTTTCAGAGCAGGCCTCCATTTTGATATTCGCCGAAAATAGGGCACAAATCGCTGCTTTGACGGCCCCCAGAGCCAAACTATCGTTTTTTCAAGGTCACCTTGCATACCATTCGATACCTCGCCTATCCCGCCTTCACATCCAATAATAACTAGAGCGGCACAAAGAGCCGTTTCAGAGCAGTGCGCCATTTGGATATTCGCCAATATTCCCATAGAAGCCAGAATAACACACACCTCGCTATTCTGACCGCCGCAGGCCCGCAAACTATAGTTTTTTCGACGCCATGTTGGCTATCAAGTCAAAGCCCACATCTCTGGCTGTCCAGCCCAATAATTATTAGAGCGGCACAAAAACCCGTTTTCGAGCAGCTTCCCGCAATTATCTAGAAAAGGCCAAAAATATTGGGAACATCGCTTATACGGCCCCCCACGGGTCACCATCATCGTTTTTTCAAGATCGTCTTTCCCAACGATCGACAGCCCGTCCACTCCGCCCTCACATCCCATTATAATTAGAGCGGCACAAACGGCCGTTTCAAAGCAGGAATCCATTTTGATATTCGCCGAAAATAGAGCAAAAATCGATGCTTTAACGGCCCCTAGAGCCAAACTATCGTTTTTTTCAAGGTCACCTTGCATACCATTTGATACCTCGCCCATACCGCCTTCCCATCCAATAATAACTAGAGCGGCACAAAGAGCCATTTCAGAGCAGTGCGCCATTTTGATATTCGCCAATCTTCCTAGAGAAGCCAGAAAAACACAGACCTCGCTATTCTGACCGCCGCAGGCCCGCAAACTATCGATTTTTCGACGCCATGTTGGCTATCAAGTCAAAGCCCACACGTCTTCGTGTTCAGCCCAATAATTATTAGAGCGGCACAAAAAGCCGTTTTAGAGCAAAGGCCTGCAATTATCTAGAAAAGGCCAAAAATATTGGGAACATCGCTTTTACGGCCCCCCACGGGTCACAATCATCGTTTTTTCAAGGTCGTCTTTCCCACCGATCGACAGCACGTCCACTCCTTCCTCACAACCCATGAAAATTAGAGCGGCACAAACGGCCGTTTCAGAGCAGGCCTCCATTTTGATATTCGCCGAAAATAGGGCAAAATTCGCTGCTTTAACGGCCCCCAGAGCTAAACTATCTTTTTTCAAGGTCACCTTGCATACCATTTGATACCTCGCCCATCCTGCCTTCACATCCAATAATAACTAGAGCGGCACAACGAGCCATTTCAGAGCAGTGCGCCATTTTGATATTCGCAAATATTCAAATAGAAGCCAAAAAAACACAACTCAATATTCTGACCGCCGCAGGCCCGCAAACTATCGTTTTTTCGACGCCATGTTGGCTATCAAGTCAAAGCCCACACGTCTTGCTGTCCAGCCCAGTAATTATTAGAGCGGCACAAAAAGCCGTTTTCGAGCAGCGGCCCGCAATTATCTAGAAAAGGCCAAAAATATTGGGAACATCGCTTATACGGCCCCCTTCGGGTCACAACAATCATTTTTTCAAGGTCGTCTTTCCCACCGATCGACAGCACGTCCACTCCACCCTCACATCCCATGATAATTAGAGCGGCACAAAGAGCCGTTTCAGAGCAGTGCGCCATTTTGATATTCGCCAATCTTCCCATAGAAGCCAGAAAAACACATTCCTCGCTATTCTGACCGCCGCAGGCCCGCAAACTATCGTTTTTTCGACGCCATGTTGGCTATCAAGTCAAAGCTCACACATCTGGCTATCCAGCCCAATAATTATTAGAGCGGCACTAAAAGCCGTTTTAGAGCATCGGCCCGCAATTATCTAGAAAAGGCCAAAAATATTGGGAACATCGCTTATACGCCCCCCCCCCCCCCCCCCCACGGGTCACCATCATCGTTTTTTCAAGGTCGTCTTTCCCAACGATCGACAGCCCGTCCACTCCGCCCTCACATCCTATTATAATAAGAGCGGCACAAACGGCCGTTTCAAAGCAGGAATCCATTTTGATATTCGTCGAAAATAGGGCACAAATCGATGCTTTAACGGCCCCCAGAGCCAAACTATCGTTTCTTCAAGGTCACCTTGTATTCCAATTGATACCTCACCCACCCCGCCTTCACATCCAATAATAACTAGAGCGGCACAAAGAGCCGTTTCAGAGCAGTGCGCCATTTGAATATTCGTCAATCTTCCCATAGAAGCCAGAAAAACACACTCCTCGCTATTCTGACCGCCGCAGGCCCGCTAACTATCCTAACTATAGTTTTTTCGACCCCATGTTGGCTATCAAGTCAAAGCCCGCACCTCTGGATGTCTGGCCCAATCATAATTAGAGCGGCACAAAAAGCCGTTTTCGAGCAGCGGCCCGCCATTATCTAGACGAGGCAAAAAATATTGGGAACATCGCTTATACGGCCCCCACGGGTCAGAACCATCGTTTTTTCAAGGTCTTCTTTCCCACCGATCGACAGCCCGTCCACCCCGCCCTCACATCCCATGATAATAAGAGCGGCACAAACGGCCGTTTCAGAGCAGGAATCCATTTTGATATTCGCCGAAAATAGGGCACAAATCACTGCTTTAACGGCCCCCAGAGCCAAACTATCGTTTTTTCAAGGTCACCTTGCATACCATTCGATACCTCGCCCATACCGCCTTCCCATCCAATAATAACTAGAGCGGCACAAAGAGTCGTTTCAGAGCAGTGTGCCATTTGGATATTCGCCTATCTTTCCATAGGAGCCAGAATAACACACACCTCGCTATTCACAGGCCCGCTAACTATCGTTTTTTCGACGCCATGTTGGGTATCAAGTCAAAGCCCACACGCCTGGCTGTCCGGCCCAATAATTATTTGAGCGGCACAAAAAGGCGGTTTAGAACAACGGCCCGCCATTATCTCGAAAAGGCCATTTTTCCATGTACGTCTATATTCATCAGCCTATACCAAAGAAGACTAAGCGATATTCGGTCGAACGCTTTGCTGAAGTCGACAAATAAACATTAGCACAGACCTTTTTGTCTTGTAAAATACTTATGCACAACACTGTATAATGAAAATATATTATCTATTTCACTTCGGTTTTGTCTGTATCCTGCTTGTTCTTCATAAAATCTGTGATTTTCTTCTGCCATTTTAACAAGGCGATTATTTAAAATTCCTGTTAATATTTTTGAAGTAACACCCAGTAAGGATATACCTCTAAACTTATTCACATCTGAATATGACCCTCCTTTATTCAATAGTACCAACACAGCATTTTAAAGGAAATGATCCTTTAGCCGTAAAACAATTATACATTTTCTTCAATGCCCGAACTAATGAATTAGTGCCATTTTATACAGTTCAACGACCACACTATCAATGCCAGGTGCTATACCACTGTTTTATGATTTTATACTGTTAACAATTTCTTCAGTTGTTAAAGGGATAAGATAGTTATTCTGTTCATTTATTTAATATTATTCATAAGTTATTAATGCAAGTGTATTCCTATAAGCTGTATTGATTTAAATTTGGAAAAAAAGTTGCAACTACTTGCTTGTTTTACATGGTTTTAATACTATTAAATTTACTCAACTGTATATTATAATGATCACTTTATTTATAAAATTTAACGTTCTATTTTTCTGAACACATAACTTTTCGCGGTTACAAAGAGATTCAAAACATACACACGTTTCAGATTCTTATTTTTTCATACTTTAAATGTAGAGCCTATTCTCACATTTTTAACATTATTTATGCTTTAATATTCCACGTGCATTAGTTATGTTTTTCTCTTCTCATCTGTACATATATCACGTTTGTTGTATTTGTATCAGTTATCACTAGTTCTACATTTATTCATTCCGTTGCTTGTATTGATTTTTGGGCTATAAGAAAATGGCAAAACTCATTTTGACGACGGACAATCCAAACATTCAAATAGAACTTGGACGACGAGTGAGGAATTTTGACGAAGGAACATTGAATGTCCACCAGATCGAAGTTGTTGAAAAGGGCAACATGGCCAAGGTGAGAACTAGCTCAACTGCAGTCATGGAGTGCTACAGCGATAACAATAAGGACACATGGAAAATAACCTGTGCATATAACATACAAAGTTCTGACTGTTTTATTTTTTATTCTTTTGTTATGTGTATATGAACATCACGAGATCATAAATATAAATATAAATATATCTGGTTTATACAAATAAAGATTATACATAGGAGATGTCTATATTTTCTTAACTCACAACAATTAGAATGTAAGTCTATACAGATAAAGTGGGTCAATTAATCGTTATACATGTTTATTGATGATCAGTATATATATATTCTTTACCCAAACAACTCATAAAAAAGTAGCTATTCTACACTGACAAGACAAAAACGGATAAAGTGGGCCGGATATGTTTGTATGATGTTTCAAATTGCACCCGGTGAGTTAAAACTGGAAAACAATTTGACACCTGCAAAAACGAAAATCGATAGCTCTTCTTGTAATCATCTAGAGACACAGCACATTTTCACAATTGCTCAATACCTTTTCATGTGTCTTTTCCATTTATTTCAGTTTTCACAGAATCAAGACTTTGGGAGATTTCCTCCTGTGGACAGGCAGAGCAAGACTAGTCCAGGCCTCTCCCTTCGATAGGAAATGGGGAGTTGTCCTCGACATGAGGGATGTGAGGGCTTTGTACCCACTGCAGTGGAAGGGGAAAAACATGTAAGGGAAGGTTTTGATTTATTTGTGAGAGGGTCAGTAGAAAAAAAGGCAGATAGCAAGAACGCATAAGAATTTCCACAGCGTTCCACATGGTTCAATATCGTAAATGGTGCCATGTCGTTTGGATGATATATGTAAACATGTATAGATTTCGTGTATATATCGTGACATCTCTTGTATATAATTATATATATTGTACATAATATGATCATGTATGTTTTTTTAAATAAATAATGTCCTCACTTTTTTTTGTTTCTTTCAAATTTTTGTGAATGTTATCATCAGTAATGATCTGATGAGACATTAGACAATTATCCTCATGTCGATCGTTCACCCATTGACTGACCTTAACCCGTTTTATTTATATTTATTAATCTTCTCATCAAAATGTGTTAAGGACAAAATGTGACAAAATGTGTATTTATTAGAAACATGTTCCTAATGCCTTGAGGTTGAAAACATTCGAAAACGATGGGTCAGTGTAACCGACTGTATTCGAGCAGAGTACGTTGTAAAAAAATTACAACAAAATTCCTGAAAATCAAATTCAGTTGAAACAGTGTTGATCTGCCGTCCATGTACAGAATCACTGAACCGTGCCGCTACTCTTAAGCAAGATGTTCTGTTGTAAAAGTTATCACAAAAACAATAACCATGGCACTTTTTTTATACTGTAAGTACATTTGATCTAATTTTCACAGCATGTACACATACACATTTAATGTGTTAAATTCTTAAGTTTGAAAGCATGAGTATTGAAGTCCTCGGGTCGCCAAGGCCTTCCTGTCACAGGTGTACAGTCATTCTCATGTGCCACCCTCCCCCCTCCCCCATTAAGTCTTTGCAATACTTGTTATTGTTATCGTTAAATATAGTTCTTTATTAGTTAAGCTGTTTCAAATGCAATGTACACACCTTTTTAAAAAAAAATTATACAGGAGTAAACCAGAAGATGCCATGTTGTGCTTATATAGCAAATAGCAAAATAAATTAATTTTAAATTAATACTAAATAATTTATAAAAATATATTTAACCTATTAGTAAGCAAAATTTGATAATAAAAGACCGAATTCGTGGATAAATTAGAAATTTTAAATTCTGAACAATATGCTATTTTTAGACACATTGGTTTGCAAATTAGAAAATATATATCCTCGTTTCAGTCCAGCAATCACGTTCGCTGATTTATTAATTGACCTGTTGATCACGCACTCGCCGTCAGGTCAATTATTATTGTATGTAAGGGCGGAGTGGACGGGCTGTCGATCGGTCGATCGGCGGTATGGGCGAGGTATCAAAAGGTATGAAAGGTGAATTTGAAAAAACGATAGTTTGGCTCTGGGGGCCGTTAAAGCATCGATTTGTGCCTTATTTTCGGCGAATAGCAAGATGGAGGCCTGCTCTGAAACGGCCGTTTGTGCCGCTCGAATTATCATGGGGCGTGAGGGCGGAGTGGACAGGCTGTCGATCGGTGGGAAAGACGACCTTGAAAAAAAGATGGTTGTGACCCGTGGGGGGGCCGTATAAGCGATGTTCCCAATGTTTTTGGCCTTTTCGATATAATGGTGGGCCTCTGCTCTAAAACGGCTTTTTGTGCCGCTCGAATAATTATTGGGCCGGACAGCCAGGGGAGTGGGCTTTGACTTGATACCCAACATGGCGTCGGAAAAACGATAGTTAGCGGGCCTGCGGCGGTCAGGATAACGAGGTGTGTGTTTTTCTTGCTTTTATAGGAAGATTGGCGAATATCAAAATGGCGCACTGCTCTGAAACGGCTCTTTGTGCCGCTCTAGTTCTTATTGGATGGTAAGGCGGTATGGGCGAGGTATCAAATAGTATGCAAGATGACCTTGAAAAAACTATAGTTTGGCTCTAGGGGCCGTTAAAGCAGCGATTTGTGCCCTATTTTCGACGAATATCAAAATGGAGGCCTGCTCTGAAACGGCCGTTTGTGCCGCTCTAATTATCATGGGATGTGAGGGCGGAGTAGACGGGCTGTCAATCGGTGGGAAAGACGACCTTGAAAAAACGATGGTTGTGACATGTGGAAGCCGTATAAGCGATGTTCCCAATGTTTTTGGCCTTTTCGAGATAATGGCGGGCCGCTGCTCTAAAACAGCTTTTTGTGCCGTTCTAATAATTATTGGGCCGGACAGCCAGGGGTGTGGGCTTTGACTTGATTCCCAACATGGCGTCGGAAAAACGATAGTTTGCGGGCCTGCGGCGGTCAGAATAGCGAGGTGTGTGTTATTCTGGCTTCTATGGGAAGATTGGCGAATATCCAAATGGCGCACTGCTCTGAAACGGCTCTTTGTGCCGCTCTAGTTATTATTTGATGTGAAGGCGGGATGGGCGAGGTATCGAATGGTATGCAAGGTGGCCTTGAAAAAACGATAGTTTGGCTCTGGGGGCCGTCAAAGCAGCGATTTGTGCCCTATTTTTGGCGAATATCAAAAGGGAGGCCTGCTCTGAAACGGCCGTTTGTGCCGCTCAGATTATCATGGGTCGTGAGGGCGGAGTGGACGGGCTGTCGATCGGTGGGAAAGACGACCTCGAAAAAACGATGGTTGTGATCGGTGGGGGGCCGTGTAAGCGATGTTCCCAATGTTTATGGCCTTTTCGAGATAATGGCGGGCCGCTGCTCTAAAACAGCTTTTTGTGCCGTTCTAATAATTATTGGGCCGGACAGCCAGGGGTGTGGGCTTTGACTTGATTCCCAACATGGCGTCGGAAAAACGATAGTTTGCGGGCCTGCGGCGGTCAGAATAGCGAGGTGTGTGTTATTCTGGCTTCTATGGGAATATTGGCGAATATCCAAATGGCGCACTGCTCTGAAACGGCTCTTTGTGCCGCTCTAGTTATTATTGGATGTGAAGGCGGGATAGGCGAGGTATCGAATGGTATGCAAGGTGACCTTGAAAAAACGATAGTTTGGCTCTGGGGGCCGTCAAAGCAGCGATTTGTGCCCTATTTTCGGCGAATATCAAAATGGAGGCCTGCTCTGAAACGGCCGTTTGTGCCGCTCAGATTATCATGGGTCGTGAGGGCGGAGTGGACGGGCTGTCGATCGGTGGGAAAGACGACCTTGAAAAAACGATGGTTGTGATCGGTGGGGGGCCGTGTAAGCGATGTTCCCAATGTTTTTGGCCTTTTTGAGATAATGGCGGGCCGCTGCTCTAAAACGGCTTTTTGTGCCGCTCTAATAATTATTGGGCCGGACAGCCAGGGGTGTGGGCTTTGACTTGATTCCCAACATGGCGTCGGAAAAACGATAGTTTGCGGGCCTGCGGCGGTCAGAATAGCGAGGTGTGTGTTATTCTGGCTTCTATGGGAAGATTGGCGAATATCCAAATGGCGCACTGCTCTGAAACGGCTCTTTGTGCCGCTCTAGTTATTATTTGATGTGAAGGCGGGATGGGCGAGGTATCGAATGGTATGCAAGGTGGCCTTGAAAAAACGATAGTTTGGCTCTGGGGGCCGTCAAAGCAGCGATTTGTGCCCTATTTTTGGCGAATATCAAAAGGGAGGCCTGCTCTGAAACGGCCGTTTGTGCCGCTCAGATTATCATGGGTCGTGAGGGCGGAGTGGACGGGCTGTCGATCGGTGGGAAAGACGACCTCGAAAAAACGATGGTTGTGATCGGTGGGGGGCCGTGTAAGCGATGTTCCCAATGTTTATGGCCTTTTCGAGATAATGGCGGGCCGCTGCTCTAAAACAGCTTTTTGTGCCGTTCTAATAATTATTGGGCCGGACAGCCAGGGGTGTGGGCTTTGACTTGATTCCCAACATGGCGTCGGAAAAACGATAGTTTGCGGGCCTGCGGCGGTCAGAATAGCGAGGTGTGTGTTATTCTGGCTTCTATGGGAATATTGGCGAATATCCAAATGGCGCACTGCTCTGAAACGGCTCTTTGTGCCGCTCTAGTTATTATTGGATGTGAAGGCGGGATAGGCGAGGTATCGAATGGTATGCAAGGTGACCTTGAAAAAACGATAGTTTGGCTCTGGGGGCCGTCAAAGCAGCGATTTGTGCCCTATTTTCGGCGAATATCAAAATGGAGGCCTGCTCTGAAACGGCCGTTTGTGCCGCTCAGATTATCATGGGTCGTGAGGGCGGAGTGGACGGGCTGTCGATCGGTGGGAAAGACGACCTTGAAAAAACGATGGTTGTGATCGGTGGGGGGCCGTGTAAGCGATGTTCCCAATGTTTTTGGCCTTTTTGAGATAATGGCGGGCTGCTGCTCTAAAACGGCTTTTTGTGCCGCTCTAATAATTATTGGGCCGGATAGCCAGGCATGTTAGCTTTGACTTGATACCCAGCATGGCGCCGGAAAAACGATAGTTTGCGGGCCTGCGGCGGTCAGAATAGCAAGGTGTGTGTCATTCTGGCATCTATGGGAATATTGGCGAATATCCAAATGGCGCACTGCTCTGAAAACGGCTCTTTGTGCCGCTCTAGATATTATTGGATGTGAAGGCGGGATGGGCGAGGTATCGAATGGTATGCCAGGTGACCTTGAAAAAATGATAGTTTGGCTCTGGGGGCCGTCAAAGCAGCGATTTGTGCCCTATTATCGGCGAATATCAAAATGGAGGCCTGCTCTGAAACGGCCGTTTGTGCCGCTCTAATTATCATGGGGCGTGAGGGCGGAGTGGTCAGGCTGTCGACCGGTGGGAAAGACGACCTTGAAAAAACGATGGTTGTGACCCGTGGGAGCCGTATAAGCGATGTTCCCAATGTTTATGGCCTTTTCGATATAATGGCGGGACTCTGCTCTAAAACGGCTTTTTGTGCCGCTCGAATAATTATTGGGCCGGACAGCCAGGGGTGTGGGCTTTGACTTGATACCCAACATGGCGTCGGAAAACGATAGTTTGCGGGCCTGCGGCGGTCAGAATAGCGAGGTGTGTGTTATTCTGGCTTCTATGGGAAGATTGGCGAATATCCAAATGGCGCACTGCTCTGAAACGGCTCTTTGTGCCGCTCTAGTTATTATTGGATGTGAAGGCGGGATGGGCGAGGTATCGAATGGTATGCAAGGTGACCTTGAAAAAACGATAGTTTGGCTCTGGGGGCCGTCAAGGCAGCGATTTGTGCCCTATTTTCGGCGAATATAAAAAATGGAGGCCTGCTCTGAAACGGCCGTTTGGGCCGCTCTAATTATCATGGGACGTGAATGCGGAGTGGACGGGCTGTCGATCGGTGGGAAAGACGACCTTGAAAAAACGATGGTTGTGACCGGTGAGGGGCCGTATAAGCGATGTTCCCAATATTTTTGGCCTTTTTTTCGAGATAATGGCGGGCCGCTGCTCTAAAACGGCTTTTTGTGCCGCTCTAATAATTAATGGGCCGCACAGCCAGGGGTGTGGGCTTTGACTTGATACCCAACATGGCGTCGAAAAAACGATATTTTTCGGGCCTGCGGCGGTCAGAATAGGGAGGTGTGTGTTATTTTGGCTTCTATGGGCAGATTGGCGAATATCCAAATGGCACAATGCTCTGAAACGGCTCTTTGTGCCGCTTTTGTTATTATTGGATGTTAAGGCGGTATAGGCGAGGTATGGAATGGTATGCAAGGTGACCTTGAAAAAATGATAGTTTGGCTCTGTGGGCCGTCAAAGCAGCGATTTGTGCCCTACTTTCGGCGAATATCAAAATGGAGGCCTGTTCTTAAATGGCCGTTTGTGCCACTCTAATCATTATCTGGAAAAACGAAGGGCGTGTGGTTAAAGTTGATACCCAACATGACGGTGAGAAAAAAAACGATATAGTCTGCCGGTACATGACGGTGAGAAAAAAAAAACGATATAGTCTGCCGGTACATGGCATTCGTCACAGAAAGGAGGCCGTAAATATCGATAGATATATGCGAATTGGACCAAGATATGCTTGGCTGCTGCTCTAAAACGGCCGTTTGTGCTGCTCTGATAACTGCTCTGTAAAATTCTGAAGAAGGATGTGGCTTGCTCCGTTTAACGGTAACCCTTGATGAGGCTGGGAATCCCCGTTTAGAGGGCATGGAAAGATAGAGGCTTTTGGAGCAATAGGGGAGTATTCTGAATCTGAATCTCGAACCTCGAATGTCGAATACGCTATGAATTTCCTTGACGTGATGATTGCGCTCAATCATTGTCACACAATTCCTCGTTGGGCATGCCACAGAAATGGCTAACCTTGGTCTAATTTTCCCATAAATCCTTTGGAATTTGATTTTATAAACGACTCAAAGATTGTACAACTTGAACTTAAAGGGGTGTATCTAAAACCCAGAGATCTCCCGCCTGAGATCAAAATAAAACCCGGAGATCGCGATATCTTAATTAATAAGGCAGCAATTTGTATTAAACCTTCCCCTTGACACTTCTAAATGACATCCGCATCGAATATGATACTTAATTTGCAAGTGCACAAAGTAATTATTCAGTTATCCACGGAAACCTCACCCGGAGATGACCCGGAGATCGTCCGGAGACCGCCATCTTGCCCGGAGATCCACCAATGAGTGCTTCCCACTGATTCCCACTCGCCACAACAGATGCCGCCACATACATGTCTGACTCCCGCTCTGATATGTTATATCGTTTACGAGTCTAGTTGATTGGAACTGTCACTAAAATACCTATAGCTTCTAACTAGAATATTAATTCATATAAATTTTATTTTCCGATATTAACAATATTAAAAAAAATGATAATAATATATTGATATGTTATTGATATGTATTTGATACGATATTGATATATATATATATATATATATTTATATATTAAAATAAACTGTTTTAATAAACTTATTATATTTACCTGTATATAATAAAAAAATTATATTATTAAGTATTATTATTATTTATGTTTATCAATTTATTTATTTATTATTTACCTGCCTCATAGCCGCATTATTTGTTTTTACTTTAAAATAATTGCATTACAGTTTATTTAGTGGACCGCTGCATTCCAGCTCTGGGAAAACAGGGTATCCAGTTAGAAAATGGTGTTTTGGGTAATTGCCATTCAAGCACATAAAGTTTACCTGCCTCATAGTCGCGTAATTTGTTTTAACTTTATAATAATTGCATTAGGTTCTCTGTATTTCTGCTCTGGGAATGCATATTCATTGTTTGCAGAGGGTACATGTAAAGACATAATCCTCCGATATATCTTCAGGTTCATTTGCACAAATATTATGCCACCATATATCACACATTGAACATGTTATCATATTTCCATAAAAATAGTCAGGATATTTGCATGCACAGTGTAATTCTATCCCATGGTGCACATGTTTAACCTTGACAGGACGTTTTTGCTGAATTTTTGAAAACGGTGTGAATTTTTTTTGCTCTAAATGGGTTCTCATATTAATCATATAACCAGTAAAATTTTATCATTTAACCAACTGTTCAGCCTCTTGTTGGAAAATTCAACCGCATTTGCGATCGCATATACCCCACAGTCTGAGTTATTATTCTGTAACATGGCATTCACTACCGGAACGTAATTAAGATTGCTCCAAGTTGTAGATTCGGCAAAGCTGTATTTCTGTTGAAGAAGTAAGACTCTTTGCATGCAGCACCACCCAAACAATCTATTACAAACAGACCCCTTTCATCCGGTCGGACCGATATAAGCCAATGTGAATGTCCAGTGAAATGTATTTGTACACACGGGCCTTTTCGAGAACCTATATTTTTAAAACCTGTTTCAGGCACGAACCATTTGTTTTGTTCATCACTGAGGCAAGGTGTTAGTGTAGTATCTTGGAATCCGATGATTTCTGGATATTGTTTTTGTAAAATTATTTGCGCAGCACGGATATGCTTATCAGAAAGCCAAGAATCGTTTTCTATTTCTCTTTTGTTTTGAACTGTTAGTCCGAATTCATGCAGCCAATACCTGTCGGCAATTTATTCTGTTTTAGCGAGAGTCAATTTCTTATTATTTGTTTTTGTAGGTGTTATCTTCGGGGATTACTTTACGAATATCGCTTATCGGGCGATTACATTCGTTAGAGGTCACACAATTTACCTTGGTTATTTTATTTGTGGTCTGTTTTGGGGTAGAGGATGCACTAATTTCAAAAGGTTGTGTATCGATAATGCTTTTGGGCATCCCTACTGGACTACAATTAGGAGTTGGAAGCGAGTATGAACTGTCGTCTTTATTTTTTAAATCAAGTCTAATTCTCACTCGTTTCTGTTCTGAATTTTTCAAAATTGATTTCGGTGATTTTTTAACTGTAACTTTATTTAATGGTGTTTTATCTGGGGTAGCTTGTGTCTTAACTTTATCAACAGTACTCTGTTTTTTGTTTCGAAATGGGAACTGGGCCATCTATAGCTTGGGAGATTGCAGAGTTCTATCTCTAAGCGAGGTTATCATGGAAACATCGGTATCGGGAGCAGCTTCAAATTCGTACACGAAATCTGATTTTCTCAGCTGTTTTCTACCCGTTTTTCTAGCCACCCTTTTCTTACTACGCCGAGACATTATTGAAACATTTAGTTTGCGTTTTTGATTGATTACATCCATACCTATAGATTTCCTGGCTGCAAGAATATGGTAGCAAATATTTGTTGCTGCGCATTGACATTTTTCTTTTGGGAACAGAGTTATCGCAAATTTATTGTCATTGTTTCCCTCCACAATGAAAGTACCAAATTTCGCAACTAATTCTATTTTCCCTTTATTGATTATATCTTGTGCCCTTTCAGTTTGTGTCAGGATCAAAGGATAATAGGATTACAGTACTTCAGATAGCTACAAGGGATTAATTTCCCTGCTGAGGTCTATTGGTCATCGCTGTCTGTACATAAACAATATTACTCCATAAATGAATTCGTTTGCCTTCAATGGTGCGCAACAGAAAAATAAATGAGTTTAATTAGTTTATTATTAAATAGTCAAATTGGCCATGTCTCTGGATGAGCCACACCGTTAATGAGGTTTGCCCATAATAACTGTGTACACAGTATGACACACCAGCACCTGCCTGAATGCCCAGGCGTGCTGGGAAGAGAATCCATAATTTTGTAATCAATTTACTTTGATGGGGGGATCCTCGCGCTGCCCTTTTTATATAATTATGTTTCAAATCCGTTAAATTCTGGTCTTAGTGCCGAATAAATAAACCACAATTTTGACATAGTTTTTAGGGAACCTGTGAGCTTATGCGATGGTGTGGCGTCGTCCGTCATCTGTACGTTAACCCATACTATCTTGAAAACACCACGAGGTGGCATCACGAAATTTTATTTAAAAAATTAGTCATCTAAAAAACTATATCGGATTTTGCTTATTTTTTGACTAACTGCATTTTCTTAGATTTTATAGGGAAAAAGCAAAAAAAAAGCTTTAAAAATCTTCTTCTCCGAAACTGTTCAGCCAAATTGTCCAATATTTCACATAAATGATTCCTGGAATAATCTTTCTCAAGTTTGTTCGAATGGTTTAAGTTCGGTGATATTTGGCCGAGTTACAGGAAGTTGAACTTAGTCATCTGTCCATAAAGCATACTAAAATTACAATCTCCGAAACGGCTGGAGCTATCATCAACAAATTTTATGCCAATGTTGTTAACATGAGACATATCTGAAATTGAGGTATTGGTGGCGCCACCTGCACCAACCTATTTTGTATGGGGGTCATCAGTGCCCGTATCATACTGACAGCTACAAAAAACTTCTTCTCTGAAACCATATGGCCAAATAGTTTAATATCGCACAGAAATGATCCTAGGGTAGTGCTTTCTGCAATTTGTTCAAATGGTCTAAGTTCAGTGACTTTTGGCTGAGTTGTTGGAAGCTGAATTTAGTCATATGCTGTAACAGCCCATTTTAGCTCAGTGGCTACAAAGATCTTCTCCTCAAAAACCACTGGGCCAAATTCTTAAATCTCACACATTAATTATCCTTAGATATTGATAATTCAAGTTTGTTCAAATGGTTTTGGTTCAGTGATTTTTGGCTGAGTTATGGGAAGCTTAACTTAGCCATTTTGCTGTATTTTCCCATATGAGTTATAAACCTGTAAAAATTTATTTGACTGACCCTACTGAGGCCAATTTGTTTAATATTTTACATGAATAATCCCCTGAATAATTCTTATAATAATTGTCTTTTATGGTTCCAAAGAATGAATTTTGGCTGAATTATAAAGGTTCAATTGAGTCATTTTACCATATATGTTAGCTGTGTGAAGCAGATACACAGATACATCTAGATACATCTAGACTGGCACCAGTTTATCAGCATTTATTACATCATGCCTCTAGACATTTAGATTTCAGGTTATCTATGGTTAATATTGACAAGAATGTTTTTTAAAAGCTTTTAAAAAATGTAGATTTATGATTTTTAGATATTCCTCATGCCAGGCAATGTTTACAATCACAGCTATACAGCTCTCTGTATAAAGACGGCTGTACATGGATTATAAATAATTGGTATCCATAGTCAAATTAATTCAAGATTTTGCCATCAGTGAGATGTAGCTGTATCACAATTTTGCATTCAATATGCACCTGTATTAATTTTTAGTGAACCTGTGAACTAATGCGATGGTGTGGCGGCGTTTGTCTTCTGTACATTAACCCATACTATTTTGAAAATGATTGGAGCTAGCATCATGAAATTTAATGCAAAAAATTAGCCATCTGAAAATTTTCTTAAATTTATAGAGAAAAAGCTAAAAAAATCTTCTCCTCCGAAACACTCAAGCCAAATTGTTCAATATTTCACAGAGATAATCTTTTATACCATCTCCCTCAATTTTGTTCAGGAAGTTGAACTTAGTCATCTGTCCAAAAAAGCATACTAAAATGACAGTCTCAGAAACAGCCAGAGCTATCATCACCAAATTTTTTGCCAGTGTTGGTCACATGAGTCATATATGAAATTCAGGTATTGGTGGCGCCACCTGAATTGACCTATTTTTGTACAGGGGTCATTGGTCAACTGTACATTAATCCATAATTTCTCAGGAATAGCAGGAGCTACCATTCCCAGATTTTATGCAATAATCTGTCACATATCAAATTTTGTCGGATTCAGCTTATTTTTTTGCTATCTGCATTTACATTTTATAAGGAAAAAACTGACAATATTTTAAAAGTTGTCTGCTTGTAGACGGTCCAGCCAAAATGTTAAATATTTTACATAAATGATCCCAGAGGCAAGCCCTCTGAAGTTTGTTCAAATAGTTTGCATTTGATGAATTTTAGTGGAGTTGCACAAATTTGAAAAGTCATTCGGCCAAGTAAGCATACTGACATAGTACTCTCAGAAATGACAGAAGCTAGCATTACCAGGTATTGTGCAAATGTTGGTCACATGACTCATATTTGAAGTTGTAGATTTAGTGGTGCCACCTACATTGACCTGTTTTTTATGGGCAAAAAACCTCATAATTTTAGCCTCTTTCAGCTTAATGATGAAACTGTCAAGTTGAATTGTTCAGTTTTTCAAAAGAATTATCCTAGGACATGGTACTTTTAATCATATCAGAATATACGGAGTTTGTTGATTTTTGGTTGAGTTGTGAAAAGCTTAAGTAGGTCTTATGGCCATTATTATGTGTTTTTCAAACTGAGGACTGCAATAGTGTTCTTCTACAAAATTATTATTTCAATTATATCTTCTGTAACATTGCACAAAAATTATTCTTAGGTGGCCTTTGTTCAAGTTTACTAGAATGATTTTTGGCAGAACTATTGGACCTTTAACAATGAAAGTACTGCATCTTTTATTATTCTAGATATTTTGATAAAAAGTTTATGAATATGTCGGCTTGAAAAAAGAAATTTTAACCAAAGTCTTTCAGTATGTGTAAACAGATATACCAACAGGCCAAGATTGAATCTGTATCTTTAAATAGGTTGAGAAACTGCCAACTGTTTCAGATTTGGGAACAGATCAAGAGTTCATTCAGTGGAGCCAGATATAGGTCAAGAGTTCAATCAGTGCAGCCAAGCACATGGCATGTGATCACCTCATGGGTGACATGTGAACACCTCAAGGGCACCATGTGATCACTTCATGGGTGTCAAGCCCCTCAGGGGAGGGCCCCTGCATGAGCTTATGCAATGGTGTGGCTACTATTTCAGATTTGGCAACAGGCTTGAGGTCAGTCTGGATCTATTTATAGCTTTGGCAGACTGCCAACTGTATCAGATTAGGCAACAGGTCAAGAGTTCACTCAGTGCAGCCAGGTATGGGTCAGGAGTTTACTCAGTGCAGTAGCTGCATTCTATTTATAGCTTTGGCAGACTGCCAACTGTGTCAGATTATGCAACAGGTCAAGAGTTCACTCAGTGCAGCCAGGTACAGGTCAAAAGTTCACTCAGTCTAGCCAGGTGCAGGTCATGAGTTCACTCAGTGCAGTAGTCTGAGCAAGCAATTTGTCACAGTTCACTCGGGGCAACAGCCTTTCTCATCTAAGCCTGGTCAGCCCCATGCATTAGACTCAAGGTAAGTTTGATGTATTGGCCTAATATTTTGACCTGTCTATGTGTCTTTGATGGCTTTCTCACTCACAAGACAGGTGTCGCCACCTACCATGACTTTTGCACACGTTTTTCTCAGGAGGAGTTTGATATATCAGTCTGAAATTGGGCGTATGTATATATCTCTGATAGCTTCTTTGTATACAAGACTGGTGGTGCCAGCTACAATCTTTTTAGTGTTGTGTGCACCTATGCCAGAATTTCAGCAGTGATGTTTGTGTAATTGTTTCTTATTCAAAATGTTTAGTACTTGCATATTTCATATACATGAAAAGTAATGGTCCAGCATTTAAGCATTATACCTGGTGTATTTCGCAATGCACAGGTTCGCATTAGGCCTGTAGGCCTTGTTATATGTTTTATAATTTCGATATTTCAATATTAAGTAAACCACATATTTGACATACTATTTTATATGTTCTATAATTTCGATATTTCCATATTTAATGCATGTACCCTTTATACCATTAAAAATTAAGGATATATTTTCACATATTTGTATTGGCTAAAACGAAGTTTTGCGGATACTATGTTTTTGACCGGGTTCCGCCGCCGCCGCCGCGGCGTTTGTTTCCAGAAAACTCCTCTAAGACTACTGGACAGATTTTTCCGAAACTTACACAAATTATCGGGTCACATGTGAACTGGTGCCTAACCAAGTGACCTTGGCCTCTGACTTTTCGTCTCTGCCCAGCGTCTGTTTGTCGTCTCTTTCCACACATAAACCCATAAATCTCGGGAACCGTTTGACCGATCCGGAAAAATTTTTTACACAAATGTAGCCCTGGGATAGCTTTATAACATACACAACAAAAGGTGGCACCACCTGCAACCATGTTTGCACAGTGTCCATCTGTTCATCTGCCTGGGGTTAAAATCACTCATATCTCTGCAGTGGTTTGACTAATTCACCTAAAATTCGGCATGCTTATACATCCTAGATAGCTTTCTTGATTTTATGACAGGTGGCGCCACCTACATTCACGTTAACACACTACACATAAACCCATATATCTCGGGAACCGTTTGACCGATCCGGAAAAAAAATTTTACACAAATGTAGCCCTGGGATAGCTTTATAACATACACCACAAAAGGTGGCGCCACTTGCAACCATGTTTGCACAGTGTCCATTTGTTCATCTGCCTGGGGTTAAAATCACTCATATCTCTGCAGTGGTTTGACTAATTCACCTAAAAATCGGCATGCATATACATCCTAGATAGCTTTCTTGATTTTATGACAGGTGGCACCGCCTACATTCACGTTAACGCTCCACATATAAACCCACATATCTTGGGAACCGTTTCACCAATCCGGAAAAAAATTTTACACAAATGTAGCCCTGGGATAGCTTTATAACATACACAACAAAAGGTGGCACTACATGCAACCATGTTTGCACAGTGTCCATCTGTTCATCTGCCTGGGGGTAAAATCACTCATATCTCTGCAGTGGTTTGAATAATTCACCTAAAATTCGGCATGTGTAAACATCCTAGATAGCTTTCTCGATTTTATGACAGGTGGCGCCACCTACATTCACATTAACGCTCCACACATAAACCCATATATCTCGGGAACCGTTTGACCGATCCGGAAAAAAAATTTACACAAATGTAGCCCTGGGATAGCTTTATAACATACACAACAAAAGGTGGCGCCACCTGCAACCATGTTTGCACAGTGTCCATTTGTTCATCTGCCTGGGGTTAAAATCACTCATATCTCTGCAGTGGTTTGACTAATTCACCTAAAAATCGGCATGCATATACATCCTAGAGAGCTTTCTTGATGTTATGACAGGTGGTGCCACCTACATTCACGTTAACGCTCCGCATATAAACCCATATATCTTGGGAACCGTTTGACCAATCCGGAAAAAATTTTTACACAAATGTAGCCCTGGGATAGCTTTATAACATACACAACAAAAGGTTGCGCCACCTGCAACCATGTTTGCACAGTGTCCATTTGTTCATCTGCCTGGGGTTAAAATCACTCATATCTCTGCAGTGGTTTGACTAATTCACCTAAAATTCGGCATGCGTGTACATCCTAGATAGCTTTCTTGATTTTATGACAGGTGGCGCCACCTACGTTCACGTTAACGCTCCACACATAAACCCATATATCTCGGGTACTGTTAGACCGATCCGGAAAAATTTTTTACACAAATGTAGCCCTGGGATAGCTTTATAACATACACAAAAATGGTGGCGCCATCTGCAGCCATTTTTGCACAGCGTCCATCTGTTTGTCTGCCTGTGGTTAAAATCACTCATATCTCTGCAGTGGTTTGACCAAATTACCTGAAATTCAGCATGCTTATACATCCCGCATAGGTTTCTTGATTTTATGACAGGTGGCGCCACCTACATTCACGTTCACGCTGTAGACATCCATGCTTATATCTCCAGACTCATTCAACCAATCAGGAAAATTTTTTTACACAAATGTAGCCCTTGGATAGCTTTATAACATACACAAAAATGGTGGCGCCACCTGCAGCCATTTTTGCACAGCGTCCATCTGTTTGTCTGCTGTGGGATAAAATCACTCATATCTCTGCAGTGGTTTGACTTTTCCACATGAAATTTTGCTTGTGTATATATCTTGGATAGTTTCTCATTCAAATAACAGGTGGTGCCACCTACAATCATGTTTATGTGGCAGAGATCCATTCTAATATTTAACACATGTAACTCTATATCCCCTTGCCACTCAATCCATGCCTCACTTCACCCGTCCTTCTCTGATTTTGGCGGATACACGTAGTCGCTTGTCGACTACCCTTATTCTAGTTATAATATAAAATTTATACATAAAGAAAATATTCTGTATGATATGCAAGAAAATATAATTAGTTATAAAAATATTACAAACATTCTAGAGTTTTCGGAAATAGAAAATTGGTAAAGAGAATATATGATTAGTGTATTAAACAGTTATTTAAACAATATACATATTTTAGTGACAGTTCCAATCAATTAGACTCGTAAACGATATCACATATCAGAGCGGGGAATTAAGACAGGTATGTGGCAGCATCTGTTGTGGCGAGTGGGAATCAGTGGGAAGCACTCATTGGCGGATCTTCGGGCAAGATGGCGATCTCTGGACAATCTCCGGGTCATCTCCGGGTGAAGTTTCCGTGGATAACTGAATAAATACTTTGTGCACTTGCAAATTAAGTATCATATTCGATGCGGATGTCATTTAGAAGTGTCAAGGGTAAAGTTTAATACGAATTGCTGTCTTATTATTTAAGATATCGCGATCTCCGGGTTTTATTTTGATCTCTGGCCGGAGATCTCTGGGTTTTAGATACACCCAACTTAAAGGGACATAATCAGGAGCAATATAATTCCTATTCTATTCTACACTATTAGTTCAGTTTTGCTTTATACAAAAGTTTCCCAGCAAAACCATTCCAGCACAGTCTCATGTGTGTGACTATTTACCGTCCGGGACGTCCGACACCATCCGGGTCTCCCTGCATACCGTTCGGGACATAGCGGTACCACCTGGGTCACTAAGACACCGTCCCAGACACCAGAATAAGCTTAAAAGTATTACTTAAATGCACACAGACCTTCAGGGACCGACCGGGCCTCCAGTATACTGTCCTGGTCAACAAAACCAGCCCTAAAACAGACCTAGATGTTGCGCACGAATGCACAATAACAAAATATACTACATTGCAAAACATTCAAAGATCATGTGATTATATTCCAGAGCTAGTGATTATTATATTTTAATATGAATATATCAGTTTAACGCCATGTTAATGATTATATTATTATTATTAATATTATTAATCTATTAACATTATTATTATTATTAATCTGTTAATATTATTATTATTATTATTAT
Organism: Sipunculus nudus; assembly: GCA_026874595.1. Classification (NCBI taxonomy): domain Eukaryota; kingdom Metazoa; phylum Annelida; class Sipuncula; order Golfingiida; family Sipunculidae; genus Sipunculus; species Sipunculus nudus. The sequence continues at coordinate 63,948,270 of CM049307.1, forward strand.
CATTATTATTATTATTGTTAATCATATGCATGCTGAATATAATTCTTCCGCCCAGTATAACGTACGGGACAACAAAAACCAGCCCCGAACAGGCCTGAGATCAAACATGCGCAATAGCCAATTTAAATATACAGTGGAACCCCGCCTTGCGACCACCCCACAATTGCGACCACCCCACAATTACAACCATTTTGCTTGGTCCTGAATTTTTTTTAGTTTATTTATGTTTAAAAATGACTCAAAATTACGACCACCCCTGAATTCAGAATTACGACCAGATTTCCTGGCCCCCAGCGCTAATGCGACCCCTCTAATGCGACCACCATCGAGAAGTACTGAAACAACATTTGTCACGAGTCAATGGCTGCGTCTTGTCACAGGCGCCTTAACGAAAGATCAAAGCGGGTAACAAGGTTTCTTAACCCGAGTGTTAATCTGGTCCCGCATATCTTCCCGACTTGGTGTCTTCGCTGAGACTCGTTGAGGTGTAGGTTATAGATCAAAGAGGGTAACCATCGGCCTGATTACTTAATGAGCCGGTCTGACCTGGGGTCAGATGCTAATTGCCCCTCAGTGATCACCTGTATTACAGCTACCCTAAGTGTTGGGTTGCGGGCTTAATATTTCAACTCATCACATATTGTTCGATCCTCATTGGTTAAATTAACGACCTAGTTAATCTTAAATGTGTTCATACGTTACTGTCACTGGGTATTGAGCAGTCAGTTAAATGTATAAATAAAGCTTGCATGGGGGGGAAATCCCTCACATTAACTTGCCTTTTCTGATAGATCGTTGTCAGTTTATTTCTCTACTGGTTAAGTTTGCATTTAAATTGCTTGCTGTTAGGACTCTGAAAGAGCTCTCCTTGAAGGATAAAGTGGCGTTAATCAAGGCGGCAACATCACGCGCAGTCAGCACCAAATGGCTCAGCAGTTTAGCGTCAGGAAAACTCAAGTGCACGCAATATATACTCAAGGGTAAGGCTAAATATATGACAATCACGTATTATGTTCAATATGCATTCAGTAGGTTGTAATCGTATTGCCTTAGTGTTATAATTTGTTAATCATCAGTCACTACGTATGTGTACATGTATATTCATTTTATCATGAATGAATATGTTCAGCTACACACACACACAAAAACATTCATAATAAGGGTCCTCCGCTAAGTAAAATATTTTGTTATAATTCACATTAAAGATATGCAATAGATAAACTCTGATACACATTAAATATCAGCGTGTTATATGCGACCATGGTAAGAGTTTCACAAATATGACCACCCCCAAATTACGACCACTTTGCTCAGTCCCCAGGGTGGTCATAATTGTGGGGTTCCACTGTACTACATATTATAATATTAACACTCAAAAGATATTACGATTATATTTTTGATAAGAATAAAATTGTTTGGTAGGCCTATATTGCCATGGTAATGATCATGTTAATATTATTATAGGCCTAATTAGTAATCATATGTATTCAGAATGTGATTATACCCGCCAATATATCGTCCGGGGCAACAGAAATAGCCCTGAAAAATTCTCACCCAGTCGAGGAAGAAAATCGGGGAAAACTTACCCTTTGATCACTAACCAACTGCCACTAATTGCTTCACCGAAACCCTGCACGCCTGTCAGTGTGACATAATTAATTAGCCAAGTGGTGTGATCAGTAGTTGTTATACAATGCGTTGAACCTTTACCGTCTTCCCTGTTTGACGGCTGTAGTCTTTGTTGCTGTCACTGATACCTACATGTGCTTATTGTTGTAATCATATCATGTCATTAATTATATTTGCAATACATAATACTATGAGCAATACGCACATCAATAAAGGCTTAATCCTCATGGTTAACATAGGCGACCCTCATAGGTATATTTTATTATATTCCATGTTGTAGTAATCATAACGTGTCATTAATTATTTGCTATACATAATACTATCAGCAATACGCACATCAATAAAGGCCTCATCCTCATGGTAAAAAAATGCGACCCTCATAGATATATTTAATTATATTCAATATCGATGATTTTACTTATTTTTAGAGAGAGAGAGAGAGATAAATTCAATCTATCATTAATATATTGTATGTAGTTGTTTGCACAATTGTGGGTGCGCATGGAAATTATAAATATAAGGTATCTTAATTTTATCTCTCTTTAAACAGATAGAATCGAAATTAAAAATAACAAAAATCACTGTACAGTCGCCAATTAAAGCAATATTTCTTGGGATCTGGACAATAAAATTGTGTACTTAACATCAATAAGTGTCTGTATTCATTTAAGTAATATTTTTAATCTAGTTCTGGTGTCCAGGGCGGTACAGCTGAGTCCCGGACAGTATTCAGGGAGTCCTGGACAGTGTCGGACGGTTCTGGACGTCCCGGACGGTAAATAGTCACACCGCAGTCTCATTTTCTCGCATACCACTGTTTAAAACCTTGTCATAGCCCTGCCTGTTGGAAATTTTGAGTCTGTTTACCATAACAAGGCCGCGTGACCGGAGGTCCGATTAAGGGGCAACATGCGGTGTTTCAGCCAGCAGGAACATGTATTTCATTTTTTGAGCCAAGTCAGTGAGGGCATTTCCTGACTGGCGTGAGTTGTGGCTCCGCCTAGCACACGACCCAAAGCACTGTGTTTATATTTACACCTGCGATCGCACCCGGTTCGGTGTTTTTAACACTCGTTTACACGAGTAAGCAAACAGTTTCAATTGAATATTTTGGCAGGTACAAATTTATTTTAAATGGAAGAAACTACTTTTCGTGTTAACTCAACATGCTTTATATGTAATTTGGCCCCTTTAAGGGTCTGATGTAGCTGCCTTAAGCAAAGGAAAATTTGATCATTCATGATGGCTCAACAGCTGGTTCATTGCCTGCACGGGTCTGATGAAAGACACAAAAAGACAATGAAAGACACAAAAAGCCAGTGAAAGACCATATTATGAGTATTAACATATTTCATTTGAATCCTGTTTTTACTAGTAAGATGAAACAAGGCTAAACGTGAACATGTGCGTTGGGATATAAAAAAAGGGACACTGCTTCTGTGATAACATGCTTGACCATTAATTATTTGAAAAGTAGGCCTACTTGATTATTTTTCAAGCACGTGTGAAATGAACAATACAAGTACAGTACTAAACATTTCGAACCTGAGTACAAGCACCAATTCAAAAACATCATTCGGACTTACTTCTGAAATACTGGCATTGATGCACATAATATAAAAATGTTTGTAGGTGGTGCCACCAGTCTTGTGTATGAGAAAACCATCAAAGATTTATGGACAATGTCCCCATGTCTGATGGACATGCAAAATTTCAGGCTGGTACGTCATGCCACCTACTCTTGAGCTATGTGCAAAGATGCACCAGTTAACCCCAAAAACAACTGGTTTGTGTGACTCCATCTCTTTCATGAAAACAATGATAAGAGCTGCTCTCACTCACTATAACCTGGTTGCACTGAATTCATACTATATTGAACTGTGTGTATACAAAGTTTTAAATAATGCAATTGTTGTCTTTTTTCACATTAACTGTATAGGAAACATTTAAGGCAATAATAAAAATTATAATTCAGTGGTAAAATTTTTGTACTGACTGGAGAACCTGACTCTGCTTGGTGACAGACTTTGACTGAGGGAAATATATCGCCACCTGTTGGCCAAATCTGTTACAAACATTACCAACAGATTGACAGGCAGGAGAGAAATAAGTTTAGTATTCATTTATATATGTTACTCTTTTTTAATGTAAGTTAAAATTTTGTTGAAACAATTAAAATATTCATGAATATCAAAGAATTAAGTTGATTTTCAGTGTTTTTGTCAATTTTTGGTAGTTTTCTGTGAATAGTCAGACTGTGGGTAAAACCTATTTTACCCAACCTGGGTGTAACCCGGGTGGTGGGTAAAACCTGCAAACCCTGTTTCCTTGAGATACTTTTAAGCCGACCTTTGAGCATATGCGATGGTGTGGCGTGGTCTGTTGTCTGTACATTAACCCATACTCTTTCAAAATCAGTAGGGGCTAGCATCACCAAATTTTATACAAAAAAATCAGTCATTTAAAAAAACCATCTGATTTTGGTTTTTTTTTTTTTGCTATATGAAAAAAGCTTAAAACTCTTTAAAAATCTTCTTCTCCAAAACTGTTGTCACCAGAGGACTGTGACGATATGTATTTAGGGATAGGGAGAATGACCAGATGTTAGTTTTGCAAGTTTTTTTAATTTTATGAAATATCATGTTTAGCCACTAGCATAAGAAACCCAGTAAGGAAGAACCTGTGGTTCATTTAAGGTAAATATCAAAGCAGTTTAGCACTCAGTATACGCCACCTGCATCCTTTGATGTTCATTTCTATTTAGCATGGACTTGTGAGAACCAATCTTGTATAACCGGCTTCAGAGGAACTGTGTTTGATAGGTGATGTCTTGTCAGCATATTTTTCTTAGGATTGTTTTCCCACGAAACCTTCTTGGGGGCGTGTCTATGTTAGGTTGATGTGTGTTGACAACAGTCAACAGACATCATCGATGGAAGTGCTGATTTGCGGAGAAGTAAAGTAAGAGTTATGACATCAGGAGTCTCATATAAGGCTTGAATCCCAGCTATCTTGAGAAAAGCTGGAGTCCTTTGTGAGAGTAGGGTCACTTGAGCTTGCTTGAGCAGTCCAGTTGGCTGGTCTGATATCTTCTGTGTGTCCAAATGGGTGATTTCTTCAGTGGTTATTGACAATCTATGTCTGAGGGAGGCCACCTTGTTGATACTTGATCTGTTAAGTACATCAGAGACAGTGATGTTGTTTGCTGAAGGACAGGCATGCTTGTGATGGTGCGTGCTCCCAGGAAAAGGCAAGTTGACTCTTTCTTGAGGCGAAACAGTGATGGTGCTGAATTTCGCTAGAGACTGCGTTTGTTCAGTATCCGGTAACTGGAGGGCTACAGTAGACTGCAGTTGAGAAAGCCATTGATCAGGGTTCCACAGGAACATTTGGTGTGTAAATATTGTTTGCAACTGTGTCTGTGTTTGGAGGATTAGTGTCATGAGGGTACATGTAATTGGACTCTGTGAACTATCATGATTATTGTGTCATTTGTGCTGATGACACCCCCCCCCCCAAGAGATCTGTAAGTAACCCATTTATTTGTTGTTTTTCTTTTGTTATCTTATAATGTCTTAATAAATTAGAGTTTTTCTTTGTTAATGTCTGGTCTGCCTGATTTTTTGAAGGATCTGAAAGTTCACATCCCAAGTGGTGTGACAACTGTCCAGCCAAATTGTTCAATATTTCACAGAAAATTAGAAATAGTCTTTAAAGCAACCTCACTTAAGTTTGTTGGAACGATTCTAGTTTGGTGAATTTTAGCCGAGTTACAGGAAGCTGAACTTTGGCCGAAAAAGAATCCTAAAATTACAGTAACAGAAAGGCTGGAGCTATCATCACCATATTTAATAAAAAAAGTTTAGTCACATAACTCATATTGGAAATTGAGGTATTAGTGGTGCCACCTGCATCAACCTTTTTCGTACAGGGGTCAGTGGTCATCAGTACATTAATCCATAATATCTCAGGAATAGCAGGAGCTAGCATCCCCAAAATTTATGCAAAAATTGTACATATCAAATGATGTGGTATTGAGCTTTTTTTGGCGCCATCTGCATTTACTTACATTTTAAGGGGAAAAAACAAAAAATCTTTAAAAAATCTTCTTTTCTGAAATCATTCAGCCAAATTGATCAACATTTCACAGAAATGATCCCAGGGACAAGCTCTCTCAAGTGTTTTCATATGGTTTGGGTATGATGAATTTTGCCCGAGTTACAGGTTTTTGAACTTAGTCATTTTGCCAAGTAAGCATACTGACATAACAGTCTAAAAAAAGACAGGAGGTAGCATAACCAAGTTTTGTACAATTGTTGATCACATGACTCATATTTGAAATTGCAATTTTTGTGGCGCCACCTACATCAAGTTGCTGGTCATCAACCTGTTTTGAAAGGGCAAAAACCTCACAATTTTAGCCTCTTTCAGCTTAAAATGTTTTTTTTATGAAATTGACAAGTTGAATCATTGAATTTTTCACAAGAATTATCCTAGGGTAGGGTTCTTTCAGTTGTATAAGAATATCATGGGTTTATTGATTTATGGTAGAGTCATAAAGCTGAAGTTGGTCTTGTGGCCATAAGTAAGCCTATCCAAACTGAGGGCTGCAATAGCCTTCTTCTGCTAAACTGTTGTTTCAACTTCTGTATCATTGCACAAAAATGATACATTACTAAGGAGGCCTTTGTTCAAGACTTAAATGATTTTGGGCAGAGTTATTGGAACTTAAACAATGAAAGGACTGCATCTTTTATTATTCTTAACATTTTGGTAAAAAAAATCTTATGAATATGTCAGCTGGAAAAAAGTATTCTAGCCAAAGTCTTTCAGTATGTGTAAACAGATTTACCAACAGGTCAAGATTGTGTCTGTATCTGTATAAAAGCCTGTAAGACAGCCAACTATATCAGATTTGGCAACAGGCAAAAGGTCAGTCTGGATCTATTTATAGCTTTGGCAAACTACCAGCTGTATCAGATTAGGCAACAAGTTCACTCAGTTCACTCATTGTAGCCAGGTACAGGTCAAGAGTTCACTCAGTGCAGTAGCTGCAGCTAGCAGTTTGTTCCAGTACAATTGGGGCAACTGCCTGCCTCATCTGAGCTTGGTCATCCAAGTGCACCTGAGTCTTCCAAGTTTGATGTATTGGCCTGATATTTTGACCTGCCCATGCATCTTTTATGGCTTTAATGTACACAAACTGGTGTCGCCATCTACAGTGGTTTTTGCCTTGTGTTTGTCCCTGCTTATTTCTCAGGAGGGATTTGATATATCAAGCTGAAAATGTGCATATCTCTACGTCTCGGATAGCTTCGCCATATACAAGACTGGTGGCACCACCTACAAAATGTTTGCAGTGTATATCCCTGCGTATTTCTTATGAGATATTTGACATATCAGCTAGAAATTGGGCATATTTATACAGCTCTTAATGCTTTGTCATATACAAGACTTGTTGCGCTGCCTACAGTTGTTTTGGGTTTCATACATCTGTGCATAAAGCTCAAGAGTGGTTTGAACTATCTGCCTGGAATTTTTACATGTCCATACATCTTCAATGACTTTCTCATAGTCAAGACGGGTGGTGGCACCTCTAATCATTTTCTGTTGTGTACATCCATGCCAGTATTTAAGGAGTGACATTTGTGTAATTGGTACTTGAACTTGAGTTTAAAATGTTGTATTACTTGCATTGTACATGTGCATGTCACACAAGTTATTGAAAACTAATCAAGTACTTTTCAAATATTGGTCATACATGTTATCATGGAAGCATTATACCTGATGCATATCCCATTGCACAGGTTGCATTAGGCCTGTAGGCCTTGTTTAATGTCTTCATCCAATGCATTTAACATCACAACAAGCTGTGTTTCATAATTGTATATGACAACCCATTTAAACAAATAACTGTTCCAAAAAAGACCTCAGATGTCCTAAATGTCCACTATAAACAGATTTCTATTTTTAGCGAACCTGTGAGCTTATGCAATGGTGTGGCATCGTCCATTGTTGCGTTATGCGTCGTCTGTAAGTTAACCATAGCAAACTAAAAAAGGGCAGGAGCTAGCATTACCAAATTTTTTGCAAATAATCAGTCATCTAAAAACTATCAGATTTTGTTTATTTTTTTTTTCTAACTGCATTTTCTCAGATTTTATAGGGAAAAGGCTAAAAAAGTTTTAAAAATCTTCCTCTTCGAAACTGTCCAGCCAAAATGTCCCATATTTCACAGAAATGATCCCTGGAACAATCTTTCTCAAGTTAGTTCGAATGGTTCCAGTTGGGAGATTTTTGGCTGAGTTACAGGAGGTTTAACTTAGTCATCTGTCCAAAAAAGCACACTAAAATTTCAGTCTCAGAATTGGCTAGAGCTATCATCACTAAATTTTATGCCAATGTTTGTCACATGTCATATCTGAAATTGAGGTATTAGTGGCACCACCTACATTGATCTGTTTTTTACAAGCGAAAATGTAATTTTAGACTCTTCTGGAGTATACATTGTTTTATGATGAAACTGTTAAGCTGATTAGTTTAAACTTTACAAGAATTATTTTATGGTAGGGTTCTGCCAGTTTTATAGGAATAGATTGGTTAAATGATGCTTTAAAAAAGTAGTGTAGCCAATTGAAAAAGGCTTTCTGTGTTTGAAAACACATTTGACAACATGCTGAGTTTCAGCAGCCAAGTCAAGAGGTCACTCAGTACAACCAGATGGGGTCCAGACATCACTGTGGCAACTGACCTGGCTCTGTCTGGTGTTTAGAAAATGTGTCTAGACGTCTAGACATTGCGTCTAGATCCAGAATTGCCAGATTAGAACTGTTGGAACTATATCTTTTTTAACTGTTTGAAAATACTTGGTTTGCATTTTTAGCAAATCTGTGAGCTTATGCAATGGTGTGGCGTCGTCCGTCTTCCATTGTCAGTAGTGTGTCACAGCTATCTAAAAAAGGGCAGGAGCTAGCATTTTTGCAAAAAATTTGTCATCTAAAAAATTCTATTGGATTTTGCTTATTCCTTGGCTAACTGCATTTTCTTAGAATTTATAGACCTGTAAGAAGCTAAAAAACATTAAAATGTTCTCCAAAACCATACTGCCAAATTGTACATTCATCTGTCCCAGTAATCCTCCCTGGCAAAAAAAAACATATCCAAAAAATCCGGACTGATCCATCTTAGTTTTAAAATGTCCTAGTCTGAAACTTGCAGGTCCAAAATTTCCATTTTTCTGAAATCATAATTACCAAGGAAGATATGCAGGACATAACAGGATCAATATTAAATTTTAAAAATAAACCTCCATTCATACTCCCAAACTTTGCACAGGTTCGCATAAGGTCTATAGGCCTTGTTTTTGTATAAAATAGAAAAATTATGAAATTGAAACCTCATGTAGATTTGAGTCAAAGGAATAAGCAGTCTCCTTGAATATGTATAAGTTGGTTGAATGTCCAACACATATCCAGTAACTTGTGCAACATCACTATCTTTAATTTTAAAAATAGAATGTAACAGGTGATAGAGATATGGTCTGTAATCATATAATGTCTTTTCATGTCTTTCATTGTCTTACAGTGTCCATTTGTGTCTTTTATCGTCTTTTCATTTCTTTTATCAAAATATACTACATGCCCACATATTGAGTTACAAACTGCTTTGAATCACATCTTTTAAGATCAAAATGGCGGAGTTCTGGGTAGACTAGTCTCACAGGGCAGAATTTGGCCAGCTTTAAGTCACACATTTTGGAGGTGGTGTAGTAGTTTCTGGAATAGCAACATGATAGCGCTAGGGTTAGGAGGACATTTAAAAATTTAGCACTATAAAGTAAGTATCTTATTTAGAACCCAACTGCAACATATTAGCAACAAAAAGTAATTTTCACTTCAGTTGTTGCAAAGTTTGGTCCAAGAAGACATGCTTAGGTGTACCTCTCACTGCAGCTGTGACATATGCTTGCAGTAAGAAGGATTTTGCAGTGATATGACTTGCTCACAATCCCTGTATTTATCTGGGGATATAAAAATTTATAAATTGAGTATTCATGCATATTAGTTTACTATAATAAGTCTGAATATGCAGAACTACAAGACATAATTAAGAAAAAGCATCAGAAATGGGGTCTGCAAACCCTGTGCTGAAGATAGTGTCCACAGTAGGTGTCCTGGAATGTTAATTAAACCTGTTTTATTTCTGATAACTTTTTAATTGAAATAATTGAAAATGCCCCTGGACATTGTGGAATTGCTGCCCTTGACTGTAAACACAATGCACAACAACCATGGCCCCCATTATTTATGTATATAAATATTACATGCTTGTCATTTTTATCTTGTTGATTTCAGACACAGAGCAGTCACCATGTCTGTGCTGGTGGACCTGTACCAGCAGTTAAATACCAGTGTCACCTGGTCATCACTACTGTTTTATGGATTCCTGCTGTATGCTACTTACGTTGTATACAGTTTTGGAATTAAACCATTCCTGTCTCCTCTGAGAAAGGTGAGTCATTCCTAAAATAATACAGTAATTATCAGTCCTAAACCTGCAGAGCTTAAAATGTTTATAACCAGGTTTTATTTTTTAATAGACCTTTTCCATGAGCATGCACACTTTGGTCTTTAAGCATGGTTTTAGTCTGCAGGGTTCTGACCTCCACATATAAACAAACAGGCTAGATGATGATATCTAGTATTCAGGTGTCAAATATTAATAAATACCAGGTAGAATGCAACTATATTATAGCTATATAGCTACATATGTTTGTAATATGACAAAAAATAAAGGAATTAAATTCATTATTTTGTTGATGTATGTGGCCTTGGTCAGAAAATGGTCAGGACTTGTAATGTAAGCAGGCATATATAAGCCATGGATACGAAGATCTGGTTACAAATGCTTATGTCAGCACAATAGTGAGGTGTATTCTGCAGTTGTCTGCAGTCCAGAAATGGGTCTGTGCTTGTGTCTGTACAGCTAAGAGACAATATTCCTGAGTGAAGAACGTTGGTGTTTGAGGACGGCCATATGGATACCTCTGTAACAGACTTCCTAGTGGATATTGCAATTCCCAATGGACTGCTAATCCGTGGAATGTGTGTCTATCATAAGTACATCCAGTTACAGGCCAGGGTGATGCAGGCCAAACTATAGTGACACCGAATATTGTCCTGCAAGGGCATATTCTTGCTGGATGAATCCAGGTTATATCAGCTGTGAGAGAGATTTCATCAGTAATACTACAGTGGAGGCTGTGGGCCTATCTGTCAGTGCTTTCTGGACTTTGCCTTGAGGGGCAAGTGCCTGCTTCAGTGAGGAATTGTGTTGATTTGTAGCGTTCGGTGCCAGTGAATCCCTGTGTATGTAAACGGTGAGGGCAGATTGAGCTTAAAACTAACCTTCCGATTTCATGTGTGCACATTGATCATGTGATCTGGAGAAATGTAAACAAGTGACTTTCAGGTGTGATGGACCAAAGGAGTAAACAGGACCAAGTGATTGTGTTTGATCATGTGGAATATTAATATATATATATATGCCTCTCCAGAGAAATGTAAATGTATTTTCATTTATCTCATTTTTTTCACTCATGTCTTTTTCATCTTGTTGAGTGTATGTGTGAGTTTCAGCCAGGTGGTTAACTGTTTTTAAGAACCTTGACGTCCGTTTCTACAGGGGGGGGGGGGGGTTTACAATGTCACTTTCTGGAACTGCAGCATCTATGTGGTGATTTACTTCTTCCACATTCAGCAAGATTTTGATTAACAACTGAGTCACAACTGGAGATAGCTTGGCAGTATCTGGCAGGGACACGGAAGTGGGCTGTTTGGTTGAATGCCAGGGTTTGGTCAGGGTAGCAGACCAAACAGTCATTAAGTCAGGGCTTTTTAATGGGCTTTTGAAAGTTCGGTGAATTTTGGCCGAGTTACAGGAAGTTGAACTTAGTCATCTGTCTAAAAAGCATACTACAATGACAGTCTCAGAAACGGCCAGAGCTATCATCACCAAATTTTATGCCAGTGTTGGTCACATGAGTCATATATGAAATTCAGGTATTGGTGGCACCACCTGCATTGACCTTTTTTGTACGGGGGTCATTGGTCATCTGTACATTAACCCATAATTTCTTAGGAATGGCGGGAGCTACCATCCCCAGATTTAATGCAGTAATCTGTCACATATCAAATGTGGGATTCAGCTTATTTTTTTAGCTCAGCTGACTTTACGAATCTGAAATTGGGCATACAGTTAGATGTACCTAAGATCTCCTACCATGCCGAAAACGGGGTCAATAGGACTTTGTTCCTTCGAGATATTAAGGAAAAACCTCAATTTTTTATTAGAAATCTATTTTCACACTTCAGGACTGCTTTATATCAAAACCACTCATCTGGTTTTCTTCATATTTACCTTAAATATTCCTCTATATAGTTTCTATGTACATGCCAGATATTAAATCAGTATTATATAATTTAAAAAAATTATGGGCCCAAACATAATGGACTTTGTAAAAAAATCAGGAAGATATTTGGTCACTTAAGACCAAAAGTGTTAAAGGTAAGGACTTTTTTCCAGTAATACAACTTTAATTAATCAAAATTAAATTGTATACCAAAAATTAGAACAAAATCTGGTAAATTTTTTTAAATATTGGCAAAAATATAAAATTGGTACCTTAAATTTTGCCCAACTTTGGCCACAGCATGTTTTTTTCCTGTAAGTACTGTGGATTTAATTTTCACAGCATGTATACATAAGGATTTAATCTGTTAAAATCTGAAATTTGAAAATAAAATCTGCAAAATTAGGCTAGTTATTTAATTTTTTTGGAGGCTCTTGTTGTATTCCCTTACACTGTCAAGCAGTCCACTTTGATGACTGTAGGTCATTCAGTGCACATCTCTATGCTCCCCAGGCTGTTGGCATAATTTTAGATGTCCCCAAAATCTCCTACCATACCAAAAATTTGTCATTAGGACTTCGTTTCTTCCAGATATTAAGGAAAAAAACTCTGTTTTCCATAAAAAAAGCCATTGTTACACTTCAAGGCTGCCTAATATCAAAACCACTGATCTGTTTTTGATTATATTTAGTATTCACTTTCTTTCATACATTTTCTACGAACATACCAAAAATTAGGTCAGTATTGGGTATTATTTTGAAGTTATAGGGCAAAACATAATGCAATTTTTTTAAAAATCAGGAAATATATTTACTCACCTAACATGAGAATTGCTGAACCTAGAGACTTTTTTCAGGAATATAACTTTATTTAATCAAGATTCAAGTGTTTAACCAAAATTAGATCTGAATTTTGCAAATTTTTCAAGTTATTAGCATAAATAAAAAATCAATACCTTCAATTTTTGTCCAACTTTGGCACTGTTGATTTAATTTTCACAGCATATATACATAAGGATTTAATCTGTTAAAATCTGAAATTTCAAAGAAATTGATTGGAAAGAATAGCTTTTATTCATGTTTTCATACACCATGTCAAGTGTTGTTTACATCTAGCCCACCTAGTAGTACAGCCTTCACTTGCATTATGTAACCCACCCCAGGCAGCTTGCTTGGGTCAGCTTGGCCACTACCAGCAGGCTTCCCCTCTGCCCTGCACTCCCCCCCCCCCCCAGCAGGTGCATAAACTAGATGAATGTTATTATTTTCTGTATTTGATTTATTCTTATTCTAGGCTATGCTACATTTTAGATTTTGTATTTTACCACCAGGGTTACAGTGATTAAAGTGTACATTTCATTGTGTCCACAAAGTGGTGTATTGCTATGAAAGTGTGGATGTTCATCAGATAAGTAATTCCTTACTTCAGAGGAGTAAAAACTTCACCAGGTGTGAAATTGAGTATTAATTCCAGTAATAAATTAAAACTGGGATAGTAATTAGCACAATGATATTGTTTGTCCATCATTCAACCAACAGTGTGTTTACTTTATTTGAAAAGATGTTTTATTTTATCAAATTTACTGAATCTTTTATTTTATTTTGGTGAATAAAATTAAGCATGTACTGAAAATTCCAATGTGCAAAACTTTTTAATAGTGATTCAAGGAATATTCTTGTAGATGCCATGTTGTGGCATTATTTTCTTTTAAATTCAGTTTAAACATTTATGATTTAAAAATAATAAAATATATGTGTATGCATAATATGACCCAATATGAGCTACACTCTGGATATATGATGATTGCAACTTTTGCAACAATTCTAATATTTTAACTTATAGTTTCAGTTTTTTACTCTGTATATATAATGATTGCAACTTTTGCAACAATTCTAATATTTTAACTTATATTTTCAGGTTTTTTTTATTAAAAATTTATAAAACCTGTAAATAAAAGAATGATTCAGATATAAACTTCTTAATGGAAAAAGTGGATATGGTTAAAAAATAGGATTATATATAAACTTAAATGCATTTTTCCCTTGAAAGTGAAATAAAGGTATTAGTCCATTCTGTCAACTTGCCTGTCCATCTGTAAATTTTCATATGCATCACAGTATCTCAAAACTTTTACTGTTTTTCTTCATGACAGTCTTGTCAGAGTATTAATTGCAATCATATATTTAGAACTTTACTGTAACCAAGTAGGAGGGCCCCTTTCCTCTTAGCTATTCATATTCTTATATAAATGAAAAACATTACAATAGAATATTTGAACATCCACCTTCGTGCTGCCCTCACTTTTCCCTTCTCCGAACCCCATCCCAAAGTCAGCCTCAGTAAGCAAGAACAAGATGAATCAGAAATATTCATACTTTAATATTTTGTATAACTATTCGTCCATAGGTACCTATGTACATGCCAAAAATTATGTCAGTATTGTGTAATATGTAGACATAGTGGGCATCACAATAATGTACCTTGTCAAGACTAAAGAGATATTGTGTCATACAGTCACAAATTCATGAATCACTTCATCAGCATAGTTAATCATAACATCATATCTGTCAAATTGAAAGCTTGCAGACTACCATACACTTTAGATCCTTCAACAAATAGCCTTATCATCATTCTACTACTGCTTATTACTGCTGTCATTGCATTCATATTTGCTCAAATATATCACAATTTTCAACCCCTCCTAAATAAATAAAAAATAAACCACTATATTTGACTCTATTAATCCATCAGTCAGATAATTTCATTTATCATTTACTCACATATTACATTAAATTCCTTTATAATAGCCCAACATGTCCATGATATTCATAAGCTTTATCGACTTGATATAGTATCACAGTGGAGAAACATTTATAGTCCAATCATGATCAGCTGAGCGCCGTGACCCATGGGTCCCTTGTTTTGCTATCTGTGTTTACTTAGATTTATAGGGAAAAAGGGAAAGGGGAAAAAGCTGAAAAGTCTTCTTCTTGTAAACGGTCCAGACAAATTGTTCAGTATTTTGGAGAAATGATCCCAGAGGCAAGCCCTCTCAAGCTTGTTCAAATGGTTTGCATTTGATGAATTTAAGTGGAGTTACATGAATTTGAACAGTCATTTGGCCAAGTAAGCATACTGACATAGTAATCTCAGAAATGACAGAAGCTAGCATTACCAAGTATTGTGCAAATGTTGGTCACATAACTCATATTTGAAGTTGCTGATTTTGTAGTGCCACCTACATTGACTGGTTTTCTATGGGCAAAAACCTCATAATTTTAGCCTCTTTCAGCTTAAAATTTTTCATGATGAAACTGTCAAGTTGAATCGTTCAATTTTTCAAAAGAAAAATATCAGAAAAGCTTTTGTTGGTCTTATGGCCATTATTATATCTATTTCAAACTGAGGACTGCAAAACTGTTCTTCTACAAAATTATTGTTTCAATTATAACTTCTGTAACATTGCACAAAAATTATTCTTAGGTGGCCTTAGTTCAAGTTTACTTGAATGATTTTTGGCAGAATTATTGGACCTTCAACAATGAAAGAATGCATCTTTTATTATTCTGGATATTTTGATAAAAAGTTTATGAATATGTCAGCTTGAAAAAAAAAGCATTTTAGCCAAAGTCTTTCAGTATGTGTAAACATGACCTGTCTATGTGTCTTTGATGGCTTTCTCGTTCAGGTGTTGCCTACTACAATGACTTTCGCACAGTGTATGTGCCTGCTTATTTCTACAGAGGAATTTAATATATCAGCCTGAAATTGGGCATATATATGCACATCAAATAGCTTTGTCATATACAAGACTGGTGGTGCCACTTACAATAATTTTTGCACAGTGAGTGTCCCTGCTTATTTTCAGGAGAGGTTTGATATATCAGTCTGAAATTGGGCATATGTATATATCTCTGATAGCTTTGTTGTATACAAGACTGGTGGTGCCAGCTACAATCATTTTTGTGTTGTGTGCACCCATGCCAGAATTTCAGCAGTGATGTTTGTGTAATTGTTTCTTATTCAAAATGTTAAGTACCTGCATTGTTCATATGCATGAAAAGTAATGGTCCAGCATTGAAGCATTATACCTGGTGTATTTCCCAGTGCACAGGTTCGCATTAGGCCTCTAGGCCTTGTTTCGATTTTTTACAATTTTTTTCTCTTTTTTTTTGAGACCTCAAAAGAGGCCGTCATCTGTTGACAGAGCAAAAATTGTAACCGCTGGACCTGGAATCTTCTCACCATACATCCAGGGAGGTCTAGGAAAAGTCTCCTTGGAAACCTGGAATTAGGTCTCTGTTACCCATATCCTTCAAGCTATGGGTCTCCGAAGTACCAAAAAGAATAACGAAAAATTTGATACAAAAGCTCAAATATCTGAACAACTAATGCATTGAACACCATGATTTTTTTGCATGGATATTGATCATTGGAATGTGTCATCAGATTCTGCAAACTGGTGGAGCCACCTGTATTTTTATTGATTTTTTAATGATTTTTTTCCTGCATTTTGAGACCTTAAAAGATGCTGTCATCTGTCAACAGGGCACAAATCCTTACACCTGGACCTGGAATCTTCTCACTGTACATCCGGAGAGGTCCATGAAAAGTCTTCTTGGAAACCTGGAATGAGGTCTCTGTTACCCATATTGTTCAAGCTATATGGCTCTGAAGTACCCCCCAGAATAATCAAAAATTTTTATACACAAGCTCAAATATCTGAACAACTATTGATCACCATGATTTTTTGCATGGATATTGATCATGGAGTGTTTCATCACTTTCTGCAGACTAGTGGCACCACCTGAATTTTTTAATTTTTTTTATAATTTTTTTCTCTTTTTTTTGAGACCTCAAAAGATGCCGTCATCTGTTAACAGGGCACAAATTGTAACCGCTGGACCTGGAATCTTCTCACCATACATCCAGGGAGGTCCATGAAAAGTCTCCTTGGAAACCTGGAATTAGGTCTCTGTTACCCATATTCTTCAAGCTATGGGTCTCCGAAGTACCCAAAAGAATAACGAAAAATTTGATTCAAAAGCTCAATTATCTGAACAACTAATGCATTGATCACCATGATTTTTTTGCATGGATATTGATCATGGAATGTTTCATCAGATTCTGCAGACTGGTGGAGCCACCTGTATTTTTTTTATTTTTTAATGATTTTTTTTCCTGTATTTTTGAGACCTTAAAAGATGCTGTCATCTGTCAACAGGGCACAAATCCTTACCACTGGACCTGGAATCTTCTCACTCTACATCCAGAGTGGACCATGAAAAGTCTTCTTGGAAACCTGGAATGAGGTCTCTGTTACCCATATTGTTCAAGCTATGGGGCTCCGAAGTACCCCCCAGAATAATCAAAAATTTTTATACAAAAGCTCAAATATCTGAACAACTATTGATCACCATGATTTTTTGCATGGATATTGATCATGGAGTGTTTCTTCACTTTCTGCAGACTAGTGGCACCACCTGAATTTTTTTTATTATTTTGCAATTTTTTTTTCTTTATTTTTGAGACCTCAAAAGATGCTGTCATCTGTTAACAGGGCACAAATCTTAACTGCTGGACCCGGAATCTATTCACTGTACATCTAGGGAGGTCCATGAAAAGTCTTCTTAGAAACCTGGAATTAAGTCTTTGTTACCCATATTCTTTTTTTCTCTATTTTGAGACCTTAAAAGATGTGGTCATCTATTAACAGGGCACAAACCGTAACACTAGACCTAGAATCTTCTTTCTTGACATGCTGGGAGGCCCATGAAAAGTCTCCTTGGAAACAGATATTAGGTCTCTGTCATCCATATTGTCCGAGCTATGGGGCTCTTAAGTACCCCCCAGAATAATTGAAAATTTGATACCAAAGTAGGGCACAAATCGTAACCATGGGGCCCAGAATCTTCTAACTTGACATCCTGAGACTTCCTTAAAAGTTCTCCCCAGAAACCTCAAATTGGGTCACAGTGACCTATATTTTCAGTTTTGGGGTATGTTTGAGCACCCCAGAAATAATGCAAAATACACACAAATTGCCGGATTCCTTATGAAAGGCTGGTTTGATATTTATCAAATTTGTTGTGCTTATGGGTCTTGATGAACTTAAGCTAATATGCATGAACAATGATGCCACCCATCTTAATTAGTTGTCTGTGCAAGGACATATTATCAACATGTCAGTCGACTGAGCGTCATGACCCATGGGTAACTTGTTCATTTTAATGTGTTCACACTCTGTCCTTGCAAAATTGATATTTTGTCAGTTAACTCCAGACTGAAATGTAGAATATATTTGGATATGCAAGAAAGCAAGGTCAACAGACAAGTTTAAATAAGAGTGTAATTTCTAGTCTAGTCACAAAATTAATATTAAATTATTTATTTGGATTTTCAGAACATTTCACAAAAATTGTTGAACATGCATACCAAACAAGGAAATTCAGTCAGAGATTAATAATATATTATTATATATTATATTAATATATAGTAATATTTTTTTTTTCAGCTGCCAGGGCCACCATATAATCCATTCTTTGGCAATGTTCGTGAAGCAATGGTTGGTCAAGCCATGGAAAGCTCTGTGCGGTCAGTGTATTCTTTGTGGTCTGATTTCAGTTGTTTAATTTTTGTCAGACTATAGCAATAGTGTTGCCAGTGTTGTATCTATTCAGCTGGCTGGCTAAAACCAGAGTAAGCATTTATACACTTGGACAGGGTGCATTTTTAGTTCAGGTGTCACACAATACACCTCACTGATTTTGCAAAATAGACATTAACACTTAACTCTGTTCACTTTCATCTTAGATAATTTTGCTATGGTAAAAAACAGATTTTTCCTCGACCATGGACAACTATAGTAACTTAAAATTCTATGATATGCATAATTTTGTCATGTGGTCTATGTTTTGGAATGCTCCCAAAACTGTTTGCATTCACATACTTGGCCCATAAATTCCTAATGCATGAAGCATAAGTGACTGTACATTTGTGAATATCTTCCTTGATGATGTTTCTGAATCCAGTTCATGTGTCTGATCCACACCAATATCTAATAAAATTTTCATTGAACAATTTCCAAAATGTCCTGACAATTTCTTGAGATTGTGTTCATGATTGTGTGAGTTATGTTGTGAACAGCTTAGAGAGTTAAAGAAAAGCTTTTTTCCATTGTTACAATGTATGTTCTATATCTAAGATATCATGTATATCCGACATTGTTTAATCGCAAAAAGCCCATTTTTTGCCCAATATGTTCAGAATAAATTATATCTGTTGCAGATGGGTGAAGAAGTACGGAGGCGTGTTGCGTTTTTACCACCTGCTGGGTCGTGAGCGGGTTTTAGTGGCAGATCCCCAGGCCCTCAGGCATGTCATGGTTGTCAATGAAGCAAACTATGAACGAGTCATTGGAAATGACAGGTGACTTGTTTAACTCTCATTCTGTTTTCATGAAAACTACTGAAATTTACTCTTTTTTTTTGTCAGACCAGTAATCTGAACAGGACATGTCTCGTACTCTTAGGAGAAACACATTGAAGACTAGTTTTACTTATGTACATTGCAGTGAATAATAAAGGACTGATGAAGTCCGGTCGTAGATTCAAACCCAGACTCACAAAAGTTAAAAAAACTGGTGTTCTTGATCTTCAGTTTAATCTCTGCAGAATTCTAAGATTATTGTAAACCCCTCAACTTCAGAAGGACTGAAGATTTTTCCCTCAAATATGACACACTTATTGTTTCAGCCATGTTCTCAGACAAGTTTTAAAACTGGTGACCTTGAAAATCAATTTGACACAACAGTTGCTTCTGCCATGTTCTTGGAAAGTTTGAAATCTTTTACCTTGACCTTGATCTTCAAGGTCAAATCTGCAGAATTCTGAAATTATTATGACCCATGTAACTTCATATATTTTTTCTTCAGATTGGACACACCAGTTATTTCTGTCATGTTCTCAGAGGAGTTTGAAAACTGGAGACCTTGATTATGAATTTCAAGGTCAAATCTGAGGAAATCTAGAATAATTGTGACCCCTACAGGCCTAAACTATTAAAGTACTGAAGCTTTTCCCTCAAAAGTGACACACAACTTCACAAGTTGTTTCCACAATGCTTACTTACAAGGTAAAAAAATTGGTGACCTTGATCTTCAAGGTCAAATCTGTGGAAATCTAAAATTATTATGACCCCTATAATTTGTATTGAAGATTTTCCCCTCAAATTTGACACAAATTGTTTCCATAATGCACTTTGGCAAGGTAAAAATATTTGAATAAAAATATTAAAGATGTTTTTGTGATTTCAGGGTTCTTGGTGAGGGCATTTTTAATGTGAAGGGAAAGGTGCACCAGCAGCAGAGACGACTCCTCAACCCTTTCTTTACAAATGAATCCATCAAAGGTCAGCATTCTGGGGGAGTTTTCTCTGTAATAAATGCATTGTGTTTATGTTAACTTGGAGGTATAATGGGAGGAAGAAGTTGAAGAAATGATATTTTGTTATTTGGCAGTTCATCCAGGGTTCACATTTGACCCAGGTAAAATATTACCCAAGCTTTCTCCCCATTTCTATTTGCTTTTGTCAAGCAGGACCCAAACTTAGTAACTTTCTGATTGGTCAGCAGAAGTTATACACATATTTTGTGAATATTGAAAGCAAGCCAAGTGGCTCTGACCACATCACCCCTGTCAAAAAGAAGCCATTTACAAATCACTCTCAACTTATGTTTGGCTGTGCAGAGCATATCACTCTAATCAACAGGAATTAGTGGTAAAACCCAGGAATCCAGAGTAACACCTGGGTAAATCCTATTATACCTAACCTGGGTTTTATGCAGGTACAATCCAGGTTTTACCTGCGAACCCTCAGTGCATCTGAGAAGTTTTTAATGAAGTATATAAGAAGACTTATTTAATGCATATATGAATATCTGAGTACATGTATCTCCAAGTCAAAGTGCATAAATGAACACCACATTCATATCTTATTATCTCCTCTGTTAAGGTTGATTATATTCTCAATTTCTTCCTAATTACTTCAGGTAATCAAAAAAAATTTAGTGCTTATGAAATGTCAAACCCTGTACCTCCAGTACTTAAGAATAATTTCTCCACAGGTAGCTGATGTTTTATAGATGAAATTCCTGAACAAAAATTACATGAAAAACTAATTTGTTCAGTGTGTATTTAAGATTGCATTACTTTTATATGTCATATAAAAGAATGTTCTCTCTGTCTGTCTCTCTGTCTCTTAACACTTAATTTTAGCATTTATTTCCAGAAAAAAATAATATTGCTGATTTTCAGCTTTTAAAGGGTTTAGTGGGCAGTGTTTTTCTCTTTTGATTTGACAGGATATATTTTGGGTCATGGGAGAATGATCTGTGGATCTTTTGCAGGATACCTGGAAGTGTTTAAGGACAAGTGTGCTGACCTGATGGATTTCTGGAATGAGAAGATTGAAGCAGCAGGTCCAGGAGGCCATGCTGTCATTGATGTACAGGAAGACTTCCTGAATATGGTAAAAATCAGTGTTGTAGTAGAGACTAATTCAAGCCCTGAAGTCCACCATCTGTTCATAACTCAAAGTCAAAGTTTGCATCTGATTTAAGTTAAGATTCGAGTCAGTTTATTTTTTTCAAATAATTAGAACTTCATATGCAGGTTAATAAATGGTAAAAAGGGTAAACAAATAATGATTGTAATCATACTTTGTAGAGCTAAATTACTGGTATGTATTTTTTCAAAATTCTATATATAAACTGTCAAAAAGTTTTATTTTTCTGCTGCACTTGGCCTGACTTTTCAAGCTATTGTATATATTTGTAAATCATTCTGCATGCTTGTTGTTTTACTGACAGCATGAATACAAGCATGGCCAGCAAGGGTTACTGGACGACTGCCAACCCATACACCATACTGTATTTAAATGAATCATTACCTAAGAGACAAGTTTTCAGTTTGGTTTTTGAGTTCACCTGTTTTTTATACGCCTGTCATATGACAGGAGTATTATGGTATACCCACTGTCTGTCCGTCCATTACCTTTTAGTGTCACTGCAATAACTTTCTGGGGCTTTGATGGATTTTCACCAAACTGACCATAACTTACTTACCCATATTATCTTGTACAATGGAGACAGTATAAAAAATTCTTTGCCAAAGGTTGCAGGAGCCATTCCTCAGATTACCCAGTGAATAATAATATCTTCCCTGGCACGTAATTAGTATGAGACAAATAATTAAACATGGCAAGACAGTTTGCAATCACTACATTATATTCATCTATGTAGAACAGCGATTCCAGTTGATGACGTCAGTCAATGCAACATTCATCATCGACCTTTGTGACATCATTAATGTCTTGTAAAGAACACCCTGGGCATGGAAGACTTTTGGGATCTCATTATAATTATCAGGTTAGAGGGGCGGAGCATATGGGCTGTGGTGGATAGGTCAGTTATGAAAGATGTCACCTTCTTCATATGTTCCATTATGATCAGGTTCATCTATATTTTGAGAATTGAGTGCTGTTTTGCAAAATTACAATTTACAAGGACATATATTGACATTAATTAAAGAAGACTAAAATAGAAATATCATATGTCAGTGACCATCCGGAGTTGCCTGAAATTATTGGGAGTGTAACAGTCATGTATACCTGTCAGTTTTGCATGAATTGCGTACATACCCTGAAGGTGCTGCAGTTAGACGTGCAACATATAACATCACAGTGTGAGCCTAGCATATTGACTTGATTGAATAATTTACAATGCACCTAGTTTGGTTTTTATTGCTAGGTCCAATATAGACTTGTAAAACCATCTTTTTATGCACCTTTATTCTTGAGATCAAACTAAAAAATTTAAGTGTCATGAACCACTTTAAAGGTGCCTACTGGGTATTCTGATTCTGATGTCTTTTAACTAAAGATGAACTCTTGAACCTTTTAATATAAATAGGCCAGAAATCACTCACCCCATGGTTCACAGTACCTTAGGGTTTTCATGGTTTTTCCCTTTTTCAACATTGCTGTCTTTATTAACAGCTTGTAGATACACAAGCCCATACATCCACAGCATGGTCAATATCAGAACTTTTCCTAACAGTCATTTTATAGAGTTCTTTATCATGTAAGCAGGATAAGTCAGAAACCACATAAATTCCACAGAAAAAGTTGACAAAAAGCTGTATGCTTTAATTATTTGATGTGTAACAATTCAAAGTTTGTTTGTTTATCAGCACTAGTTTGTTTCTCAGCCCTTGAGGTACTAAGTATGTAGAATGATATTTTGTTTCAGACATTTGACATCATTGGACAAAGCATCTTTGGACATGAATTCAAGAGTCTGCGGGATCCATCAAATGAGAGTGCAAAAGCAATCCACACAATGACGGGTGTTCAACCCATTAGGTGGGTCTGTGTACATTTATTGTTAGTTGCATGGCTCTATTGACATTTACTATAACTTATCTGGAACTATAATAACCTGCATTCTAAGGAATGCAAGCCTCTGCCATATGGGGGTGTCACTGTTTTAGAATGCTCCCAAACCGTGTTTTCAGTCACATATCGGCCCATATTTCCAGGTTCATTTCGTGCATTCAAGTGACGTGTTTGAATCTGGATCATATACGGATCTACATCAAAATCTCATCAAACCTTCATTGATCCATTCTTAGGATGCCCTGAAAATTTCATAATATTTGGTTCATGATTGCATGAGTTATGTTGTAAACAGTCACACAAACACATACACACACATGATGAAGGTGTATACCCTCCTGGTAGAGACAAAAAAGCTTAAACATTAATATCTTTTAGGTAACTTTAAAATTACATTCTGGATTGAAAAAAAAAATTGTTTTTTTTTTAACTATAGGGAGTTATAAGTGAATGATGTTTCATTTATACTAAATATTATAAACCAAAATGATATGAATTCAAAAGGCTATGTCCATTGAATTTTTTTAAATTTTATTCAACAAAATATTTAAATTTCATTTTAAAACAAGAAACTTGGCAGAGAAAAAAAGGGAAAAAAAGCAGTTTTGAGATATTGTCAGGTGGTTTGATATTAGTCCACTAAAAAGTTGTTTGCTATTACTGATTGCTTTAAATTGTGTATCTTTTAAAAAATATTAATTTTCTAAAAGAGTATAAAATATGATAATGAATGTGAATTTCCTAATTACATATACCATTAGAAGGGGGCCATCAAATCATAGTTAAAATGATATATACTCCAAAAATAATTATTCCTCAGACCTGTGTGATTCTGATAGTTGTCTCTTTTTGTTTTGCAGGTTGATCAATTTATTACCATTTTCAAGCTGGCTACCAACAGCTGATAATAAACAGTTTGAAGCAGCTTTGGAATATGTGAATAACCTGATAGCCAGCATCATTGAGAAGAAAAGGCAGATGCTGAGCACTGAGGAAGGTAGAGCCTTATTAAAATATGTAATGAAAACATCAGGGTTACGGTTGACAGTTATACTGTTCCACCAACCTGTTTCCACCTGTTTTATGGAGATATTATCTGAAAATTGATATTTTTATATAATTTCCTAGAAAGGTACATATGGAAGTGATGGCCTATATATGGATATCAGATATAAGAGTAGGCCCTTTTAAAAAAGTCTATTTAGTCTATCTTGTTACAGAAAACTTATGACTTGCAAAACAGTGTTTTAATCAAAATAGTAAGTTTATATTCAGACTATTTGTGTTGCTGTATGTTTTACAGGGAGAGCTAAGGCCACTAAGGACTTCCTGGGCAGGCTGATGTTGGTGAAGGACCAGTCAGGGGAAGGACTGTCACAGAAAACACTGAGGGACCAGGTCCTCAGCATCCTTATTGCAGGACACGAGGTGATGAAATACCATATTTCCTTGATCAGACCCCGGTCCTTAAATAGTGGCCTGCCTTATTTTTTGGCTGGGTAAAAACAGTGTCTTAGAAAAATAAATGCTGGCCTTAAATTAACTATGGATACCAGAGTAGACACAATGTTTGCCACTGGATGTCTCTTCCCTCCACTATACCGTAAATCCTGTTTATTGCCGCGGCCTTAAAAACAAACTCAAAATCGAAAATCTCGACTTTTTTTCTGAACTCGGGATGCGGCCATAAATAGATGGTTTATCAGAAATGAACTGTGAGAAGAACTCTCTCCCGGACATGGCGCTCCTTTGGGCGATAATAGGAGATCAAGCACACCACAGAGGAAATACTCTTAGTAGTCACAGATTTATTGTATAAAATTGTATAGTCTAAATGTTCATATAAAATATAACAATTATATGCAATCAATTAAACAATAACAATAAACATTGAACAATAACAACACTTATTACGAGATTAAAATGAATGAGATTATTCATGGTGAGGACTAGTGGTGACGTCTGTTGGGAAAAATCGGTATTACCGGTCATACCTTTGACGGAGCTGAATTGCCCTTGAATCTATGTTGTTCATAAAAATAATTCAGAAAATCAAAATATGTAATTTAGAACACTATGAAATCTTTATAAAAGTTCAAATTTAGCAGGTACTTACTGACATTTTTTATAATGTCTGATACATGTACCTCAATATTGAATAGCCCATCTTCTCGCCCCCATGTCATGTTTCTGGAAAACCTTCATCCTTGAATGCGTATAGCCCGGTCATTTACTTCTGTTTAATCTTTGTTTTTTTTTATACAATCACGAATATATTGTATGGATGGAAATAGTGTGAGAGGGGAAACCCGCTTGTAGATATAAATGGTAGAACATGTCACTACAGCCGATGGAATTTGGTGAATATACAGATTTTACATGCGGTGCCGTATTCTTGTTTGCTACTGATTTTTCAATATATTTTGTATAGAAACATTCTGCTGATCCATTTAAAGTCACTGTTTATTTTAATTCTAAAAGTAATATTTTTTTTTAATCTATGATGAAAATTCCATTTCTTGAATTACTCGGAAGATTCGAATCATTTTCATACCGGTAACTTCGGTATTATCATCGTCACATTGTTCGTTGACATCGCTCCATGTCACAATTTGCTGATGCGTTTGAAAACATCGCTGGTCAACTCAACTAAATATTAAAATAACTGAAGTTACCTTGTCGAGATACGCACGTATAGCAAACATGACGCTTGAAAACGAGTGATTTTGAAGTGAAATTAAATGGCCGGTCGAGGTAAGCAAGTTTTTTTCCTCAAGAAAGTGTCCGTGTACGCGTGTGGAGAGCCATCTTGTCAAGGTAGCGTTCGCTCAAGGCACACTGGGACGAAATAGGCGGCTGTTCTGTTTACCACCCACCGCGTACAGCCGTTCAAAATATTCTTAGCAGAACACCAGGGCGTTTCAGCACATGGCGGCACTCAAACTTGATTTTAAAACGATCGTCAGCCTTTATGCGACTCTTTACAATGTCAGCTTTATATTCATTTTACTTTTTTAAACAAATAATCGTTGCTAAATAACGCTGCAAATGAGTTTAAAGTAGGCATTTACTTCAATGTTGCTTGACCATGCCCAACGGGCCGCTGTGTTACAGTTGGGGTGTTTTAAACGTATTATTTGGTGACAATTACCAAGATTTTTTATAACAAGTTATATATCGCACGAAAGATATACATGTCAAGGTTCTACAATTAAGTTTTTAAGTTCCCGCAGGTTGAAAATCTGACAGTCTCAGCAGTCTTAGCCATCATGTCGCCCCCTGTACGCTACTGTGCGTAATAGTGGATAGTATTCAGGCTTTTTGCTTCAATAAATGTACATATAAACCTCAATTCAGTGTTCATACTATGGTCTTTTACATGCAAAGAAGCGTGTTGATGCATACAAGAATCGTTTTGCCTAACCACCATTCAAATGAAACGATCGTTAGGGGAATCTTTCTTTTTCTGATAAATGCCTGCCAATCCATGTGCAAAAGTCGTTAGGGACAAAATATCTATATTGTCCCTATCTCGAGCGTTAAATATGTTTAATATACGTAATCTGCCAACATATTTAACCTCTGTAATTAATACTTTTTTATTCTAGTCTTCATTAAAGCAGATATGTCGTGATTTATTTTGCTACGTGCAACTAATTATCTTACCCATCAGGCCAGAGACGGAGTCAGGGTGCGGCCTTTAAGGGGGGTTTTGGATATTTGGACCTCAGTGGGAGCTCCTTTAAGAGACGTTGCAAACTCAGGCTGCGGCTATAAATAGACGTGCGGCCATAAAAACAAGATTTACATTGCATTTACAGGTCACATTGACCATTATGATTAAAGGGTATCACCAATCCTAGCAAATGCGGCACAAGTCCAGTAACAGCATTGAGAAGGCTAGAAACAGATAAGTGCTATTACCACTGTCATGCCACATCATATCCTCAGTTCCTTTGATTTTTTAAGTGTTTTTTAGTCAAAGGAAATGGCGTCATGGGAATATGTTACAATTTTGGGTGGGAAATAAATTGGAATTCTTTTCATTTTTTTTTTTTTTTTTTATATCAGGAAATCATATCCTGGTGTAACTGAATGTATTCTTTTTAATGCTGTGTTTTGATTATGTGGTTTCATTTATACTTCATTCTGTGTCTTTGCTTTTTTAAATAACAGACAACAGCCATGACAATGTCCTGGTTTCTGCTGACACTGGCCCAGCACCCAGAGGAGCAGGCCAAGCTGCGTAAACACGTCACAGAACATCTACCACCAAACAATGCTGATATCACCTGGGATGACCTGGAGAAGATGGATTATCTTGTGGCTTCCATTAAAGAATGTCAAAGGTCAGGGAAACATCAGGGACAAGGCCATTCTAGTTAGTGCAGATGCAAGGAATACTGAGAAATAACAGATATCAGAAGTTGATAAAGTCACCAAGTATACTGAATATTTGTTTATGTTGGTTCTTTTTTATGTTGATGGATAAATCCAGCAAGCAGGCTTCCTTTGCCAAAAACAGAGGACAATTACTAAATTTGTTTTATGTTAACATGACATGACAGCATTTGTATATAATGTACTGGACTTACATACGCGCTATCTGAGTTGCAGTTCCCTCATTCTTGTTATTATTTGTTCAGAACTTAATCATTCCAATCAAATTTCAAGCAATTTGTAAGAGTTTCATTATGCTTTGTGTAACACTTTAACAACACAAGATCTGAAGCAGGGTCCCGGTCTAATAGTACTGGAGACAGAGTGCATCACAGCAAACATTACCAGTGGTAAATTACAGTCAATTGGCACAGTATTCAAAATGTTTGAGTGCTTGATATAATGTTCGAGGGAATTTCCATTTTTCTATTAAAAAAAGCAATTTTACATTGACTGGCATTTACACCCACATGCATCTTCATACCACCAAGTCTGTGACATGACCACACATTAAAAGACCTTGATTCAACCACCCTTTCTGGCATCTAATTAATCCCCCTGTAACCAGTACATTTGATCACTGATTATTTCTTATCTAGAAAGTTAAAAAGGCTGTCCTTCCAATGACAGGGGGCCTTCTTCCTGAGCCCCCCCCCCCCCCCCCCCTCCAATGTGACCAGTAATGCTTCAGCACACTAGAGCCACCAGGGTATCTGCACTTGGTCCATGCAGGAGCCTGCTTCATGCAAGGGGGGTCTTGGATTGTAGTTAAATAACACTAATCACTACACACTGAACATAGCGATAAGGGACGACCAGAGTGATTATATGTGTAAAACATTATAATTCTTGTATGGAATGTCACGAAAACATAATGAAATTTTTTAAATATAGTCAATAAGCAATGGTTTTGATTCTGTCCAATATATGTGCACTTAACCAGTTAACATATAAATATTAGCAACCCCATTCATTAGAATGACCATTTGCAACCACTGTTTGTGGTAATATTCGATATTCTCACATGGCATAGGTCAGTAGTGGCCTAAAGCTTGGCCATTATGACCGCCTCAAAGTTTGTGTTATTGCTATGTAACCCTGGAGGTCCGATGCCCTTTGCTTGAAGCAGATTAAATATGCTACACCAGAAGTCAGACCCCAGGCCAATTGCACAAAGCACTACGTAAAAATAAACTAAAAAAAAATAAAATAAACTTAATTTTCTTGAAAAGGTCACAATAAGGAAGAGTATGTCTGGGATTATGTTGTAATTACATTTTTTGTTTTGAATTGACACCTGTAATAATAAAAATTATTACCTATAATTCTTTTAAGGCCAGAGTTCATGATTGGAAGGTAAGAAATTTATTTACAATTTGCTTTTGTAGGCTGTATCCTGTTGCACCGACTTTTGTGAGGAGGGCAGTAGAGGATGACCACATCAACGGTTACTTCATCCCCAAGGACACCACTGTCATCTACCATGTCGGAGCAATGATGAGGTAAACTCCAGATGGCAGATTCACCTGATGGTCAACAACTTATTTATCAGATACTTCTCATTCCACATGAGTGCAAGACAACAACCTTTCATGGTTTCTTATAACCTTGTAATCCTAAGCTAACCTACCATTGAGCCCTTTTCTGGTTACAAATGATCGCAAAGTTAATCCTCAGCCATCTTGTTATCTGCACAGAACCAGATCTACACCACTTGATAGGCAGCTTAAAGGAAAATTTTGGTGTCAGCATATAATAGTATCCCCAGGCTGAAGAACCTTGGTCCTACAGCCATAGTCCTATAGTGTCAATTTGGCCCTCTGACAATAGTCTATGACCAGCGTACTACTGCTAGCTTTATAGTGCCTTTACATCCTGCATTTAGGATCGCACTATAACACTCAGTGAGGTCACAAATGTTTTGTATTTTGTCATGACACATGGCCTACAAGTATGCTGTTACTTTCCATGAACCAGACTAATCGTTAGCTTTTCTAGTATACTTTCTAACAACACCTACCATGTGGGAGGAAAATTCTATTTTTATATTTGAAAATCCCCCTGCATGTTCATTAAATTTCTGACTGCATGAATACAAGCATGGCTCACACAGGTTACTGTTACTTTTATCTATTTCCAGACATTCTCTTTTCAGAGCACCTATTGACTGTAATGTGTGCCATTTCTCATAACTCTTAAGAGTAGTTTTGTAGCTCTGTATGAATACTTGTAATTACATATTTCTGCAAAATTTATAGCACTATACTCATTGATTTAGGGGAACAGTCAATATTCCATGTTTTACCTTAATTTTATTGTAAAGGACCAAAAATAATTAAATGTTCTGATATTTCTCATAATCTGTGTTAAAGGCAGTTTTTTCTTGTGTCATTTAGAAACCCTGAGATTTGGCCAGAACCAGAAAGCTTCAAGCCAGAGAGATTTCTGGATGAGCAGCACGACCTCTACACGTACATCCCATTCGCTACTGGTCCTCATCTGTGCCTTGGTCATCGTTTTGCTAAAATGCAAATGAGATTGGTTATGTCTTGTCTGTTGAGGGCATTTACGTTTGATTTGGTTCCTGGTTTGAATTTTGTGAGAAAGCTTCGCACAGTCCTAAAATCCTCACCAAATGTACAAATCAAGGTCGGGCGTGCCACCTCTTGAATATCTTATAAGGATTATATATTTTTTCACAAATATGATTTTCTGATATATTTTTAATTTTTATTGTCAGAACGGAAACAGAAATGTGCACAAATTGAAGTCGTACAAAATAAACATGGCACAAACTAATATTTCTATATATCTTCCATGACATGAGTCACCAATGGCATTTTATGTATGCGTGAATACATACACAGATTATCAAACACGTTGAAGCATCTAGTTGCTACACTAAGTCTCATGCCATCATGTAGGCTGGTGATAGCACAGGGGCAGTCATCAGACAGCCCTTGTTGTGCTGGGTATGATGATCACCACAGTGTTAACACAACCCTCAGCAATGGTACGACTACTCAGATTACCAACTAACTGCTCCAGGGTGTTTGATACACAGTTCATATGCTCTGCTTAGCTTTACTGAGCATTATTCTGTATCAACTGTAATTCACAGAAATATTTAAATGTATTTTATAATTCATGTCTTGAGTTTCCAGTGATAATATTAAGACTGATCCAGAATATGGCTCTTGATAAAACATACTCTTTATGAAATACAGTGAAGATGCTTTTAAAACTTTGATGTCTCAGATACAGCATCTAGAGAAACTGAAACATCTAGAGGAGTCACTTTAGTTGAGAATATTAGCTAATCTACTTATCCCATATATTAAATTTGATATTACTTTACATTTACTATGGAAATGAAGCCAGAATTTGTTTAAGGACCTTTGAGATATCCAGTGGCTACAAAAATTCCTTGACACTTGTATCAAGATATGTGTTTGTTTTTTTCCCTTGAAGTTTTGAAAAATCTCAATATATCTCAACTGCTCTATTAGCCATAACAAATATCTGTTGTATTGTGTCAGACTGTCATATATAATATGCATAATATATTATTAAATGATTACTCAAAGGACTAGTCCCAGCAATCACTATGTCAGTTTAAAATTTTTTTTTTTTTAGTCAGAGAACCTTGTCCCCTTGGAAATATAAACAGGTTACATACTTACACGAAAGCAACAATAGCTCTTAAAACTGTAAATATTTTTGCTCCTTAAAGTTTTGCTCATGTTTTTTTTACTGCTTTTGTTATGTGATCTGATGTTGATTTACAGTTGTACAGTAACTGTATTTTCATTGTTTGTGTTGGATTTTGATCTTCAAAATTTTCTGACATCAAACTCACTTTGCACAGTTACTAATAATAAGCAACACTGGCAAGATCTTGGCTTTTGCCTGTAATGTCCTTAATAGAGAGGTGGCAGATCTTTTTCAAGCGACCACCTAAAATGTCCAGTATAAAGAGACTTTTCTGTAGATTCTCGAAGAACATACTGTAAAGGATTTGTAGTGTAAAGATAGGACAACCTGTTTTAATGATAAGACTGAAATTATATAACAAGGGAGATTTCAAAATAAAGTAGAAGTCAAACTAATGTTATTAATGTATGTGTTAATATGTACCGGTATAAGGAACTATATAAATGTGGATGTTTCATAAAGACCAGTTATTTAGATAAAGTATTTTTGTAAGTGTGCCAGGTTTCAAAGAAAACCTTGTCACAGATTCTTTTCTGACCATTAAGTTCTTAGTGTACATGTGTTTAATATTCATTAGAAGCTTGTAAAATAACTCACATCATTTAGGGATTCAAATGAAGTCACCATGTTACCATGTTACAGATTCTTTCACACCTGCAAGTCTAATAAAAAATGTTAAGAAAAACCTGCATTGATTTATATATATTATTTACTTTAGGCAAGTGGTAGGATTTCCTGGATTTCTGAGATGACACACTGCCTATCACACAGGTTTAAATGTGATTTCTCAGATGACACAAGGCTTGTCACATTGGGTTATCAGATGTCTAAGGTGACACCTGGCCTGTCAGACTTGGTTATGTGATGTCTGAGATGACACAAGGCCTGTCACACTGGGTTATGTGATGTCTGAGATGACAAAAGGCCTGTCACACTGTGTTATGTGATGTCTGAGGTGACACCTGGCCTGTCACACTGTGTTATGTGATGCCTGAGATGACACAAAGCCTGTCACCCTGGGTTATGTGATGCCTGAGATGACACAAGGCCCATCACACTGGGTTATGTGGAGTCTGAGGTGACACAAGGCCATTCACACTGGGTTATATGATGCACCTAGACCCAGTTGTGGCTCTGTTGTAAACACATCTAGCGGACAGGAGCACATGCAGGTGACAATGATGTACCCACTTTCAGAACATTAAGCCCTGGGTGATTGGCTGGTGATAGTTTCAGGCTAGCTGTGTGCATGCACTGCACATGTTACATCATCACTACCAACTTACTTGCCCAGACAGCTGAACTGTGATACAATTTGAAGAGCACAAAAGAGAACATGGAACTTACAATTATTCATTATTGGGCAATGGCAAATAATATATTAAAGATTTCATATTATATATAATATCAATAATTTATGGATAACATAAAAAGATCTGTTATAATTTAAAAATAAGTTTTTTCCTAGATGCTACAGTCATGGATTATGTTTTCAGGATAAAAATGAGACTTAGAATATATGACTATACACCTGTGTAGACAGAGCACTTATGCACTAAGGCTTTATATTTTAGATAATTTCTCTTCTGCAAATATCAATTTGAATCCATAGCAAAGAAACGGTTAACGACAGTACCCCCCAGATTTCTCCATTAAAGAAGAAGGCTGTTCAGTTGATTGAAAGGGCCTCCAATAATTGTGTGACAAATTCTTGGAAGAAAATAAATTTACTTTTTGTCACAAACAGAATTAATGGCTTCACAATAGGGCTGAATGGGATACTTTTAACCAGGTGCAGGTTATAGTTCCCCAGTACTTGAACAAAATTTTGACTCCAAATACTTGTGGATGTGCGTATATTCATATCTTAACGATACTGCAATTTATTCTTACCTTAATTCTTACTGATAACTTCAGTTCAAAAGTTGGTAACTGCATAAGCTAACAGCAGAACTGGTCCAGTTTGTTTCATTAAATTTATTAAAGGTACATAAACATTTACAATAAAATATGCATTATCTCACACCATTCTTATCTCACACCATTCGTTCACTTTTTCTTCTTAGTACAGAAGTTACACAGTAAAACCAACAAGCACACAGACTTCACCTGTTTCGTATGTAGTTATGGTTCTTTGTCTGAGTAAACAAAGTCCAAGTGTCTGTTTACCATAATAAGACTGAGTTACCAAAAGTCCAATCTCGAACTTTTGCTACAACTCCCAAACAAGAAGAACACAGAAGAACACAGAGAAACAAAATTTTGAAGCTTGAAAAATCTTGATTTGTACTCACGGTTGTGCAGTAAGGCCACAAGGTGGTGTAAGCACCATGTTTATATTTTGTATCACTGGTTGTGGCCTGTGGAAGGTTTTTTTCCACTTGTGTACAGTGTAAGCAAACAGTTTCAGAACAATTTACTGGCAGATAACATAATATTTTAATGAGTAAACACTACATTCCCTGTATATTTAACAAACATGGTATCAGTAGTATAGGAATAGGTCCCTTAAAATTTTGTTATCCATGCACACTAAGGTACAGGTGAACTACTGTGGAAGTGGATTTGTTAGCGGGGTTTTTATTTTTGCTCTTTTCGCGGGAGCATTATTTGCGCTAAATTAAGAACCTGTGTTATTTCGAACACCCCAAACATGTCCGTGTAGTTTACATTTTTTACTGTCAGGTGTTGACATTGTTAGATTCAAGTAAAGAGTAATGGCGAAGTGAATAGACAATGATGTGTCATACAGATCGTTAATGTTTTATGGGACACTGAGAAATTGAATAACACTTTTTATATACAAAATTTATTTTGTTGTTGAGCTATTCTACAATTCACTCACATGTCAAACAGTGTGTCTGGGTGTCGTACCATAATTAAACGTAATTAGTCCTGGTAATACGTATTGTTTACCCCGTGCAATCACAGTCCTCACTAGCCTGTAGCAAGGTAGCATGTACGCAAAGTTACCCGAAGCTTATTAGGTGGAAGGTAGGTTGCGTCAAAAACCTATCTTTTATGTAATCATAAAAAATGTTTGATAATTTGATACAAATTTAAAATCCCATACATACTGATTTGCGCAATTCGAACTGCGCTAATGCTGTAAAATATGAAAAGCGCAAAAATTCAGTCGGGCCAAATTAACCACTTCCACAGTATCTTCCACACACAGACTTACTAACTCATGTAAAGTACAGTACTACCTCTCATAGATGTGTTTTGTCTCACAGCTGTTTGATGTTTTTCAAGGAAAAGGAGCAAGAAAATATATCCATGGGTTGTGGCAGTTTATTACAAAATACAACAGGTAAACTGATGTTGGCTTTAGTCACTTTCACTCGTGCATGAATCAGTCTGTATAGTTTTTTACATGGGCCCACAATTCCCAGAACCCAGATAAAAGAGTAAACCAGTACACAAATACATAGTGTTCTCTGTCAATGACATGAACCACTTCCCAATGACAGGCCTTTATCATTAAAATTTGAATGCTAATTTCAATGCATGAATCAGTCTGTATAGTTTTTTACATGGGCCCACAATTCCCAGAACCCAGATGAGAGAGTAAACCAGTACACAAATACATAGTGTTCTCTGTCAATGACATGAACCACTTCCCAATGACAGGCCTTTATCATTAAAATTTGAATGCTAATTTCAATTTTAAGCCAGTGACTTTTTAAAAACAGCAGGATCTAAATGACCAGGATATGGTAGAACATAATAACATATCTCTTAACAATTTCATAACTATAAAAGAGCCTGATGAAGTTCTTTCTGAAGTGGAAGTTATAACCAGATTATTGACTATATGGTGATTACACTTTTTGTGGAATGTAAGTTATGTATTTCACGATTCTTGCTTTAACAAATGAACTACATATTTCTCAATTACTACCACATCATTTTCATAACATTTGAGTCTATATCTGCTTTAGTTTTGTCATTCATAGCCATTGTTTGTCATTCATAGCCATAGTCCAGCTGATGTACTGCATTATTTTGTCAGGTGACCGTGAAATGACTCTAGTTTGAGCATCATCTTAGTCAGATGAATAGGGTTACTCCTGATATAATAACAACTGACCTGGATACAGATCAACATGCAAGGAGAGTAATTCCACATCTCATTTTTTTTTCAAAATAATGTGTAATTTTCTCTCCGTCTTTGAAAACAGTCCTCGAACACAGGATAAAAAATGTCTCATGATCACTATCTTTTCTTGAATCCATATTTCTTCCTTTCATAGAATAAATCAGTCTTGGCACTGCCCAGGTTTACAATCTTTGGACAACCATCTCTCTGAAAAAGAAAAAGAATACAGACATTATATATGTCATTATAAGAAAATATTTGACTGTTGTACCTATTTACCTCTATCTTCCTGTGTTTGGATAATATCAACTTATTACCTTAAAGGCTGCACAATGACAATGAAAGGTAACCAATGATATTCAGTAACAAGGTGTTAAACTAGACTGGCCCTGATATTTAACATTTTAAGTTTACTTTTAAAAGCATTACCTGATATGCTCTTTAGCTGATGTTACATAAACCTGGTACACATAACTTAAAATTCCTGTAACCCATGAAAGACTTAACACAATGCTGGCAAATTAGCAAAGTAAATTCAATGGTCATGATGAGTTAACATAGCCAGGGCATCCATAATGATTTAACAATTATTTTAACCAGAAATTTATAATCATATTTACTGAATATAATTTACAATAAATGTCTTCCAACTAAAGGCATCCAAAATTATATCTTCAAAGATCTATTATGGTAAATGATTAAATGTTAACAAATAAACTTAAGTCAGGAAAGAATCAGTTATGTATTCAAAGGTTCTTTTCACATGAGGAGGGTTACAATACAAAAGATAGATGCTTACATTAAATATACAGTGAGATTATGTTGCAGAGTCAAATCTTGAATTTCTACCAGGTACTTGTCAAAACACGTAACACCAAGCTCTTAAACTAGGAACCCAAAGCTCTCGAAGCTCAGGTGAATTTTTCTATAAGGATATTTTATGAGCTTTTTCAAAAAAGGGTCCTGTGACCTTGACCTTTGACCATTTGACCTAAAAATATATAGTGTTTTTCTATGATTGTTAGTTAACCATGAGTGAAAGATGGAAGGTTTGGGATGGAAAGTACGACATTAAATGCACTTAAAAGCTTCTAAAGATGTTGACCCATGACCTCTGACAAAAAATCTACAGGTTTCTACCCTATTATCACGTAAGGAGTTCCTTAAAGATGGAAGGTGTGGCATTAAAAGTTTGGCCAGTACTTTGAAACATACAGGGTTCACAAATATCCTAAATTTCCACTGATTTGACTTGTAAGGTCAAGGTCAAGAGTTTCAGAACTTCCCCAAGAACTTCCCTGAAACAAGTGTACCAAATCTGATGAAACTTGTGATTAATTGATTGTTTAGATTGGCTGGTTCAAAGTGTGATGTCCCAGGCAAAATTTAGAAAGAACTTAAATCTAGCAATACATTTTGTTTTAATCCTTCCCTGAAAATCTGGGTGTCAGAAATACTCGGCTTTTGATGAGATTTAGAATTTTTAGTCACAGGGGATTTCCCTGTGTGTGATATCACTGCCGATTTGACAGTGCTCACAGATGTGCCAATAGTTTTACCATAATAGGGTACTAAAATCATGTTTTTTCACAGAGCTTGCAGAATATATGTCACAGTGTCATTATTTCAGGTTCCCTGGATGTTTAGTTAAAAGTATCAAGGTCCAGTGGTTAGGATTTGTGCCTTGCTAGCGGCAGACCAGACGATGGACAAAGCACCACTGCTATACCTCAGCTATAATCCTCTCATTTTGTGAATAAGACACTCAAATCACTCACGTCTTTTTCCATGATGGTGCATTCTTTACAGTAGTAGGCGTCTGATACTCCAGGACCTCCACAAATCACACAGCGACCTTGATATGATCCGTAATTACACTCATCACAGATCCGAACCAGTGTGCATGGACGAACATAGGAGTCACAAATCACACATTTACCGTCACCTACAGCAAAAAAAAACACCTTTAATCAGAGGGCAAAAAGTGACTAAAAATAGAATTGTTGTATAGGTATACATAGTTTTCCTGTCATGAAATTTTTACCAGTCCTGTTTTAACACTTATTCAAATTAGTTCAAGGTTTGATAGGCCTGATGAAAAAAAACAAAAACACAATAAAATTTTATGTCCCTAGTACACAGGTGAAAAGACTCCATGGCAGGTGAGAGTTGGAATGGTGGGAATTACACCACCTCTGCATATACAATGTATACAATGGGCTGATTGCAGGCTTTTGCTGGGCAGGGCAGGTGTGGGCTGAATGAAAACTTTGTGGGCCAAATGACTGGTAAAAATTGCAGGGCGGGGCGGACTGAATTAATTTTATAAACTGTGGGGCGGGCTGCGAGCTGAAAGGCTATGATGCGGGCAGGTGCGAGATCAATTTTTCGGCCCGGGCAGGGCCCTCATAGACATACAGGACAAACAAAGCCAATCACTTATTTCCCATTCTGCTGAGGCAGGAAAATAATGAACAAATGTTTGCATTAGGTCCTCTTTTTCTATTACATCAAGTTTTTTCTCAAGTTTATAATTTAATACATTTGCAAATATATCATATATTTATCTGAATATATAAGTTGAATCACAGATCTAAATTGCATTATCATATAGCCCTTATTTTGTCAGATACCACCACATTATTCATTCAGATGTATTTATTTTTTAATCACATAAAATATATATATTTTAAAAATTTGCAAAATAATAAATATCTGAAAAAATAACTTGTATTAGAATTCACAATTCTAAATCACACCCTTAATTAATACATAATTTGGCTCATAAAGCTGCAACATATGCTGCACATGCATATGACAATCGTTAAATAGTTTATTTCTTCCAAGTACATTGCTTATATATACTGCTGCTTATACTGTTAATAGTGAGTGATGCCCTTTTTAGCCCTCTGAGGCTGGATGTGAATTTTCATAAGTTTTTAATTTTGATTTACAAATATTACATGTAGCGCCTTAATAAAATATATTATTGTTATCATATTATCAAATTATGCATTCAGATGGATTTAATTATATTACAATTTGTAAAAGGAAATTGGTTTCTTTGAAAATGCTACATCACCACAGAATGGTATCTTCTGGATTACTGCTTGAATTACTATTTCAGGTAAAAGAGGCTATTATAATAGCAGATTCTTACTTCTATTCACTTTGATCACTGAACTTTTACTGAAGTATTTGCTATTTGTTATCTTATTTAGTCTAAGTGCACTTGCCACTGTCCGGCCAAAACATTGATATGAACAGTTAAAATATAACTAAATAAAATAGAGCATTATTCTCTTGAAAGAGTATGCACAGGTAATAAAATTAATAAGGCAATACAAGTTATAACAAAAAGGATACTTACATTTTTCACAAAGTCTTCCAATAGCTACAAAATAAAAAAAAGGTTAAATGCATGCAGGTAAATTACTGTAAATATGTTGCAAATATAGTGCTCTGTATTAATCACATTCACAACAACTACATACAATGATGAATGTCAGATAAACATGAATATTAAGGTGGAAGGCTAAAAAAGATTACAGAGGAGTTTCCGCATGTTGGTTAAAGGAACTACCAAAAGAGGGTGCTAGGGAGAAAATAGTGTATTAATGTCTGTGCTGGCGGCCTATTTGGTTTGGTGAAAATCTGTTATGAAAGAGAAAAAATAAATATCACTACATTCAGCAATCAACTCTGTGACCATCAGCTTAAGAATGCTATGTATGCACTGCCACTTGCATCACAACAGACGGTACGGACAATTTGTGGCAACAGGGTATGCATGTGTCCTCTTACCGATAACGGTCGTAATGAACGCGGTCCGGATGGGCGCGCGGTTCTTGGGGGTGTTCGGGATTGGCGTGGTCGGGATGGGCATGCCTGTTTATACAAAGCGAGACAGTGCTGCTAGGTATGGATGCAACGGCTCTTCTGAAACTTGAATATTACCTATTCCCTCAATTTTGTTATATTTTAACAATTGGTTGACCATAAGTGCTTTTATTCATGAGCCGCACGTGAATGCATTTCAATGTACGGTATATATACAAATTAACAACATTCCAGCTTCGGACGAAAAAAAAACCTACCTTAAATGCTATTTTTAAACATCTTATTCTTGTTGCTGGAAATATGTCATACAATTTAACACAAGTTAAAAATATTTTGTTAGCTGATAAACGATGTCAATACCAAACAACACTTGTTGATGTAAGCAATCCAGTTATCAGTAGAAGTACATCAAAGGAAGGAAACCTGCTCACTCGGAAGCCAACACTGATTAATTAGTTAATTAGCGGCACAGAGGTTTCCTACAATGCTGTTTAAACAGCAGCAAAAATAGACATTCGATTTATAATACATAAATAATGCACTTCCCCGGCAAAATATATAATATTTTTCATAAGACACGCTAATG
Organism: Sipunculus nudus; assembly: GCA_026874595.1. Classification (NCBI taxonomy): domain Eukaryota; kingdom Metazoa; phylum Annelida; class Sipuncula; order Golfingiida; family Sipunculidae; genus Sipunculus; species Sipunculus nudus. The sequence continues at coordinate 63,988,446 of CM049307.1, forward strand.
ATTGCATTGACTACGGCCAGCATCTTGACGGGAGATAATGTCAGAAATTCTTTTTTTTCTGAAGTACTTAATATGATCGCTTGAACAGACATTTATTTCATTTATAGGAAATATAATAGGAAACTAAATAAATCACCCTGCATTCTCTCTCTCTCTGTTTTCATTTATACCTCCATTCTTCTCATATTATATAATAACTCACTCTCCCTTATGGGTATATTTAAATGATAAATCAATCGGACGGAAACTCAATAAATATGTTTTGTGGACAATTCAGGAGCTGTTTGGTTCTACTGTTTGTATAATAATTGTTCATGGAGAGGTATATAAAGTGCAAGTTGATTTTTATAAATTGTTGGTACATTGTGGAGTTCCATCTATGATTATGCTCTCTAAGACTTAATAAAGATCTTTAAAGTTTGATATGTTCTAGATTTGAATTAAAATATGTTTGAAGGTAATTCAGGAGTGATGGAGTTCTACTCTTTGAAATAATTGTGTATGTACATATTGTATATAAAGCACATGTTAAAGTATCTAAACTGTTGCTGCATTGTGGATTTACTTCTCCGATTTTCGTCTGTAAGACTTAATATAGATCGATATAAATTGATACGTTCCAGATTTTGGTTTAAATATGTTTTGCGGATAATTCAGGAGCTGTTCAGTTCTACTCTTTGTATAATAATTGTTCATGGATAGGTATCATATATAAAGCACAAGTTGATTTATAAACTGCTGGTACATTTTGGAGTTCCTTCTAGGATTAGGCCTATGCTCTCTGAGACTTAATACAGATCTCTATAGTTTGATATAATTTTGATATTTTCCAGGTCTGAATTAAAATAAAATTAATAAAGCTCTTTACTCTTTGTAATTATTGTGTCTGTACATATTGTATATAAACTGCGTGTTAATATTTATTGATTGTTTATCACTCTAATAAAATTTCTCAAATTGAATACGTTGTTAGTTCCATTTTACATTCAGAGAGAGAAGGGGGGGGGGGGGGGACAATTTATTGATTTCCCTATAGATTGGTCATTTAAATTCGAACCAATTAGAGAGCGAGTGTAATTATATCAAATGAGAAGAATTAATTTAAAATAATCATATAATTATAATAATTGAAATAAATATCAGACTGAGTGATCATTTTAAACTTAAAAGAGAGAGAGAGAGAGAGAGAGGGAGGTAGTCAGAAACAGGGGTCGATTTATTAAGTTTCCGATTCAGTTATAAAATAAATACACAAATAAGAGAGCGAGTAATTATATAAGATGAGGGGAAAATCATTTAAAATTATCATTTAATTATTATAATTGAAATGAATATCTGATTGAGCGATCATTTAAGATAAAGCATGAGAGTGTGAGAGAGAGAGAGATAAATATTTCATACTGAGTACTTTGAAAAAAATTCTGGTATTATCGCCCGTTTCGATCATTTAATAATGAAAACAGAGAGAGAGAGAGAGAAATAGGGGCAATTTATTGAGTTTCTGTCCGATTGATTGATCATTTAAATATACCAATAAGGGAGAGCGAGTTATTATATAATATGAGAGGAATGGAGGAATAAATGAAAACAGAGAGAGAGAGAGAATGCAGGGTGAGAGCGAGTTAATTTATAACATGAGAGAAATAGAGTGATCATTCAATATGAAAATTGAGAGAGAGAGAGAAAGGAAGAGAAAAATAAAAGGAGGGAGAGAAATACGGGAAGATTTATAAAGCTTCAGATTTATTGATCATGTAAATGAGGGAGGGTGAGTAATTATATAAAATGAGAGGAATTTCTTTAAAAATTATAATAACTGAAATAAATATCTGTTTGAGTGATCATATTAAGTACTTCAGATAAACAAGGGACCCATGTGTCACGGCGCTCAGCTGATCATGATTGGACTATAAATTTGTATCACCATTGTGATACTATATTGAGTAGATCAAGCTTAGAATATCATGGTCATGTTGGGCTTTTATAAAGGAATATAATGTAATATGTGAGTAAATGATACATGAAATAACCTGACTGATGGATTAATATGGAGTAAAATATAGTGGTTTATTTTTTATTTATTTGGGAGGGGTCGAAAAAAGCAACTTATTTGAGCAAATATGAATGCAATGACAGTATATTAAGCAATGGTATAATGATGATAAGGCTATTTGTTGAAGGATCTATAGTGTATGGAAAACTGTAAGATTTCAATTTGACAGATACAGGGTTATGATTAACTATGCTTATGAGGGGATTTATGAATCTTTGACTGTATGACATGATATCTTGACAAGATCGGTCTTGACAAGGTACATTATTTTGATGCCCCTCACGTTTACATATTACACAATATTGACATAATTTCTGGCATGTACATAGGTACCTATGGACAAATGGTCAACAGTACTGAACCACCTGGTAGGTTAAAATCTTAAAAATATGATGAAATGTAGATAAAGTTTGAAAGGAAGAGGTAATCTGGGCCATGGTTGGTTTATATGATTGAAGAAAATGTTGCAAATAATATTTGAGATCTGACCATGCCTTTCCATTGGTTACCTTTTTGATAAGCTGTTGACAGTTCAACAGTTTACACATTTGTCTGATAAGATCCAATTTATTTGGTAAACCTTTTTTATCAATTTTATGATATGTATACAGTTGCCATAACGTCCCCACTCCATAGGTGCAATGACTTGATGGGGGGGGGGGTGTTGTGTTATGATCAGAGTTACAACGCCTCTGTCTCTCTGAAGATATTTTCTTTAACTATTAAATTTTATGCTATAGCCATAGAACTATTGTTCACAGTGCCAAGGAGCAAAGCCACAGTGGGATGAAAAAGGGGATGGTGAGAGTTACAACACCCTTGCATATACATACAGGATATGAAATTTAATTCAACAGTGCGTATAAAAAAAAGTTTATTCATGAACATTAAATATTTAAAACAGGCAAAAAGATGGAGAAACAAAGCAAATCATTTTTTCCCCATTCTACTGAGCCAAGAAAAAATTAACAATATTTGCATTTATTCCTTTTTTTCATTACATAATTTTAATGCAAGTTTCCGAATGTTACTATAAATTTACAGTATAACATACATGTGATTGTGAATATTTCAGTTGATTCACATTTCTAAATTGCATCAACATTAACAGCTTATGTATCTAGTTTATAGTACCTGTCAACAGAATGGGATGGAAGGAGGAAGGGAAGCAATTAGAGTGAGAGAGAGAGAGAGAGAGAGAGAGAGAAAGAAAGATGGAGAAAGAAAGAGAGGAGAGAGAGAGAGAGAGAAAGAGAGAGAGAGAGCTAGACTGCCAGAGAGAGAGAGAAAGAGAGGCTCTCTGGTAATTACTGCCTGACCCAGACACTCACAGTGGCAGTAGGTCAGACCTGAAGGTGTTATGTAACTGCCCAGTACACTGCATCTGATGTAAACAATGAAGACATGGTACCTGGAAACTTGAATGAAATCTACAGTTTTTGATCAATTGGTTTCAAATTTCAGATTTTATCAGATGAAATGTTAATGTGTACATGCTGTGAAAATTAAATCCACAGCACTAACAGGAAAAATTTGAATATTCATATTTTTTAATGGTATCAGGAAAAAAGAAAAGTATTCTCAAATATAAAACTAATAAAAAAACAAGGGACCTATGGGTCACGACGCTCAGCTGTTATATATGATAAAAAAATATTATTTAGAAATGAGGCACATGCTGGTTTTGTGTGGTAATAAATATAAGCTGTATTATGAGTTGTTGTTGTTTAGCTTATGTATGATTTTGATAGTACCTTTGGAGACAGGGAAGAGGGTTGATTTCATTTATTTTATTAACAAATGGAGTACTACTGTCACACAGATTTTGACTTGGCCATATAACTTATAAGCAGAACATATAATATAAGAGTTTAACTATTTATTAAAAAAATTACAAATATTGTCCCAAATATAATTTTAATTAAAAATAATAAGAGAATCATATGATTTTTTAAAATGAAATATAACTGATATGATTATTAAAATAATATTACAGAATATATTCATGAATGCATTCATGAATACATTTTGAAAGTATTTGCACGAGTATTCATATACTTTCATTTTTACCTGAATTCCCATTCTTTATGCAAGAAATTTTATAATGGAGTACATAATCATATTCGTATTTAAATACAATTACAAAGTATTCGCACCATGTCTGGTATTTATTCAGTTTTCACCAAACAAAGATGTTGAGAACCCAGAATATACAAAATTCACACATTTAAATAATGATCATAAGTACCTGGTTTTATGGCCTTTATTTATATTAAAAAATAACTGTAAAAATTTCATTTTGGACTAATTTCACATCAATGTACACACTAGACACAGTAGGAATCTAGATTAATATTATCAACTGCATCTTTGTCTATCATTAATTTCCTTCTTTTAATCCCTAATGATTAGTAATGAATAATATGATTTACTTCTTTATCATTAAAATTGAACTGAAAAATGCCATAGGTGACTGCATGGTGTTATTTGGAATATGTGACATTCTACCCATCGATACAAGATTCTTATATCATCAGTAACTGCAAGTTAATTTCCTGTTATTATAAACTAACAAATTCCTTTTCTATTTTTCTTAAATTTGTTATTAAAAACCAATAAAAATTTATTTATTTATTGTTTATTGTTATGTTGTTGTTTAAAACTACTAGATGAGTTGGGTTGGACACCTGGATCAACTGTGGCTGGCCATAAGCTGCCTGGATTCTCGCCTCAAGCGTGCATAATTTGATGAAAGGTCAACAAGGTCAACAAAGTGGTGACTCAAGAGGGGCTGGAGAGAGCCAAAGTCTGACAGGGTCTCATAAAAAACATTAATAAAAGCTACAATATTTGGCCAATTTCTTTCAGCTTTCTAAACTTAAAAGCTGAAATCCTTATGTGTGCATGATATGAAAATTATATCAACAGTGCTCACGGGAAACAAACGTGCCATGGTCACAGTTGGGCAAAATTTAAGGTACTAATTTTATATTTATGCTAATAACTTATAAAATTTGAAAAATTCAGAACTAATTTTGGGTATTCAATTGAATTTTGATAAAATAATGTTACATCCCTGAAAAAAAAATCTCTAGCTTCAGCAATGCCCTTGTTAAGGGAGTAAATATATTTCTTGATTTTTTACAAAGTGCATTATGTTTGGGCCCATAACTTAAAACAATTACGCAATACTGACATCATTCTGGCATGTGCATAGAGAATGAAAAATATGTATATTATTTATGATTAAAGTCAGATCAGTGGTTTTGATATTAGGCAGTCTTGAAGTGTAACAATGGGTTTTTAATGGAAAAATGAAGTTTTTCATTAATATCTCGAAGGTATTAAGTCCTAGTGACCAAATTCTTGGCATGGTAGGGAATTTTGGAGACATCTAACTGTATGCCAAATTTAAGGAACTTAGAGCTGAAGCTGGGGAGCTGAGCTCTTGCAAACTGCATAACACTAGCTTGATGTAAACAATATGTTACATGGTGCTTGAAAACTTGATTAAAATCTACAGTTTTTGATCAACTGGTTTCAAATTTTTGGTGTTAACAGTTGAAATGCTAACAAAAACATGCTGTGAAAATTAAATCCACAGTACTTACAGTAAAAAAAACGTGCCATGGTCAAAGTTGGGCAAAATTTAAGGTACCAATTTTTTATTTTTATTAATATTTTAAAAAATTTAAAAGATTTTCATCTAATTTTGGGTATACAATTTAATTTTGATTAATTAAAGTTATATTTCTGGAAAAAAGGTCCATAGCTTTAACGTTTTTTGTGTTAAGTGATCAAATATCTTTCCTGATTTTTTACAAAATGCATCATGTTTGGGCCCATAACTTTTTTAAATTAAATAATACAGACATAATTTCTGGCATGTATATAGGAACTATATAGAGGAATATTTATGGTAAATATGAGGAAAAACAGATAAGTGGTTTTGATATTAGGCAGTCCTGAAGTGTGAAAATAGGTTTTAAATAAAAAATTGAGGTTTTTCCTTAATTTCTCAAAGGAACGAAGTTGCAAAGACCCAGTTTTCGGCTTGGTAGGAGATCTTGGGGACATCTAACATTATGCCGAATTTTGGATTCCTAGGTCTGGACTAATACCTTTATTTCACATTCAAGGGAATAATACATTTAAGTTTATATATTATTTAAGCATATCCACTTTTTCCATTAAAATAGTTTTTATCTGATTAATTTTTTTTATTTACAAGTTTTATAAATTTGTATTAAAAAAACACTGAAAATATAAGTTAAAATATTAGAATTCTTAGTTGCAATCATTATACATCCAGAGTGTAGCTCGTATTGGGTCATATTATGCATACACATATATTTTTATTATTTTTAAATCACAAATTTTTAAACTGAATTTAAAAGAAAATAATGCCACAACATGGCATCTGCAAGATTTTTCCTTGAATCACTATTAAAAAGTTTTGCACATTGTTTTTTTTAGTACATGCTTAATCTTATTCACCAAAATCAAATAAGATTCTGTAAATTTGGTAAAATAAAAACATCTTTTCAAATAAAGTATACACACTGTTGGTTGAATGAGGGACAAACAATATCATTATGCTAATTACAATCTAAGCTATAATTTATTCCTGGAATTAATAGTCAATTTCACACCTTGTGAAGTTTTTACTCTTCTCAAGGAAGGAATTACTTATCTGATGAACATCCACACTTTCATAGCAATACACCACTTTGTGGACACAATTAAATGTGCACTTTAATCATTGTAACCCTGGTGGTAAATACAAAATCTAAAATGTAGCATAGCCAAGAAAAAAATGAAATACAGAAAATTATAACATTCATCTAGTTAATGCATCATCTAGGGGGGGAGGGTGTGCAGGGCAGAGAAGAAGCCTGCTAGTAGTGGCCCAGCTGAGCCAAGACAAGCTGCCTGGGGTGGGTTACATAATGCAAGTGAAGGCTTTAGGACTAGGTGGGCTAGATGTAAACAACACTTGACATGGTGTATGAAAACTTGAATAAAAGCTATTCTTTTCAATCAATTCCTTTGAAATTTCAGATTTTAAAAGATTAAATCCTTATGTATATATGCTGTGAAAATTAAATTAACAGTGCTTACAGAAAAAAAACATGCCATTGCCAAAGTTGGACAAAATTTAGGGTATTGATTTTTTATTTAAGCTAATAACTTGAAAAATTTGCAAAATTCAGATCTAATTTTGGGTAAACAATCGAATCTTGATTAAATAAAGTTATATTCCTGACAAAAAGTCTCCAGCTTCAGCAATTCTCATCTAAGGTGAGTAAATATATTTCTTGATTTTTAAAAAAGTGCATTATGTTTGGGCCCATAACTTAAAAAAAATACACAATACTGACATTTCTGGCATGTGCATAGCGAATGTATAGAAAAATATGCATATTATATATGATCACAGTCAGATCAGTGGTTTTGATATGAGGCAGTCTTAAAGTGTAACAATGGGTTTTTAATAGAAAAATGAAGTTTTTCATTGATATCTCGAAGGAATTAAGTCCTAGTGACCAAATTCTTGGCATGGTAGGGGAATTTGGAGAAATCCAACTGTATGCCAAATTTAGGAAACTTAGAGCTGAAGCTCGGGAGCTGAGCTCCAGCAAACTGCATAACACTAGCAATATGTGACATGGTGCTTGAAAACTTGAATAAAATCTACAGTTTTTGATCAACTGGTTTCAAATTTTTGGTGTTAACAGTTGAAATGCTAACAAAAACATGCTGAGAAAATTAAATCCACAGCGGTTACAGCAAAAAAACGTGCCATGGTCAAAGTTGGGCAAAATTTAAGGTACCAATTTTTTATTTTTGCTTATATTTTAAAAAATTTAAAAGATTTTGATCTTATTTTGGGTATACAATTAAATTTTGATTAATAAAAGTAATATTACTGGAAAAAAAGTGCTTAGCTTTAACAAGTTTTGTGTTAAGTGATAAAATTTCTTTCCTGATTATTTACAAAATGCATTATGTTTGGGCCCATAACTTTTTTAAATTATATAATACAGACCTAATTTCTGGCATGTACATAGGAATTATATAGAGGATTATTTATAGGAAATATGAGTAAAAACAGATGAGTGGTTTTGATATTAGGCAGTCCTGAAGTGTGAAAATAGGTTTTTAATAAAAAATTGAGGTTTTTCCTTAATTTTTCAAAGGAATGAAGTCGCAAAGACCCAGTTTTCGGCTTGGTAGGAGATCTTGGGGATATCTAACATTATGCTGAATTTTGGATTCCTAGGTCTAACGGTTTCAAAACGGGCCACATCTACGGATGGACGGACGGACGGACAGACGGACGACGGACAATGGACCACGACTATAGCTCAGATGACTTATAGTCAGCTGAGCTAAAAAAACTAATACGTGTTAAAATTAATCCAAGGATCAAAACACCCAAAATATTATACCAGGAGCAAACTGGAGTTGGGAATGTTATGAACTGAAATAAAGGACCAGCAATATAAATTTTGATTATTTAGCCAGTATCATGTAACAACTGATACAACCATGAGTTATAAGTCAAACAAATTAAAATCTTTAATGAGCACTTTTCTGAGTAATATTTTAAATTTTTGACATATTTATTTATTATTTTATTTTTGTAATAAATATTAACCAACAAGTTAAACACCTTGAGAAGACCTGGATATTTAGATTAATTTAATATAATCAACTGCATCCTTGTCTATCGTTATCCTGCTTCATATAATCCCTAATAGTAAACAACAATTTATTTTAATTATTTATTTTTCATTTTTATGGTTGAAATGAAAAACACCCAATGGTGACTGCATGGTGTCATTTGAAATACAATTTTGGCCGTCCATGGAAGATCCATAAATGATCAGTAATTGCAAGGTAATCCCCTGTAACTCATTAACTATAAATTCCTTTTCCATTTATTTTTTAAGTTCTTATCATAAACCAAGAATTAAAAAAAAAGTTTATTGTTATGTTTATGGCCTAAACAAATACTAGAGGAGGGGGTTGGACAGTTAGATCGAGCTGAAGCCACCCAAGAGCTGGCTGGCTGCAGAGTGCCTTGCTTCAAGCATGCATAATTGGCCTGAAAGGTCAATGTGGGGACATAAAAGAGGGGCTTCAGTACAGCCTAGGTGTGATATGGTCTCATAAAAACTTTCATAAAAGCTAGTTTTGACCAATTCCTTTTATAACTTCAGAATTTAGAAGCTAAAATCCTTACATGTGCAAGATAGGAAAATTAAATCAACAGTGCTTACAGGGAAAAAAAATGCTATGGCCAAAGTTGGGCAAAATTTAAGGTACTGCTTTTATATTTATGCTAATAACTTATAAAATTTGAAAAATTCAGAACTAATTTTGGGAAAACAATTGAATCTTGATTAAATAATGTTATATCCCTGGCAAAATATCTCTTCCTTCAGCAATTCTCATGTTAATAGAGTTAATATTTTTCTTGATTTTTTACAAAGTGCATTATGTTTGGGCCTAGAACTTAAAACAATTACACAATACTGACATCATTTCAGGCTTATGCATAGCGAATGTAAAGAAAAATATGTATATTATATATGATCAAAGTCAGATCATTGGTTTAGATATTAGGCAGTCTTAAAGTGTAACAATGGGTTTTTAATGGAAAAATGAAGTTTTTTCTTAATATCTCGAAGGAATGAAGTCCTAGTGACCAAACTTTTAGTATGGTAGGGGATTTGGGGGACAGTTTAGATTCCATGCCAGATGCGCCACTCCCAAATGCGCACCTGTCAGTTACGCTACTGCCAGATGCGCAACTGCCATATGCGCCAAATTCCAGTTGCGCCTCATGCCACATGCGCAACAAAGCTATATTAAGCCATATGGAGTTATATTACGCTGTGCTTACAGTAAGTGTGTATCTGTATCAGACGGCCCCTTCATAATTTTATCGAATGCGGTATATTTTTTGCAACAAAATACGAGCTAAGAAACCCTTTCCATTTTGAGCGACAATGTGCGGTCACGACATGCACGTGCGGTCGATCACCATGACACAGTCGCGTTTTTTGTCAATAAAAATTTATGAACATTGAATGTTTTTATTTATTCGCCCCTGTTACTTAAGAAACACTAACAATGAACTATCATATAGATTAAAGGTATATATTTAAATAAAGGGCAAATTTATTGTGTCATATTGTCCGGCCTTCGTGCATGGGTGAAAGTAGATGTTGACGTACAAACGTAATTTGTGTAAATGACCGGTGTTGTTATCGTTACTAATGTGGTCTCATTTGATATTTGATTTTATTTATGCCATATTTGGCATTAAAAAAAATTGTCGAATATGATATAATTTACACTGGTGTATTACTGATTAACAGGAAACCACTCACCACTATGGCTTAATTGACCCGGAAAACCCCGCCAGGTTTGGTCTCCGAACAACAAACGGAAAGTGTGGCGGCGGTCCATTGTTAATGAGCACATTATAAGGATTATGTGCCGTTATATACCAGCACTCGCATGTTATACCTGCGATATAATAACATCGTCGTTCGGTTTTTATTGCTTTTGTCATAGTGTGTTTTTTTTTCATTTTCATTAATTATATCCCATGTTACGAGAAAGTAAACGTGGAAATATTTATTTTTAATCACATTATTATTATTATCATCAGAAAGTATACAAATAATAATATTCGACGTTTCCCGAATATTGTTAGGGTTTTTGTTGCTAATAATCCATTCTACATTTCGGATACTGTTACACACTTTTGTGTAATGTTTTTATATTGTTTAAAGTAAAAATAGTATTATTTCAGAACTGCATACTGTCGCTTTCGGATACGGTCAGGATTATCGTTGCTAATATACTATTCTACATTGCAGATAATTTTTGTACTTGTGTCTGGATATATATTGTTTTAATACGGAAGATAGAATGATACCCTATGGATTCACGTGGATTTTAAATGTATGGCTATATATTAGTTTTCTGTATTGTATTATATTTTATTCTCATTAACAAAGAAGGAAGTGCTATATAGTTTTATTTTATACATGTATTATGTTCAGATGAATATCTTTGTGTACACTGTACACAAAACATAAATATCATGCAGTGCTGTCCATGCATCGTCTCACTCACAGATTAACGAATAAAGGCATCATGCAACAGCAAATACACAATATCATACAATGTTACTAGAGATTTATTATATACATACAAAACAGTATCTATAATATTCAGTTTGTACAAAAAAAACATGAACACTGTTCCATGTTGTTTAGTCTCCAAAGACGGTAAATATTATTGCAGAACTACATATATATACCATCGCTTTTCAGTACGGTCAGGATTTCCGTTTCTATTAAGCCATTCTACATTCCAGACAGACATTGATACCACACTTGTATTGTACTTATGCCTGGATTTATATTGTTTTAATACAGAAGACAGAATTATAATACCCTGTGGATTCACATGCGGATTTGATGTTTTGCGATATATTTTTTTCTGTATTGTATTATATTTTAATCTCATTAACAAGGAAGGTAGTGCTATATAGTTTTATTTTATACATGTATTAAGTTCAGATGAATATTTGTTTGAACACTGTACACATAAATATCATGCAGTGCTGTCCATGCATCGTCTCACCCACAAATTAACAAATAAAGGCATCAAGCAAAAGCACATACATAATATCATACATTGTTACTAGAGATTCATTATATACATACAAAACAGTATCTATAATATACAATATGTTAAAAAAACATGAACACTGTTCCATGTTGTAGTCTCCAAAGACATTTGAGTTTAAAAACTAATAAGATTCCGTAATCAAAAATGATGTACGACGTGCCTAATCTTCCTTATAGAAATGTGTTAGTGCGGATTCTCCCGCTCCTAAATACAACCAAGCGGTGACGCTAAAGGCGGTTTCACACCAAACCCAAACGATATTTTTGGTAACCGACCGTGGAATTTTCGTATCCGAAAGTCGTATTGGACAGCCACATAAGCAATATATCGGATGCTCTACAATATAGGTTTTGTTGACCCTACAGAAATGTTGAATATTTCTGAACTTGTTAATGATTTTCTCATTGATTTGAAGTTTATCTCTGAGTTAACTGTTTTAATCCACCCTAAAATGTCATGAAAATAATTTACTATCTTAATTTTAAAATCTTGCCTTGCTGGTATAATGGCAGGGTTATAAAACCCAGGGAAGGGTTGGTTGATTTAAATAATTTGATTTAAATCACTGATTATCGTTTATTTATCTTATGATTAAAAAAGCTAAACTATTTAAATATTTTTTTTTCTTTTCCAGAAAAAGAAAATATGTAATTCATGAAAAAATTTGTGTTTGAAAAAATATTCCATTCAGGTATAATTTAAAATTAATGGGACTTGTTAGTTTAGGTGCCAGGCTATGGTTATGTTCACAGGTAACATATTTACTACTGACTGGGCCCAGACTTAACATGCCTTTAAAAAAATTGCGCAACCTGTTGTTTCAACACAACAGATTCTACAGCTCCTATTGATCAGGGTGAAAAAAATAAAGTTTGAATTTGTAGTTCAGTTTGATTTATATATGATTTCATTTCTGTCTATATGATTTAGACGGTCTGCGCACATGCACCATAGAAACATCTGTTTATATGCAAAACATTGAACTAAAAAAAATAGTACATGGTATATTTTGTTGCAAAAATATACCGCATTCGATAAAATTATGAAGGGGCCGTGTGATAGAGATACACACTTACTATAAGCACAGCGTATAATATAACTCCATATGGCTTAATATAGCTTTGTTGCGCATATGGCATGAGGCGCAACTGGAATTTGGCACATATGGCAGTTGCGCATCTGGCAGTAGCGTAACTGACAGGTGCGCATTTGGAAGTGGCGCATCTGGCATGACACCCATCTAACTGTATGCCAAATTTAAGGAACTTAGAGCTGAAGCTGGGGAGATGAGCTCTAGTAAACTGCATAACACTAGCTTGATGTAAACAATATGTGACATGGTGCTTGAAAACTTGAATAAAATCTACAGTTTTTGATCAACTGGTTTCAAATTTTTTGTTTTAACAGTTGAAATGGTAACAAAAACATGCTTTGAAAATGAAATCTACAGCAGTTACAGGAAAAAATGTGCCATAGTCAAACTTGGGCAAAATTTAAGGTACCAATTTTATATTTTTACCAATATTTAAAAAAATTTAACAGATTTTGATCTAATTTTTGGTATACAATTAAATTTTGATTATTTAAAGTAGTATTACTGAAAAAAAGTCCCTACCTTTAACACTTTTGGTCTTAAGTGACTAAATATCTTTCCTGATTTTTTTTACAAAGTCCATTATGTTTGGCCCATAACTTTTTAAATTAAATAATACTGACTTAATTTCTGGCATGTACATAAGAACCATATAGAGGAATATTTATGGTAAAAATGAAGAAAACCAGATGAGTGCTTTTGATATTAGGCAGTGTTGTTTGGTATTGACATCATTTATCAGCTAACAAAATATTGTTAACTTGTGTTAAATTGTATGACATATTTCCAGCAACAAGAATAAGATGTTTAAAAATAGCATTCAAGGTAGGTTTTTTGTCGTCCAAAGCTTGATTGTTGTTAATTTGTATATATACCATACATTTAGCATTCAAGTGCGGCTCATGAGAAAAGCACTTATGGTCAACCAAATGTTAAAATATAACAAAATTGAGGGAATAGGTAATATTCAAGTTTCAGAAGAGCCGTCGCGTCCATGCCTAGCAGCACTGTCTCGCTTTTATAAACGGGCATGCCCATCCCGACCATGCCAATCCCGACCACACCCAAGAACCGTGCGCCCATCCCGGCCGCGCTCATTCAACTGACACCCTCTTATCAAAGCTAACGCTTCATTAAGGATCACACACACACACATATTTATATATATTTTAATTGCTTCTGGTCACACAACACTTGTCACGCATCTTATATAACTATATTTATAAAAAATTATATATAACCATATAAATATATATAATATATAACTGATATTGGTGATATATAGCAGTTATGATAATTACAAAAATCAGGAGTCTTTAAGATGGGAGTATAAACCTTCCGTACTTTGTAACTCCCATTAATTCCATCACATTTCTATCTAAATCTATCATTTGTATTATTTAATAATTTTGAAATAATTTCCTTTGTATCAATGAAAGATTGAAAGACGATGGATTACTTATTGGGTGTGTACACAAACTGGCTAACTGGTTGACACAAGATGCTTACTGGCTGCCAAGTGTCAACTGATTGGCAGTACATGTATAGGATACCACACAAGTGAAGCCACAGTGACACTTCACTGGGACTTTGGTGCAGAAGCAATGGCAATGACACTTAGGAGGTTATTATTATTACAAGAATATGAGAGGTTGTAGTGGAGTGTAAAACAGTTTGTACATAATGCATGTTGTATCATAATAGCATTGGTGCATGACACAATTTCTTGCTTGTGTGCTTCTTCATTGTATCGCCAGACATAGTCTGGAGATACTATGGTTTAGGCACGGTCGCGCCGCCGCCGCAGAGATTTCTTTTGGACACAATAACTCAAAAAATATTTCACGGATCTTTACCAAACTTGGTATATGTATAGATATGGGTGAGAGGACGACGCCTATTTAAAATGAGGTCATGACCTCAACTAGGAGAGTGACCTTGACCTTGAATAGGTTCAATTTTGGGGAAAATCACACAAATTCTTAAATATCTCAAGAAAACTTGCATGGATTGATCCCAAAATCAAGTTGATCGAAGATCATGGATAGGGTTGTCATGTTCCAGGAACTGGTGGTGCCACCTATTATTCTTTACTTGTTTTCATGCCGTTTAATATCCCCAAAATTGCTACTTGACAGTACTGTGAGCATTATAAGTCAAAAACTAATGGACAGATTTCTTTCATATTATGCAAATACATAGATATGGGTTATGGGATGATGTTTATTTAAATTGGGGTCATGACCTTTCCTATGAGAGTGGCCTTTACCTTGAATATTGCCATATATGGTGAAAATCACACAAAATCATTAATTTCTCAATAAGGGATGCATGCATTGGTCCAAAAATCAACTTGACCGAAGATCTTGGATAGTAATGTCATGTACCGGAAACAGGTGGCGCCACCTGTTATTCTTTTACTTGTTTTCGTGCCGTTTAATACCCCATCATTGCCACTTAACAGTACATTTATAACCTGTGAGCAATATAAGTCAAAAACTAATGGACAGATTTCTTTCATATTATGCATATACATATAGACATGGGTTATGGGATGATGTATATATAAATTGGGGTCATGACCTTTCCTATTAGAGTGGCCTTGACCTTGAATATTGCCATATATGGTGAAAATTACACAAAATCATTAATATCTCAATAAGGGATGCATGCATTGGTCCAAAAATCAACATGTTCGAAGATCGTGGAAAGTATTGTCATGTACCGGAAACAGGTGGCGCCACCTGTTATTCTTTTACTTGTTTTCATGCCGTTTAATACCCCATCATTGCCATTTATCAGTACTGTGAGCATTATAAGTCAAAAACTAATGGACAAATTTCTTTCATATTATGCATATACATGGATATGGGTTATAGGATAATGTTTATTTGAATAGGGGTCATGACCTTTCAAATGAGTGGCCTTGACCTTGAATATTGCCATATATGGTGAAAATCACACAAAATCATTAATTTCTCAATAAGGGATGCATTGATTGGTCCAAAAATCAACTTGAACGAAGATCTTGGATAGTGTTGTTATGTACGGGAAACAGGTGGTGCCACCTGTTATTCTTTTACTTGTTTTCGTGCCGTTTAATACCCCATCATTGCCACTTAACAGTATTGTGAGCATTATAAGTCAAAAACTAATGGACAGATTTCTTGCATATACATAGACATTGGTTAGGGGATGATGTATATTGAAATTTGGATCATGACCTTTTCTATGAGAATGACCTTTTCTATGAGTGTGGTCTGATATTAATTTTTGCTGAAGATGGGGGGTCTATTCTTAAAGGGGGGGGGGGATTAATTGTCTGGGGATACTATGGCACCTGCGGATTTGTGAGTAATGGTACCATAGAGAGGAAAGGAGGTAATTAATGTAATTAATTTTGTGAAACAACATTTCATATTATTAGTTAGCAAATACAACACAACCATATTAGCCTATGATGTCAAATACTACCACACTGCAAATATTGTGGTCAGACCCTTAGAATGGGTGTTCTATTATGACTTGTATCATGACTTTTAGAAGACCTGAGTGTCATGTTGTCATGGCTATGACAGCCTGTACTCCAGCTGTGAGAGCAACTATAGAATTGGGCCTACATTAGAGAAGGTGGAAAATTAATAAAGATTCTTGGAGTGATTACTTTTTCTGTGTTATTATCTTTGTTTCTTGACCTCCATTCTCTCGCCACTATTGTATCTGCAATTTGAAACATGAGAGTAATATGTGATATATTAGTTCACTGAGAACATGCAAAGATGTGAAAACACAACGGGATTCGAACCACCGACCGCACGCCCAGAAGCCGTCTGCGTAACTAACTGTGCCATGGAGGCAAGTTGCAAGCTGGAGGAAAGCAAGGATATTTAAGTGTATTCAAACTATTGTGCATAAATAACTCTGCAAATGTCCACCAGATGTCACTGTGTTTTAGGGGTGGATTCTCAAAGGTGAATAATGGTACATGTAATAACGTGTTTGAGTTGGGGGCTGGCTCCCCCCAAACCCCCGGTGAAATAATGAAATGGTAAATGAGGGTATGAAGCAAAATAAATCAGCAGAGTATGTGGAAAAAGACAGTAGGAATAAATGAAATAGCCACCCCCTCTGTATTATTGTGTATGACGTCAGAATAGTTTGTGCACATGGGAACACAACATGGCGAGACATAAACAGTGATGGATCAATAGGTTAGTTGAAGTTAGAAGACAAGAAACAGCAAGTTAATGAAGTTCACATGTTAAAGACAGGGGAGCCACTATAGAACGCGGGCTTGGCTTCTAGTGAGGAAAATATAAATAAAACTGTCTCCTCTCATTCCTTTTTAAATTCCTACTTTTTCCTGTAGATGTTCCTACACTCAACTCTTCTAACATAAACAACTATTAAGCATCAGAAGTCGCCTGAATCAGGAATCGAACCTACGATTTCTAGACTAGGAGCCCTACACGCTACTAAGTGAGCCCTGAAGAGGAGATACCAGCAGGAGGAAATTTTGTTCATTTATATGTGTGATTGAAGCGCCATCTATTGCCAAAATGGGAAACCATTTACTATTTGAATAGGAAAATTAAGCTTAAGGTGGGGGCTCCGCCCCCACATCCCGGGACCCCTCCTCCTCTAATATAATAAACTCCAGTTATGAGCAAAATTAAATACAGGAATTCTCAGGACGATAATATGTATCGGCCTTTTTCAGGAAACAATTTATTATGTGACACCCATTGTGCATAAGGTATCGGCGGTAGGTTGAAGCCCCGGTTTCTATAGTTCTGCCAAGACAGGCTTGATTACACTTAAGTTTAAGTTATTGAATATTCTTTGATGGCTTCTGGCAATAATTAAACGGTTTCAGTCAGTTTAAACCCATCCTTGTCAGATGCAAATACAGGCTGGATTCTATAGTCGGGCTCAGCTGTTTTTATCCTTCAGCATGGCTCAGTAAGGCTGTCGCCTGGGACACTGTTACGTCAGTGCAAAGGGTCTATTACCGTGGTCTGTGGATTCCGAGTTTTACGGGTCCGCCTAAACACCCAAAACCCCCCATTCCCCTCCCCGTGAATGGTGGTTTTGTTAGTAAACGGATGTGAGCTTTTCTGTATTAATGAGAATATTCTCTGTTAGTATTCACACGCCAGAAGCTCCACTTACAAAATTTTCCCTGAGTAGGCCTATCATCGCCCACTTCCACCTCATTCTCGGTATTTAGGTCATGCCTCGCTTTGGTAGAGCCACATTATTCGAGGGCGAAGTAGGAAGTATCGGGGGAGAGACAGATGATTGTAATACAGAAAAGCTCACATCCGTTTACTAACAAAAGCACCATTCACGGGGAGGGGAATGGGTGGTTTTATTACCTTAACATCGATGTGAGAGTTTTCTGTATTAATGAGAAGAAACAGATAAACCATAGGGAGGGAGATACTGACCTGGAATGACAAGGATGAAGAAAATACGGTCAGCAAGTAGTAGAAACCACATCAGAAGACGACGTCTGCAGGCAGGTAGCGGGCCGAACGTGGGTAGACGTCAAGGAAGATGTGCGGGAGACGTTGACGATAGTGCCTGCGGCAACCACGGGACCCATGGCATAAAGGCCGGAGTCCTGCAGGCGAACGTCCCTGAGGTAAAATTGAGTAAACGTGGAAGGGGACTTCCAGATACCCATTTTGACCATCGCGGCAGGAGATACGTCCGAAAGGTGAGCGAAGGATGAGGCGATAGCCCTGACCTCACGAGCCGTGACATGGAAGGACTGTAGTTCAGCCGCACGTAAAGAGTCATGTGCGGCGATGATAGCAGCCTTTATCCAGTTACTGATAGTAATAGGACTTATTTCTTTATCGGCTGCATCCAATTTGAAGAAATAAAAAGTTCCTTACGGCCCCCTTGGAGGGATTTTGTAGCCTTAAGATAGTATCTTAAGGCCCGGACGGGGCAATTTGTTGCGCCGAACCGGTACCGGCTGTTAGGCAGGGCAGGAACGTGCCATGAAATCGCGGGTCATCGTTAGACTGCGATTTACGATAAAAGTCCGGAGGAAAGTGAAAGTCCGCGGATGAACCGTCAGCCGCAATTTGAGAAAATTTAGGATCGGGACCAACGAGCGCGGACCCCCTGGAGAAATCGGAAAAGACGGGATGACGGAGAACCGAATCCCTATGGAGGGGGCGAAGCACGGAAAGAAGAGCCGCCCGATAGCTGCGAATAGTGGGGAAGGATAAACGTTTATCCTGTAACAAATGCAGGAGGAAATCAAGGAGCGACTGGACCGGCGGATCCAGTGGAACTATATGACGCTCCCTGGCCCATCGAGAGAAGATGAGGCAGCGGGAGTCATACACACGGTCGGAAGATCGTCGACGGGGAGCCGCTGCAAGAGCCGCAACCGGCGTTGAAAACCCCTGATCTTTGAGTGATCGGACGACAGTAAGAAAGCGCTCAGAGGGTACGACCAAGCAGGGCGAGGACGGAGCGGCAGATCGACCGACAGCGGCAGTAGAATGGGTGGACAGACGAGAAACGAACGGCATCGAGGAAACCACGGAGCCGCTGGATGAAACATGACGATCAGGATGAGGTCCATGAAAGGTGCCGCCGAGAGACGCAGGAGTAACCGCGGGATCAGGGCTCGGGCCGGGAACCCGTACAAGAACCGGCGTATTTTAATAGATCGATATTTCAGATATGATGAATGATGTGAAATTGTTTATTGAAAAAAATGATCATATATATTTCACATATGTATCACAAACTGAATAAAATAATAAGAAAGAGTTGTGTTAATGTGTTTATTTTTAGGGGGGGGGAATAATTCCAAGTAAATAAATGAATAGTAAATATGTGATATTATAAGATGAAAACATAATATTGAGTGATACAAAGTATAATAAAATGTCATGTACGTAATTATAGTAATGAAATTTGATCGTACTTATGAATGTTTTATGGTGAGGCTTATTAAAGAAGTATGTGTCCCCTAATTTCATACTGTGTGCGACATGGCATGGTACGACCGTTAACAATTTATTATTACCATTGTCTGTCGCTGTGGGCGACACATCAACAAACATGGCAGGTCCCAGTGTTAATGAGCATGAGGAAACATTAAATAAAATAAAGGCTGTAATAAGCCACTGGGATGATGAGTGCATCAAGAAACGACAGCTAGAGGAAATATTGGCGGGGGATGAAAATGTGACAGTCAGAAAGAAAATAAGCAAAATGTGTGATACAAAAAGCGGTAGACCGGCAGACAACCGGTGATAGTGAAGTTAAAAATTTTTGTGATGCCAGCATAGAAGCCAGCTATAGCCGGGGTAGTTATAGTCGTGATGAGAGTAGCACATCATCACAGCGACCCACTATTTCTTATAAGATGTTAGTACGGGAGCTATTGGTGACAAAAGAATCAACGATCAACTGGATCATGGAACGTGGTTTAATTCAATGTGAACGGATTTTTCCCAAATGTAAGACTTATATGAAAATGGTAACGGTACCAGAATGTGACATAAGTGATAAATATGTGTGGTGATGCTATCCGAGAAATCCTGTGAAACACAATGTCAGGTTATCCTTACGACATGGTAGTTGGTTTTCATGTTCAAATCTAACTCTGGAGGAAGTTTTAGAGGTGACGTATTTATGGTGTGGAGGTATGCCTCAAAACCAAATAATGAGGGAGGTTGGAGTGGGTTCACATACAATCGGGGATTGGGCAAACTTCTGTAGAGAAGTATGTGAAGAACAATTATTAAGAGACAGTGAAAGTGGCGTACAAATAGGTGGCAAGGATGTGGAGGTAGAAATTGATGAGAGTAAGTTTGCCAAAAGAAAGTACCACCGAGGTCATCCACCGAGGTCATCATGTGCAAGGGGGTTGGGTGTTTGGTGGGCGAGAAACCAACAACAAACGTAAAGTGTTCATGTGCCAAGTTCCCGATAGATCTGCCGAGACTTTAATCCCCATCAAAAAGAAATACATAGCTACAGGCTCCATCATAAAGTCAGATTGTTGGAAGGCATACAGTACCTTGCCTGAACATGGGTACACCCATTTCACCGTCAATCATAGTGAAACGTTCAAAGATGCTACCACTGGTTGTCATACAAACTCAATTGAGGGTACGTGGCAGAAGGTGAAACATGGATGTACGATGCCACGATTTGGCATGAAAGAAGCTCATTTATCAGGTTATCTAAGCGTTTTTCTCTTTCGTGAACGCTACGGTGACGGGGAAATATTTACCGAGTTTCTGAAAGCAGCGTCTGCCATCTACAACGGCAGCTGTGGGAAACCGAACTGTCTTCACTGTTAATAATCATTTATTGTTTGTAGTTAAGAAGATAGTGTTAAGGTGAGTAATTCATTACAGATTGCAAAGCATTTACATGTGGGTATGATAATGATAATCGGTATATATTGGGGGGAGACCCCCCCCCCTCGGAATATAAAAAATGAAGTAGGGTAAATACAGAAAGGCAGAATGAAATAAAATGTGTGTAATGAATGGGGGGAGACCCTCCCCCCCCGAGAAACCCCGGAAACGGTGCAGCTATCATAGTAAAATGAATGTGAAACATCGTTTCGAGATGTGAAAAATGCGACTTGGAGTGAAGTGAGATTGTACTGGTGTGAGTTATCCTGAAAAAAGGGGTATTCCCATGATGTAATGAAAAAAGAAGGGGAATGATATTTGATGCGACACGGTAGACTTGGTAATGGGGGATGTAAATAGGTGTGGATATGACAGAAAGAAGAAGGTAGTATTATATGGATGATATGAGAAGTTATGATTGAGTAAAGGTAACATTGTGATATTTGAGAAGTATTGTAGACCGTTAGATGTTTGTATGCTTTCGTTGATGTGTAACATGGCAAAGTCAGTGCTGTATAGGTGCGTGAGTGATTCGACATTCGGACCGTGACTTGCGCCACTAGGGGGCAGTGTCATAGCTGGCTTAAATGGCTGCTGTGTCCGCCGTTGAACTGACCATGGAAGGAAACACTTGTTCTTATCTTTATTTCATAAATTTAAGACACAATACTGCAGAGATATATTCATCAGATGATTATTTATCGATTGGTGTTACGTTTCGGGTTAAGGTTTGAACTTAAGCGGGTGTTTCGTCACAGATACCCAAACACCAGTGTTTTGGGGGACCGAGTTTTACCAATACCAAGTACCATGGACCACCGATTATCGCTCACCGGCAACAGCGTGTTTACACTGCAGACCAAACATGCGGTTCACTAATTGAACACTTACCTACGCCTGGCTGTTTCCTGCAGAAAATCAAATCTGGATGATGCTTTGCCATAGTGATCTGAACAAAATTCTTTTCCCAACTGATAGAATCCGACGTTGGCTTGCCGTCGCGTCTGTGTTGTCGTCCTTCACCTTCAAAATTACAAAGCGAATCATGCTTAGCAATAACGAAATGTGACTTTTTTTATCAAGTTAATCAGATCATCGTATTGTAAAGCAGATCAAACATTTATGGAAAATACATTTATAGAAAATACACAACTTTGAAAATTAAAAAAATATATATTTTGAAGATAATATAAGATTAAAGGCTGGATCATTAACTTTTTTATTTTAGTTTATTTTATAATGGGACACCCTGTTATAGTGTTGGAAAATGATATCCTTATCATAACAAGGAAGGATGGCTGAAACCACATGTGTTGAGCAACAACAGAGTTCTGGAGATGAAGAAACCACAGAAAAGGCTACATTTAAGTCATTGGTATAGATATATTAATGTCTTTTTATAATTCATTGAATATTCAATCAATAAGAGACTGGCTTCATAACAGAGCAACCATCCAGTCCTCCCGAATCACATCAACTGTGATAAGTTTTCTTCATTCTTGAGTCATGTGTTGTAAAATTAATGGCAGGCCATATTTCCACCCCCCCCCCCGGGGTAACGCACACTATTGTTATCCAATAGAGCTGCTGTAAATGAATTCTGTTCCAACAAACGCTAAACTATTTTGTCATACATGGGGAATGGTATCTACGAGGGGGAGTGGAAATAAGCATCCCTTATTTCCACTCCCCACTGAGGCACTCTCTACCATAAACCGTTGACCTTACGATAAAGCCCTCTCTGACTCCATGCAGATGGTTGTCAGACTACTTTATTGGTCTGCTGTTAACTGACAATGAGTCTCACCCAGGATAAACAACATGGTTGAGTGGTCTGTCAGCTTGAGCAGTTCTAAGAAATGTAGCACACAAAGGTTGTTTTTTGTATTTTTATGCATGAATCCTTTTTCACTTAACCCCGCAGCTGTTCATCGCAAAAGAACATGTATTATGAACCATAAAATTGACAGCATCTCCGATTATCACTTATTTGTCATGTGTTTATGTTTATATTTTATTATATCAAGTCATGTCATGTACTACATAAATGGTTCACCACACGATTTTATCTTATAAATATTTTCACATGTACAAATAAACAGTAGCTAATCTGTGCAGGAATTTGTCATAATCTTTGTAATACTTGAATACTTCTTTGCCGCGTAGTGCATGATGCAGTGTACATCAGGCACATAACTCAGGACCCCCCCATGTAGAGGCCATGAGGCTATTCTATCTGAATAGCTGTGTGTGAATGCCCAATGAGGATGACTTGGACAACACCCGAATCAGTATTGGTAGATGGTTGGCACGTCATCAGTGAGCCATGATTTTGTGTCCATATGCTCAGTGCCTCAGATGATTATGGTCGCAATTAGGTCGGGATTGGCACGCGGTTTCTGGGCGTGGTCGGGCTGGGCATGCCGATTTATACAGAGCAAGATTGAAGCTGCTGGGTATGGACGCGACTACGCTTATGAAACTTGAATATTACTTATTCCCCCAATTTTTTGTTATATTTTAACAGTTGGTTGATGATGAGTTGGTTTTTCATGAGCTGCACATGAATGCATTTCAATGTACGGTATATATGCAAATTAACAACATTTACATGTTTGGACGACAAAAAAAATCGACCTTGAACACTATTTTTACTTGTTTTTACTTTTACTCCAGGGGGAGTGGAAATAAGCATTTCCAAAATGAATATATGTATACAGTATATATTTATATATTTATATATATAAATATGTGTTGTAAAATAAATATAAATACACTATATATATATATGCACACACAAAAATCAAAGTAGGACTAGCAATTTAGTTACTAATATTTTTTAGCTCAGCTGACTATAAGTCATCTGAGCTATAGTCGTGGTCCATTGTCCGTCGTCCGTCCGTCTGTCCGTCCGTCTGTCAGTCCGTCTGGATGTCCGTCCGTAAGACTGGCACGTTTCGACACCATTCCACCTACGAATCTGAAATTCGGCATACAGTTAGATGTCCCCAAAATCTCCTACCATGCCAAAAATTGGGTCAATATGACTTCGTTCCTTCGAGATATTAAGGAAAAACCTCAATTTTTTATTAGAAATCTATTTTCACACTTCAGGACTGCCTAATATCAAAACCACTTATCTGGTTTTCTTCATTTTTACCATAAATATTCCTCTATATGGTTCCTATGTACATGCCAGAAATTAAGTCAGTATTATTTAAATTAAAAAAAGTTATGGGCCCAAATATAATGGACTTTGTAAAAAAAATGAGGAAAGATATTTTGTCTCTTAAGACCAAAAGTGTTAAAGGTAGGAATTTTTTTTCAGTAATACTACTTTAAATAATCAAAATTGAATTGTATACCAAAAATTAGATCAAAATCTGTTTAATTTTTTTTTTAATATTGGCAAAAATATAAAATTGGTACCTTAAATTTTGCCCAAGTTTGACCATGGCACGTTTTTTTCCTGTAACTGCTGTGGATTTAATTTTCAAAGCATGTTTTTGTTACCATTTCAACTGTTAAAACAAAAAATTTGAAACCAGTTGATCAAAAACTGTAGATTTTATTCAAGTTTTAAAGCACCATGTCATATATTGTTTACACCAAGCTAGTGTTATGCAGTTTACTAGAGCTCAGCCCCCCAGCTTCAGCTCTAAGTTCCTTAAATTTTGCATACAGTTAGATGTCCCTTAAATCCTCTACCATACTAAAAGTTTGGTCACTAGGACTGCATTCCTTCGAGATATTAAGAAAAAACTTCATTTTTCCATTAAAACCCCATTGTTACACTTTAAGATTGCCTAATATCAAAACCACTGATCTGACTTTGATAATATATAATATACATATTTTTCTATACATTCGCTATGCATATACCAGAAATGATGTCAGTATCTTGTAATTGTTTTAAGTTCTAGGCCCAAACATAATGCACTTTGTAAAAAATCAAGAAATATATTTACTCTCTTAACATGAAAATTGCTGAAGGTAGACATTTTTTGCCAGGGATATTACATTATTTAATCAAGATTCAATTGTATTCCCAAAATTAGTTCTGAATTTTTCAAATTTTATAAGTTATAAGCATAAATATAAAATCAGTACCTTAAATTTTGCCCAACTTTGGCCATGGCATGTTTTTTCCCTGTAAGCACTGTTGATTTAATTTTCATATCTTGCACTGGTAAGGATTTAAGCTTCTAAATTCTGAAGTTATAAAAGGAATTGGTCAAAAACTAGCTTTTATGAAAGTTTTTATGAGACCATATCACACCTTGGCTGTACTGAAGCCCCTCTTTAATGTCCCCACATTGACCTTTCAGGCCAATTATGCATGCTTGAAGCGAGGCACTCTGCAGCCAGCCAGCTCCTGGGTGGCTTCAACTGGATCTAACTGTCCAACCCCCTCCACTAGTATTTGTTTAGGCCATAAGCATAACAATAAACTTTTTTTTAATATTTGGTTTATGATAAGAACTTAAAAAAATAAATGGAAAAGGAATTTATAGTTAATGAGTTACAGGGGATTACCTTGCAATTACTGATCATTTATGGATCTTCCATGGATGGCCAAAATTGTATTTCAAATAACACCATGCAGTCACCATTGGGTATTTTTCATTTCAACCATAAAAATGAAAAATAAATAATTAAAATAAATTGTTGTTTACTATTAGGGATTATATGAAGCAAGATAATGATAGACAAGGATGCAGTTGATTATATTAAATTAATCTAAATTTCCAGGTCTTTTCCAGGTCTTTAACTTGTTGGTTTATATTTATTACAAAATTAAAATAATAAATAAATATGTCAAAAATTTAAAATATTACTCGGACAAGTGTTCATTAAAGATTTTAATTTGTTTGACTTATAACTCATGGTTGTATCAGTTGTTACATGAGACTGGCTAAATAATCAAAATTTATATTGCTGGTCCTTTATTTCAGTTCATAAAATTAAACATTCCCAACTCCAGTTTGCTCCTGGTATGATATATTGGGTGTTTTGATCCGTGGATTAATTTTAACACATGTATTAGTTTTATAGCTGAGAATACTTTTCTTTTTTTCCTGATACCATTTAAAAAAAAATAAATATTCAAATTTTTCCTGTTAGTGCTGTGGATATAATTTTCACAGCATGTACACATTAACATTTCATCTGTTAAAATCTGAAATTTGAAACCAATTGATCAAAAAATGTAGATTTTATTCAAGTTTCCAGGTACCATGTCTTCATTGTTTGCATCAGATCAGTATAAATGCAGTGTACTGGGCAGTTACATAACACCTTCAGGTCTGACCTACTGCCACTGTGAGTGTCTGGGTCAGCTGGGTCAGGCAGTAATTACCAGAGAGCCTCTCTTTCTCTCTCTCTCTGGCAGTCTAGGTCTCTCTTTCTCTCTCTTTCTCTCCTCTGCTTTTTCTCTTTCTTTTTCCAACTTTCTTTCTCTCTCTCTCTCTCTCTCTCTCTCTCTCTCTCTCTCTCTCTCTCTCTCTCTCTCTCTCCCTAATTGCCTCCCTTGCACCCTCCATCCCATTCTGTTGACAGGTACTATAAACTAGATACATTGGCTATAAATGTTGATGCAATTTAGAAATGTGAATCAACTGAAATATTCACAATCACATGTATGTTATACTGTAAATTTATAGTAACATTCGGAAACTTGGATTAAAATTATGTAATGAAAAATGGAATAAATGCAAATATTGTTAATTTTTTCTTGGCTCAGTAGAATGGGGAAAAAAATTATTTGCTTTGGTTCTCCATCTTTCTTTCTGTTTTAAATATTTAATGTTCATGAATAAACTTTTTTTTTATAAGCACTGTTGAATTAAATTTCATATCCTGTATGTATATGCAAGGGTGTTGTAACTCTCACCATCCCCTTCTTCATCCCACTGAGCCTTTTCTCTTTGGCACTATGAACAATAGTTCTATGGCTATAGCATAAAATTTAATAATTAAAGAAAATATCTACAGAGAGACAGAGGCATTGTAACTCTGATCATAACACAACACCCCTCCCCCCCCCCCCCCCCATCAAGTCATTGCACCTGTGGAATGAGGACGTTATGGCAACTGTATACATATCATAAAATTGATAAAAAAGGTTTACCAAATAAATTGGATCTCATCAGACAAATGTGTAAACTGTTGAACTGTCAACAGCTTATCAAAAAGGTAACCAATGGAAAGGCATGGTCAGGTCTCAAATATTATTTGCAACATTTTCTTCAATCATATAAACCAACCATGGCCCAGATTACCTCTTCCTCTCAAACATTATCTACATTTCATCATATTTTTAAGATTTTAACCTTCCAGGTGGTTCAGTACTGTTGACCATTTGTCCATAGGTACCTATGTACATGCCAGAAATTATGTCAATATTGTGTAATATGTAGACGTCAGGGGCATCAAAATAATGCACCTTGTCAAGACCGATCTTGTCAAGATATTATGTCATACAGTCACACATTCATAAATCCCCTCATCAGTATAGTTAATCATAACCATTTATCTGTCAAATTGAACTCTTGCAGTTTTCCATACACTATAGATCCTTCAACAAATAGCCTTATCATCATTATACCACTGCTTAGCATACTGTCATTGCATTCATATTTGCTCAAATAAATTGCTTTTTTCGACCCCTCCCAAATAAATAAAAAATAAACCACTATATTTTACTCCATATTAATCCATCAGTCAGGTTATTTCATATATCATTTACTCACATATTACATTATATTCCTTTATAAAACCCAACATGACCATGATATTCTAAGCTTTATCTACTCAATATAGTATCACAATGGTGATACATTTATAGTCCAATCAGGATCAGCTGAGTGCCGTGACCCATGGGTCCCTTGTTCAGTTTATCTAACACATTAATATTACTTATGAATAAATGTTACTTCAATAATTATAATAACATCATTATGGCAAGGAGATTGATGTAAATTTATTTGTAATAAAATTTGTAAATTTATATTTACCAATTTGACAGTAATTACATGCATTGAGACTCAAGTTGCCTTGATAACATACTAAACTTGAGAAAGACTGAATTATCAGCAAGAATAAAATAAAAAATTCACATTTTAAGAAATATTTAAATTAACCATTTGCACATCCAGCATAGAACTGATGGAAGCTTCATAAGATATTTTTCAAATACAACAAATGTTTTCCATTTTTTACTTGGCCATTGTCTGATTTTCAATCTTTTACATGCTTTTACATATTACAACTGTACAAGTTGAATTTTGTTTTTATTGGATAAAAAGCATTAAACCATTTCATCTTACCATCCTCATACCAGTTTCACAGCATTAATTCTAGTTAAAGGTGTATTTTTAGCACAACCAATTAATTGATAACATATTTTCTCATTTTTATTTTGTTTTGTAAAAAAGTCAGCATATTTTTTTGGTATTCTCCTTTTTGTAGCTCCAATAATAACTAGATGGAGGCCTTTTGTCTAAGAAACCATAAGAGGGTTGCTTTCTTGGAGCAGGGTGCCAATCAAGTCAGTTACTGTTTATATATACCTGAAATAGACTGGCAGTCTTACCTTGACAGATATAAATATGTGATTCCTTTGATTTGCAGGGCTTGGTGGATGTGTTGTGTGAGGCATGTGAGCAGGTAAAATGGAAAGCTCCAACAAAAATCCAGCAGGAGGCGCTACCTGTAGCACTTGAAGGTAACTTTCCCCATGGTCATCTGTCAGCTGATAGTATACACTTTGTAAAGCTCATGAAAAATCACCATCAATTCAATTGCACCTCATTTCTTTTTTTTTAAATATCATGGACATAACAGCATAGGCATGCATTTGCTTGATCTCACTTGTTGAGACAGGGAAGAGATGTGTGAACTCTGACCAGGAAAAATGTCTGTGCCTTTTGACAATTATAACTTGATATAAAGGCAAGCATCCACCAGAGATTATCAGGTAATTTATATTTATTGATCAGCAAAGCATTAATCTTTTATGAGCCATTAGTTTATTAAGTCAGTTACTGTCTTGCAGTAATACCTACTTCAACCATCAATTACAGTTGATGCAAATATATATTGATTTTATTCCTGTATACTTACTTTATATAAAGATATTTCAGTTGTATATGTTATGCTGTATAACATTTTAATCATACAGGTCGAGACATCATTGGCCTGGCAGAGACAGGTTCGGGGAAGACGGGAGCATTTGCTTTGCCCATCCTTCAGGCTTTACTGGATACTCCACAGAGACTGTTTGCATTAGTGTTAACACCTACAAGAGAATTAGCATTTCAAATATCTGAGCAGTTTGAAGCCCTTGGGGCTTCTATTGGAGTCAAGAGTGGTAAGTGATACTCATGTTCAGTTTGGTCTGTTAATTGCAAAATTTATTTGAAATTAAAATGTTCAGTGGCTGTGATATGTTCTCTGATAGCATATATACTGTGGTTGGATTTATATTTGCTAGGTTTAATATTTGCGATTTTCATTTCTTCAGTGTTTTGGGAGGGTTTCATATTCATGATTTACCATACAGTAAATTACACATACATAATCATTATTATATCAGTTAGCTAATATGTGTGCAAATCTTAACAATTGCATGTGTAGTTAAGGGAACATCCAACAGGTGGACATTCTTCATGCAACAGTGGGGGATTTACAAAGTATTGATATTATTTAAATTACTAGTCTTCGAATAATGGGTCACTTACTATTAATCTTTCTTGGTGTGTGTTCACAAAGGTTTTATTTTTTATGATAATTGCCCCTTCATGAATATTTCAGATTTAAAACCCACACAAACAAAAAGGCAACCACAGTATGTACTTTTGTGATTAGGAGGGAAAACATATTAAGGCAAGATTCTTATATATTTCAAGAAAGTAAAATCTAGCCTTATATTCAGGTCATCACAAGTAGTTCCTGGTTATGTAAAATTGGTATTATAATATTAAAATACCTAATTTTAAAACTTTTATTACTAGTCAAATGCTTGGTCATGTGTTAGTGATATCATACTAATATTAAAGTATCTGAATATAAGTCATTAATTTTCTGTTCCTATTCACTTTTGGTAGCTGTGGTTGTTGGTGGCATTGATATGATGACACAGGCACTAATGTTGGCCAAGAAGCCACATGTAATCATTGCCACCCCTGGCAGGCTAGTGGACCATCTAGAAAACACCAAAGGATTCAGCCTGAGGGCCCTCAAGTATCTGGTTATGGATGAGGCTGACCGCATCCTTAACATGGACTTTGAGCAGGAGGTTTGCACTGATGTCTTTTTTGTATTAAAAAATATTTCTCAATTAGTCTTATATCTGGTTAAACATTTTGAAACCATGACTTTTCACCAAGTTTAAAGGCCTGTTTAAGCAGTAGGCTGTAGGACATATGTAGAAATATGAGATCTGTTCCGCATTTCATAGAAAACAGGTTTATGTTATTTTAGAATTATTAAGACTTTGTACAATAATACAATATCTGGTGTTCAACATTTTATAATGTCTGATGTGTTTGTCACTGGTGACACATTGAAATATATGCCTGGTAATACTCTTCATTAGCAATTGTTAGACAGTGTATGAGTAATAAAAATCTTTTTCTTTTGACTGAAATGAACAAATATTAGTATGGAATAAAGGAGCTTTCATGAAAAGATGTACATTTACATTATAGCTACTAAACCCATATTCCTTCGTGATTTTGAATTAATAATAATTTTCAGTGTTGAACATAAACTCTGTGTGTCTGTATTTCAGGTGGACAAGATATTGAAAGTCATACCAAGAGAAAGAAGGACATACCTATACTCTGCCACAATGACCAAGAAGGTGTGTAATCTTCCACATAAAAAATACATCTATCTATATACCACTGAATTTCATATTCTGATTACCCATACGTTAGTCAAAACCGTGCAAGATAGTGAAATAATTTTTAAATTAACAAACACACAGGCTTACCTAAAGTATGGATTTAAAATTTAGGTGCAGTCAAGCCTGGAAAGTCTTCAGAGAGCTCATGCATCTAAGGGGCAGCCACTAGAGTCAAAGAATTTCTTGTTCTGATTCTACTTCTGATTCTACATCAGAAATGATTCGAATATTTAAGTTTTATTCCTAGGGAGTTGGTCAGTTGTGATGCTTGTGCAGATGTCATTCACTTTTTAAAGCAACATGAGTTAATTACTCTGATAAATGATCTGAATAGGTTAACAACTTCAAAATATGCTTGTTGTTAGAAGTATATATCCTTGGAAAAAACACCTACATCTACTCTTACATTAAATTGCATAATTGTTTCCACAGACAGAAAATTCTGGGATACTGTGATTTCAGCATGATCCTGCTGCTGGAACAGAGAATCCTTGTAATCTAAAAAATTTTTCAGCTTGACAAGTGTGTAGATACTGGTGAGAAGAAATATCCCTGACTAAAATAGGGTCATGACATAGAATATGACATTGTACAGTATGTAAAACCTTATATTATAGATATTTATATTTTATATATCTATAATACATGTATTTTTCCTTGCTAGGTACAAAAATTACAGCGAGCCTCCCTGAAGGATCCTGTGAAAGTAGAAGTGTCCAGCAAATACCAGACAGTAGAAACATTACAACAGTACTACTTGTTTATTCCTGTCAAGTACAAGGTGGGCTTACAGTTCTAACATTGTTGCCGGGACATTTAATTAAGTCAGATCTTAAGACTCATAAAATGTCCAGATAATATCTACTGTTGTTTGATTTCATCTGATACTGTTACACTAATTTTATAATTTTTATTAATGTATAGGGGTCAGCATGATGCCAAATAAGTAATTTGATTAAACCTTTCAAGCAAAGAATTAAAAAAAAATTATTTTCATGTTTTTTTTGGTGGAGGTAATCACCTCCATTTTTTGTTAATGCTGGTTTATCTAAATCTAAGTATTTACCATATTTATGTGTGTATAAGACGACCCGTGTATAGGACGACCCCAAATATTGAGCCGCAAATTTTGGTTCAAATTATTTTTCAGCATCTTAAGTTGGAGCTGTCAGCTACTGAGGATCACTTTGTCAGCATAATGATCACTTTAACACTGATAATTGAAATGGGATTTTATGATTTTTTATTCTTTAAAGGATCAGTGGTATATTTTTTATGCTGCTACAAGTGAAAAAAGGAAAGTAATATAGAAAGGTATGGAGCAGACAAAAACGGAATTAATTTCACATATCAAAGAACGAGTATTATACAACAATTCAAATTAATATCATAAGAGACATCAAAATGTCAATTTTAGGACCCAAATTTGGGTAATAAATTATCATCAAGGAGATGGCACCCACTAAGAATTAATATCTTAAGAGAATGTGCATTACAGGGCATTGACACCTTCCTCTTTAAAAAAGATAAATTTATTTCAAAGAAATGTCAGTCTTCTGCATAATTTGATGGAGATCATCCCAAACACCCACTGCATATCAGCGTCCACTTCCACATGTGGCTTAAGGTAGACAAGTGACAGCGCACGAAACCAAGGCTTCCATGATGCTCTACTTAACTAGGCTTCCTCGTTTATTATTCCATGTTGATCTTAAACTATCGAAAAGTACATTTTCCTGGCCTGTCCACCACCATGTCACAGTCACCAAATTTCCCCACAAAATATATCACGTTTGCGTAAATGACGTCGGTCAGGTTCGAATTTATTCCGTTGTACCAGAGAGGAAGGAAAAACGTAATTAGGTAATGACCCAGTAGGACTTTCGTGAACTACGTTATTTTACAACATTTAACTGTGTGCAAGTTCAATGCTACCTTGTAGAAACCAGGGTTTCCTTTTGATTACTAATTAATAGATCAAATCCTAAGAGGATATACGCACCAATCCGGGGTTTCGCTATAAAATGTGAGGAAATCCGTCATATTTATATCCCGTGGAAACTCGGTCCCTTTCTTGAACTTTGTTGACCCGTTATAATACATTCATTTCTTGACGTAGTCCAATAATACAAGCTTCACAAACATTGAATTTTGCGGCACCTGAGGAAAGGCCGCTTCATATTTATGATTATAATGCACTACTGGTTTTCTTGTAGTTGAAGTGCCATGTGCGAATCTCCGTGCATGTCAGTGTGCAAGCCAGCTGACAGCGTCCGCATTCACTGGACTCGTGAACATTTTACGCGGTAAATACGGCACCATATGAAAAAATTATTCTTGTATTAATATGCATATTTGTGCTACTGGATGGCATTAGCAAGTTCCCAGCATCCCTTGCGCGAGCGCTGTACTCTCGGATCTCTAGTACATGGGTAAGCCCCGCAAGCTGATAGCAGCATCGACAATTATATCACTGCCTACCTGTTTAAAGTGAATTGCCACAATATTTTTAGCAAAATATACTTTAAAACTTATATATTTTTAGGACTGGGAATTCAGACTGCGATTGCGGGAAATCACTGGCTCTACTGTCAGAAGGGCTTTTATATATCGATTTCGTTAAAATTTCTGTGTCAATGCGGCAAGGGCAATCCTTATCAATTATTTAACTATGCGTGCATGTAAATCTGATGTATAAACGATAAATTTAAACAAAAACAAAGCACTGTAATGTTCTTTATTGAGTGTACATTACCACCATACGGACATGATCACCGATATTCACGCCAAGTTCGACCGACGTAATAATGCTGATTGCCGTCAATTATCCTAGGCGGCCCTGAAGACGCTGAAAACCTGTACCCGTGTAAAAGATGGCCCCCTTCTTTGCCAAATATTTTTAGGATAAAATTTGTCGTCCTGTACACGAACAAATACGGTACATCTGCAGAGTTCCATTCTGGTTTGGGAATACATGACAGGGCGGTAGCACTTGCTGCCAGTGATTTTATTTTATATCCTGGTGTCACCCAGGCCCTGTTTCTATCGCACCTGCAGGTCTTCGGTATGTATTCATCCCCATTGCTATGTCATAAAAACAAAGAACCTCCCAAAGACAAATTCATTTGTGAGTGAATGTGTCAGTTGTTGGGTACAACCTCCCCATTAAGCCTGCAGAGAAATCACCATGGGTTGGGCTTACTGAAAATCTCACTGCTCCTCGGCTGAGATTCAAACTCACAACCTCCAGGCTCTGAGTTCTGTATTCTACCTCTGAGCCACAGTAGCTGGTTTTATAAGAATTATTAGGGCCCCGCTTGACAAGCCATGCCCTATAGTGATCACCATGTCGGTCCGTCCATCCATCCGTCCTGCCGTCAGTGACACTTTCTTTCACACGCGATAACAACAACATACTGCAGCTTTCCCAAATTCACAGGGATAATTGGTACTTGTGAGGGCTCCAGACCTATCGAATTACAGACTTGTCAGAATTCAAATAGCCACCACAGCCCAATCACTGATTATTTTCGCATGCAATAATTCAACAACAATATACTGCAGCTTTCCTAATTCACAGGGATGATTGGTACCTATGATGGCTCCAGACCTATCAAATTACAGACTTGTGGGTATTCAAATATGGCCACCACAGCCCAATCACTGATTTTCTTTTGCACGCAATAACTCAACAACAACATGCAGCTTTCCAAGGTTCACAGTGATGATAGGTACCTACATTATGACGGCTCCAGACCTATCGAATTACAGACTTGTCGGAATTCAAATTTGGCCGCAACAGCCAAATTGCCAATTTTTTTTTAGCGCGATAACTCAACAACAACATACTGCAGCTTTCCCAAATTCACAGGGATGATTGGTACCTATGACGGCTCCATACCTATCAAATTACAAACTTGTCGGAATTCAAATATGGCTGCCAAAGCCCAACTGCTGATTTTCTTTTGCACAGGAGAACTCAACAACAACATACTGCAGCTTTCCAAAATTCACAGGGATGGATGGTACCTGTGAGGGCTCCAGACCTATTGAATTACAGACCTGACAGAATTCAAATATGGTCGCCACAACCCGATCGCTGATTTTCTTTCACACGCGATAATACAACAACAACATACTGCAGCTTTCCCAAATTCCCAGGGATGATTGGTACCTCTGACGGCTCCAGACCTATTGAATAACAGACCTGTCTGAATTCCAATATGGCCTCCACAGCAGATTGCTGATTTTCTTTTGTGTGTGGTAACTCAACAACAACTTACTGCAGCTTACCCAAATTCACCAGAATGATTGGTTCCTATGAGGGCTCCAAACCTATTGAATTACAGACCTGTCGGAATTCCAGTATGGGCGCAACAGCCCAATCGCTGATTTTCTTTCGTTTGCAATAACTCAACAACAACCTCCTGCAGCTTTCCCAAATTCACAGGGATGATTGGTACCTGTAAGGGCTCCAGACCTTTTGAATTACAGACCTGTTGGAATTTCAATATGGCTGCTTCTGCCCAGTTGCTGATTTTCTTTTGTGCGTGATAACTAAACAACATACTTCAGCTTTTCCAAATTTACAGTGATCATTGGTCCTTATGAGGGCTTCAGACCTATTGAATTACAGACTTGCTCAAAATCAAATATGGCTAACAGACAATACATTTGGTGATTTTCTATTGCACACATTATTTCAGACATGTCTTCTTTAATCCAGTACGATTTTTTCCCTCCAGCATATTGATAAAAACTTGTTTCCATTTGTGATATTTTTCAAATTTAACTTAATTTTTCACCCATATGTAAACTAGTCCAGCACTAGCAGAAACGTGGGGCCCTCTGAGGACCATTTTTTGAACACATCTAGTTGTATTTAAGAATTATTATATATTTCAGAATGTGATTGAACACTTGTGTGTCATACACCAAGACATTCTGTATACATGTTGTGATATCTCAATCAGGCGAGTGGAGCAAAAAGAGACACAAGACGAAAAATGGCTTCAGGCTTCTTGTTCACCAAAAAACTATGACATCACTTCCGGTCACTCTTCGGGCATAAATATTCATTAAAGAAGTTCTCCCTGCATATGAGTGTTTTCTCTATATGGCTCAAGTGTACTTGTATATGTGTGTGTATGCCTGTTTATGTGAAGAGGATATCAACTAAAGTTACATTACCACACTCCTCCCCTTGTAGATAAAAACTTACTCTCCTTGTAATCTGATTATGATATCCCTGTATATATGGTATGTTAATCTTTATCAAGTTAAAATGTTTCATGTTTACACGATAAATTTTA
Source organism: Sipunculus nudus (assembly GCA_026874595.1). Classification (NCBI taxonomy): domain Eukaryota; kingdom Metazoa; phylum Annelida; class Sipuncula; order Golfingiida; family Sipunculidae; genus Sipunculus; species Sipunculus nudus. The sequence continues at coordinate 64,024,933 of CM049307.1, forward strand.
AGCAATTACTGAAAATCTGTCCACTTAAGTTCTAGTCATATGGTATGGAGCAAATCATAAACATATATTAGAATATCAGTCATCACATTAAGAAACAACATGCAAGTTCAATAAGAAATATCTTATCTCAAGAGTCCTGTGATTAACTCAATCATCAGTTCTTGGTTTAACTTAAAGATTCATCTTAACGACAGGTTTACATTTCTACGAGGATAACGTCTCTCTGGCTGAGTCTGAGTTTCTGGTTCGGGCCATGTGACGATTGTTGACTCAGCATTCATCACTGGTGGTTGAGGTTGAACATCATTGGTATGGATTGTCTCTAGGAAGTCCGGTTGTGTCTGAACATAGACATCTGCATTTTCGGGATTTCTGGGTAGACTCAAACCTGGCGGATCATACCATAACTGTTCTTTATAAATTGGTACTGCCTTACTCTCATGTGAACCTTCACAGGTGTCAGCACTAACACTAGGCTCTATATTATGTTCAGCTTGTTGCTCAGACATTTTCCTTGATATGATGTGGTCTACATGTACATATCTAATGCGACCCAACACTCGAACCAAATTATGTAGCAGTACCTTTCACTGCTGTGATTATTCCAGGAACCCATCTCTCCTTTCCTCCATGATGGTTTCTTACTGAAACAGGTTGACCTGTTGTGAAGGTCCTGTGTTTTACTTTTGACCTATCATGGTACAGTTTCTGTTTGTTTTGTTTATTAATCACATCCTGTTGCAGGTTTAGTCTCAGCAGGCTAAAGTTAGTTCTGGGCTGTCGATTTAAGAAGAGTTCTGCAGGCGTTCTCTCAGTGGTACTGTGCGGTGTGTTTCTGTATTTAAACAATCAGTTTGCAAGTTTATGTGCTAAGGTTTTGTTACCTTGCTTCTCGTCTAATGTGTTCTTTAACAGCATGTGTTTAAGGCTTTTGACAGTCCTTTCAGCTGCACCATTGCTAGCTTGGTGATGTGCAGGCACTCTGACATGTTTTACACCATTGAGTTTAAGAAATGTGGTTAACTCTTCCGAGGTAAACTGTGGTCCATTATCACTGACCAATTGTTCAGGTAAACCATAACGGGCAAACAAAGCTCTAAGAGCTTCGATGGTTTTCGCTGATGTTGTGGAATTCATGAGTAGTACTTCAACCCATTTAGAGTGTGAGTCTATAAGTACCAGGAAATTTGAACCATTCTTTTCGGCATAGTCTATATGTACTCTCTGCCATGGCTTTGTAGGCCATGTCCATGGTTGTAACGGAATTACTGGTGGTGTTTCACGTGCAGACTGACACGGGTCACATGATCTCACTAGATCTACTATGTCTTGATCATATAAACTCATATTCTTGATCAAGGCCTGGCCACCATAAGTAACTCCTGGCAAGTGATTTCATTTTACACATTCCTGGGTGTGTTTCATGCAGATCACTTAACAGTCTTTGTTGAAACTGGGGCGGTATCAGAACTCGCATGCCCCATAAAATACATCCAGATTCCACTTATAACTCATGTCTCCTTGTGAAGTAAGGTTTTAGATTTTCGTCCTTCACAAAAGTTGGCCATCCATTTATAGTATTGTGTAGTACACAAGACATAACTGGATCTCTACTAGTTGCGCTTGCAATATCTTTACTGGTTACAGGCAAGTCCTCAAGAAAAGATACTGTATGAGCATCTTCTATAACTTGATTGTCAATCTCTCTACCTGGAGGAATTCTAGAAAAACAGTCAGCGTTTCCATGTTCTGATCCTTTGCGATATTCAATATCGTAGTTATAGGCAGACAGCGTCAGGGCCCAACGTTGCATGTGTGCAGCTGCAAGTGTTGGCACAGCTGTTTTAGGACCCAGAACAGTCATCAGGGGCTTGTGATCAGTCACTAGCGTAAACTTTCTGCCGTAAATGTATCTATGGAAGTGTTAAACTCCATATATCAGCGCTAATGCCTCGCGTTCCAGTTGTGCGTAATTCTTTTCACTGGCCATTAATGTGCGTGACGCGAAAGCTATCGGTCTGTCTTGACCATCTGGCATCATATGGGATAAAACTGCTCCCAAGGCGAAAGGAGAAGCATCACACTGGAGCTTGATTGGCGTGTTGACATCATAATGTACAAGAACTCCAGCCTCTAAAATCATATTCTTGCTCTCTTGGAATGCTTTCTCACACTTATCTGTCCAATTCCAGACTACATGTTTATGCGTCAATCATTCAGAGGTTGCAGCAGTGTAGCTACATTTGGCAAGAATTTCTGATAATATCTGAGAAATCCGAGGTAGGACTGCAACTCGGCAACATTTTCTGGTCTACGTGCCTCTAAAAGAGCTTGCACTTTCTCGGGTATAGTTCTCAGTCCTTCTTTATCTACAGTGTGGCCTAGATATGTCACACTTTCCTTTAAGAATGAACATTTCTCCTTCTTTAATTTTACGCCATAGTGGTCACACCGTCTGAGTACTTCCTCTAGTACTCACAGGTGCTCTTCAACTGAGCCTGATGCAATAAGTACATCATCAAGATAGCAAACAACTCCGTCAAGTCCTTGTAGTATTTGGTCCATCACTTTCTGGAAGATACTTGGCGCTGAGTTGACCCAGTTACTCAAACGTTCATATGAGTACAGTCCACGCCCTGTGTTTATCACAAGATACTGTTTTGAACTCTCATCAAGCTCTAGCTGATGATACGCGTGTCTTAGATCTAATTTTGTGAAGAATTTTCCACCAGACAATGTAGCAAACAGATCCTGTGCTGTAGGCAATGGGTATGTGTCAATGGATATGAAAGGGTTAATAGTCATTTTATAATCACCACTGATGCGTACATTGCCTACTTCTTTAGGCACATTGACTGTAGGTGCTGCCCAGTCTGACCTATCAATTTTCTTTATTACTCCTTCAGCTTCTAAGCTATCAAGCTCTCTCTCCACTGCTGGTTTTAGAGCATAAGGAACAGACCTGGCCTTCTTAAACAGTGGACTTATACCATCTGGTACATTGATATGAGCCTTGAAGTATTTAATTTTGCCCATTTTCTCATCAAATACTCCTGTAAACTTGTTAAGCACCTTTGCTTAATTCACTATCAGTATCCTGAATGACCATTTGCACATATGGATCATCTCTACAGCTAGTCTGCTTAGCTATCTCATGCCAATCCAATTTTATCTTTGACAACCAGTTTCTACCTAACAAGTTTGGATTATTTCCTTTCACTACAACCACTGGTAATTTGTAGCTCTGCTTCTGGTATGCATAATTAACTTGTACATTCACTGTTCCTAGAATGTGCACTCTTTCTTTGTAAAAGTCCTGTAGCTTAAGACTTGTGGAGTTAAGTTTCATACCTTTCTGTTTAAAGAGCTGCTTGTATGTGCTTTCGTTCACATTAGTACAACATGAACTAGTATCCAACTCAAAACGTAATGGCTGTCCATTAACATCCATAGTCACAAAGTATTTCTCACTACCTTCAGTGATACTAAACACAGTCTGTACAGTGTTATTGACATCTGAATCATTCAAGTTACTATCACATGCTTCAGATGTGTTTACAAAGTCAATGTGATACATTCCCGGCTCCTCACAAAAACTATCACGGGAGCCCTCTTGTGGCAGTTCATCAACAACATATGCACCTTTAGACTTGGACCAACATTTCTTTACAAGGTGTCCTTTCTTACCACAGCCTCTACAAATGGCATCTTTAAATTTACAAGTCTCTTTAGTATGCTTACCACCACAACGTGAACACTCCTGGTGGCTGTGACCGGTCGGTGGGCGATAATGGGTTTGTTTACAACTGACAGTTCCTGTACCTGCCTTCAGGTGGCACTGTGGACGGTGCGCAATCTGGTGAACTGTTTCCGTGGGACTTTCATGAGTTTTAAAACAATGCATCTGAACCGGTCCTTAACTTTTAGCACCAGTGTCCGCCATTTCTATAGCCTGTGCAATGTCCTGGGCGGATTTCCACGTTAAATTCCTTTCAGATAGAAGTCTCCGTTGAATGGCCACGCTCCCTAAACCACAAACCAAGCGATCACCCAACGCTTGTTCCAGAAAACTTCCAAAGTCACAGGTTGCCGCTAATTCCTTTAGTGACACGATGTACTGAGCCACCTTCTCCCCTTTTAACTGTCCTCTCCGGTGGTATTTGAATCTTTCTGCAATAACAAGAGGCGTTGGTTTAAAGTGCTTTTCAAGCAAGTCCTTAAGCTCTCTATAAGTCAAGTCCTTAGGCATTCTCGGAACCGACAAACTTCTGGCAATCGCATACATTGCCGTGCCCATGCTTGCCATGAATGTCGCCACTTGTCTCTCGGACTGTATCTCGTTTGCAGTGCAATAACACTCAAACCGCTCCACATAGGCTGACCATAACTCGACAGTCGCGTCATACTCTCTTAAGATCCCAAAGTGGGCCATTGTACCCGCTCGTCGCCAGATGTGATATCTCAATCATGCGAATGGAGCAAAAAGAGACACAAGACAAAAAATGGCTTCAGGCTCCTTGTTCACCAAAAAACTATACACTTCCAGGCACTCTCCGGGCATAAATATTCATTAAAGAAGTTCTCCCTGCATATAAGTGTTTTCTCTATATGGCTCAAGTGTACTTGTATATGTGTGTGTATGCCTGTTTATGTGAAGAGGATATCAACTAAAGTTACATTACCACACATGTAATTATTGTTTCAGGATGTATATCTGGTCCACATCCTGAATGAACTCGCTGGCAATTCCTTCATGGTGTTCTGTAGTACCTGTGCCAACACACAGAGGGTAGCACTGATGCTGCGAAACCTGGGCATGACGGCCATCCCCCTTCATGGACAGATGAGTCAGGTCGGTATACAACTAGACCAAGGCTTTTATTTACATAGGGTGTACACGCTAATACAGTTACACAGATATATTCAGTGCTTATACATCAGTTGGAACCCCACCAGTGCCTCAGGCAACATAGGGAAACCTCAATCAAACCCTGGAATATTGCAGGTTAAGGGCAGGTAATAAGTTTAGGTTTATTTCTAGCCCTGTACATATGAATACCTGAAATCCAGAAGGCTCAATAATAACTCACATTCTGATCATGTGTATAACTGTATCCTCATTCAACAGACCTGGCCAGTGACCAATCCTTCAAATATTGAAAAAATAATGATCAACCATACTGTTAGTTTCAAGAGAGGAGGTTTTGTTATTTAAATTTTTGTTATTTAAGGCCAGTATGCTATAGTAAAAGAATAGACAATTTGATCCTTACAGCATGTGTTAAGGATACATATATAAAATTGAATAAGGTAATCTTATTGTAGTTGGCTGATTAAAGATGCCTATTTAAATATCTGATGTCTGTTAACTAAGGAGGACAATGTTAAATTAGGCCAGAAAATGCCAACCTGACTACACACAGGCTGTTTGTTTTGTTTATATTCCCATGCATATAACCTTTGGGAGCCTGCCAAAAATAATCCAAACACATTCAACAAGGACATCTGGCATCAAGTCAGATGAACCAGAGTTTTGCAAAAGGTGTTTTGCATCTAGTGAGCTTTCACACTATGTAACCTTTTGAAATTTTGTATGTGTATAAATCTAACATAGCTCTTTATCATACGCAAAATTTGTGGCGCTACCTGCAACCATTTTTGCACAGCGTCCGTCTGTTTGTCTGCCTTTTGATAAAATAACTCATATCACAGTAGTGGTTTGACTTATCTGCCTAAAATGTTGCATGTTTATACATCTTGGATAGCTTTCTGGATTTTGTGGCAGATGGCGCCACCTACATTTATGTTTACGTTGCAGACATTCAGGCTTATATCTCAGGACTGGTTTGCTGTATCCTCCTGAAATTTTGCATGTGTATAGATCTCACATAGCTCTTTATCATACACAAAACTGGAGGTGCCACTTGCAACCATTTTTGCACAGTGTCAGTCTGTTTGTCTGCCATGGGATAAAATCACTCATTTCTCAGTAGTGGTTTGACTTATCTGCCTAAAATTTTGCATGTTTATACATCTTGGATAGCTTTCTCGATTTTGTGGCAGTTGGCGCCACCTACATTTATGTTCATGTTGCAGACATTCAAGCTTATATCTTAGGACTGGTTTGACATATCCCCCTGAAATTTGGCATGTATATAGATCTCACATAGCTCTTAATCATACACAAAATTGGTGGCGCCACCAACCACCATTTTTGCACAGCGACTGTTTGTCTGCTGTGGGATAAAATCACTCTATACAAGTAGTGGTTTGACTTAACTGCCTTAAATTTTGCATATGTATACAACTTGGATAGCTTTCTGAATTTTGTGGTAGATGGCGCCACCCATACATACCCATTTTGGCTGCAGACATCCATGCTAACATGCAACACACCTCACTCTGTTTCCCCTTGCCACTCAATCCATGCCTCACTTCATCCGTCCCACTCTGATTTCAGTGGATACACGTATTTGCTTGTCAACTACCTGTATTCTAGTTATTAATAATAGAGTGTAATGTTGTTGCATTGTATATTGTTTATATTAAAAAGCTGAAGTAAGGCTGATAATATGAGTGGTGTATTTTGATTACAGGCTAAACGACTGGGTGCTTTGAATAAGTTCAAGAGCAAAAGCAGGTCCATCCTTATAGCTACAGATGTTGCCAGCAGGTGAGGCCATGCATGACTGTGTCTTAGCCCAGCTTACTGCTGTCAGTTAAAGGAACAGATTCAGCTTTTAGTGGTTTCCAAATGAAATAAATCTGCTTTATAGAAAAGTCCTTAAATGGGTATTTCATGTTGTACACTTTAACACAATTTTAAAAAATTTAAGAACCTCTGCTCAGAAGTGCTATGTCACTTAATTGTAAACTAGTTGGTCCATTAACAAATATAAGAAATAATTGTCACAAGTAGAAGATCTTTTATAGAATGTTAAGTATTCAAACCTACCGGTAAGGTTAATCAAAATTTACTACACATAATGTAACTGAAAACTAATTTTTGATAATACTTATCATCATAACTTGATCATCATCAATTTATTGTTCAAATGATATAATTGCCTGGATTTCTGTTCTTAACATATACCTGTATTTTATTTTTTCAGAGGTTTGGATATTCCTCATGTTGATATAGTGCTTAACCTTGACATACCAACACATTCAAAGGACTACATCCACAGAGTAGGACGAACAGCCAGGGCGGGCCGGTCAGGGAAGGCCATCACCTTTGTCAGTCAGTGAGTGCTTCACATGTAGCTTACTGGTAGTTTCTGTCATGTTCAAGTGAATCAGAGTGACCTAATGTTTTAATATCATTTTAGGGTTATACAGGGAGTCTCTTAAAGCCAGCTATTCACCTACCTCTTTTGTAAATTTTTTAACGCCTCTGTCATGGATGTATGAGCTTCTTGTTCTACAAGCTGTTAGTAGATGCGGTCCATGTTCCAATGTTGACAAACAAAAAAATTATGTAACCCGAGTTGGTTGGTTGCATATGTGTTGAAGTTGGTGGGTCATTACTCACTAGTTGCATAACACCCTCTGCAAAATCCTAGTTCGTCAAACCTGCCATCAGATGTCCTGATAGAATGTTTTTGGATTATTTTGGCGGGCCCCCTACATGATGTAAACACCTTGATATGAACAAATTAAGCAACCTGTGTGTGGTGGGACACACTGTTTCTGGCCTACTTTGATAAAACGTTCAAGGGATTATCATTAGTTAATAGACTTCAGATATCAGAATAGTCCCCCTTTAAGGCAAAATATATTACCAAAGGTGAGTTAAAGTGGCAGATAAAGGTTTTATAGTACATTTTAGTCACCACATTCACTCAGTTGGTATGAAGAGCTGTATATGATCTGTAATTGTAAAAGTGAGATAACACAATGTAATCATTTGCATCTCACTTTATTTGATACATTTGTGTTATGTAAAGCTATTTATTTACATACATTTGTGTTATGTAAAGCTAATATATATTAAGTCTTAATTCAAATAGGGTGTTCATCTCTAAATCATACATGAATAATACCCATGTTGAAAGAGTCTCACTGTAAAAATGTTATCACAGTAAATGTTGTTACAGCTGAAAGCAGTATGTTGTATGACTTCTTTGGACCAAAATAAATGGTAACTTAGTGTCACCCCTAACTTAACGTGAAAACTTTACAACGGATATATCCTATAAAACCATACGATGGGTTTACGCTCGCCACTTGATTTCACTCATCAAGAAATTAGATCCCGGCCATTACAGGTGACATTTCCAGGTTCTTTTAAGGACGTGTATTAAAATACCAGACAATCATACACCCAGATCAATAGAAACTATGAGACATCAGGTTAAATTCACAAATATAATTCAAGACAATACTTACAGAGACACAAATGTGAGTGTGTGCGTTGATGTGTCAATACGACAGTTCTTCATATTAAAATTACAGGATATTTACTGAGTCCATGGTTTGTATAAAAACCATAAAGTCCAGTTCCTTCAGAGATCTCTGGTTACTGTTTTGTGTAGAATCTAGTGTATGGTTAGCCCCATATAGATCTAGTCTTTCTGAGTTTAGCGATCTTCAACTGATCTTGCTTGTCAGCGACCCGGGTATGTTTACGTTCACATGAATGCAATAGCGCTCTTTTTTTACGTAGAGCTTAGAGTCCTTGACCTTGCTCGTGTAGCAATGGTTTCACGGCTTACAGCGGTTATGTATTTAGGTCAAGCTGAACTAGGCCGGCAGGTGACGAGCGCTCTTTCACTTTATCGTCAATACGAAGCTCTGTCGGCAGCACGGCTGAGTTCTCATGAGCTGGGTCTTTGCCTCACGTAGAAGCTTGCTTCTATGCCGTTCCTGGCGTTTCAATGTTCGTGCGTGCGTGCTGCCACCTCAAGCTTCAAGACCCAACTGAACCAACATTCAGCGTCTCTTCTTGAAGTCTGACGTCACAATCGCCTGTTCACTGTGTACGGCAATCCGGTTCTCTGATTGGCTTATTTCTCAAGTGTCCCATATAAGGATATATATGACCTAGTTTGACTGTTAGCGTCACCATGGCAACCCACATACCAAATGTAATAATTACACACGATGCGTGACACGGATAAATCAGCTGATAGCCGATGGGATTCCATACAAGAATACACAGTATATATATACAATCAAGACCTGTCAACGCTTTAGGATGACGCTTCACGTCAATATCAATAGAGAACAGACTTCGTTAAACTATGATACAAAACACCGTACATATTGTCACCTATTGTCTGGTGACACTTAGGTTAAAAGCATACTATTTCTTAAAGGTTGCTTATTTTGTAAGTGTAAAATATAATTACCAATAGTCAGATTTATACTTTTGCAAATACTAGTCTTTATATAAGTATTAATATTACAAATTGTTCAGTAATTTGGTACTGTCACAACCTTTTTTCTTTAGTCTTAGCACAAATTTTGATCACCCTCAGGTATGATGTTGAATTGTTTCAACGCATTGAGCAGCTGATTGGAAAGCAGCTTCCCTTATACCAGACAGAGGAGGAGGAGGTGATGATGTTGATGGAGCGAGTCACTGAAGCCCAGAGATACGCTAAAATGGTGAGTGTTTATATGGACAGAGGCTCAGAGATATGCTAAAATGGTGAGTGTTTATATGTGACGGAGGCTCAGAAATATGCTAAAATGGTGAGTGTTTATATGCAACAGAGGCTCAGAAATATGCTAAAATGATGAGTGTTTATATGTGACAGAGGCTCAGAAATAGGCTAAAATGATGAGTGTTTATATGCGACAGAGGCTCAGAGATACGCTAAAATGGTGAGTGTTTATATGTGACAGAGGCTCAGAGATACGCTAAAATGGTGAGTGTTTATATGTGACTGAGGCTCAAGAGATATGCTAAAATGGTGAGTGTTTATATGTGACTGAGGCTCAGAGATATGCTAAAATAGTGAGTGTTTATATGTGACTGAGGCTCAGAGATATGCTAAAATGGTGAGTGTTTATATGTGACTAAGGCTCAGAGATTCACTAAAATGGTGAGTGTTTATATGTGACAGAGGCTCAGAAATATGCTAAAATGGTGTTTATATGCAACAGAGGCTCAGAAATATGCTAAAATGATGAGTGTTTTATATTTGACAGAGGCTCAGAAATAGGCTAAAATGTAGCGACAGCTTGTCACCCCAAACGTCGAGTTTAGATGAACTGGAGACGATGGGGTGACAGTACAAGCTATTGGGTTCAATCAATTCTAGTATGTGCAGATGTGCACGCCATTTCTGACACTACTTTTTCATTTTCATCTACTTCTCGAACTGCCATTTTCCTGAGTTAAGACAAAAAGTAAAGTTATTATGTTGGGGAAAATAATAATTATTACATCCACGGTTTACTTACGTGTATTAGTGCAGCAGTTTTTAATACCGAGGCTTGTTTTACTCGAAAAACTCGTCTCCACGTCTGTCAGCGGGAGAATCATAACTTCCAGTAGGGGATTTCCAAACGGCTATGTGTAAAACTCGGAAGTCCGAAGTCGGAAGCAAGGATTTTTTAAATAAAGCAATGTTCGAAGCATAATTAAAATGATACTACATCAATAGAAAGTACCATTTTATTTTTATTGATAGAATAAGGTCTTTTCTATCATTATGTAAAAAATCAAAGTTATCCATCTGAAGTTATAGACTATTTCTTGCTCGGTAATGCCCGGTTATGGTCCAAATAACATGTGTAAAACTAGCCAGTAATGGCTAATGCACTGGTCATCATGTCGTCAGCAAACGTGTCAAGCATTTTCGGTTTCTTCAATATCACATATTTATCATAAACTCTGTTTTGTAACATTAATTATGCTGTTTTTTATAATATATTATATTGATATTTTATTTCATGTTGTAAAACAAGATTATATAATTACTCATCAATATTTTCGCTATTACCGTATTTTTTGTTTGTGGAAACATGAAAAAAAAAATAAAGATTTGTTAATATTTTAAAAATTACCCTGATAATATCATAGAGAGTTAAACAGATAATTTGACAGAACCACAAAACGTCCAGTAAATGTTTTAACAAGGGTGTTTCGAACAAAATATTTTATTTATGATGTATCAATTGAAAAACCTTTTCCTCTTCCATTGACCAAAAGATTTAATCATGATTATGAATCTCTTAAACTCTTATCTATTATGTAATACTTTTTATGCCAAATTATATTTTACATTTCATGGTCAGGTTGCACACATTTATATATATATATGTATGTATATGTATATATATATATATATATATATATATATATATATATATATATCACATTGCAATGTGATATTTTCCCCTATATATATACCTGCTGTAAATGGAACCTGTTTCAATTCATGTTTTGAAATTTTGCCAAAATAGCATAATATACATGATGCTTTACAAAAATTTGTTTGCTACTGATTTCATCAGACGTATCCTGCAAAATTAAAAATAACCACAAGCATTAACAATACCTTGACAGAAAAAAATACACAATGCATGTGTAAATAGATATGATCCCGATTGTAACATTTTACCATCATATAAAAAACAATAGTTTCTGTTTTTGCAGAACGATTCAATATATAATCGATATTTTTTATGCAGTTAGGCACAATATTCATCAAATTAATATTCTGAAAATTTGCAAAACCACAGGACACAAACATTTATATACTTTATATATATATATATATTTGTAAAATACGTCAACTAAAAAATCAATAAAACATCAAACAAAACATTTTGCATAGCCAAAAAAAGTTCATTAAATGTTTAAAAATAAATTGTTACAGAACAAATGTTATAGATATAAAAAAATCTGTTTATTTGTAGAACCTGATACCAGCAACTATTAAGTCCGGAGAGAAGGGGGTCCGAAAGCGCACGGTACTTCTGTATCGAGAATTCCGATTATAGTCCGGTTAATTTTGTTTCTGAGCATAAAAATATGAATCAAATAAAAATAGTGAGTATACACGGAATATTCAGATGCATATATTTTTATATAAAGATAAAAAATTTCTATACAGCAGAAGTAGAATGGGAATAATTAATATTTGTAATTGAAATATTTATCTTAGCGGTAAATATCTAACTTGATTTATCAATCCGGTTTGGTTCCATTATTGCATGGTGTCATCATTTTTATGTGGAATTTAAAGGAATGAATCATAAAGATGAGCAACAGGTTCAATAAAAATGCCTATATCCCGTAGCATCTTTAAAACACCAGGTCACCTCTAGACAGACTTTTACTTGAAGCCCCAGATGTCTTACGTGTCGATAAAGATTCTATATGGTTATTTATTAAAGATTTTACATTCAAAATTGTAATTTTTGATCGAGATCCTTGTAATCGTATACAGTTATCCGAAGTTGAAGGGAGCACATTCTGTTTACATGCCCTTATCATGCACATATTATAACATATGAGAGTGAAATCAGTTGCAAATATACTTTAAAATATTATTAAATATCCATTTATTTGGAGTTGAAATGTGATGTTGAAACATCAGGAGTGAATTTTAATATATAAATATCAAGATTGAAAAAGTTTGAAAGAAAGAGTTAAAACTTGAAAAAGAATTGATTTTAGTTTTTAAAAAAATTATTTGCTTAAATATACAAATCGATAAGATTTTATAATCACACATGTATTAGTATGTTATATATTACCTGGACTGTTGTATCCCTTTTCTAAGATATATTTTAACTTTTTTTTTAAATATCGTAGAACTCTGACAAATTGAAGGACATTTCGTTTTGTATTTGATACATGTATGTTTTTTCTAGCGATGACCTACTGGGATATATTGAATTTTTATATTTGTTCAACGTATGGAAAATATATTACTGTTTTTATTTTGAATGACATCGTAATTTATAACTGTATTTTTAATGCCGTATTAGGGTTTATTATACCATATTTATTATTCAGTGGTGCATCCATAGAGGGCGCAAGCATAACACCGAGGAATCCCCATCCCCCCCCCCCCCCCCCCATCGCAGTACCGTGTGAGTCATACACGGTCTCCCCACAGAGCTCAGCTCGGGTTGGGATCGACCGTGAAAAATCTCACGGCTCCTCGGCTGATACTCAGACTCGCGCACTGTGCTGTCCGAGTCTGCATGTGCGCTCTCAGATCACAAAATTCGGTAAAATGCTAAGATTGTCATAAGACTTTAACATATCAATTATTTTACAACGATTACTACATTTAAATACTAGTAGTGACATTTTGCAAGTTATAAATGTATAGACGCGCATTTCATCATTGACATTAACATTTGAATATTTGGACTTTCCAATTTATACCGTAATGTTATAGAAATATAAATATTAAAGCCCAACAACCTGAAGTTTGAATACATTGTTCCAATACATGTAGGAGTATAGTTGCGGAACAGAAAATCTTCATAATCTTTCGTTTAAGGTGCCTCAAAATGTCCTCTTTACATTGCATATTTTAAAAATTTATCCCTTCCCATACCATCCCCATGTTAATATAAATAATTTTCACAAAACATAGCTCTAGATAGGGTGAAATATATTAAGTGAAAATACCATCACATATATGTTTATATATATATATATATATATATATATATATATATATATATATTTATAATATATATATATATTTATATTAAATTTACAAATAAAAAAATTAAGAACTTATAGTTTTTCCGATTATGTATCATGTTTTGTGTTATTCACGCATTTAAAGCAGAATCATGCATAAGCAATTTTAATATATGCATGCAACTATAATTATAATGAAACTGCATTTGGGCTGAGGCTCTTAACTGACCACAAGTTAACCAGTGCGTCTCTGTGACTTCCGAGTTATACACATTGGATAACATCCCAGCACTTCTGACTGACTTCCGAGATTGCTTCCGAGCACAAAATCGTCCATAACGTTCAGATTGAAGAATGGATAACTATCATTCTTTACAGAATGATAATAAAGATCTTATTCTATCGGGGAAAAAACAAAACGGTATTGAAGCGTTAGCATTTTATATATGCTTTAAACTGCATTATTTATAAAACGATTCCTTGGTTTCCGGCGTCCGGCTTCCGACTTCCAAGTTTTCATATACGACCGCGCCATGACACCTTCACTTTTTAATGCGAAGTACCGCTTCACGTGAATCGGTGCCACAGTGATGAAAGAAGGTAATAAATGTAATTATTTTTGTGTAACAACATTTTTTCTTCGATATTAAGCACATATAATACGACTATATAAGCCTGTGATGCCAAATAATACCAGACAGTAAATATTTTGATCCGACCCTTAGAATGGGCGTTCTGTTGTGACTGCCATCATGACTCCAGGCCCTATCAGTTTATTTCAGAAGGCCTGAATGTCATGTTGTCATGGCTAGCTAAAATGATGAGTGTTTATATGTGACAGAGGCTCAGAGATACGCTAAAATGGTGAGTGTTTATATGTGACAGAGGCTCAGAGATACGCTAAAATGGTGAGTGTTTATATGTGACTGAGGCTCAAGAGATATGCTAAAATGGTGAGTGTTTATATGTGACTGAGGCTCAGAGATACGCTAAAATGGTGAGTGTTTATATGTGACTGAGGCTCAAAGATACGCTAAAATGGTGAGTGTTTATATGTGACTGAGGCTCAGAGATACGCTAAAATGGTGAGTGTTTATATGTGACTGAGGCTCAGAGATATGCTAAAATGGTGAGTGTTTATATGTGACAGAGGCTCAGAGATACGCTAAAATGGTGAGTGTTTATATGTGACTGAGGCTCAGAGATTTGCTACAATGGGAAGTGTTAATATGTGACAGAGGCTCAGAGATACGCTAAAATGGTGAGTGTTTATATGTGACTGAGGCTCAGAGATTTGCTACAATGGGAAGTGTTAATATGTGACAGAGGCTCAGAGATATGCAAAAATTGTGAGTGTATATATGTGAGGCACTAAGAGACGGTAAATGGTTTGTGTTAATATGTGACAAATACCCAGAGATATGAAATGGTATTTGTAGGTGGGAAAGGCACTGAGCAATATATGTTAATGTTTTTTTACTAATATAAAAGTCTAAATTTGCATTTTTAAAGACCTCTGTTCTTTAACTGGGAGACCTTTGATATCAACAGATTAATTTTGATTTCAGGAGATGAGTGAAGCACAGAATAAACGAGGGAAGAAGCGTGGAGGAGGTGATGCAGAGGAAGATACTGAAGAAGCTCTGGGAGTCAGGAAGAAGATAAGAAAGAAGAAGAAACACTGATCAGAATGCACTGGGGGGGGGGGGGGATATGGAAGCTCTAATAGTATTTTCTGAATGTGTCTGGGTGGGGGTAGGGGGAATAGAAGCACTAGAAGTTTTTCCATGTCTGTCTTGGGGGATTCAAATTTTACAAATTGTTCATTGTAGGAAGTCAATCATTCACTACGCTTCGGCCTTTTGAAATCAGTTCAGCAAAGTCAAAACAAAAGGTCAGACTCACACCTCCTGGGGGGTCTTCCGGGGCTGGCCTTAAAATACGGAACGAAAAGGAACATCGAACGCAGAACAGGGGTCTAATTAACAGAACAAAAATATAAAAAGTGTCATAACTTTTAAATAGCTGAATGATTCATGACATAATTTATAGTAAAAAATGTATTGCAACAAATGAGTTTGGTTAAATTTTTATTTAAGCCCCTGTCATGCCCTATTTTCTGTTCCGTGTTTTAGGCCAGCCCCGGAAGACCCCTCAGGAGGTGTGAGTGAAGCCTTTTGTTTTGACTTAGCTGAACTGATTTCAAAAGGCCTAATGGTAGTGAATCTAACAGGGTTCTCATTACCCACAAAAATACCAGTGTTCACAACAAGCATACCTGTATAAACACAGAGCATTACCTCTGTCAGTGTCTTCATTGAGCCTGGGCAAGATCTGCTCAAACTCTTGATTGATTCAGCAAAAATGTTAATTTTTCATTAACCCTTTTCTTCCTTTCTACAAGTTTACATAAATTGATCAGAAAGCTTTTGAAAATATTTATGACAAACAAAATTTGGAACAAAGAGTATTAAACATAGGGGACTGCTTGCTATTTCCTGATTGCATGTATCGTCCCTTGTTTATAACTCACACCCAGGTGGCCTAGAGAGAATGTACACTAACTTAACACAGATATACAGAATTTATTTTAAACTATATTAGTCTAATGACATTATAGATATTCTTTTTTTTAAACAGGTCTTGCTGCCATGGGTATTGGCTGAAATCAGCCCCAGGATGAGTTAAAACATTAATTATGTTCAAGCATTCAAGCTGACAGTCAAAAGAGTTGAAATTTAAAGCTCTTTATATTTTCATAAATGTAGGGCGTGAGTGCATTTATTTGTGAGATGTGAATGGAATTTTTTCACAGGGATACAATGGACAGGGCACATTTATCATGATTTAAAAATCATTCCTGTCTTTAAGGTTGTATAACTTGTTAATGTATGGGAACAGGTTAGCAGTTAAGAATAAATAAATAAGTGAGATGTCTTGTTTTTTGCATTCTCTTTTCTGGTTGACTCCTGAGGTATCAGGTCTGTATGCATGCAAAATATCATGACACATTTGTAATTTCCTGGTATAAGGTGACTGTTACAGTTGTTTGGCCTTTATCACATTTCCTTTAACAGGGTTCAAATCTGTTTGACCCAGAAACCTCTATCTTGAAATCTGTAGGGGGTCTGGTAAACTTTCCATGGAAAATGAAATTAGGTCACAGTAACCTATATATTCTGTAAGCTTTGTATATTTTTGTCTGTTTTGAGCACTTAGAATATCAAACTTTTGTTGGTCTTCAAAGCAGCAAAACAGAGTTTGCTTTCATCCCCCCCCCCCCCCAAAAAAAAAGAAAATTAAAGATTCTGCATAATCCCCACATATAACTATCATAACCATGCAAAATATGAAGGTAATCCTGCAAGCTGGTTCACCAGAATGGTTGTGAACCTAATAGCAAACGTTTATCAACATGGGCTGTTGATGTATGAAATTTATACTTTAAATAATACATCTCCATAATGATTGCAAGAAATGTGGTACCATCAGTTCTGCACAACTGAAATGGCTGGCCATGATCCATAAGGTCGCCCAATTTTAAGACAAAGAATACATTATTTTCCTAAATATCTAAACTGTTTGGCGGAGAAACATTTTAAATTGACATCCGGAGAGGTCCTGGGATAATCTGCTTGGAAACCTGAAATTAGGTCATGGTGACATGCATTCTTGGTGCTACACACTTGATTAAAAATGTTGCATTCAAAACTAGAAGTATAAGATTGTACATTATTCTTACATTTATCATTGTCATTATGCAAACTATGAGCCTATTCTTCGGAACTTTTGCAAACGATTACAAAAATCCAGTGTTATCATGATGGACTGTTCAATCTGACACTTAGAATAAAATATCTTAGTAATCAGTTCATGGATTTTACTGAAATTTTATTCGCTAATATTAAGTAAAACGTTGAACCTCCAATTAAATAGTGTCTCTTATAGTTAGGAATGTGACGTCGACCACTTGGACTGTGAAAAGTCGTCAAATCTGGCTGATATGAATTGGCCTAAGTGTAGAGTTATATTATCGATGTGATTTATAAATGTGAATCTTCATATCTGAGGACTAATACGACATAATACAAGTATTGTTTCATCCTGCTTTCGGAACAGGCTAACTGAAATGGCGATAAGTCAACACAACCAATATTTTTCAAAACTTAAAGTTTTATTTCATTGCATGGGCTATATCATGAATTTATAATGAATATTAAGATACCGGTTTTGCAGTTTTGTTTTATCAGATTCTTTTGTAGCTCTTATTATTGTATGTTAATGCTTTTGTTATACTTCATGAATTATTTCTTTAAAAGTAATGAAAAAACAGTTCTGAGGTGAATCAACCCTCCCTATATTTAAAATGTACGCAATACAATTAGCGTCAAGTGTGATTTCTAATACAAAGTAAGTTTGGTGCTTGAGTCTGTCTGTCGGTGTGCTTTTACTGTACTGTCAAAATATTATGGACAGATTTTTAGCTGCTTCTTTATTTTGTTCTAATCACCCGTGTTAGCGGTGTTTTATTGTATTGTGAGCCGGGAACAGAGCTTCTGTAGATGATGCGTATACACAGCGTTTTTCTCACCATGTGGTCCATGTCTACATTATTTTCTTAATATTTGAAATATTATGTAAATAATTAAGAGATTTACCACACAGTGTGAAAAAGCACTTTGGAAATGTCAGCTAAGTGATAATAATTTATAAGAAAATGACTCCGAAAAGTGACAAATTTAGTCGAAATGTACGCTTACAGCAATGCAAGCGCCTGTGCTTGCGTTGTATATATATAGGGAATTAATTTCTGGTTGGTCCGGGCTCCCCTTGCATGGGCCTTTCAGGCCCCGGTACGATATGTAGGCCTATCTCCCTCTCACAGGGCCTGTAGGGGTCTGTTTTTGACTCCATCATTCTCTAAAAAGTCGTACTTGTAGCCTACTCTTTTCAAGTTGTGGGTCCGAGGTACAGCGGCGGATCCACTGCGCATGCTTGTGGCTATACTCCGAGTATAGTCACATACATGCGTTGTTTGGATCCGCCGCTGGTAACCCATTTTCTTACCAGTAAAACTGGGTAAACTGGTTAATACGGTCCAAATGGCCGAACCTGCAAGTATAAAGGAGATGAGTCTCGAAACACTGTCGTTCACAAGATCGGGTTCGGCTATCCAATGACATGGCTGGGTCTCCGCTGCTGGGATCGGTAGAGGGAATGTAGGTTGCTTCTGCCTTTGCAGTTGTGGATGCTGTAGCTTTCCTTATGCTCACCGGTTCGGGATGTACGGTGGCGGTCCTCGCGGCTCTCTGCTTGGCTTTATGTGGCATCGCGTCTGTTGGCTCAGAGTACGTGTTTAAGGAGCGCGCAGGGCTGAGGACTTGACCTCAGCAACCTGTAGCTGCTCAACGAGCGTAAACTTCTTTTGCTGCTGCTCTTACCAGTAGGCCCTGAACTGTAAAAACAGGCCTTGCCATGGTGCAAGGCTGAGAATTACACACCGGGGATCCCGGGCTCCATATCTCATTTTAGTTATGAACCAACTAGCTGATAAACCAGGGCTTCTAAACGGGGTTATATGTCGACGTATTAACTGAGATGAGGAATGGTGGCTCATTTTATTATTCTAAACGTTAAAAAATATAGATTTTGAGTGGGTACACTGTCTCAATAAGATATTTGTTATATAAATATTTGTTTACATTTATTTTGTGGCGCTGTGCTGGTGGCAAGAAATTCATACACCGGAAGACTGGCCAGTGAGTTGTTTACATCTGTGAACCAAAATGGTACGCGGGGGCATTCAGGTTTTCGATGATATATGACAAGTTACTTTTGTTGGACGTATATAGAATAGGTTGAAGTGTGGAAGACCTGAAAGATGGTTAAAATCTAATTTTTAAGTCAAGGAAGCTTGCTGTTCCTGAAAAAAGAAACGGAAATATGCATAGGCCTATACAAGTATAGGTACCTCGTTAGAAGCAAAAGCGAAGTAGGCCTACGACCCAACAAGGGAAACCCAAGGGGAATCCAGGGGGTCCGTATCCTCTTTAGCCTCCGCAACCTTTTTTAATCGTTTTTGGACCAATTTTCGAGGCCTGGACAATCAAGCTCCTCGATCTGATCCCCGCCAATTTTCCGGACAATGGGACCTTGTATTAGTTTTTTTTCATTAGCCTAGCTCATCCTCCTGATGGGTGTTGAACCCGGCCTCCTTTTCTCTAAGCGAGAGTCACGTGTTTTTTTTGTTTTTTTTTTTCACATTTGCCGACCACTCACCTGGGGCCAGCCGCCAAACATGCTTAAATCGGACACTGAAAGCAGCGGGTATTGTGCACAGCTGGCTCTTAATTTATCATCGAGGCGATTACACAGGCAATAGGGTCTTTGCCGATGGCAGTTCGGCTGTTTTCGGTGGTTACCTCCACGCAATACATAAAAACACGTAAAAATCCCTCAAAATGAAATGTAGGACGGCCTACATCAAATATTAAGCCTAGGCCTATAAATTTATTCTCATATCGGCGAGGACATTGCGGGAACAATTATTTTTAGCTCAGCTGACTTTCAGTCATGCTGAGCTATAGCGATCACTCTTTGTTCGTCGTCCGTCTGTCCGTCTGTCTGTCCGTTAACCTGGCACAAATCGTAACCGCCGGACTTACAATCTTGTAACTTGACATTCTGAGAGGTGGATGAAAAATCTCCTTGGAAACCAGAAATTAGGTCTCTGTTATCCATATCCTACGAGCTATTGGGCCCCAAAGTACCCCCCAGAATAGTCAAAAATTTCATACAAAAACTTCAATATCTCGTTAACTACATCACTGATGGTCATGATTTTTTGGCATACATATTGATCATGAGATGTTCCATCAGTTCCTGCAGTCTGGTGGCTTCGATTTTTACGAATTGTTTTTCTCTATTTTTAGACCTTTAAAAATGTGAACATCTGTTAACAGGGCACAAATCGTAAAGACTGGACCTAGAATCTTCATTCTTGACACACAGGGAGACCCATGAAAAGACTCCATGGAAACCTGAAATTAGGTCTCTGTTCCCATATCCTTTGAGCTGTGGGGCTCCCAATTACCCCCCAGAATAATGGAAAATTTGATAAAAAAAAAACTGCAACATCTCAATAACTACAACACTGATGGTCATGATTTTTGGCATACATATTGATCAAGAGGTGTTTCATCAGTTCCTGCAGTCTGGTGGCGCCACCTGTATTTTTTCATATTTTTATAATTTTTTTTCTCTATTTTTAGACCTTAAAAGATATGAACATCTGTTAACCGGGTACAAATCTTAATGACTGAACTTAGAATCTTCATTCTTGACACACGGGGAGACCCATGAAAAGTCTCCATGGAAACCTGAAATTAGGTCTCTGTTACCCATATCCTTTGAGCAATGGTACTCAAAAGTACAGCCTCGAATAATGGAAAATTTGATACAAAAGCTGAAGTATCTGAACAACTAATGCAGAGATCACCATAATTGTTTGCATGGATATTGATCATAGAATGTTTCATTAGTTTCTGCAGACTGGTGGCACCACGTATATTTGTTCGGGTTTTTTTACGAATTGTTTTCTCTATTTTTAGACCTTAAAAGATATGAACATCTGTTAACAGGGCACAAGTTGTATAGACTGGACCTAGAATCTTCATTCTTGACACACAGGGAGATCCATGAAAAGTCTCCATGGAAAATGAAATTAGGTCTCTGTTACCCATATCCTTTAAGCTATAGGACTCCGAAGTATCCCTAAGAATAATGAAAAATTTGATACAAAAAACTGCAACATCTCAATAACTACAACACTGGTGGTCATGATTTTTGGCATACATATTGATCATGAGGTGTTCCATCAGTTCCTGCAGACTGGGTGCGCCGCCACTATTTTTTCAAATTTTTACAAATTTTTTTTGGTCTATTTTTGAGACCTTTAAAGATGTGGTTATCTGTCAACAGGGTACAAATCATAACAACTGGACCTAGAATCTGCATTCTTGTCATGCAAGGAGGCCCATGAAAAGTGGCTGTGGAAACCTGAAATTAGGTCTCTGTTTCCCATATCCTTCAAACTATAGGACTCCGAAGTATCCCTCAGAATAATGAACAATTTGATACAAAAGCTGAAGTATCTGAACAACTAATACAGAGATCACCATGATTCTTTGGATGGATATTGATCATAGAATGTTTCATTAGTTTCTGCAGACTGGTGGCACCACGTATATTTGTTCGGGTTTTTTTACGAATTGTTTTCTCTATTTTTAGACCTTAAAAGATATGAACATCTGTTAACAGGGCACAAGTTGTATAGACTGGACCTAGAATCTTCATTCTTGACACACAGGGAGATCCATGAAAAGTCTCCATGGAAAATGAAATTAGGTCTCTGTTACCCATATCCTTTAAGCTATAGGACTCCGAAGTATCCCTAAGAATAATGAAAAATTTGATACAAAAAACTGCAACATCTCAATAACTACAACACTGGTGGTCATGATTTTTGGCATACATATTGATCATGAGGTGTTCCATCAGTTCCTGCAGACTGGGTGCGCCGCCACTATTTTTTCAAATTTTTACAAATTTTTTTTGGTCTATTTTTGAGACCTTTAAAGATGTGGTTATCTGTCAACAGGGTACAAATCATAACAACTGGACCTAGAATCTGCATTCTTGTCATGCAAGGAGGCCCATGAAAAGTGGCTGTGGAAACCTGAAATTAGGTCTCTGTTTCCCATATCCTTCAAACTATAGGACTCCGAAGTATCCCTCAGAATAATGAACAATTTGATACAAAAGCTGAAGTATCTGAACAACTAATACAGAGATCACCATGATTCTTTGGATGGATATTGTTTATGGAGTGTTTTATCAGTTTCTGCAGACTGGTGGTTCCACCTATATTTTATTCAATATTCGAATTTTTTTCTCTATTTTTGAGACCTTTAAGGATGCTGTCATCTGTTTACATGGCACAAGTTGTAACAACTAATGCAGAGATCACCATGATTCTTTGCATGCATATTGACCATTAAGTCTTTTTATTAGTTTCTGCAGACTGGTGGAGCCACTTGTATTTTTTACGCATTTTTCTCTATTTTTGAGATATTTAAATACAGACACAATTTTGGCCTGTTGGTTAATCTGTTTGATGCTACAGTTGAATGGGTATATACTACCATTCAGATGATAAAATTTCCTTTTGCGAATCTCTTCCCAGTCAGCTGAGCGTCATGACCCATGGGTCACTTGTTTAAAATGAGGTATGCCAAAGTGTCATACAATGCGGGTTCAGAGGACATTGCGAACAAAGGTGGACCGATTCCTTTTATAAGTATTAGAGGCAAAGCTGGGTCAAGAAATGGCCAGAGCGGACAGATGCGGTAGCAAAAAAATGGCGGGAAAAAAGGAGGAGTGGCAGCTCGAGCCCGTTCGACTTGGTCGACCAAGTCAAGTGTGTCGAACGCCTGTTTTAGACTGGTACCCTGCTCTATTAAAGCCCTCAAGCCAAGCATAGAGACAGGCGTACAACGCCATCTTAAGTACTCCCAGTTGCAACTCCTGACCTTTCTGTAGACTGGTTCCAACTCCAGTTTGTACGCTCACACTGATTGTCATGGACGTTCTCGCGATCCTGGCTGGTTAGCCGTGAAGATTACTTATAAAGTTACTTTCTTAAGTTATTTAAAGTTTCCAAATATTGAAAAATGAGTTTTTGCACAAAAATTGACTGATGGATGTATAGATGATACGAATCATACGATATACTGAATATTTGATATTACACTATACGTGGCATTGGTTTATTATCAAAATCTATTAATCTAATCATAAATGTCACAGGGAATGTACAGCCAACTTTTAACAACTTCTCCGAGCAAACGAAATGCTTATTTTTGGGTATTTCTACAAAAAATGTCGCATTTCATGTCCCGAAACTATATTTGTTACTGAGAAATTAGCAAATGCTTAAAATGACATGAATAACCATTCAGATTGTTGCTAAAGATATAACCATTATTATGAGATAAAAATAATTTAAATCGGGGAAGAAATACATACAGAAAAAAAGCTGCAAATGTTACTATACCCTTAAATTTCCGTTGTCCCTTTCTCTCGGATCTTAAATTCAAAACAGCGTTTTTCTGTAACCACTGTTCCATTTATATAGATTTTGTTTTCCACTTTGTCACAGCGGTGAAAGTTTATTAAGATGATATTTTTGCTTGATTTTTCCTGACCATTTTGTTTTTAATACAAAAATTTGGATATAAAAAGTATGTCTCCCAAAATATACTCGGCACCGTTACCTGACCTTTTGACCTTGCAGCGCGTGAACAGAAACCACTTTGCTGATGCAGGGAGCAGCGTTTATTAGAGTTCAGGAAATTTTGTACACATAATCCACAATTAAATTTAGTAACTGTCATATCAGTGTTCTCTGTTAATCATTAAAGGGTTAAAAAAATCACCGTATGTTTATTTGGACTCGACACCGTTACACCTGCGAAAAATTAACCGTCACATATAACACTTTGAAAATGGCTTCCTCTTGTTGTTCATATAGTGATAACTCGTGCTGCCCTCTTAGGGACGGTATGGAAGTAATTTTTGTCCTGCATTTGACGTATAGATAAAAAAAACTCAGCACCGTTACCACTCGAAACCGTTACCTGCATGAAAAATAACGGTGTCGAGAGCAAGGTAACGGTGTCGAGAACTTGGTTATAGGTTCGTAATCCGAAAGCCGTAAAGTTCATAACCTGTTCACCGACACCAGTTCGAAACACAAAATAATAAAGTCACTGGAATTTACGCTCGCGCTTCGGTGTCTCAGCATGTATTGTTCCAAACAATTTATACACACGTGCATACAAAACCATGAATAGCAAATACGGGTTTATTCACATTGTCGCACTTCAAAATATGGTGGTACAGTTCACAAACATCGTAGAACACATATTATCAGGTACAATACCTGTCGTAGAGTCGCAATAGTTCGTAATCTGATCAATTTGCCAAGACATCACGAGGAGGTAAACTCGATGTTTGACTCCATCTTTGCTGGTGTATCAAAAACATTATACAAAACAATTAATAATTGTACTGACTGAGTCCTACAGAGGGCGCCAACGCACAATGAAAGATATAGCTCCAACATCCCGGCCCCTTAATTATCAAAGATACATCTTGATTATTACTGAAACATTATAAAACTTCTGTTAGCATATTACATAAACCGATATAAAAGAATATTCCCATATTTAAATAAAGGTTTCCAGATTAACAGTGTTCCTTTGATCAAAGATCAAACAGAGTTCAAGAAAGTTTGTACGAATGAGTGATTTAAAACAATGTTCTAAACACCAAATGTAGACCTTCACGGTCTTCACCCGAGGGCGCTAGGCTCACCCCGGTTCCTACACAATATGTGATTTATCGAAAATATCTCCTTCTAACACTAAGCACAACTTACTGATTGGTCTTTCCAATATGTTTGTCTTGGTTTGAACTTTCACTCGATGAACAAAACCATGACGATCTGGGATAGTCTCCGTAACTCTTCCCATCAACCAAGAATTTCTCGGCGCAGAATCATCAGCGATCAGTACCACATCTCCAGTGGCGAAGTTTCTCCTTGGCTTACACCATTTCTGTCGTTCTTGTAGCAGGGGTAAATACTCCTTCACCCACCTCTTCCAGAAAACATCTGACAAGTATTGCACTTGCCTCCAACGTCTACGGGCGTAAACGTCTTTCGCAGTAAACAATCCAGGGGGAAGCGAAGTTTCCGATTTCAAAAGTAACAAGTGGTTAGGGGTTAACACCTCTAAATCCGAAGGGTCATCAGAAAGCTTTGTAAGTGGTCTTGAGTTTATGGTTGATTCTACCTCACAAATGAACGTTTGTAAGCTTTCATCGTCCAAGGTCTGATTCTTTATCAGATTATACAGGATTTTTCTAATTGTCCTTATTTGTCTTTCCCAAACTCCACCGTGATGAGATCCTGTGGGCGGGTTAAATATCCAATTGATTCCACGCTGTAGCATTGCATTGTGGATTCTGTCCTGGTTCAATCTTTGGAGCTCTTCTCTCAACTCTCTTTCAGCTCCTACTAGGTTTGTTCCATTATCTGAACGCATGACCTTAATAGGTCCTCTACGTGAGATAAATCTCCGTAGTGCATTGATACAAGAGTCTGTATCCAACGAGTGTCCAATTTCAAGGTGTACTGCACGTGAAGTGAGACATGTAAATACAATACCGTATCTTTTGACGATTGAGCGGCCACGTTTGACGTCAAAAGGTCCAAAATAATCCACTCCGACATTGGTGAATGGTGGTTCGTCTGCCTGTACACGATCAGTTGGCAGGTCTGCCATCTTTTGTTGTCCCACCTGCCCTCTTTGTTTACGGCAATTTACACAGTTGACGAGTATTCTCCTAGCAGCAGAATTAGCTTTGAGTATCCAGTATTTCTCTCGCAATCTAGTAATCATATGGTTTCTACCACTATGATGCAAGTCCTCATGTATCTGTCTGAGTATCAGAACAGAAACATAAGCATGTTTCGACAGTACAACAGGGTGCTTTGCTTCCTCTGGTAGCGAAGACCTATCAAGGCGACCTCCTACTCGTATCAGCCCATCTTTCACATACGGATCCAACTTAAACAAAGGGCTTGTTTTAGGTACAGTTCTGCTGCTCTGTTGTCTGCCGTTTGTCTCATTACTGTCATTCTGAACACTGTTCAGGGCACTAAGTTCATCAGGGAAATCCTGTCTCTGTGTGTACACTAAAACTGCTTTCTCAGCTTCGTCTAAGTCTTTTACACAGAGGCGCTGACGAATACCTTTGGCACCACTGTCATTTGCAGCCAAGTTTGATTTTCCTGTCACTTTCTCACGTAGAACTTTGCGTATTTTGATAAACCAGGCAACATGTCTCTTCAGCTTAATCCAGCTTGAGTGCGAGGTTATAAACCTGTTCATGGTTTCAGTTGAGTTGTCGGTGACTACGACATTCACTTTCACCTTGGTTTTCCGTAATTCAAGGTCATTCTCTTGTAATGCTTCAGCTGAAACTGTTTTGCGAGGTATTTCTAGCTCATTTTTCCATAGAAACTGGGGTCCATAGATCCATCGCGATCTACCGAGGAATGTTTTGGCATCGAGTCCTCTTGACGCATCATCCGCAGGGTTATCGCCAGAGCTCACATAGAACCACTGGTTAGGATGCGACCCTTCACAAATAAGCGCGATTCTGTTGGCCACAAACGTACAGAATCTTGTGGTCTCATTGCTAATGTATTTCAGAACAGACATACTGTCGGTCCAGAAAAATGTTTCGTCGACTACTAGCTCTAGCTCTCTTTTTACCATGGAGTCTATACGAACTGCAAGAGCTGCAGCAGACAGTTCCATTCTTGGGATCGTAATTTGTTTCAACGGCAAAACCCTTGATTTCCCAATCACGAAAGCACAGTGATATTTCTGTTCCTTGCTGACGAAACGCAGGTAAGTAACTGTTCCATAACCAGTTTCACTGGCATCAGCAAAGTGATGAATTTGTGTAGTCCGAATCTCGCCGAAATCAATGGGTTTCATACACCGATCAACACTGAAGCCCTTTAACGTAGGAAGTTCCATGAGCCAATTCTGCCACAACGGTAAGTATTCCTGTGGAATCTCTTGGTCCCAAGCGAATTTCAGTCTGCACAAATCTTGAAGCAGTCCCTTAGCCACAAGCACAAATGGCGCAGGAAATCCCAACGGATCATACACGGAACTGATGATTGATAATATACCGCGTCTTGTGAGTGGTTTTTCTTTGACTAGGACTCTGAATAACAGCTTATCTGACTCAACACACCAATGCACTCCAAGTGCTCTTTCAATTGGGAGTGTGTCCTGATCCAGATCTAGATCTTTCACTTGCTGGGCTCTTTCTGTTTCTGGAACAGCATTCAAGACGGCACGTTTATTGCTGATCCATTTCGTAATATGGAATCCTCCCTTAGCGCATGTTTCACTTAAGGAAGTGATCATATCAACTGCCCGTTCCTCTGTTGACACCGATTTTAAGCAGTCGTCTACGTAAAAGTTATTTCTAATCGTAGACACGGTTGCAGAATCACAAAAATGTTCATTATCATCTGCGGTCTTCCTCAAGACAAAACTGGAACACGAGGGGGATGATGCTGCACCAAATATATGCACTACCATTCTGTATTCTTCAGGGTTGTTATCAATATTGCCGTCAGGCAGCCAAAGAAATCTCAGTGTATCACAGTCATCAGGATCGACTCTGACCTGATAGAACATTGCTTTGATGTCCGCCATTAAGGCCACTTGTTCTTGCCTAAATCGTATTAACACGCCTGCTAATGTGTTGGTTAAGTCCGGCCCCTGTAAGAGGACATCATTCAATGAAAGGCCGCGGTACTTAGCAGCACAGTTGAACACAACTCGAATTCTCCTTTTCTGTGGGTGGTAAACCCCGTGATGCTGTAAATACCATACTTTGCCGTCACAGTGACCAAGTTGGCTCTCCGGGATCTTTTCTGCATATCCCTTTTCAATAGTATCGGTCATAAATGTTTTGTAATCATGATAAAATTGAGGGTCCCTTTGAAACCTTCTTTTCAAAGTGTTCATGTTGTATTCCGCTTGTTCTCGATTATTTGGCAAACACAATGATTCGGCTTTGAATGGTAAACCAATTTGGTAATGCCCATTTACCATTGTCACTGATTCAGTTACTTTTTTCATAAATTTTGTGTCACTCTTTGATCTTTCTGGTTTGTCATCATAGACACGCTCATTGAAATCATGATTAAAATGGTTCTCCATTTGTTTCTCTAGTGTCTGCATAACACTAATGCGATTGGCAGATATGCGTGGTATGTGAGACCTTGCTTCATCACTACTTGTCTCACATGAGCTGTCTACAGGTCCATTAACTGCCCATCCGAGTCGGGTTTTTACAGCATAAGGGCCATCCTGTTGACTATTGATGACTTCCCAGGGTTCCATTGCTTTAGGCACATTGTTGCCAATAAGAAGGTCAACATCAGCGTCTATGTTTGGAAGTATAACTTTGTCAAGATACTGCCATCTCTCTATATCTATCTGAGCTGGTATGTCACTCTTACAAACCGGCATCTCAAAATGCGTATAGGCCTTGGGTATACTAATAACATTTTTACCTGAAAGATCACATACCTCCAGACCTCGAATTTCTCGACAAGTGACAAGTTCATTCTGTCCTAAGGTTTGTAGCAATATTTTGGTGTTTCTACCATCAAGATTGAGCTTATTCACAAGATTTTCTGTGCAAAACGAATCAGTACTTCCATTGTCAAAAAACGCGTAGGTAGTGATATAGTTGTCACTCTTTTCATGTTTTACTCTAACTGGCATTATCGGCAAAAAACTCCTACAGCCAGTGCTGCATGGCTGCTTTGTTTGGTCTGTTTTAACACAAGTAGATGTAATCCGTTTGAAACACTCCTGTTCTATGTGCAACACTGTTGGATGTCTCTGCTTACATACAGTACATATCAGTCGTTCTCGAGTGCAGTTCTTGCTGATATGTTGTCGATGTAGACATCTGAAACACAGACCCTTAGATCTGCAAAACTGAAGTTTCTCATCATGAGGTTTTACCTGTAATACTGTGCACACCTCAAGAGCATGATCAGTGTTTTTACAATACAAACAAGGCTTTTCAAATGCACATGTGAGCGATAATGCACTTGAATCTGGCTTTACACTCGGGCCAACTTGTTTGACATTAGTAGTGAAGCTCTTTGGTTTCTGTTTTGTGGGCTTTACACTGCTTGGTTTGTGAACATCAGATATGTCTCCATATACTGAGTCTGTAATGATGGCGACTTGTTCCTTAACAAACATCACAAAGTCATTTAAACTGGGAAATACATGATGTTGTTCTTTTATCCAATATGCTCTGTTTCGCCATTTATCTCTCATTTTATAGGGGAGTTTCAACATCAGTTTTTGCACAATATTGGAATGATCTGAATTTCTGCACATATCAATACCTTCCATTGCAGTCTTGTATGAAGACAGATAAGTAAGAAAGCTCTTTAGCGACTTTGGGTCCTCATTTCTTATAGGTTCAATTTTATTTATTTCTTCCTCATATGCTCTAACAATCCTATACTCATCTCCATATTCTGCCTCTAGCTCTCGTCTAGCATCCATGTAGCCTCTGATTGGATCCTTGCCCATACAACCTTTTATGATATCTCTAGGCCTGCCTGAAGTATATTGATACAAGTAATACAACTTGTCTTGATTGTTATTGGTCAATGATTCAATGTTATGTTCAAAGGCATTAATGAATGCTCTGTAACCCTGTAAACGCCCATCAAATATTGGTATGTCCTTTCGTGGCAGGGTGGCTTTCTTTTGATTTTCTACCAACATCTCTGTTATGTCATTTTGCCTTCTCAATAATTCAAAAAGTGCACTGTTACATTGTACATTATCAGCAACCTCAGACTTTATATAAACAGGTTTTACATGAACATCAGTGAGAGTCGACTGTGCACAGTCAAGTACTGGTATCTTGGGTGACTGAACGTTTGATCTGCAAGGGCCTATTGGGGTGAATGTCTCTGCCCGAGGATTTAAGATCCCTTCAGTGTTACCAGTTATTTCATCAATAACTTTAAGTTCTGGTTTACTTTGAGCACTTACCCCAAGTTCATATGGAATTGTGACATTCTCTGACTCGCCTTGACTGACACTCAATACAGGTGGCTTAAGTTCATTTAACTGGCTGGCTCCAGCAGCGGCACCAGTATTCAAATTTACAATATCATTATCACTTACAAAATCATCATTCTTGAAAACGCCTGCTCTTGCCGAAGCGACCTGAAGCTGTGTCCTGAGCTCTAAAGCTTCCTTTTGTTGACGTAAACGATGTTCTTCAGTTTCCAAAGCCTGCTTCAGGCTTAACATAGAAACACGGGCTCGAAGTTCCGCCAAATTGGCTTCTTCTTTCAATCTATCCGACTTAACTGAAGCACATGAAGTTCGTGATGCATTCGGAAGACACATTTGACGCACTGTCCTGTGGTTCCACATTTGTATCTTTCGTATTCATCTTGACATTTAACTGTGAGTCATCGAGTTTACTATATAGGTTCGTAATCCGAAAGCCGTAAAGTTCATAACCTGTTCACCGACACCAGTTCGAAACACAAAATAATAAAGTCACTGGAATTTACGCTCGCGCTTCGGTGTCTCAGCATGTATTCTTCCAAACAATTTATACACACGTGCATACAAAACCATGAATAGCAAATACGGGTTTATTCACATTGTCGCACTTCAAAATATGGTCGTACAGTTCACAAACATCGTAGAACACATATTATCAGGTACAATACCTGTCGTAGAGTCGCAATAGTTCGTAATCTGATCAATTTGCCAAGACATCACGAGGAGGTAAACTCGATGTTTGACTCCATCTTTGCTGGTGTATCAAAAACATTATACAAAACAATTAATAATTGTACTGACTGAGTCCTACAGAGGGCGCCAACGCACAATGAAAGATATAGCTCCAACATTGGTATTAAATCCAAATTATTGAAATAGATTTTGAAACATATTTTGGGCTAAATATTTTAAACATTTGCGTTTCTTCTATTCGAACAGGCATTTGCTTGTTTTAATACATAATACTGGTATTCAAGTAGTCACTACGGTTATTTTTAATTCAGAAGCTCGACTCCGTTACCTATGCTCAACACCGTTATCTATGCTCAACACCGTTACCTAGAGGATTTAAAACCATGTTTAAATTTTATTTTCTGTGCATTCAAAAAAATTAACAAGGTATTTCGACTCAAATTCTGAAGGTAGATGTACCAAAGTACTTTGTCCGGTAAATCCCTGCAAATGCACCCCTCTGGAAGCAAAAATAGGAACAGAGAAAAATTTTTGTTTTCAAAAGTTAATTAAAAAGAAGAAAATATGTTCTTTTTTACACACTTTTTTTTTGTTAAATTCATAACTGAAATTTATGTTTTGATTTTATCAAAGGCTATTAATTTTAATTTTATCGAAAATCACAAAAAATCTAGTCAAAACAATTTCTGAAATGTGCAAGTGAGATTTTACTGCGTGTAACGGTGTCGAGAATAAGGTTCATATTTTCCCCTTACCTGGACTGTTTATAAAAAAAAAGGAAACTGAAAAGTGCATTACTTGCATTATTTTACAATTCTAACGATATTTTTCTACAAATTAAGTTTTGTTATATCAAAATCAAGATTAAAAAAAAATCACCAAGAAAACCCTTGAAATGCGACGTTTTCTGTAGAAATACCCTTTTATCATATATAAATCATACTTGAGTTGGAACCAGTCTGCCGGGAGTCCTGAAGATGGCTTTGTACGCCCGTCTCTATGATTGGCCTAGAGCAGCGGTGCCATAATAGAGCGGGGTACCAGTCTAGGAGTGTTTCAGCTTGTCCCCTAAACGTCCATGCTGGAGTTTGACGTATAATAAGTTGTGGATATGACGGTGATGCCAGGGGTTATATAATGGAAGGAATACGCCACCTAGTATGTACGACTCCGTGGCGCAACGGTAGCGCGTCTGACTCCAGATCAGAAGGTTGCGTGTTCAAATCACGTCGGGGTCAAAGCAAGTGTTTTTTTCATTCCTTTAACAGATACTAGTAACTTGTTGTTGCCTTTCTCCGTATTGTAAGATTTTTTTTCTATAAACAGTGGTTTGCTCTAATGAAAACGTGACTACACCAGACAATAATTCGATTCCTATCCAGTTTTATGGTGTTCAACAAACTCACAAGATATCATCACAGTGCAGTGGTATTTGTTTAGAGATTTCCTGATAGGAGGCGATACCTGTCGCTAAGATGCGCAGTCGGCTTGCTGTTCCGATTTAATCAGACTCAAATTATTCTAGACCTTGCCATATATAAAGCAGGGCCGAATAATAAGGAGCCCGATTTAATTTGACTGCCGGCGAGCATTCTGCACACACAGGATACCTAGGTTATGTCATTCATATGCACGTGGAGTTATAGCAGGGGCTTGTTATGGGTTCATAACTGAAATGAGTATGGCCAGGGCAACTCGGCGAGATGCTCTGTTTTTTATGCTCTTCCGTTTTTAACACAGCTGACTGTAAGTCAGCTGAGGTATAGGTGTGGTGCTTTGTCCGTCGTCTACCGGGCGTCCGTTACCAGGGCACAAATCGTGGCCGCTGGACCTAGAAACTTCTTAGTATACATCCAGGGATATCAATGAAAAATCTCATTGGAAACCGGACAGTGTGACTTAATTCTTCGAATCCATCAAATATCAGGACAATCCTTGCTTTAATCAATTAGAAACTAGTAATTTTATATCAAATATATCCAAAGTATTTTCGAGTTACTAAGATTTCAATGTTATCATCATACGGACATTCAGCTGAGCGGCGTGGCCCACGGGTCCCTTGTTTTACATAATTTTGCTTTTGGTAGGCTCATCTTTAATGAACGACCTCACTGAAATAGAATTTCAGTATTTTTACATGAATTATCTCAAGAAGCATGTATCAAATGTTTATTGCAACTATATATAAGGGGCCTATAATTACCTATCTGACATTTATAAATTAAAGGTAATTCCTTGGGACCAGAATACCTGGATACTATCGCACAAAGGCTGCTGGTTTTGTTTAAATCAATGTTTTTAGAATATGTGGAGCCCACCAACTTAATTAAAACACATTCAACAAGGGTATCTGGTTGCAAGTCAGATAAGCCAGAGATTTAAAAAAAATAACGTTTTGCATCAAGTGACCTTTCTACCTCCGCATATATACAACCTTCCACCTTAGGTTACATTAATTTCCCGTTTGTCAGCATTGCTGTGTTTACGAACATGTTGATAAACAAGATCATAGATCCTTCCCGGAGGCTTATAAGAACTTTTAATAACCATAATTACCCTTAGACCGTTAATATAAACACAGAGGAAGTCAGAAATCAAATGAATTCTTTTTCAAAGGGTAGGTGAAAGGGTAGCTTTAAGTCTTTTTTTGTCTTTATAAAGGAAGGAAAAGAACTTCAGCTTTCAGTTAATAGGATAAACATTAACGTTGATGGCCAAAATGCCCGGACTGGGAAATAGGGGCTCTAGTGCAATCGAATTCATGTAGCAACTGCTTACCCTGCTCTTTTCTGCATGGTTGATCGGTTCTTTTTTATCCATGGCATTTCTTATTTCACAATCTATTGTCTATTTTGACACTCTGCCTGTCTGTCTGTCTGTCTGTCTGTCTGTCTCTCTCTCTCTCTCTCTCTCTCACTCTCTCTCTCTCTCTCTCTCTGCGGGTGTTGGTATGGGAGAGAGAGAGAGAGACTCCAGCTTTTCAACTAACTCACAAGATATCACCACGGGCAGTAGTATTGTTTAGAGATTCCCCGATAAGGGGCGCTACCTGTCGCTTTGTTGCGCACTCGGCGAGCATTCGGCACACAGAGGATATATTTAGGTAATGTCATTCATATGCACATTGAGTTATAGGGGCCTAATATGCACATGGTGTTATAAAAAAGGAGATTGAATTGTTGTTTGTGATCTTGATAAGAAACCTCGCACTAAGGTGTGAAACCTGTCTGAAACAACCAGTGGCGCCGGCCTATGGCTCTCGCCACTTGCACCAACGAGTGATTATCAGAAATGTTTTACTGAGGGTTAAAGTTGGAGAGACTGAGAGGGACGAAGAGAGATGAGAGGAACACAAATACAGGTCTCCTTCAAAAGTAGAATAATTTTATTTCAGTATTCATTTGAGTCATGATGTTCCAGTCCAAATAACTTTTTAGTAACCATATACCATCACAAATAACAGAATGGCCTTTACATCTAATATACCTGCACAAAACGAATTTTTATACAAATATTTAACAATGCGCTGCCTTAGTCATGTGATTGCAATTGTGTAGCATAAAACTGCTTCAGAAAAGTGTACATGTAAAATGTCATGTAAAAGTACTTAGAGTTAGACTCGCAGTTCTATTTAGGAGGCTGGTGCTTATCATGGTGTGTTTAAAAGCAACTGACACGTACATGTTTCAACTAATTCGTATACAAAGTCAGTGTTTAAACCCTCGCTAAGGACATTGATACAAAATACCATGTTAACAATTGCATATTAATCATAACAGATAACGCACCATTGCAGGAGAGAATAAATTGTCGTATTCCTCAGATTCTTAGTAAAACGGCTGCCGCCACGACTGTTCCAGCGAGCACCATAACACTGAACTGGCCGGCTGTGGCACCATTACAGAGGTCTGCGTCACAGATACAGGATTCACCTGTTATAGGGCCCAGGTTTCCTGTAGTACATCCGACAGCGTCCCCGGATCCCGCACATTCCCGAGAGTGTGTGTACGACTTAGCTGTAATGATATAAAACATTATCGTCAGTGAAACATATATATTATGTATACTATATAAAGAAGTGGCGGATCAAGCGGCGGTCCAGGAGGATCCCGATACCCTCCCTTTGAGCAACAACAACCTTTCATCAGGGTTTTAACTCAATTTTTCCGGCCTTTACCCCTCCCCTTCTGGGGCAGGGGATATTTTTTAAGTTTTCTTATTAGTGTTCCTATGTTTAAACTTCCTATTTCCATAATCCTGGATCCGCCCCTGTACTAAACAGGGGCGGAACCAGGATTTGATGAGGGGTGTGATGGGGGTTCTATTAGAAATTATACCCTAAAAAAGGGCCTTTAGCGGGAGGGGCGGGAGGGGCTAGACGTAAAAATATGGGAAAAACAGAAATGAAGGTAAATTTTCCCGTAGCGCGTCGAGTGGTTAAACCGCCACCGCCCCCCCCCCCTCCCCCCACCCCCCCCCCCCCCCCCACCCCCCCGGATCCGTCACTGTATAATATATGGAAAAAAACTTTGTGTGCATGTGTGGAGCGGTCGGAAAAGTAAGAAAAGTTAGATAGTTATCTAATGTACCACAATTTCCAAACATTCTCGGGAAGAACAGAATTAACAGGTAGAACTTAAAGTTTTCTTACCACATGCATTCTTAAAACATCTTCACCGCCAAAAAAAGTAAAAAGAAAAAAAATGCATTAGACAAACGCCATAAATTTTTAAGGAAAAACGCCATTATAAATATAATTGTGTGGAAAGAATACTTACCGAATCCCAGGTTGATTTCAACTCTATTTTTCTTACAGCCGTATGTGCAGTTTTGAATGTAGGTGGTGTCAGCTTGGGTCAGAGTTGTGCTTTGGCCGCACTTCTCCTTGCCGTGTATCATCTCGTTACAGCTG
The DNA here is from genome assembly GCA_026874595.1 of Sipunculus nudus. NCBI lineage: Eukaryota > Metazoa > Annelida > Sipuncula > Golfingiida > Sipunculidae > Sipunculus > Sipunculus nudus. The sequence continues at coordinate 64,060,934 of CM049307.1, forward strand.
AAGCATTGCACAGCTTCACCTAAAAGTCCAAAAGAAAAAAAAATTATGTGAAACCAAATTATACTTTATACGGAAGCGTATCGCTGCCATCTGGTAAAAGAAAAATAAATTATTTATCTCGTACGTACGACATATTATCTCGTACGTACGACATACTATCTCGTACGTACGACATACTATCTCGTACGTACGACATACTATCTCGTACGAACGACATACTATCTCGTACCTACGACATATTATCTATTATTTACGACATATTATCTCGTACGTGCGACATACTATCTCGTTCGTACGACATACTATCTCGAATGTACGACATATTATCTCGTACGTTCGACATATTATCTCGTACGTACAACATAATAAATCTTACGGATCTGATTCATAGACTGGACAACATGCCAACAGATATATGTATAAGCAATATGTATATGTTAAATAATTTATGTTTTCACATTAACTTTATATACAACATCTCCACCTCCTTGTAAACCACTGGACCACCGTTGAAACCAACACACACACTCACATATATCTTTTTATTTATAGTATATATATTTAAGTGCTATTCGTTTCACATTTTTTTGTGTGTCCAGGTTTCTGTAATATTTCAAACAAGAGAAATGGACATCAAATCGTCGCCTGACAGTCATATACAGAACTCTCATTTTAAGACAGGGGATTGAATAATGTTAGCAGTATATAATGTTATAATAGTGAGCCTGTCATAATGTTAATAAGAAACAAAGCTTCCCTTTGCCAAACTGAAACTACTCTTTGGAGAAAGAAGGGTTCGGACAAGAGGTACAGCTCCCAAAAGCCTGATTTTAAGTAAAAGAGAATGGATATTTGTGGGGCAGGTATCATTTTTATTTGAACTAAAGTATTAAAAAAAGATATATTAAAAAGTCATTCATGGACATGCGATTAATCTGTGACGGAAGAATACGAAATTCTATAATATGTCTTAACCTCATATGTCAGGCTGAAGTGGTGGTAAAATCTACACCTCAGATTTGTCTCATTTGCGAATAGACCTTATCCGGAACTACCTGCAAGCTGACCATAGGCCTGCAGGTGGTACAAACAGTGTCTAGTGACCAGAGGCTGTGACCGACAGCAGTAGGGTGGACATGGAGGGCTGTGTGTATAATCTAGGGTCCCTATCACTTAATCTGTAAATGACCATGGATAATTAAAATTAAATGCTACCAGATGGATAACATAGGCAACTACTGAAGCCACACATGGAAGCCGTGATCTATTGGTATAAGATCTTGTATGTGGTACATGTACGTGTAACTCACCCTTCTGTAAACGGCATGAAGTTTAATTTGTGGGATCAAGCATGAACCTCTCCGACATCGTACGAGATACTATGTCGTACGTACGAGTAAGTATGTTGTACGTACGAGAAAGTATGTCGTACCTACAAGATAGCATGTCGTACGTACGAGATAAATAATTTATTTTTCTTTTACCATGCAGGTGACAGCAAAACGCTTCCGCAACTTTATGCAACACAAAAAAAACAGTTGCTTTTCCACGAGCAACAGTTGTTTTTCTTTCACTGTTAAAATTATGTGGATTTTTTCCCCAACTTGCCAGTAAAATAGATGGACATATATGCATGTCACAGAGTGATGTCCTTTTTTAGCTCACCTGACCTAGGTCATCTGGTCTATAATAGCGATGGTCCTTTGACCATCTGTTAACAGGGCACTTTTGAAACAGTGGTAGCTACGAATCCTAATTGAACATACATGCAGTTATATATTCCTGACTCCTTCCACCAAATCAACAGCGACTTCGTTCCTTCGTGAAATTAAGACAAACCTCCATTTTCCATTAAAAAAACTATTACGAAACCTAAACACGGACTAATATCAAAACTGCTGTTGCTGTTTGGTTCATATTTGGCATATCTGTTTCTCTATATGGAACCAAGAGTAAAATTATCAGTAACGTTAAAAAGTATTTTGTGCTCGTAACCCCACTATAATATCAGAATAAGGGTTTGGTATTCCCCAGAGATATGGATCCATGGCACCAAAGTCTCTCCGAAGATAGATTTTTACACTGAGATTTTTTTTAAAAATTATTTCCGAATTCCCTTGACGTCGCAATAAAAAATTCGAAACCGTTCATGGGGTCTGCCATTTTGTTAACAGACTTAAACCCGGATGTCGCAATTTATGGTTCACTGCTCTTTAAAACAGAACGATAACATTTCTACAAATAGGAATAGTGTTTTCCATAGAACACACCGTTTTATGGCGTTACTCTTTTGTTGAAATTTTACTCAATTTCCTTTTTTGGAAAAATCCCAAAAACTGTCGACTAAAATGGAGAGACTTTCGCAGAGAATATTAAAACCAGCGTGCTCAATAATTATATTTGAACAGTTAAAAATAAATAGGCCTACTATGCATTACATATTTGTGGGTCTTGTTACCTTGTAAAAACATCATATTGATGACTGAGCATTTATAGGTGATGCGCCAATAACAACAAAGTTATACCCTAAGTAACTAATTCCCATTACGTGGGACTGGACAGGAATTTAGAGTCGGGGCTCGAGCCGATCACATGTAGCCTTTTTCCATACCCTCACCGGCTCACTCACCCACGGCGTAGGAGGAGAATAAAGTCTAGTTCCAGTATTTTGAAATAGAAGCGAAGCTAATGTAAAACCGTTTTCAAGACCGTTTTGAAAACGTTTAAGAACGCGTTCATATGCAATCAAAAGCGATTTCGAACCGTTTAAGCCAAAGCTTTTTGGATCAAGCTCACGAGGCGGTTTAAAACCATTCTAAATGCGAATTTTTTATCCGTTTTTCTAAACTGTCCAATGAACGCCCAAAAACGGCTTGGACCCAGTTTTCAAGCTGCAATTCGGTCACAGCGCAACCAAACTTGAGCAGGATTGTGTGCAATAGAGTTTTAGTAAGTGTTAGGCAACATTTGTGATGAAGCAAATAAATATTACTTTCATGTAAAAAATTAAATGCGTCCTGATAATTTATAATAATTATTTACTAAAAAATCGGATTTGTGATAATAAAGATTTTTTTTTGTAATTTTAGTGGTTTTTGTCGAAAGCTTTCCCGCTAGAGATCTTACGAATATTCCGTCTGTCACTGAGAGAGAAGTTTTATTTCCTGTGTAAAGATTTTCAGAAGAAATATATGATGTTTGTACTTTATGTATTTTATATAGGTTCATAAAGGCTTTCGGTGTTAGTACCTTGTTTAAAATATGAAAGATCTGACTTACTGTATACAAGAGCTCCAATAAGTATGAATCCAACTATGCATAAAGTTTTTGTGTCGGTGAGAGCCATCTCGCTATGTGATGAGTGAACTGCCCATCCTCGCTTCTGGAAAGGAACTTACTTGGCTAAGGGGTTTTAATATATATTTATACACTAATGTTGTCCAAGTTTACTTGGACAAACAAAAAATGCTACGCAACGGGTGCTATACTAACGGTCGATCTCTTAGTAATTATGCCATGGAGATTCATTCACAGACATGTTTTGGTTTGCTTCATTACAGCACTGGTAACTCAGCCTTTGAACAAAACAGCCCCTCGCAACTCAGAGGCCCCCATGTCGATGACCGGAATATGAGCATGCACACCAATTAACCGTACATTAACCTATAGCTATAAACCGGTCATCCGCTTATTGTCACGGTCTGCCATTTTGGTATAACTGGACATCAAGCCGTTGTACTTGTTGTTGTGTATTCCACAAATACAGTGCATGCTTTCCGCGTCCTGCTCTGCTGAAGTTGGAAAGATGCAATTCATAGCTGACATATAGAGAATTACATATACGTGGCTTTGTTGTCGTGTGACATGTCATTAACCTGTTTGACGCCCCATGGCACTCAATACTTCACAAACAAACCCTCTACTATTTACATGTATTTAATAATAATATATGCACGTACTTTATATAAATATATATGGTAATATGTGTTTGGACATGCATTTATATTTGCAGAATTAGACTCATAAATGTTAACTTTTAATATGAGTTACTAACCTTAAGTCTTAAATAATACGTGAATAAAGTGCATATATATAAAGATACTATGGTTTAAGGCCAGCTTCTTACTGATACAAGTCACTGCAACCCCCCCCCCCCCCCTTTCCTCCTCACACACATGCATGACCCTTTTAATGGAGTATACCACGTTTAACCCCCATAAACATATGCTCATGCAGTATAGTGCAATGATAATAATAATGTTATCAGTGGTAGATCCAGTTCGGGGTGGGGGGGGGGGGTATTTTCAGAGAATCGCGACTGTCGAGTGTGTGTTCCGGTTAAGGGTACTGGACTTGGGAGGATGTCCCAATACCGCGATATTGAATTAAATTTTTAAAATTGTCAATAAAAATTTAGGCAATATTGAAGCAGTTTTAGGACAATACCAGGGAATAATATCGATTCATAAACCAACAAGAAGTAAAAATGTTTTCCCTAAAAATTCTAATCTATAAAACCGAGATGTTTTTAATTAGAGCGTTTATTTGCTGAGTACTGAGAAACTCTTTAAGCATGAGACATTTATTTACATATTTACAGTATTTTCCTATATAATAATGTTTGAAACGCTGCATTTCATTGATATTTGCGATCTATGTAGATCTGCGTCTGTCACGTTATATTTGAAAAACTGATTAATTTCTTTCATTTATGTACTGTATATAAGACTTCATACATATCTCACTTAACATTGATAAACTAGTATGTGCAGAAACTGTATACAACAACCCAATTAAAGGGACATAATCAGGAACAATATTATGCCTATATTCTTCACACTGTCAATTCACTTTAGCTTTATACAAATGTTTCCAGGAAAAAAACATCCAGCACACGGTCTCAGAAGCTCCCATTGAGCTGTTTAACACCTTGTTTTGGTGTCTGTTTACAATAACAAGTCCGTGTGACTAGAGGTCCGATTTTGCGCAAGCGTGACATATCCCAAACAAAGAAAAGTGTAAACTAGTCCATATATGGACCTTCATTTTCTCTGATATATCTGCTGGTTGGATATGGGTCATGGGCCAAATGTAAATTCATTGTCGCAACAGATTTGTACGATAGTTCCAGGGCGTCAGCGGAAATGACACGTGTAACACATCGCGTATCGGGTCCCAGGCCTGAGTCACCTCAACATGCGATGTTTCAGCCAGCGGGAACATGTATTGCATTTTAGGTGCCAAGCCAGTCAGGGATGTTTAACAGGTGTTTTGGCCCAAGCAATGCACGTGTCCTACTCGCTGTTGACGCCTGTGATCGCCTCCGGTCCACTGTGTACAATCGTATGTACAGTAATAAGCGAACGGTTTAGGGCAATATTTTAGAGGTACAAATTTATTTTAAAGAGAAGACGCTAAACTGCGTGTCAATTCAACACGCTCTATAGGAAATTATGCCTCTTAAGTGAAATGATCGAAGTGACCTTGCATGGTTAAAATGACAAAATAGATCTCCGTATCAGAAGCGGATGCGCGGGGGATTTCATACAATTTTTGTGGGCTGGACCCCACTTTCCTGAACTGGGGATTTTTTTTTTTAGGTTTTGTCATCAGTTCTTCTGGGTGATTTACCTAAATCCTGGAACCGGCCCTGCGAATTAAAGTGCATACAACTCGATTCTATTTGAAGTAGGCACTGGAATATTGCACATTATTTCATCTATCTGTAAGTATTATAACCATGAAAGTCACGTGAAAGGAAAATTGACCGCGTTTGCATTCACTTATTTGGTTCATATTTTATTTTTTTATTATTACATAATCCGGAGGACATACCACTCCAAATTCTAGTCGTTTCTTCTTTGGCCCATTCCTGAAATGCCTTAAAAATCTCATGAGATTCTGTTCATGATTGTGTGAGTTATACACACACGCACAAACACGAACGGGGATGAACGCATACCCTCCTGGCGGAGACAACAAAATGCCCATGGACTATGACGGTCAGCCGAATCTGATACACTACTAAAGTTCAAAACACAAATATAGGCCATAGCGATCTGATTTTTGTGTACAAAGATAGTTCATCATAACATAGCTGCGGTGTCCAAATACCCGAGCATATGCAAGGATTGACACCTAACTCTGATGGGCTATACTCAACAGGTTTATTCTTTAGATCCTGTCACTACTGCGCATGCGCATTACAAGCACAAAACAATATTCAACTAATGCATTACCGTACACTACAATAGCCGTGACGATAGTGGGCAATAATAATTGGGCTGGTAAGCCTACTTGAGTCATAATGTAGAACGCATCACAGTGGTCTTCCATCTTGTTGCGTTTACATTGCTGTTAACAGCCCATAAACTTGACATTATGCTACGAATGATACATTAATGCAATAGAATGCATGTGAACTCACAACCGAAACTGAAACCCCGTCTCTACTGAAAAGAGTCATTTCCTGTATTGTGTACAGGATGTCTGCAACCAGTAACCCGTGCGAGCCATGCAGAAATAGAACAAACATGCAGAGGTATTTACCAATATGCTGATCGAGTTAGAACGGACTTTTTTCTCGTTCATGTTTGGTGTTGTTAGAAAGGACACTTAGTCTGGTTTATGTCAATTGACAGTGCATCTGTAGGCCATGAGGCGTTGCCAGAAATGACGAAAATTTTTGCATCCCGATATAGCCTTATGATGCGTTCCTCAGACCTACATGTAAAGGCACTCTGGCATGCAGGCCAGTAATCTGGTCATGATGTCAGGAGGCCATTATGGCGCTTACCATAATATATCTTCATATTGTGATTAAACATCATTGGTCCAATGATTTTCATTTGTCCCAGATACCATCACACTTAAAGTTATTGCCTGTCATTAATTCAAAAGTGACCCAGAGGTTTTACGCTCACTCTTGGCAAGTGTGTGCATGAAAGTTGTTAACAATTTAGAAAGCAAAAGAGTGAAACAAAAAATACAATTTTAGCCGTAGTCCAGGGAAAGAGGGACAGTTACAGCTAAAATCTACTATTCATTGAAAAGTGGAATATATTGTATTTAATATACAGAAAAAGGTCAATATATGAGGTACCGTACCACCTGTGGCTTACACACACAGTCTCATGATCAGTACATGTATATTGTAGTAATGGAAGTCAATTTAAAAGCAAACACAGGAATCATGAAATACTGCAATATGCAATAATTTAGCTTCCCTGAAGCTACCATTTAAAAATAATTCATACTCATTTAATTTTACTTACTTTACAGAATTGTAAACTGTCACGTGAAAACGCAATTTTAAAATGTTAACTTACTGAAGAAGGAAGAAGTAGAAAAGACCATTTTATCTCACAGAAACTAAGTCAACATAAATGGCGCCACTTGTAGCCTACACTGGCACATCTGAAACATGACAATTATGCCCGACATTTCTGGCTGATGGCCTGGTTCCTGATATTATGTAAAAACAGGTAAGTTCACTTTTTTTAGTTCGATAAACCAAATTATTTTAGAATAATTTTAACTAAATTCATACTCAATAAATTACCCGCGTTTAAGAAAATGTTAACCACGGTTTCACAGCTAAAATGTTATATAGCTGCCTTACTTGGGGAAAAAGTGGCATGTGACACTGATTGACAGAAAACAGGTGATCACATATGGTGCCACCTGCAGATTACCTACTCTGAATAGAGCTTATCCACTATACTAGAGACATCTTATGGCCACGACTAACACCAACAGTTCGGTTCCGTCTTATGAACAAAATAGAGACTATTTGCTACATCTAAAATGAGGAATTTAAAAGAATTGTGTCTTATCATTAGAGGTGGGGTTTCTCTCTGTGTTCGGACATGTATCTGCTTTCATTTAAAACCCACAATACTGGCAAAACCCCGCAGGCGACCGTGACATGCAGTGCGCATGCTCTTTGAAAGGTCTCTTCATTAGGGATTATTGTAAAAATTGGACTTGAAATTGCAGCCTTTTCTTGAGATATTTGATAACATAAATTACATTTTGTCATAATGCACATACATAATATCATTAAATATTGCAATAAGTGACCCGACAACTCGGAGAATATTGGTCTATATCCGACTGTTTTGGTGGTGGCTACAAACAGACATTAATTATGGCTAGTAAATTGCAGATTATTGTAATACATAGGGTTAGGATGGACAATTTAAGTACTCAATAAGAGGGGGGAATGTTTCAGGTTATTTCAAGGTTATGTAGTAAAGATCATGCTTAGATGTATAATTTTTTTCTCCGACACGAAGTATTTTGGATATTATGTTTTCAGTCGGGATCCTTCGCCGGTGGTGCTGCGCTCGTTTAAACATAACTCCTCTGAAACTGGTGGACGGTGGACCCCGCATCACCGTATGGTCACGTTTGAAGTGGTGCATAAAAAAGGACTGGTGCCTATAAAGGACTTAATACAAAAATAATTTAGTCAGTCTTCGTGTTATAATAGTGTCTTCCAGGTGCCTTTGAACCCAACAAGGTGTTATCTGTCGCATGTGATTACTCTAAAAACGTTGCCATATGTGTTTTGCCCCTAGAACCATTCCGATTGCTTCCTACAACACTGAAAAGAATGGCACAGACTGTGGCCAAAGGGGTTATCATCGCTTGGGACTTTAGGCTCATCCTATAGTGGCTAATTGTCAAATATGTTTCAATACAATACACAATATCTCAACATCTGTTTCATTCCACGTCCATCTTTTGTCTTGACATAAGGGATATATATTTTTTTCTTTAATTTGTCAACGTATACATCCATGAAAGATCACACAGCATGATAAATTCTATCCGTAAAGGCTTAAAATGTGAAAGAGATGCGAATGAATACCCGGTAAATAAGAATAGTTCATCTTTCGTAAATATTATAAGACGCCCTCACCGGAGTATTTATAAGACTCTCTCCCTAAAGATTAAGCTTCCTTTACACAGAATTACATTTAAAGCTGCATTTCTTGCCTGGTGTGATTTGGATATGGTGAGATACAATTTGCTGATAAGAAAATAATTAACCGTAGAGGTCTAGTCGCGGTTTATCTATACCATCACTAGTCTGTTCTCGAACATTTATGGCGTCCACGATAGCATCCTTACCACATCATTGTACGAATATCATAGTTGCAGATTAACTAGTACTTGTCTTCTCTCCATGACAATGGCCTTCGTATCAAAGATCCAGAACAACACACTACAACTCCTTCATTCAGAGTTCAGTTTTTCACCTTCAGGTAAACGCTTAGATGTAACATTCTGCAGAACTACTCGCTTTAAAAAATCTTTTGTGCCATACAGTATTTAACTTTTTAACTCACAATCCCCTAGATATTTAATGTTTTGAATATTGTGTTTTATCTGCAGCTTGACTTTAGGAATATACAAGATAATTTAGGAATAATAAAGTCATCTCCTTGGCAAGCTGTATTGTAGTGATCTTGACATTTCTCGTCACAGTGATCTTGACGTTTCTCGTCACAGTGATCTTGACATTTCTAATCATAGTAATCGTGACATTTCTCTTCATAGTGATCGTGACATTTCTTGTCACAGTGTTCATTACATTTCTCATCACAATGATCGTGACATTTCTCGTCACGGTGATCTTGATATTTCTCGTCACAGTGATCGATCGAGAAATTTCTCATCACAGTGATCGTGACATTTCTCTTCATATGGATCGTGACATTTCTTGTCACAGTGATCGTGACATTTCTTGTCACAGTGATCGTGGCATTTCTCATCAAAGGGATCGTGACATTTCTCGTCACAGTGTTCGTGACATGTCTCGTCACAGTGATCGTGACATTCCTCTTCAGGGTGATCATGATATTCTCGTCACAGTGATCGTGACATTTTTTGTCACAGTGATCGTGGCATTTCTCGTCACAGTGATCGTGGCATTTCTCGTCACAGTGATCGTGACATTTCTCGTCACAGTAACCGTAATATTTCTTTTCATAGTGATCTTGACATTTTCGTCACAGTTATCATGGAATTTCTTGTCACAGTAAACGTAACATTTCTGGTCACAGTAATCGTGACATTTCTCCTCACAGTGGCCGTAATATTTCTCGTCATAGTGATCTTGACATTTTCGTCAGAGTTATCATGGAATTTCTTGTAACAGTGATCATAACATTTCTCGTCACAGTGATCGTGAAAGTTTTTTGTCACAGTGATCTTGACAATTCTCGTCACAGTGATTGTGACACTCCTCGTCACAGTGACCTTAATATTTCTCGTCAGAATGGCCGTGACATTTCTCGTCACTGTGATCGTGACATTTCTTGTCTTACTGATTGTGGTATTTCTCGGCTTAACTTTCTCGGCATGGTGAATAATCTTCCAGGACAGCAACAAAGGCAGCAACAGTTTTTTGCCATCAACTTTGCTTGAAGCCGACAAGCTGTCTCCCTCTACTGTTGTTCATTCAGTTTTCTGGCAAGCTCTTACTTACCTGCCAGGCTGTGGTTGACCCAGAGACTATCGGAAGAATCCATGGTCTTAGCACCCGCCATAAACCCTATATTTCAGGATACAGCTGTTGGCTAGAATATGCATTCGGAAGTAACCGCCCTTGCGTTTAAAAGCCTGAACCGCCTGCCTTCCGCTAGAGGTCGTTCCTGCTCACGCACTTTTGTGACTCAGAGATCGGATCGAGTCTGGGCAGTGTACCTCAGCCTCGAAGAGTTACTAGAACAGTGAGAGCGAGTCTTCTACATTGTAATATGACGGTTGTGGAGGTGCTTTCTGGTAAAACTAAGCTCTGGAGTGTCCGTGGTCATCAGTTGTATTTCTGATAGGCCTAACAGCTGGGCTGGGTCATGCAGTGCACTATGTCCATGGTCCACCAGGGCTGTCCAGCCTGGGAGGGTTGGGTCTTTGTCTGAGCAGCGCCAGCACGGCTGGATCACTAATGACCGACGATTACGGTACCCCCAGTCGCATAGGGGCTGGGACCTACGGGCTACCGGGTAAGTTTTAATTATTTAACGTTTACACATATCTGATTACTTAGAATTAGGTAATAGCTGCATTTTAACGGGGATGAACTTCAGGGATCTTTTTTTTGTGCAATGTGAACCCCACTTTAGGTATTTTGTCATTGACGTAGCACGTCTAGAAAATCAAGTCAAGAAGTGCCGCTTAATTTTTACTGCATATTTTAAACTTATAAAATACTATTATAGATTACTGATATTAGTAAATACTAGAAACCTATTAGGCGCTGGACCCACTTTTTGAAAAAAAGAAAATGAAGGTTCACACCATGTTCTAGCTGATCAATGTATGTTATGATGAACCCACTTTTGGTATATTTGTAAATAACGTCAATACACATGCAAGGTCGAGCAAAATATGTCAATAAATGACGCTTATATATTTCCTATATAACTTATACAAATGATAAAATATTAATATATTATTTTTAGTATGGTATTGTAGAAGCCTATTAGGCATTAAACCTACATTAAAAAAAAGGAAAATGTTGGTTCAGTTACTGTTTAGCCCCTGAAGGTTAGCCCCATATAATGTACCTATATAGGCCTACCTAGAATGACAACGATAAGTACACGGATGGCATTATTTTATTACACTATTTCGCAACCAGTAGTGTGTATCGTAATTTAAATTATTATATTATATTATATTATATTATTTTATATTTCCAGTTTCGTACTGAGGTACCCCGGCGACGGTCAATTTAAGGTGAAGAAAAAAACTTGACGAAGAATTAAGTGTTATATCCGCCAGGCACTAATTACGTCATATTCTCGTGAAAGATTCATCAGGTAGGCGACTTTTGGTATGGCCCGTCTTTAACAATATTCCTAAGGTAACCAGTGAGTTGTCTGAGATTACGCCGCCAGCATTTTTATAGATATTAAGATGATCGCCACGTACCTATTTTATGTTTAATTTCCAAAAGCCTTTTAATGAGTTGGGTGATTCTTTCTTTAATAAAATGAATATAAAGATCTTATGTAACCTTAAAAAATAATGTTATATATATATATATATATATATATATATATATATATTATATATAAATATATATATATATATATATATATATATATATATACATATATATAATATATACAAATATATGTGAAATATAAGAAAAGGTGTTTTCTTGCAGTAGGATAAATTTATCTTCTTGGAGGAGGGGGATGACTCGCAGACACACACATATACATACACTTGCAATTTAGATTTTGAAGTTTGACATTTGAGACAAGTATTCCCGGCCTTCCCACAGGGCCCCAACAGATGAGATTCGTTTCGAGTAGACTGTGGCCCAAACAGAAAAGATTCGTTTCGAGTAAACTGTGGCCCAAACAGAAGAGATTCGTTTCGAGTAGACTGTGGCCCAAACAGAAGAGATTCGTTTCGAGTAGACTGTGGCCCAAACAGAAGAGATTCGTTTCGAGTAGAAACCACCTCTGGCGGAAGGGTGGTCGTGGATCAAGGATTTGGGAAAAGGAGAGAGCAACTAATTTTCTTATATTGTTAAAGATGTTCACATCTGACGGGGGGCGGGGGCGGGGGGGGGGGGGGGGGGGGGGGGACGCGACGCATGATACCTGGCGCTGCTGGAGGGAATAAGTTGAGCCGAACGAGTAAGGATAGGTACAGGAAAGACTGGCAATCTTCGGAATGGTGACATCATTCACTAGGATTCCCGGTTTATTTAAACCCGGTTTGGTATAAATATAAAAGAGCTTAAATTTGACATTTATAGAATGACAAGAAGTCGAGTGTTTTATTTCTCTTTTATTCTTTTTATTATTCTAAATATTCGTGGTTTGCAACTAATCAAATTGGTACGGGTTAAATGGTTCAGCTAAACAAATTAACTTTAACTAACAACAATTTCGAAAACACCGTCTCAACACTTCTTAAAACATTAAAATGTCCTTGATCTCTCTTTACCCCTAAGCTAAAAACGTTAGTAATATATGCTATCGTTTCGAGAATTTGCAGAAGTTTAACAAGCCGTAAAATTCAGAAAACTCTTTTATTAACTTTCTAACTGGCGCGAAATCTCTAGCCACGAGGCGTATGCGGGGGTGACCTGGCTGGAGGTGATCCCTTGCGCATGAAAAACGAGATTTCCGTTTTTCAAGTTTTATTTAAAATGGCATACAAAAAAGACGCATTGGTTTACAACTTTAACGATACCGGGCGTCTGCAGGAGAGAAAAAATTGAGCCGAACGAGTAAAGATGGGTACAGGAAGGAAGAGGAATCATGGGAACGGTGACATCATTCACAGGGGCGTATCCAGGATTTTGGAAAGGGGAGGGTCAAGCCCAGGAAGACTGAAAGAACGCCTGAAATATGGTCCTCTGGTCCGGGAAGGAGGGGGTCAGGGTCGCAAAATTTGGTTTGAAACCCTTAACAAATGTTGTTTTGGCTCAAAATGGAATATGACGTCCTGACACCCCCCCCCCCCCCCCCCCCCTCTGGAACCGATACGCTACTGCATTCACTTGGAGTTCCTGTTTATTCACTCCGGTATGGTATAAATATAAAAGAGCTTAAAATTTGACCTTTAAAGACTGACAAGAAGTCAAATGTTTTATTTCTCTTTTATTCTTTTTATTATTCTAAACATTCGTGGTTAGCAACTAATAACATCGGTACAGGTTTAATAGTTCGGCTTAACAAAATTTTCATTAACTAACAACACTTTCGGAAACACAGTCTCAACAAAATACTTCTTAAAACATATAAAGATGTCCTTGACCTCTCTTTACCCCTAAGCTAAAAACGTAAGTAATATATGCAATCATTTCGAGACTTTGCAGAAGTTTAACAAGCAGTCAAACTCAGAAAACTCAATATTATTAACTTTCTACCAAACCACGTCATGGCACGTTATTCTACGGTAGCTGCTTATTGTCAGCAATATCTGCAGGCAGGCAACATTTGGCATATTCAGACCATTCGCAACATCAAGTTTACCCAACGATTATGTACAAAGGGAAACTGGAATGCGATACGGCCGTTAGGTCTTAACAATACTCTCCTTTCTCAGTTGCAGTGTTAAATAATACAAGCGCAGATAACATATGTACGATATATTTACACACTTCAGAACATACATCTAACTTGGCAGGGATGATACGGATTCAGAGTCGTTGGTTGCATTGGACCTACACTCTTCTATTCCTGCCATGGTGGAATGACCGTAAAATTTCGATCGAATGGTTCCAAATGAAGAGCTGAGAGAGTTGCCAGTGAAGGTACTGGGTGTACCGATGCTGCTGCGACGGTCGCTTCCCCGCTTGCTTCTGCGCCGGAAGTGACGCGCTGTTACCAAGACACCGACTGTAATCAGGACTGTCAGAACCACTCCCAAAATGACCGAAACAACCAGAGTGGTTTCGGAGAAGACAGTAGCGCCGGCTATTCCCGGATTTGCTGCCGCGGTATCTTCAGCTCCCGTCAGAGGATTAAATTCTGAAAGTTAAATAATATATATTTATATATATGTATAAAAAACATAAAAAAAGTAAACAAAGTACAAAATGTATTAACCTGAGTCAGGAAAAGATCATTTATCAAAGAAATACTTATTTTAATCGTGAGGCAAAGTCTAATAAAATGTCATATTGTCAAAGTATTGGCGATGTAAATAGTGTACAAGTTATCATAATACAAGTGACAATGTGAAAAAAGCTTGCATCATGAGTCTTATACACACGATACAACTACAAAGTTCAATATGCTGAGCAAAGTTCAAGTTCATCCTTTCACAACTTTTGAGTTTATTGCAGCTTCTGTTTGGAATTGTACTCCAAATGGCCAATTATTTTCATAGAACATGTTTGCCCAATTTTGCTCAAACGTAAAATCGCGTTTCTGTCCTCCTGTCGAAGAATATAGGTCAACAAACATAACTTTTTCTCCCAGAATATTATCAGAATCTTTTGTGGATATTAAGTAAGAAGTTTCAAGATCTTACGATTACAATTTCTACTTACAGTTTTAACGGCCGGCTGAACCGCCGACAATTGTTTAGTTCAAATGATTTTCTTTGATTGAAGACCTATACTGCATGAATAAAATATTGCGAAACTGACTGTGAATTTCTTTGCCAGTTAAAAGAATGTCTGGTAAACCGTGTCATACACCACGGTAACAGGAGGCAGTGGCTGGTTGTTGATGTACTTACGCGTAGAGCAACTGCCAGTCACCAGGGAGACGTCGTCAATGGCGATGTCCCCGAAGTTCCCTTGACCTCTGACCCCGACAAAGATGAATCTTTCTGTGCCTTGTGGAAGAGTCACAACGCCCTGTTGCCAGACGCCCTGATTGATTCCTGTAATGAAAGAGGCCAGCCATGTAGTAACGCTGTATTTATGTAAATAAATATAAATAAATTGAATGGTTAACTGCGATAAACAACTGTTAGAGTGCTCTATGGTATGTTGCACAAAACTACCTAATAGTAAAAATGTCTGACAAAATTTGATTCATCTATTTGTATAATTATATATATATATACATTGATATATATATATTAATATATATATATTTAATACATAACTTTTGACTAATTACTGTAGGTTTTAAGTATATTATGAAGATGCTCGACAGAGGCAGATCAAAGATTTTGAAAGAGGGAGGGCCCATCCCTTGAAGACTCATAGGAAAAGTTATTTAAACCCCTAAAAGATCTTCTGGTTTGAAAGGGGGAGGGGGGGGGGTAGACCCCCTGTCCACTCTCTGAATCCATTATGCTCTACCTACTATGCATATAGTAGTATGATACCACGTATCATTAGTTTACTGTGTTTTTATTATTTCGAAGGTAAGACAATGGCGTCTGCCCTGTAGATAAAAACAGCAATCCTTTGAGAGCTCTTGTATTAACTCGTAAGACTGGTGACGCCAAAGCTCTAACGCGTATGACTTAGCACTGAGTTACATAATCAGTTGGAACTGTTAATAGTCTGTTAATCACTAAGATGATAACATTTTGACAAGTGCCCCATGGACCATGACGCTCAGTTGAATTTGACTGGGTGCTCACTTCTTTTATTGATGTTATATATTGTCTGTCAGAATAACCTATGGCTACTCTTTTGTATGTTGAAAATGGACTGAAAATAAAAAAAATATGTATTCACAGGAGACTTCCGAGGACCCCCTGGGTTTCACTATAGACGTTTCTTAGGAAAATAGATATAATTTATTCCCTGTCTGGGGGCTCTAAAAAATCCTGTTTCTGGTCCATAGCTCACAGAAAATAGGTCACCTTGCCCTTATTCTAAATTTCAATGGAGATTTGCCTAGGACCGAGGCCTATTGCATACAAATTTTACCCGTCTGACGTTAAAGGTGCTCAAAATCATGTTTTCGGCTTGTCACGTGCAGGTTTCCAGTTGGATTTGCGAAGATCTCCCTGGATGTTGTTTTGGAAGATTTGAGGGCCTAGGGATACAATTTGTGCCACTTACTGTATTTGACGTAATATAAGAACTAAATTACTTAATTTCAGGATTCAAAGGAGACTTGCCAACGACCTCACTAGACTTTACAACAGAAGGTTCCAAGGAAAACAGATAAAATTTGTACCTTGTCTGTCTGGGTGCTCAAATTCATATTTCTTTGGCTCATAGCGCATAGAATATAGCCTGTGCACCATGACCTAATTTCTGGTTTCCAAAGAGATTTGCCTATACACCCTGGATGTTGCTCCCTTGATGATTCTAGGCCTAATGCATACAATTTGTGTCCATCTGACATTCCGGGTGCTCATATAACATCTTTCCCCTGTAGGTTGCAGAATATAGGTCACAGTGACCTAATTTCATATTTCCAAGGACATTTGCCAAGAACTCCTAGGATGTTATGTTAGAAGTTTAGATGAATTACAGTCAGCTGTGCTTAAAACAACTTTCGACTCATTTTTAATATTTTGGGTTATTTATCTCCTGTTGATTCAATGAAAGGTTGGACATAAAGTTACCGTACACTTTATTAGAACATACAATCGCCACTACACTCTATTAAATATTAATAGACCTTAGCTTTTCATCTCTATCTCCTTTGAATTCCTCCTAATATTTGGGCCGAATAGTAAAGAGATCGTAATTAAACATTCACTTAGATATCATATTTATCGTTGCTGAAGAAGCGCCTAGGGCGGGGTGGGGGTGGGGGGCAGACTGCCTCAACTGCTCCATCTTTTACTTCTTTAGCTTAGCTGAACATAGGCATCTGCACAACCAAAATAGATACACTACACTGAAAATAGAGAACATAGAGAAATAATTTAGAGTGTCTTACCAGCTCTTCTCCAAACTTCTATGCGAGCATTGCCCTGTAACCTTTCGACGACCAGACGATTGGTGTCCCGTCCGAACATGTAGTAATAGAACCTGAGGCAGGCGGCGGTCCTGTCAAGGTTGAACCTTGGTGACACCAGGGCAGCGATATCATTAGGTTGACGCGGGAATGAGGTCTCGATGAAGATGTAGTAACCTAGTTGAGGTAAAAACAAGTGTCCAATGGGTCATGACGCTCAGCTGAATCCGACACACCATTAACGACCATAACATATAAATATCGGCCAGGGTGACCGAACTTGGGGGGAACAATGAGAATGTATCAGAACCTGTCTGTATATTGGTCTCTTTTGTTCCCTGCTTAGCATCACTTTCTGACCTTTAGTCTCTCTTCTCAACAAGAAGCCTGATGGTCTTACTTTGTGCATTACTTTGCATGGTAGTAACCATTTGTAACTATGAAGTAATCTAGTTAAACTTGAATTACCATTTTAGCTATGATCCAGAATAAATGGTGCCACCTGCCCCTTACCCCTGCATGCCATTTAGGCTCCAAGAAAATAGGCCAACATAAATGGCTCCACCGGAAGTAAATGTTATTCACGAATCTTTCCAGGAACTAGAGGTTATTGATACAACAAAGGTCCTCAATAACGGCCCAACTTTGCCACAAAAGCACAAAATTTCATTTTGCACGGTTGCTTTTACGGTTCTTACGATAGGTGAAAAGGCAATCCGAGAATACTGCGTATCGATAATATTGGATTTTCGACGGGTCTAAAATTTGATATTGCACATTCTCTGATGAGTGTAAATCTTCAGTAAACATTTTGTAGTATGATTCTTGAGATATTTTGCGCAAAAGAGCGTGACAAGAGCTTGACGAAAGTGCGGAAAATCTAATAATTTTACGGCGCCCGCCAAGATGAGGCTTTTTAAACAATTAAGCCTTGATTCGACTGTGTATGCTTAATATATTTGTGTAAAGCACAGGACCCCAGCCCCTGAGTATTGCAAGATCTGCAAAAACTTTAGAAGAGACAAGTGTTTATCTACTTTGAGATTATAAACACTTCCATGCACGATCACTTGTCTTTTCTGTCACTAGTTTTTGGCAGAACTGATGATGAGAAAGTCAACATTATACATGAATACTAATCGTTGATTTACCTGACACCTTGTTACCTGCTCATATCGGAGATCAACAATTGGTCTTGTGAATAAAAGCATAATGTGATATCCCGGTTCCATTGCTAAAACTGAGATACCGATTCCTTTGTTTGATAAAAATTAACCAAACCACATGAAAATAAAACAAGTGTAATTGATATTTTGAGAAATGGTGGACCATGCTTACAGTTTTAAGGGCGTGAATAAAGCCTCTTATTCCATTTTCTGAGCCAATGCAAAACTTTTCTTGAACGACCATGATAAATTGGAAGGGTCTGGCTGTTATGTTGCTCATAATCATAATTTTGCCCCATGAATACAAGTCACTTTGACCTATGTATCTACGACGTATTCACAGAACCTCTCTGGAAATTAAGTCATATATTATCTTTTTACATGACTGCTATTTGTTATACTTAGCATTACTACGAACTTTTAAAAATAAGAAAAAAAAAACATAGGTGGCACCACTTGTAACATTTCAAAATACAGCTATCCACAATTAACACGAACATGCACAGAAAATTTTTACCAATACATCAAACACAGAGGAACCTGACTAATATGAGCTTGGTAAAGCGTGTCTATGTTTGAAACCAATAATAGCCAAGTTCCATTGGTCGCAACAGCCGCTGTGAAAACTCCCTTGTGGTGATCGATACTCAGCAAACGCTGTTGTTAAAAGCATTGTTTGACTTTGAAGGGTAAGAGGACGAATACACCGCGACCACTGTGTGAGGACGTTCAATGTAGGTTATAATAGGTTTAAGGTAAAGCCTGCTTGGATTCATAAATCGTGATGAGAGGAGGTGACAGTCTCACCTCTCGCACTGTTAGTGGTGTGATCAGAGTCTGGTCCTGTGCCCTCGCTGGGGGTACTTCCTTGTCTTCTCGTCCAGTCGAACATGTCAACGCCCCACTCGATGGGTGTGCTCCCCTGGATGTCATTCCTTACGACCTGAACGAAGTTGCAGAAACCTCGTTCCCCAATTTCATCATCGAAGTTACAGAAAAAGTTCACTGAAACAGACAAATCATGTGTTTTTCACTGACACAGACAATTAAATAATGTGTTTTTTTTTCTTTTACTGAAACACACAATTAAATAATGTGTAAATGTAAAGCGGTATTAGCATTACCGTTATTCATAAAGCGGGTTATTCGACCATACGAGTCACACGACACGAGATGCTTAGCCATACTGCTGCCAGTTAATGCGAATTATACCCTACAAAATTACGGCAGAACAAATCAAAGTTGTAAACAAATTTTAATCATCAGAATGAAACTAATAAACAGTTGTAGATAATAAAGCTGAATATTTTAATCTAGCAATTTATTTGTTTTACAGACATAGCAATTTTTGTTTGAATTCATCTGATAATTACACCCCTGGAAAGTTACGTATATATATAAAAATATTTTTTATCCGAAAGAGTACATTTTAACCTCTGTTCATCGCTGACATCATACCGACCCCAGTCTGTGTGAAGTGTGACCGTTTCAAGCAAGGAATTAAAGGTTACATGTAACGTTCCATGCGTGAACTGTTTTGTACAGTTTCCTACCTACAGGTGGCGCCTGTGTAGATGGCACAACCGGACGATCATCATAACAGTAGTAACTGCCGTGGGTGTTGGCGCATTTTCTTCCAGCACAGATTGTACTATCCAAGCACTCGTTGATATCTACAATGACATAAACTCTGATACTGAAAGAACAACCTATGAATGCAAAGTTTTGAGGTGGATTTGGGTAATAGTAGGAAACAGTAGGAAGACACAAATCTTTTAAATGTTAATAATTGTACTAACATACCAAGTTTATTATACTGAAGTATCTTTAGTTGTCTCTGTAATTCCAGAATGATTACAGGCTGGATAAAAGTTCAGTAAATACTGTATAGAAAAATGTGAAAGGGGCAAAAAAATTTAAGTTTATAATTATGAAAAAAGGCAAATGATTATAAATGAAAAGACAGCCATAACTTTTTACAGAAATATTTAAGGTGTATATGGAAACAACACTTCTTAAATGTATCTTTGTAAAATTTCCATTCCTGGATGATTTATTAAAAATAGCTTTAATTAAATTACACCAAAATTTTCTTAATGTACATTATCTCAAGGATCTGAGAACTAAGGGCGTACTAACCTGAACAGGAGTGTCTGTCAGGAGACAAACGGAAGCCCTCCACGCAGCTACAGAAGTAGCTTCCGACAGTGTCACGGCAAGTCTGCTGGCAGCCGCCATTGTTGACCTCACACTCGTTATCGTCTAAAACATTAAAACGTTTAATGTCACTGTCGGCATCGTTGCATTATTCTTATAGGCACGACCATTTTTAGTGTTAAGATGTGATAGCGGAATCGGCCCACTTGTGATAGGGTAACAATACACCAACCAGAATCAGGGGAAATTTTGAATTAAAATTAATTACATTTAAAAAACGCTGCATACTGATGTTTTATTTGATATTTTTATGTATAAAAGCTTGAAAATGGGAGGAAAAAGTTGTCTTAATGGCTGTGGAAACAGTGGAATGAACCAACTGATTATATTCACATGAAATGTAAAAGAAACTTTAAAAGGAATATATGCAAAAAATATAATATACACATTTCAACATACTTGTTTAAACAACGTATAGATCACGAATTGAATTTGTTTCTTAGACTTATCATTCATCTCGCATCCAATATTAATGTTCATATATCACAGCTACTACAATAATATATGTACAACAGAATATATACAACTTGATCATCCACCATGTTATAATCTGGAAAGGAAAAGTCACGGAGCAGAATAAAATCTATTTACACTATATGTTTAATAGCAATGTATAAAGAAGGCCAAAGGGTAATAATAAAAAATGTATGTATACTATTACTATATGTGTAACAGTAATGTGTAAGAACCAGCTATATTTTGTTAAATGAAACCAATATATATTATAGTATATAAAGTCAAAGAGGGGAAAATATTTTAGATGGGAACTATACACGGATTGACGAAGGAGCTTCCCGTGTGATCACAGACACCTGAGAAGAACACGCTTTGGACAGGAAGGTCCAACTAAACAAACGACAGCTTTACACTTTTTATTAAAAGAGATTTAACAATACGTATTCTTTCTTTGTGGACGCACCACCCATGAATATTTTAGTGTCAGTTACCGCCGATAGGAATCGCTATAGTTTTGCAGGAATTATCTACACGGCAATGTCCCATAATGTCGGACTGCCACTGAACAATCCTATGATCCGCTTTCAATGAAACTTCAGACCAAGTTGGTTTAGGATTTTGGGTTTCGCTGTCATCTTTATGTTGAAGAAGCTGCATGGTCTGAATAAACTGTCAAGGAATTAAATCTGATGGACCGATCCCGCAAGTTGAAAAAACAAGTGTCTGATTTAGACGCTATGAGTGGATTAAAAAAAGTGCGTCTAATACGGGTCCTCTGAGGGCCGTTTAAATATTTAAAAAAAAAATAAAACGTGCAGTTAAAAAGGTTCTCAAGAATTTGTTCAATTTAAGTTTTTATTATATGAAAGCAATTTTTTTATTATATACGGATCATTAAGTGGGTGGTTTTAAAAAACGGATTAGATTCGCAGGTTTTTTTTTTATTGAATGTCCTTATTTGGGAGGAATCCAATGAACCTGGAAATGTCTGATATTGTTTAATTTTTAGAGCCTGACTATGTTCTCTTATAGGATTTCACAATGAAAATTCATGGCAGCGCCCGAGTAAGCGCCAAATAGTAGAAAAGATATAGAAATGAATGGTGCATTCATTTAGGTTAAGTTTGATAGACTGCTTTCGCTTTATGTAAAGCGAAAAAAGGTAAAGTTCGGAATTATGTAGAACACTGAATATTCGGCTTAATATCTATAGACGAAGTGTAGTGCTGTCCATTGGACAGCAGGAATGCAGCTACGTATACACATGCATGCTGTCACATACTTGTACACACAGTGCCGTTCACTAGGAGGAGTGTGCCGTCGTCAAGGCGACAGTTACACTGATAGCCAGTGGCCGCGGTGTAACGACATGTCAACTGTTGCACTGTCAATGACAATCAAGATAATTCCCTTTTAAAATTATTACAGATTAGCAAAAAGATTGCCAAACATGGCGAACTTACTGATGCATTGGGTACCATTGATGGGAACGATTTGAAAACCAACACGACAGTAGCAAAGGCGACCAGCGTCCAACGTGTAACGGCAGGTGATAGTGTTGACTGTACAATTTACAGATCATAGAACACATATATAAATCATACATAAAATATCATGCAATATCGAGTGTTTTCATCATATTTTTAACGAAAAAACAGAAATGACTCTCCTGAAAATGTATTGACATGAATAATTATACAAAAAAACCTTACACAACTATGTTATTACAGTCAATTGCTTCATGTTACTTAAGTATATTAATGCTTATAACATATGATTACTGTTGAATAAAAATATGGTAAAGGTTGAAAATTAAAGCATCTTAAGGATATGGACTTTTTGGCTAAGATAAAAAAGATTTTCATGTTTATGGTAACCAATATAACGACAAACTTGAGTATGCCATCCTATGAATAATCCAGTGATATCTATCTTCAGCTATAGTAGTTAACCAGAAACAAAGGACATCTACTCGTTCACTTAGATTATATGCTTTACGAGAAATAAATACTTAGCACAATATACACGGATACAGTAATATAGTTTACATTTTCCGATGAAAAGGCAATATCATCATTGCTTTGACAGAACTTTTGAAAATCCTGTCCCTAAAAGCACCAACGGGAAACTTTATCCTATACAGATAAGTACGATATCACCATTGCGTCAACTAAGTACACAGTGTACTTGACTTTTGTAAACATACTATTTTATATTTCGTGTTACCTTTTTTTCCTGTTGCATGAAAATACACAAATGTACAAAATGAGTGGTGTACAGATGACACAATGATTTTTACAAGAAAGTCATGTGAATATTTTAAGATACTACTATATATGTAAATAATTAAATTTTATTAAAGTTATAAACCACAAATCTGGTTTACATGTATGAATAACATTGTATAATATAATATAATAAAATATTATATAAGGAAGTTTCATAATTAATAATTTTAAAGGATGCATCGTTCATCTATATTAGTTCACCCACACTGGCAGTTCCGGAAGTCCTGGAGCGGCACCAGTCTGTATCCCTTCTCACAAGTACAGAAGTACCCGTCCACGGTATCCACGCAGACCTGGGAACAGCCGCCATTTTGGTTGTTACATTCATTGATCACTGCCGATAAAGAGCGATAAAACAAATGTGAGTGTTTGAAATAATGTGAGTATTTCGTATCCTTAAATTTAAAGCTGTATATTGTTTTAACTTTGTTTAGTGAGGCTATCGGTTTATTGGAGTGACATAGTTACTAAGCCTTGCCATGTCCTCTTTTTAGTTTGCGAGTTTTAGTTTGTTGCCAAAAAGGTCACTTTTTAAAAACTAGACCAGTTCAAATCGATAGTAAACCATATAACAAGTGACACATGGGTCATGACGCTCAGCCGACTGACATGTTGACAATATGTCTTTGCAAAGGCAACTAATTAAGATAATGTAGGTGGCATCATTGTTCATGTATATTAGCTTAAGTTCATCAAAACCCATAAGCACACCAAATTTAATGACAATCAAACCAGCCTTTCCTGAAGAATTTGGCAATTTGTGTGTATTGTGTATTATTTCTGGGTCACTCAAACCTACCTAAAAACTCTGAGAATATAGGTCACAGTGATCAAATTTAGGTGTCTGGGGGAGAACTTTTAAGGAACTCGAAGGATGTCAAGTCAAAAGATTCTGGGTCCAATGGTTATGATTTGTGCCCTGCTTTTGTATCAAATTTTCAATTATGTTAGGGGGTGATTATAAGCCCCATAGCGCAGAGAATATGGGTAACACAGACCTAATTTTAGGTTTCGAAGGATATTTTTTACGGACCTACCCGGATGTCAAGTTAGAAGATTCTGGGTCCAGTGGTTATGATTTGTGCCCTGTCAATGGCTGACTGCATCTTTAAAGGTCTCAAAAATAGAGAAAAAAAAAATCGCTTAAAATTCTAAAAAAAAATCAAGATGACGCCACCAGTCTGCAAGAACTGATGAAACACTCTATGATCAAAATCCATGCAAAGATTCATGGTGATCAATGCATCAGTTATTCAGATACTGGGGCTTTTGTATCAAATTATTAATATTCTTTGGGGTAATTCTGAGCACTATAGCTCGGAGCATAAGGGTAACAGAGACCTAATTTTAGGTTTCCATGGAGATTTTTAGTGGACTTCCCTGGATTTCAAGTAAGAAGATTCCAGGTCCAAAGGTTACGATTTGTACCTTATTAACAAATGACCACATCATTAAAGGTATCAAAAACAGGAAAATCGTAAAAAAAAAATCGTAAAATAAGGTGGTGCAACCAGTCTGTAGAAACTATTGAAATATTCCATGACCAATAATTATATCCATGCGAAAAATCATGGTGATCAATGCATTAGTTGTTCAGATACTTTAGCTTTTGTATAAAATATTCCATTATTCTGGTAGTGTACTTCAAAGCCCCATAGCCCCATAGCATAGGTTATGGGTAACAGAGACCTAATATCAGGTTTCCACTGAGAATTTTCATGGGCCTCCCTGCATGTCAAGATTGAAGATTCTAAGTCCAGTCGTTATGATTTGTGCCCTGTTAACAGATGACAGATTCTTTTATGGTCTCAAAAATATGGGGGGGGGGGGGGGGGGGGAATAAGAACAAGTGACCCATGGGTCATGACGCTCAGCTGACTGGGAAGAGATTCACAAAAGGAAATTTTATCATCAGAATGGTAGATACCCATTCAACTGAAGCATCAAACAGATTAACCAACAGGCCAAGATTTAGTCTGTATTTATATATCTGAAAAATAGAGAAAAAATGTGTAAACTTTAAAAACTAGAATACGGGTAGCCGACAAGTGACTACGTGTTTCTGCCAAAATCAGAGTGAAGTGAGGCATGGATTGAGTGGCAAGGGGAAACAGAGTGAGGTATGTTGCATATTAGCATGGATGTCTGCAGCCTAAATGTGTATGTAGGTTGTGCAACCTACCACAAATCCAGAAAGCTGTCCAAGTTGTATACATATGCAAAATTTTAGGCAGAAAAGTCAAACCACTACATGGATATGAGTGATTTTAGCCCACGGCAGACAAACAGACAGACGCTGTGCAAAAATGGTTGCAGTTTTGTGTATGATAAAGACTTATGTGAGATCTAAACACAAGCACAATTTTAGCCCAATCGGTCAAATGGTTCCTGAGATATTAGCTTGGATGTGTGCAGCGTTAACTAGAATGTAGGTGGCGCCACCTGTCATAAAATCAAGAAAGCTATCCAGGATGTATAAACCTGCAAAATTTTAGGCAGATATGTCAAACCACTGCCAAGATGTGAGTGACTTTATTGCACGGCAGACAGACAGACGCAGTGCAAAAATGGTTGCAGGTGGTGCCACCAGTTTTGCTTATGATGAAGAGCTATGTTAGATCTATACACATGCAAAATTTTGGCCCGATCGGTCAAACGGTTCCCGAGATATGAGCTTGGATGTCATCAGCGTGAACGTGAATGTAGGTGGTGCCACCTGTCATATAATCAAGAAAGCTATCCAGGATGTATAAAACTGCAAAATTTTAGGCAGATATGTCAAACCACTGCCGAGATATGAGTGACATTATTGCACGGCAGACAAACAGACAAACGCTGTGCAAAAATGGTTGCAGGTGGCGCCACCAGTTTAGCGTATGATAAAGAGCTATGTTAGATCTATATACATGCAAAATTTTGGCCCGATCGGTTAAACGGTTCCCGAAATATGAGCTTGGATGTCATCAGCGTGAATGAGAATGTAGGTGGCGCCAATTGTCATAAAATCAAGAAAGCTATCCAAGATGTATACGCATGCCGAATTTCAGGTGAATTAGTCAATTCACTGCAGAGATATGAGTGATTTTAACCAAAGGCAGATGAACAGATGGACACTGTGCAAACATGGTTACAGGTGGCGCCACCATTTTTTGTGTATGTTATAGAGCTATCCAAGAGCTACATTAGTATAAATTTTATTTCCTGATCAGTCAAACGGTTCCCGAGATATGAGCTTGGAAAGCTGATAAAATCAAGTCCCAGAGGAGCTCTCTGGAAACGAACGCGGCAACGGCGGAGGAACCCGGTCAAAAACATAGTATCCACAAAACTTCGTTTTGGCGGGTACAAAAATACAGGTGGCTCCACCAGTCTGCAGAAACTAATAAAAACACTTACAAACATCAATATCCATGCAAAGAATCATGGTGACCTCCCCATTAGTTGTTCAGATACTTCAGCTTTTGTATTAAATTGTCCATTATTCTGAGGGATACTTCGGAGTCCTATAGCTTGAAGGATATGGGTAACAGAGACCTAATTTTAAGTTTCCACAGGCACTTTTCATGGGCCTTCTTGCATAACAAGAATGAAGATTCTAGGTCCAGTTGTTGCGATTTGTACCCTGTTGACAGATAACCACATCTTTAAAGGTATCAAAAAAAGAGAAAAAAAATCGTAAAAATTTGAAAAAAATAGAGGTGGCGCACCCAGTCTGCAGAAACTGATGGAACAGGTCATGATCAATATGTATGCCGAAAATAATGACCATCAGTGTTGTTGTTATTGAGATACTGCAGTTTTTGTATCAAATTTTCCATTATTCTGGGGGGTAATTTGGAGCCATACAGCTTAAAGAATATGGGTAACAGAGACCTAATTTCAGGCTTCCATGGAGACTTTTCATGGGTCTCCCTGTGTGTCAAGAATGAAGATTCTAGGTCCAGTTTTAATGATTTGTGCCCTGTTAACAGATGTTCATAACTTTAAAGGTCTCAAAAATAGAGAAAAAATTCGTAAAAAACCTGAACAAATACAGGTGGTGCCACCAGTCTGCAGAAACTGATGAAACACTTCATGATCAATATCCATGAAAACAATTATGGTGATCTCTGCATTAGTTGTTCAGATACTTCAGCTTTTGTATCAAATTTTCCATTATTCTGAGCTGTACTTTGAAGTGCCATAGCTCAAAGGATATGGGTAACAGAGACCTAATTTCAGGTGTCCATGGAGACTTATCATGGGTCTCCCTGTGTGTCAACAATGAAGATTCTAGGTCCAGTCCTTACGATTTGTACCCTGTTGACAGATAACTACATCCTGAAAGGTCTCGAAAATAGAGAAAAAAAATTGTGAAAATTTGAAAAAATTCAGGTGGCGCCACCAGTCTGCAGGAAGTGATGGAACATCTCATGATCAATATGTATGCCAAAAACCATGACCATCAGTCAAGTAGTTAATGAGATATTGAAGTTTTTGTATGAAATTTTTGACTTTTCTGGGGGGTACTTTGGGGCCCTATAGCTCCAAGGATATGGGTAACAGAGATCTAATTTATGGTTTCCACGGAGACTTTTAATAGGTTTCTCAGTGTGTCGAGAATGAAGATTCTAGGTCCAGCGGTTACGATTTGTGCCACGTTAACAGATGACAGCATCTTTAAACGTCTCAAAAATAGAGGAAAAAATTGTAAAAAAATCGAAAAATACAGGTGGCGCCACCAGTCTGCAGGAACTTATGGAACATCTCATGATCAATATGTATGCCAAAAATCATGACCATCAGTGTTGTAGTTAATGAGATATTGAAGTTTTTGTATGAAATTTTTTACTATTCTGGGGGGTACTTTGGGGCCCCATAGCTCGAAGGATATAGGTAACAGAGACCTAATTTCTGGTTTCCAAGGAGATTTTTCATGGACCTCTCAGTGTATCAAGAATTAAGATTCTAGGTCTAGGCTTTACGATTTGTGCCTTGTTGACAGATGTTCACATTTTTAAAGGTCTCAAAAATAGAGAAAAAAATTTGTAAAAAATCGAAAAATGCTGGTGGCGCCACCAGTCTGCAGGAAGTGATGGAACATCTCATGATCAATATGTATGCCAAAAATCATGACCATCAGTCAAGTAGTTAATGAGATATTGAAGTTTTTGTATGAAATTTTTTACTTTTCTGGGGGGTACTTTGGGGCCCCATAGCTCGAAGGATATGGGTAACAGAGACCTAATTTCTGGTTTCCAAGGAGACTTTTCATGGACCTCTCAGAATCCCAAGTTACAAGGTTCTAGGTTCAGCGGTTACGATTTGTGCCTGGTTAACGGACGGACAGACGGACAGACGGACAGACGGACGACGGACAAAGAGTGATCGCTATAGCTCAGATGACTTTCAGTCAGCTGAGCTAAAAATACAGGTGGCGCCAACAATCCACAGGAAATGATCATACACTCCATGACCAATATCAATGCAAAGAATCTTGGTGATTAATGCATTAGCTGCTCATATACTTGATCTTTTGTATCACATTTCACATAACTCTGGGGGTACTTCGAAGCCCCATAGCTGAAAAAAAATATTGGAAACAGAGACCTAATTTAAGGTTTTCAAGGAGACTTTTCATGGTCCTCCCTGCATGTCAATTGAGAAGATTCCAGGTCCAGCTGATACGTTTGTGCCTGGTTAACGGACGGACGGACAGACGGACACCTAGACAGCTTGACGGACGGACGACGGACAACGGGTGATCGCTATGGCTCAGATGACTTACAGTCAGCTGAGCTAAAAATCAAGCAATACAGCTTTTTCCATGCATGTATGAACAGAAGTAACGGGTACATCAGTACGTGCTTATACATGTTAGATGCTGGACTGCCTCAATCATCATAATGTATTGTCAGGTTTCATGTTCTGGGCTGTATTTTGTATTACTCTAAATGTGAACATTAATTAAGTTTAAAGCGTATAATCTAACTGAATATATATGTAGTTCGAATTATATGTTATCCGTTAAGCACTGATTTTTAGGAATTATCTGTATGGGGTTGACATTCATGCAGTTCTTCTGAAATGTTGTACGCGGCGGCTGGTACATACTGCTGCATAACGCAGTGACATTCTAATAATGTAATCTTTTTAGCTTTCAGATACCCTAAGA
Organism: Sipunculus nudus; assembly: GCA_026874595.1. NCBI lineage: Eukaryota > Metazoa > Annelida > Sipuncula > Golfingiida > Sipunculidae > Sipunculus > Sipunculus nudus. The sequence continues at coordinate 64,090,578 of CM049307.1, forward strand.
AACTGACAGTTGTTTTGAAATTTCGTTGGCAGGGGCCATTCAGGACATCGCAATAGGAGTGTCAGTATACTCACAGTTACCTCCGCCTCCTGGCTCTCCTCGTGGTCCCGGGGGACCTGCAGGACCGGTCGCACCTATAACATAAAAAAAAACATATATTAAGATATATGCAATAGCCAAGCGATCACTGGAATCCTCCCTCAAGGCCTGAAAATGAGGAATCCGCTATGGAGTGTAAGACCTTAGAAAATAGGTACAGGTTTAAAATCTGTTACTTGCATCTTATACTAAGCCCAAGTTTCAGCTTTTGAAAATTAGCCCTATTGGAGATCCAGGGCAAACAGAGAATGGATTGAAGGAATGTTTAAATCGATGGTTTAACACTCGGGGGAAGGGGGAGTGTTAGGTCCACCCACACAAGAAAAAAGACTTACAGATCGACTGAAACACTCTTTCCTTCCTCTTCGAAAAGAGGTTAAAGATGATTTTTCCTCCCCTTAAATTGTTTTTTAATAGCATGACAATTGACAAATATTAATCGTGTTTTGGAATTTTGTTTAATTTTATTTTGTTTTAAACCTAATTTTTCGGACATTTTCTACAAAAAAGGAAAAAAGAACATTTATATAATTAAGCAACAAAACATTTTGAAAATTATAAATTATCCCATTCTCAAGAATAAAGGTTACCTGTAAATCCTAGGCCTCCAGGGTTGCCGTTAATTCCATTGAAACCTCTTGGACCCTGAAGACCTGTGAAACCTGAAAATACAAGGAAAGGAAAAATGCAAAGATAATCTTTATCTATATTTTATCAATATATTGTATTATAAAATAAAAACACAAAAAGACGTATGAGAAATGTTACTAAATCTTATTATATATGACCATGTGTTATTTACGGTTATTTTACAGTTCAGTGGATTTCTGTGTCAGCGCTTTTCACATTTATATTTAAGTTGACCACCTGAAAGGTTAAAACAGGCTGCTCAAGAGTCTTGGTGTTTCCCATTCAGTAAAAATATGAAAATTAAACAGATGTGCTATCTCGGCAGAACTCTTCTTGAATAAACCTCTCCTTTCAGACATGTGGTTTTCTTTTGCTCCAGCCATACCTCTGTCTCCCTGTGGGCCCCTCAGACCGGTGGCACCAGTGGAGCCTGTTAAACCAGTTGGACCAGCGGCGCCATCCCTACCAGGACTGCCAGGACCACCAGGACTTCCGTTAAAACCTTGAGGACCGCGTTCTCCAGTGAAACCTGAAAGGTGAGTCATCAAAATTCAAGATTTGAAAATCCCCGTGTCTTGCCGAGATCACTCCGACTACGTAAGAATATATATATATATATATATATATATATATATATATATATATATATATATATATATATATATAAGCCTGTAATATATATATATATAAGCCTGTAAGCCTGATTTTGAGCAAGTCTGTATGTGTTGAGGAATTGTAAGGAACACATGAATTTCACTGCTACATAACATATAAAATAAATCACAATTTTATATAGACAGTTCATCTCTTATGTATCCAGATATTTTTAGAAAAGAAGTTTTGAAATTTTTGAACGTATTAAGTGAGCATTACTCCTGATATTTGTATTTTGATAGCAGATGCCAACCTCTTGGTCCAGGTGGACCGAAAGGACCCGAAGGTCCTTCCCTTCCAGTGGCTCCGGTAAACCCAGTCCTTCCGGTAAACCCTGTAACACCAGAAGGACCAGTGGCACCTGTGGCTCCAGTCTGTCCCGTGGGTCCAGAGTCTCCACGGAAACCACGTGGACCTGGGAAACCGGTTGCTCCTGTAGCTCCTGTTCTACCGGTTGGACCCGCTCGTCCTGAAACCAAACATTCCTTAATAGAGCAAAGTTAATATTGGTCGTTCTTACATTCACTGTCAGAAAAAAAACCCAGATTTAATCATAAAATCAGAGTTATACAGGAATCAACGAAGCCACCAAATGAAATTGTACTGTAAACAGGTTTTATTTTCATTATTTTTACCATTGTTAATGTAAATAGGATTCAATTTAAGAAAATGTAAGGTCTCATTTTCAATTTATTTCTATTATTATTATTATTATTATTATTATTTTTATATTTTTCTAGTTCATTTTAACCATGCAGGTGGATTAAGACATGACTCTTAACAATAACAATCATTAATGGCCCCGATAAAGCGGACTGGTATTCAAAGATGACGCCTCTCAAATAGACTTCTGAGTCGAGCCTTTATTGGCTTTATTGAAATATGCTGCATTTAAGTGACTTGATGTATAACCAATGAAAACTCATGCTAAATAATTTGGAGACCCGTTTTGAGAGTTGAATTACATTCTAAGGAAGGACAAATACTGCTTTGTTTTTCCTGATTTAAATGCCAGATTTGGTTTGCAAATTAAAAGAAATGTTATGGTGTTAAAACATTTACATCAATCTACAATTCATTACGGGGACCAAGACACATTTAAGCTGGAAATTGCAATATCAACAAATATTCAGCATTTTCTACAACTAAAACACTTGCAGGACCTATGCCTCTGAGATAATGTATCAATGAGCTAGCGGACACCATGGAGTGAAAAGACGAATGGGACAGACGTAATATGCATACCTTGTTCCCCTGGTCGTCCATCAAAACCACGTGGTCCGGTGGCCCCTGGTCCTCCTGGGTTACCGTTAAATCCTTGAGGACCTCTCTCTCCAGTGAAGCCTCGTGGACCGGGAGGACCCCGGGGACCTTCACTTCCGGTGGAACCTGTGGCTCCCGTGCGTCCCGTTGGTCCGAGTGGACCTGGAAGAGTGAAGGGAAGACCAAATTACTTTTCTACCACTGACATGGAAATATGTAAGAAATCATGATCATATAATAGTATATCATTACCAGGGACGGATTCAGGATTTGGGGAGGGAAGTATAATGGATTACAACGGGGGCATATAAACTGAAAAAAAGGTCCACTGCTCTAGAAAATAGGGTTTTGTCTTAACAAATACTGCCGGGTACCAGTTCATAATAATGAATATCTAACAATTATGCAAATCGCAATGTAAGACAAAATGAAACAGTCTCAAAGCAAGTTTCTGTAAGGATCATTCTCCGTTGAAAAACAGAATGTGCACACGCTTAGAATCTTTCACCGATAGACGGGACATTGTTATTCCCAAAGGTTTCAGTTAATTTACCTGGGAATCCACGATCTCCCCTAGATCCTGTAGCTCCAGTGGATCCTGTTCTACCTGTTGGTCCTGGGTTTCCGGGACTTCCTGGGAATCCTCTGTCACCAGTAGCTCCTGTGGAGCCGGTGTTACCTGTGGGACCGGGGTTTCCTCTGGAGCCGCTGGGACCAGGTGGTCCTCGTTGTCCTGTGGAACAAGTACACATAGGGGATCAGTGACAATTAGAAAAAAATACCGTAGTTCAAACCGTAGTTGATATTGGTTTGTTACTAGGGAGGAAAATAGGTGTATCCCGAAGACAATTTAGATAAACAAAGTAGATTATTTATCACAGATAAAAATACCCTACAGTACTGACTTATTATAACATAGTTGAAAACCTTTAGGTTACTGAAAGTTTTCTCTCTCGCATGATTCGTAACATTAATTTAATTAGTCTTCATTGAACACATTTTTGGGAATTACGTCGTTTGATCTGCTGAACAGCCCTAAAAAGTTCCCAGTATTTTTCTCTTCATGCTGGTGTTAGCTTAAAAGAATTAATGTAGGTTTCCTTTAAATATATCTTCTCACACATGGAGGTGCAGCTTTTTCGAAGATATAAATAATAAATAAATGGATATACTATATTTCGTTTACATGGATTGTACAACTAGTTTTCATAACTAATATGAAGCCTTCTTCGTGGCTCTGATGATGGCGTTCGGTAGTCTTCAGAGGGGGAGGAAACCGGAGGACCCGGAGTAAACCACCGAACTTGGGCGGGCCACTACATCCCGCTCTCATGGCAATTCCGGGGTTCGAACCCGGGTCGCCAGCAGAAAGAGCCGAGCGTTTTACATCTGGACTGTCCAGGCCCCTGTTATCTCAGATCCTGTTGTCGACGAGGCTCACCTGTAGAACCAGTAGCTCCGGTCCTGCCAGTTGGACCAGGTCCTCCATTTGAACCAGGCCTTCCGTCTGAGCCAGGAAAACCGCGAGGACCAGTGAAACCTGTAGATCCCCGGGTTCCGGATTCTCCGCGTGGACCACTGGGACCGGGGTTTCCTTGTGGTCCAGGTCTACCGGTGAATCCTGCGAGAAAAAAAGTCTCATTCAGTACAATATCGCGAAAATCATTAAACAGAATCAGATGAAGGTATGTTTTAATACGGAAAAATAATGGATATAATGGGGTAAAGGTAAGCATGTTCTTTAAGGAAAGGAATACATTTCTGTTCACAGTTTAATATTATTAATAGTTAAAGCTTCCGATAATACTTCTAGGATTATCGGAAACGGGTAACTAACAACTAGAATATCAACAGCGTATAATGGATATGAATAAATGACTGACATTGTGGAATGTTATTATATTAATGATTAGTAATAACTTACCTGTTCTTCCTGTCGGGCCGGGAAAACCTCTCTCACCAGTGAAACCAGTTCTTCCTGCTGGTCCTAAGCGACCAGGAGCACCAGCAGGGCCGGTAGGTCCTCTGTCACCAGTAAATCCAGTCCTTCCATTTGGACCAGGCTGTCCTGTTATAACATTTACACAATACTAGTATATCTGTGATAGCTAAACCCGTGTGTTCTATCCAATGTTTCTGTTGTGTTTATTTTTTGTGGTTCCAAAGACGTTTTCCTCACTTTGAATGGTACATCGTTTTCAAGTCCTCTTTCTTTAATACAAAACTATCTTAGTCGATAAAAAGCAATACTTAGCATTCCAAAATACTCTTTGGACCAATGTAAAAACTACCTTCACCAGACTTTATACATGCAAGGATGTATTCTTGATATTTTCTCCTCTAACTAAAGATGCCCAGAGAGAGCGTTCCATGATATGAAAACCTATAGCATAAGGTAGGGGATGGAAAATTTTATTGAAATAACTGAACAGTGGTGATGGTCATAAATTGAAAAACAACTTTAACCAAGATCTCTATTGTGTATGACGTACCAGTTGCTCCAGTTTGGCCAGTAGGTCCTGTCCTTCCAGTGGGACCGGGAAAACCTCGGTCTCCGGGGTTCCCTCTTTGGCCGGGGGACCCTGGGGCTCCAGTAAACCCTGTTCTTCCAGTCGGCCCAGGGTTGCCGGAGGGTCCAGGAAAACCTCGCTCACCCTGTCGCCCGGTGGCACCTTCAAGTCCAAATTACTATAAATTTGTCACAATGGTAAGGTAATTATTATTGATTAACTGATGTAAGTGAAATCAGTATTTATGGCTACAATTCTATAGTTATTGTGTAAGCTTCAAGGTGAAGAACTACATTCGTCTATTTAACAGTGCTAGTATAAGCCTAAATCCACCGTGTCTTGGGTGATGAAATGACCTTTACTTTGCATTTACTATTCTAAAGATATTTATAAACGACAAACCTGTCGCGCCAGTTCTTCCGGTAGGTCCGGGTTCGCCGTTGAAACCCCTAGGTCCGGTAAAACCTGTGGCCCCAAGAAAACCTCGTTCACCCCGTGGTCCCTCGGGTCCTGCAGGTCCCCTCTCTCCTTGAAACCCGCGTGGGCCTTGAGCGCCAGGTGGCCCGGCGCGTCCAGGACTTCCTGTAATGTACAAGTTTTAACAGTTATACGTGTTAATGGACATTTTGATAACTAATCCCAGGGCCAATATTTTACAAGTCTTATATACGACAACCAATAACAAATGATGAATACAAACAAGCTTCATAGCTACACAGTAATCTGTAATTATTCAAAGTCCATTGTGGTGGTGCTATCAGTCCAGTAGCCTGAACACATTTTTTTTTACAGGCGTATATATTCATGAGTGTAGGCGTATGAATGTATACAAATAAACATAAGGATCTGTATATCTCAACTAACACAAATTAAACCACGAAAGGGTGTATCTAGTCATGACAATCATTTATACTCTGGGTTAATATTAACGTATTGATTATACTTTCGACAGGGGGCAAGTTATGCTTTCATCGTGGTTGGTTACTTGCCTCTGACCTTTCTTTTAGCATTTCACTAATGAATGAAATTTAATGAAACGGTGTGAAGGGTTCGGGTACCGCCAAAGGATAAATCCAACGAATATTGCTGGTAACATTGATAACCGTGATGAATTTAATATAAAAGGGCAGAGCCGTTGGGCTGGTTGCGCCTATGATCCAACGAAGGCGTTTGTGAAACGTGACTTACGTGAGGTTTACGTTTAGTATATACTATTTTTAAAGTTTGAACTTGTTAACACTGACATTTTTTACACAGAAAGTTAAGTTTTAAAAAAGCGTTAATATTTAGTATGACAGTTCAAATTTTATCTCTATATATTGTGACTTACCCGTGAATCCTGTTCTCCCTGTTGGCCCAGTCCTTCCCGTGAAGCCGGTAGGGCCGGTAGGACCAAGCGGACCTGGAAAACCAGTCCTTCCTCTGGGCCCCAATTCTCCAGTAGCTCCAGTACGCCCAGTCGGCCCTGGCTCTCCAGGACTGCCATTTGAGCCACGGGGTCCTGGCTGACCTGCGGGTGTGGTTATAAGTATGGGTGTACAAAACGTATTTCTCATGCAAGATGTCATGTCTAACTACGCACCAATGAAATGACATTTGTAAATTACATGTATTATATTCTTGCTCTTAATTTCGTACGAATAATACCATGGGAGGTAGCAAAAGTACCTAAGCGAAATTTATCCCTTTTTCGCCAGCCCCGAAAATCTGCCGTAAGAAATAAGCAATATGTTTTAACTTGAGTCTTATATCTCATGTTGTACATTTTCCGACCTCCAATCCATTTGTCAGAGTGTTCCAGTTTTAGTCTACCTGCCAATGAAATAACATCTTTCATTATTTGCTAAAACATGCATATGAATGTCACACCTACCTGAAGGCCCAGGTAAACCTCTGTCTCCAGGGAAACCACGTTCACCAGGTCTGCCCATTGGTCCTGGGACGCCGGTAAATCCGGTCAGACCAGTTGGTCCACGTGGGCCAGGACCTCCAGGAGAACCGCTAGGACCAGGATTTCCTCTTGGACCAAAAGGACCTGTTGCTCCAGGGGGACCTGGTGTAGTCAAACAAGAATGAAAAGGCTGTTTATAATGGGTATTAGTTCCTTTTTTAAGCCCTTGTCCACTTTTAAACTAAAGAAAATTTAAATCTAGACCAATCGTAAACAAATTACATATTCTTTTCTGAAAGACATGCTTTTCCTACAAACTAAAACGACTATAATATAATTCAAAATATATATTTACTTTTTTAATTCAAGAAGAAAACTTGCTTATTATTGAAGTAAAAGCCCGAATTTCTTCCATTATAGTTTTATATTTAGAAGAAAAAAATTATAAAGCCAATTATATTTATTACATGCTGAAAGACTGAACGGAATGAGGCTGTTCCCAATGTTCTTCATAAACAGTCTGCGTGTATTAGTCTCCGAGACGTAAAAAACGTCTCAGTGCCAGACGGTAATAATGAAGTTTCATTTCAAGTGTGCATGTATCAACATGGTTAACGAACACCAGTCAATGTGCCAGGCTCATGCAAATGTTTGAATCTAGGGCTGTACCGATGAATTGTCTCATAATACGATACGGTACGCGATTCTCTACAAACCCAGTATATATATATATATATATATATATATATATATATATATATATATATATATATATATATATATATATATATATATATATATATATATATATATTTACAGCAACTTTTCTTCCTTGTTCTTTAAAGTTTAGGAAACTTTTTCGTGTGAAAATCAAATATTTAAAAATTAAACAACTTTATTCCAAAGAAAAGCCTATCAGTTGCCTTCTTTCTTTTCTCTATATAACCAATGAGTTTCACTTTTGAAGCGGGTGATAGACCATATATATACAATTAAATAATAGACGTTGCTTATCGGATCATCAAAGACCAATCAACGTATCGAGCCAGAGACATCTAACCTTACCGATATTTGTCTTTGTATCGATGTTTCGTTATAGTCCTGCTTATTTTATATTGAGACCCCACCTGCCCGTCCAGTAGGTCCGGCTGCACCTGTAGCTCCAGTCCATCCTGTCAGCCCAGTTGGTCCAGGGCGGCCGGTGAAACCTGTGGGTCCGGTTGGACCCATCATACCAGTGAAGCCAGTACGTCCAGTAGGTCCGCGCTCACCTATGATATAATCATTCATCGGTGAATCATCGATTTAATTAAAGCATGAAAACCAAATTTGAAGTTGCAGTCAACGGGTAACGCACTTGTCTGAGTGATGTGCTGCTAAATATGCTCAGACCATAGTTAATTTATACAAGTATTAGAAGTTCCAGATGAGAAGTAGGAACTGTTGTTGTCAGTGTTTTATTTTAATTTCAGCTTTTCAGTTAAAAGTATTACTGCAAAATGATATACTGCAGTTTCTCCCTGTCACATATTTATATTCCTCTCTCTTTAACATATTTTAAACCCTTTTTTCAATTTTCTTCACCCTGTACATTTCAATTTTGCAAGTTGGTAAATATGTTACAATTATTATCATTTGCTGATTAAAATTTATTTTGTACCGACTTCCTTATTGTATCCGAAAGGAATTAAAAATAATAGACATGAACTCTTGCGTTTTTCATCATATATATTGCAATGGCTGTATATATATATTGCAATGGATTTTTACCTGTGGCGCCAGTTGGACCAGTGGGGCCTTGGCGGCCGGGTTCACCTGACCTGCCTTGGGGCCCAGGTTGACCGGAAGGTCCAGTTAAACCACGATCACCTCTAGCACCAGGGGAGCCAGTGAATCCCTGAGGTCCGCGTTCACCTTGAAATCCTCGCTCCCCAGTAAATCCTCTCGGTCCTGTGAACACAATCCCCGATACATCGTTTATAAATACATGCCATGTCATGAAATGGAGTCATATATAGCCACGTTTTGATTATCAGTACGTGTCCTTGACGTCTATGTCGACATCGCAGTGTTGAAATACCAGCTTCAGCGATATATACAGTATTAATCATTCTTTATAACCTTACTAAATCACTAATATGATACCCCATTTATTAATGACTGAAAAATGTGTATATGACATGTACAAGAGGAGGCTAATGGATATACATTTGGAACGTGTACTCATTTTCCTGCAAATGATGATGCTATTAAAAGTCTGTTCACAGTACTTCCGCTTAGGGCATGAAAGTATCCTGAAAGCATCTGCAGGAGACGATAAATAAAAGCATATACGTTTAACACACATGTATGTTAAAAATAACACACAGTCATGCACACACACACATATATTTAATATATATAATATACATTCATATAAATATCGTTTTCCTTACCTGTAGGGCCACGTTCTCCTGCAAACCCTTGTGGGCCTGGGTTTCCTCTCTCTCCAGTGGCCCCAGTGCGTCCTGTAAAACCCGTGGCTCCTCTCTCGCCTGTTGGACCTGACTCTCCTTGGGGTCCTGGATTTCCTTGCCGTCCTGTCAAAGTTAGGATAAACATTTCAGCTGGATGGCAATTCTTCCTTACTGAATAGTCTAAATGATTAATCATGTTACCTTAATACTATCATATTTACAAATTTATTTGCTGCCTATATCTTAAGTAGAAATAAAGAACATTAACAGTCACGTGTTTGAGAGTAAAGACCTGAGAGCGATACTTTGATATACAGAACTGCGTTTACAGAAAGTATGTAATACAGAAGCAGACATAAGCAGACCATACAAAGTATCTGTCTCATTCATATATATATATATATATATATATATATATATATATATATATATATATAAGTTTAAGCATAATAATTTTCATCAGACACCTATCGCTTTTTTTATAAGTAAAAGTGGTTACCGGTAAATCCCTGTATTCCTCGCTCTCCGTTGAATCCTTGTGGTCCTCGAGGTCCTGGCTCTCCCCGTGGTCCCGTAGGACCGGTAGCTCCGGGCCCGCCAGCTCTACCTGGCCCGCCAGGGGATCCGGGAGCTCCAGTGAAGCCAGTAGGTCCAGTCGGGCCCCGACCACCAGTATAACCTGAAAGTTTCAAACGATTCTTATGGGTATTTTAATTACAAATGATACAAGCAGCTGTGATAAATATATTCAAGCATCAGCTATTTCATTGAGTCATTAACAATATACAAAGGAACTAATTATCTAAATGTAGATGCTAAATCCCTCGTTAATACCAGCGTTTGAATAAAAAAGAAACCCGAGCGTGGTCATAGTTGAGCAATTAAACTCTAATGGCAGAGCTGCTACCCTTTTATGTTACCAGTGACTAGATAATGACTACACACGAATAGACTGCAATATATCAATATAGTTTCTGTTCGTGGATTCTATAAATATATATGTTTCACGAAAGGCTTCCAATATATTTAATTGTGCTTATGAGAACTACTGAACTTTTTAAGCATGGGGGGGGGGGGGGGGTCACTGTAGCACCTCCTGGCTACGCCTCTTTTTTTTCCACACGGGACATGTTACCTGTAGGCCCAGTTGGTCCTGGTAGGCCAGTGAAGCCGGTTCTTCCGGTTGGGCCGGTTCCGCCTGTGGCACCTGTCGGTCCTGTGGGTCCTCGTTCACCGGGTCTTCCGGAACTACCAGGGTTTCCTGACTGACCTGGTGGACCTATCAAGCAAAAGAAAAGCAAAAAAAAAATGCCTCAGCGATATTGTTTATTTGGGAAATTCAGTTATATCTGGGGTCTGGGCAAATCAGTGATATCCATGATTGGGGTAATTCAGTAGAGATCTAGGATCTGGGAAATTCAGTGAGATCTGTGATCGGGTAATTCAGTGAAATCTGTCCTTAAATGCTTTTTAAAAAGCTCGTTTTTCCCATTTAACAACAAAACATACGCATTCATAATTATGAACGCTCCGCAATGTAAAAAAAAAATAGTTAAAATATACATCAGATTTTAAGACGTGTCATAATGAAAACTTGAGGTTAGATCTAGGTAAGAATATACAAATAAAACCACCCCCAAATTACGACAACTTCGGTCATGTTTACGTTTTGGGCACTTTGGGACAAAGATTCAGTGAATACATATTTTAAGTTTAATTAAACATAATAAAGCCCCCAAGTTCAAATGCAGTCTATGATACCTGGTGGTCCAGGTCGTCCGAAAGGTCCGGATGGTCCTTGGGAGCCTGGCGCACCGGTTGCTCCGCTAGGTCCAGGGGGTCCGGGACGTCCTATCGATCCAGGCGATCCTACGGATACAGTTCAAATAATTAGCTAACTTGATTATCTCCGTTGATCTCTTGGATACGAAATTCCAGTGAAAATATTTCCGAGGAAAATCTGACACACCTCGCGGCTTTTAAGCATGGAGTTGGCTGCGACTCTGCATCACTCCTGTATAATTTAACTGCAGGAGATATAGGAGGCATTAGACGAGGGTCAGTGCATTGTACTTGTGTGCCTAACGCTGTAATTCGACATCTACATTTAAACGGTACTGGCTAACACTAAGAACAGACCATTCGAATATACATTTATCATATAAATAAAATATAGACTCACCATCATTCCCTCTCTCTCCTGTCGGACCCCGTGCTCCCTGAGGACCTGGAGGTCCTCGAGGACCTTGGCTTCCAGTAAAGCCGGTACTTCCCGTGGGTCCTGAACGTCCTGGTTCGCCAGTTCGACCTCTCTCCCCCGTGGCTCCGGTAGCTCCAGGAGGTCCTGATTCGCCAGGGCGGCCTGTGGGTGCAGCTGTCAATGGAATTACATGTATTAAATAGTATATACCAAGGGTATGGTCTTACGAATTTGGCCGAAATAAAGCCCAAATTCACAACCAGGAATAACTGAAATATATTTTATTAATTTTTAATGCGGGTTACCTATACAATATTAATGTTCTCGTTTAATCTGACTTTGAAACTCGCCATCTTCATTAAATAACAGTTTGTCTTCAACCACATTGGGGTACAGATTGCTGTTAATCTTTGGGTATTATTTATTTCTATATTGGCATTGTGCAACGTATTCATATGATACGTTCCCTGTGAAAAATTCTGCCCGATACAGGCAAAGGTGAGGATGCTCACCATAAACTTGATTCAACTGCGTATGAAATTATCCAGCAAATTACTTTTGTCTCCTTTATTCAGGTATGTTTTTTTCAGGGTCTTAATTTAAATTTTGCACTGATCACTTGATTTCACAAAAATCTTGTTTCTCCATCTCAGTAAAAAGATTTTGGTTAATTTATAATTATTATTTTACTTGAATATACAATATTCCATCCACTATCCACGATGCTGTGAAGGAAATTTATTTTCAAAAACTTCATTGAATAATTGTCCATTGTCTATGATTTTGATTATTTCTTTAACCACTGCAACCAAGCGGCAGTTCCATAAATAAATCATAATAAAAAAAAAACAAGTAAAACGTTAACTATATAATAAAAAGAGCTGAGAATGTGGTATGCAAAAGTCAAAATTTATATATATAAAAAAAATTACATGCATTTGAAAATTTCAGAAGGCAATGCGTGACCGCAAATACCAGAACCCCTCCCCCTAAGATATCAATATATAGCAAACCTAGAAGAAAAATTAATGGACCAGAGATAAATCCTGCTTTCATGGCGGAACGCGCCAAAGACAACGCCCGTGCTCTCTTGCGGTAAAAGAATGGAACTCTTTTATGTTTGGCCAGTAAATTAAAGAATATTAATGAAGGCCGTGCTAAATGGTAAGGGTTATAGACATGTATATATAGGATGATGGTTTCATTATAAATATATATATATATATATACATATATACATACATACATATATACACACACACATATATATATATATATATATATATATATATATATATATATATATATATCACATAAAAAATGCAAAAACTTTTGGATGGCTAACAACATTAATATAAAATTAATCTAAATAATATACCGCTGCTGTTTTATATTCAATCATGCTGTGCAGTTATCACATCTTTTAAGTTCAAATATACAGCGCTACACGGAGTTGCATTAGTGTTCTAAAGGCTAGTTCATGAAACCGCCGTTATAGATGAGACAGGTGTCTGATTTTTTATCATATAATTCGTAACAGTATGATCATTCTTCGGCGATATAACGGGCCAGGCTACCCAGCATCAGTCGTCGCCTACAGATGTCGCTAGTTTGATTAAGCCTATTCTTGAATTATTAAAATTACATTCCTTCCTCGCGAAGCGGTCGCACTCCATTCCTTAAAACCATTTATTCTAATCAAATAATTTACCAGGGATAGAATGGAACCGTTGTCTGAGGAGGGTAAAATTCAGTATACCCTTAAACATACTCCTACCTGTCGGAGGTGGAGGTGCGGTTGTCACACAAGCCTGGTTTTGTAGTGAAGCAATAATGGCCGAGAGACCTTCTTGGAAGTCGGCAGATCGCCACCAGGTTACTCTCTCTTGTTTAGGTGATGACGACATTCCTACGATCTCGGTTTGGTTGACGTCATTTGTGATCCCAACAACCAGGACGCGCACGCCTTGGCGCTGAAGATCTTCGGCGAATGGGATCGTACGGGGGATGTCACGTGTGGACTTACCATCAGTAAGGATGATCGCTATATTTTCTGCGAAATTTCTGTCCCCTCCGTCACGCTGAAACAGATATCAATCATATGAATTTAATGTAAGCCTACACATGAACATTATTAGGCCTACTGGACATTCATGAATGTGTGTGTAGTATGTATAAGATTAGCATGCGTCTGTGGTACAGACTGTGAATATTACTGCCAATAAACCGTGGCCACATGGAGATGTATACAAGCCCGGGGACACTACTTGAATCAATCAAGCCGTTGAAGATAAAGTGGGTCTTATACAATTATAATTTGAGATTTAAACGAAATTAATAGGTCCTTCTTTGTTGTTATACCAATTCCGCTGAGTTTGTACTCAGATATTGCTAGACATACAGCACAGAATTCATGAAAGTTTGGTGAGCGTGTTTACGTATACCTATATTTTGTGTACAAGAATAACTGGACAGTAATTCTGAGTTGTCAGTGCGCTAAAAGACTTTAAAGTCCACATTCAGAAATACCTGTAGATGTCACGGTTCAATGAACACATAGCCCCAAAGAAATTGTTCAGGTAATGCATTCGTCGCCCAGGTCAACACGGGGGACCGTCTCAAAACACAGACATCATGCCTCAGTATACATGTTTCCAATGCAAAAAGAAGAAAAAGTCCGTTGCAACACGTCTAGATGACTCCATGTATTGTCTTGAATGTGCAGCAACAAAATGGCCTAGTGTGTATGGGTCAAAGACTGGACATGCATCGAGTGATACTCAGCAAACAGCGACTGGAGTCGACCATGATCCAGTATGTGACCCGAACCAGGAACAAACAGAGAGGGATATCGGTGATCAAGACACTGGCTGCTGTTCAGTGAAGTCAGCATCTCGTTTGATTATAGAGAATGACTTGTTAACCTATGTCCAATTCTATATTCACAGATGTACCGTGGAGAATCTTAAAAAGACCATATTAAGGTTCTATACACCAGGGGTCATCAGTACATCTAAGCAGATTCTCTGGGATGCTGCAGAGGAATTCACGTCCCTTGGCCGGAGACATTCCAGGCAGAACTCTGTAGCAAGGTCTGCACAGGAAGCTGACGTTGTTGACATTATTTCAGCCTTTCAAAAGGTGGATAAACTGCAGTCGTTTCCAGTAACATTTGTACTCTGGAATTTTTCAAAATATACCAAAATACGCACCTGAAGAAATCGAACCTGGTGTTTCGACAGAGCAAATATCTCAACAAAATCAGAGAATCTCGGCAATTGAAAACAAACTAGATGAAAGTACAGAAACAATAAGGGCACTGCAGCTAGCCGTGAACGAAGTTATTCAGGAGCTTAGAAAAGCGCCAACTGACGGGCCACGTGAATACAACAAGGAACTTTATTCTGGTGCTGTGAAAAGCTCTCAAGCAGTAAACGTAATTCCACGGATTGAGCATATTTGTGTACAAAATGAAGATAAAGGTTCTGGTCCTGAAAGAGTTGGTATTGAGTCAGAAGCCTGCTCCACATTGGGAAAAACGTCAATGTCGTCAGTACCCACCAACAGTCATACAGACAAACTTAATTCCATACAGGTTGACGATTTCGAGATACAGCCTCACCAAAGACGCAGGATACGGAAACAACCTTCTGTCACGGGAAATAGAGTTGATAATAAAATAAAAAGTGGCCTGAAACACACGGATATATTTGTATATCGCATCCACTGTGATGTGCCCGAAAATGATCTCCGTGATTTCATTCAGGATGAAGGTGTGCCAGTATCCGCCATCTGTAGGGTTTCGCATGATGAAGCGAGGATGCAGTCCTTCCGTATAACCATTAACTCAACAGATCTGGAAAAAGTGATGCAGGGCTCATTTTGGCCAGAAGGAATATGTTGTAGATGATATTTCAGCCGTTTCGCTGGTAAACATAATGTCAATAATGCTAAATAATACAACTAACATTTTCATGACTTTTTTAACTGTTTGCTCTTACAATGTAACAGGATTAAAGCGAACTAATAGTCAAGACTTCATAAAGAACATGTTAGAGAAATATTCGATTGATATTCTGTTCCTCCAGGAAACCTGGCTCCTAGAGACGCAGTTGGATCTACTTGGGGACCTGAGTCAGGATTTCATGTTTACTGCTAAATCAGGGGTTGACAGCCAGTTAGACGTGTTGATAGGCCGCCCCTATGGAGGAGTAGCAATAATGTGGAGAAAGCACTTATCTCATAGAGTTACTCCTGTAGAAATTGGTCATAAGAGATTATGTGCTGTTCAAGTTATGGATTCAAACAAGAAATTCCTCATGATATGCTGCTATTTTCCGTGTGACACAAGGACAAACAGTGTGGACGCAGAATTTTTAGAGTGTGTAAATGCAATCGAGTCGCTCATGCTAGAAAATACATATGATGCATTTATAATAGGGGGAGACCTTAATATTGTCGTAGATAGACTGAGCGGTAACTGCAAATATCTTAAATTATTTGCTGAAAATAATGACTTAGTGTTTACATGGGACCTCCGACAAACGGTGGCCGAGGATACATATGAGAGCTATGGTGGTTCAGCGAGCTCCATTATTGACCATTTCTTAGTTTCTAGTTCTCTAACGGACCACGTTGTACATGGATGCGTCGTGCATGAAATAACAAATTTGTCTGATCATAATCCTATTATTTTAAAATGGAAAATGATGGATGAAATATACACGCACAGTGATGACAGGCATTATCATAACAAGATAAGCTGGAGTCGTGCCAAGGATATTGATATAACAAAATATAAAAGCATAGTGAATACACGAATGAATGAGATCTGTGTACCTGTTTCTGCAGTATATTGTAGGGATACAATGTGTCATTCAAAAGTTCAAAGACAATACTTGGACAAGTTTTATGATGATATCTGTAATATACTGATTCATTCGGCAGAAGCAAGTATCCCTAAGTGCCAGCCTAAACGTCACTATAAACCATACTGGGATAGATATGCACAAAAAGACAAAAATACGGCCCTGTTTTGGCATCGTCTCTGGTTGGAGAATGGCCGTCCAACTGAAGGCGTGGTCGCCGACATCAGTAAACGTACGCGTGCGAACTATCACAAATCAGTACGAAAGCTGATAAAACATGAGGAAAATCTTCGTTACAAACGGATGGCTGATAAGATATTGGAAAACAAATCCCGACATCTATGGACAGAGGTAAATAAACTGAAACTAAGAGCTCGATCAGGGGCACCTGTGATTGACAATGCAAATACGGCCTACGACATTGCAGACGTCTTTAAAAATAAATTTGAGACAATTTATAACTATAACCCCACAGATAAATCCGAACTTGATGCTATTGAAATGGAGATCATTCGAAAAATAAGGTTTGGTATATGTGATTCATCTGCGAAAATGGTACAGGAAGCTATAGACATGCTGAGACATGGCAAATCGGATGGAGATATCGGCATGGACACCGATAACATCAAACATTCTCCTCCAGTTCGCGCAGTTATGTTATCTTTATTATTTTCAGGAATGCTTGCGCATGGTCACATGCCAGAGAATATGTTAAAGTCTACAATTGTGCCGATTCCAAAAAATAAAAATGGTAATCAGTGTTCTAGTAACAATTATAGAGGAATATCGCTTTGTAGTGCAATAACAAAACTGTTTGAAATGATAATCTATAATAGGTTTCATGACTATATGAAAACGAGTGATCTGCAGTTCGCCTTTAAAGCAGGGCATTCGACAACTATGTGTGCAACTGTTTTGAAGGAAGTGGCTATGTATTACAACTCTAGGGGTAGCGATGTTTACTGTTGTATGGTGGATGCCACAAAGGCTTTTGATCGATTACAGTTTGGTAAACTGTTCAAAGTTATATTGAAAAGAGAATTTCCTCCTTGTGTCATTCGAATTTTGTATGAAATGTATAGGAAACAAAGAATAAGCGTGAAGTGGATGAACTGCCATTCGGTCAGTTTTTCAGCCACAAACGGAGTGCGACAGGGAGGAGTGGTAAGCCCACTCTTATTTAATATGTATCTTGATGTTCTTGTCAATGAGCTTAAAAAAGATGGAACAGGTTGCCATATTGGACACTTATATTCTGGATGTCTGGCCTATGCGGACGATCTCACGTTATTGAGCCCTTCGGTAAATGGTCTACAGCGCATGCTAGACAGGTGTGAAATTTTTGGAAAAGAATATGGCGTCAAATACAATGCTGCAAAGACTGTTTGTATAAAATTTACGAGTAAATCTAGTCGCCGTGATAACACTGAGCGTGAACCAGACCTCACATTATGCGGCACAAAACTCGAATGGCAGAACAGTGTAAGCTACCTGGGGATAGTCCTCAATGGCGAGATGGACGACAAACATGATATTGAGACCAAATGTTGTGACTTCTATAGAAGAGTTAATGCCTTAGCGTCAATTTTGGAAAACTCCCCTGTGAAGTCTTAGGTACGTTATTTAATGCTTACTGCACCTCGTTTTACGGGTCTCAGTGCTGGGATCTAAATTGTAAAGCCATCGACCAAATTTCAGTAGCGTACAATAAAGGACTGAGGAGGATATGGCAGCTACCGAGGACTACTCATAGATATGTGGTGTATGGTATAAGTAAGAAGCCAGATCTAAGAACTCAGTTAGAGAATCGTTTTATTAACATGTTTAAAAACATGTTGAAATCTAATAACAATTTATTGAAGTTTGCATCTACTCGTGCACTGTCGGATTTGTCGAGTAGTATTGGTAACAATTGTGCATATCTAATGGACAAATATAACGTTAGGAAATGTAATATTTGTAGCATAGATAATAGAAATATAAAACATATACTGACAACAACACAGATGTGCATCGCTGACGTCGTCCATGAAGCCATTTCTGTGAGCGATGGCTTGGCTGATATACAGACACTAGACTATGCTATGATAACAGCTCTAATTGAAGAGCTGTCAACTGGAAATTAACTTACGGCTGTCCAATAGCCTTTCGCACTGTATTCTTTTCTGTTATTTATTCACTTTATTGCACATTACTTATGTCTGTACATGTAAATGTACGAAATAAATATTATTATATTATATATACTGGGCCACAAATGCCGATTTTCACAAACAGGTGTCGCTGGCGTGATGGGAAAGGATCTGTTGTCATTTATACTGCGATACTAGGCTTTCTCTTCAAAATTAATGCACTCGTGTTTGAGTCATTAGAAGTAGAATTGATGAGCATTGGAAGAAGAAACTGGCTGATTCTTAGTGACTGTAGAGAATTAGGTATTATGCGTAGAATGTGAGAAG
This sequence comes from Sipunculus nudus, assembly GCA_026874595.1. NCBI lineage: Eukaryota > Metazoa > Annelida > Sipuncula > Golfingiida > Sipunculidae > Sipunculus > Sipunculus nudus. The sequence goes on from CM049307.1 coordinate 64,109,608, forward strand.
GCACCAGTCTATTAAAAACAAGTGGAGAGACTCGTTCTGGACACGCACAGATCACACTGCGCAGAATCGGGCTCACAAGAGGGCAATTCTGCTGGTTAGGCTTTGGCGTGTCAAAATCTGCAACCCACAATGTACCCGGGGCTTCTAAATACACAAGCGGCATAGCTATAAATGAGGTAATGTAGTCCATTCAAATACGTTGGAGAAGAATTATTTCAAGGCAAGTAACAGTAACATGGATGGGTGTTTTTGTGCCAAGGACTTCTCGGAATAAGCAATATTTTGCATGCAAGGGCATGTGAACTGTGCACAAAGTGCGTCCCCTTTAAAAAATGTAACAAATACTTATTTTAAAGTCAGACAGCTGAGAGAATTAGTCCCGGCCTTAAATTGAAGAGGTTCGTTTTGAGTAGGAACGACCTCTTTCGGAAGGGTGCACACACACAGACGCATTTTGTCTGGTGAAGATATTAGCGTGACACATGCAGCGGAGACAGCCAGTTTTGATATAGTCCATTCCACGGTGGGGTGCCAATTGAAATTTGGCCATATTATCATAAACTGACAGATTAATTCCAAATGGAATGCTGCAGTGAAGGAATGGGAATAGGCCTTATTAACTATAATGAAACTAAAGCTATACCTTGCAAAATATTTAATTAATGCAATAAAATCTGTGTTAACGGTATTTTTACAACATATTAACCCTACTTAGGAAGGTCAAGGTCATTGGTCAAGTTCTCAAACAAATACACTCTAAAATCTGCTGATTGGTTGTTTAGATTTATAAATATTCTAAAATTGTAACTATCAAAATGAGGCGGCTAACCCCTGACAGACACCATGTCACATGGCTTCAAGTTTCATCTGAATGTCGCAAAATATAAATGTTGGAATTTTTTATGAAGTTTTACGCCTCATATTCGGCCATTGGTCCCTCTTCAGGTTAAGTGTCACAGATTAAGATAATATTTAGATAAAAGAGGATAATCGCCAATTTTCAATGCACCTACCGGTGGAACAGACTTAAGTGTTCTCTCATCTGCCTCGTTTTGCCACTGCCTCTAGCCATATTTACCCCCCCCCCCCCCCATTGTTTCAAGCTGGTCAATTGCCCCCCCCCCCCCCCCCCACCGCCCAAAATTTTAGCTGTTAGCCTATGTCAAGTCGGGAAACAGTACACTGACGCTTACAAAGCCTGAAACTAAAAATGTCGAAAAAAGGTTTCCTGAAACTTGTATGTTTGGCGTTATTTAGTTGTTGAGCTTGGAACAACCGTTTGTCGATTATTACAGGATAATATCAAACTTGAGCCTATGTTTCTGTCCGTTAAAGTACGGATATATCAACCTATACCTTAGCAGGGTATTCATCTTATGATGAAAAAAAAATACCAAAAGGGAAGAATAAATCATTAATTTATCAATCGGAATCAACACTGAGAGGTCCCAAATGGATATTACTGACATATATGTTTCAAAGCCCAATAATATTGGATACGTAACCTATCCAAAAACGGTCTCCCAAAAAAATACAGCCGACTGCACAACAAAATGGAAGGACAATACGGCACGGCAGGTACCTACCGTGAAAACTTGGGACTTTGCAACCCAGATGCCACCGGAAGTGTTGGTATTTCCGCCGGAATACGGAATACTACGGATGGCGTCAAGGAGCTCGGGTTTATTGTTGTAACGGCCTAGATTCCAACGCAATTGCCCGAAATTGCTGAATGTTACGGCTGCGACCTTGGTGGCAGATTCTCCAATGTTTATCCCGTTAACGACTCTTGCCATAAATTCCAGGATTCCATTTGCCCAGTTGTCAAATCCTCCCTGATTTGCTTCCCTAATTGAACCAGAACTATCCACAATGAACGCTAAATCAGTTGTGCATGCTGGAAAGAAACAAAGAAGTGAAATGATAGGGCGGACCACATCTGGTTATACACACGTCTTCTCAAAGGATGACACACCTGACACATTTTTTTCATTACAAGAAATACACAAGGACTAAACATGGGAGGCTAAACAAATGAACATGTGACCCATGGGCCATGACGTTCAGCTGAATTTGGCTGGGTGCTCATTTCTTTTTATTAATGTTTTACATCGTCTATGAATAAAGCGTATGGCTAATGTTACTGTTTTGTTAAACGGACGGAAATTTTATTTTATATTTTTTTTGTATTTTGTATCTTGACATGTATTATAAGAAATAAGTGACCTAATTTCAGGATTCAAAGGAGACAATTTGGACAATAGATACAATTTGTACCCTGTCTGCCTTGGTGCTCAATATCATGTTTCTGGTCCGTTGCCCGCTGAACATAGGTCACAATGTGCTTATTTTAAATTCCAAAAGAGATTTGCCGAGAACCTAGGTCTAATGCATAGAGTTTGTACCCATTTGACCTTCAAGATGCTCAAATCATTTTCTTTTGGCCTGTATCTTGCAGGTTTCCACATAGGTTTTGCCTCAGATTCATATTTTTTATTATCTAAATGATCTTTCTTGGACGACGTATACTCGTAACAAATATGATCTTTATTTGACGATAAAACGGGCCTAGCTGAATAGCATCAGTCATAAGCCACAGATGTCGTTAGGGTTATTAAAAAACGTGCCTATTCTTGAATTATTAAATTACCTTCCTCGCGAAGCGGTCGCACTCCATTCCTTCAAATCCATTCGTACCAATCAAATAGATTACTAGGGATAGAATGGGACCTGAGGAGAGTACAATTCAGTATACCCTTAAACAGATTCCTACCTGTCGGGGCTGGAGGTGGGGTTGTCACACAAGCCTGGTTTTGTAGTGAAGCAATAATGGCCGAGAGACCTTCTTGAAAGTCGGCAGATCGCCACCAGGTTACTCTCTCTTGTTTAGGTGATGACGACATTCCTACGATCTCGGTTTGGTTGACGTCATTTGTGATCCCAACAACCAGGACGCGCACGCCTTGGCGCTGAAGATCTTCGGCGAATGGGATCGTGCGGGGTATGTCACGTGTGGACTTACCATCAGTAAGGATGATCGCCACATTTTCTGCGAAATTTCTGTCGCCTCCGTCACGCTGAAACAAGAGGTTAATCATATGAATTTAATGTAAGCCTACACATGAACATTATTACTGGACATTAATGAAGGTGTGTATAATATGTACAAAAGATTAGTATGCGTCTGTGGTACAGACTTTAAATATGACTGCCATTAAGCCGTGTCCACAAGCAGAAACCAAATGAAGGTGTATACATGCCCGGGGCCACTGCTCGAAACAATCAAGCCGTTGTAGATAAAGTTGGTCTAATACAGTTATAATTTGAGAAACAAACAAAATTAATAGGTCCTTTGTCGATATACTGGGCCCGACCACAAATGCCAATTTTCACTAACAGGTGTCGCTGGCGTGATGGGAAGGGTCTGTTGTCTTTTATTCTGTGATTGGCTTTCTTTTCAAAATTAATACACTCGTGTTTGAGTCCATGCGTTTTTCAATCATTTGAATACATTTGATGAGCCTTGGAAGAATGTGAGTAGGTACCACTCTACTCAAAACGAGTTGAGGGCCTCGTTCCGGGCACGCACAGAGCACAAGGCGCAGAACGGGCTCACAAGAGGGCGACTCTGCTGGTAAGGCTTCGGGGGCGTCAAAATCTGCTACCCACAATGCACTAGGGCTTCTAAATACACAAGCGGCGTAGCTATGAAGGTAGCGAAGGAATATGTAGTCCGTTCAAATACGTTGGAGAAGAATTATTTCGAGGCAAGTTACATAAACATGGATGGGTGTTTTTTGTGGTAAGGACTTCACGGAATTAGTAATATATATTGTATGCATGGGCATGTGAACTGTAAACAAAAGGTGTCTCCTTGAAATGTAACAAATTCTCATTTTGAAGTTTAATAGTTGAACCAAGTTGTCCCGGCCGTCCTACAGTGCCAAACTGGAAGAGGTTCGTTTTGAGTAAAACGACCTTTTTCGGAAGGGTGCGCACAAAGAGACGCATTTTGCACCAGTTGACTGGTAATGAAATAAGCGTGACACATGCAGCAAAGACTGCCAGTTCTGATACAGACTGTTCCACATTGAGGTGCCCATTGAAATTTGGCTATATTTTCATTAACTGGCAGATTAATTCCAAATGGTATGCTGCAATTATTGAATTGGACATAGGCCTAATTAAGTATAACGAAACTAAAGCCAGAGTATAAATATGCAGAATATATAAATAATGCAATAAAATCGGAGTTAATTGTCCATTTTTACAACATATCAACTGTTTTGGAAGGGCAAGGTCATTGATCACATGCTCAAACAACTACTCTTTAAAAGCTGATGATTGGTTGTTTTGAGTCATAAATATTCTAAAAATGTAACTATCGAAATGAGGCGGACAACCCCTGACAGACGCCATGTCACTTGGCTACAAGTTTAATCAGAATCAGAAGGTTGCAAAATATAAATGTTGGTTTTTGTTATGAAGTTTTACGCCTCATATTCGGCCATTGGTCCCTATTCAGGTTTAATGTCATAGTGTGTGATAATATTTACATGTATGTTTAAGAGGATAATCGCCAAATTCCCATGGGCAATTACTGGTGGAACAGACTATAGCCTTGTCTAGTCTGGACAGCAAATCGGGAAGGTTAAATGAATTAAAATATTTTTTCAGTATCGTTTTGTCGATGTCTCTGGCCACAGTTACCCCCCCCCCCCCCCCCGTGTTGTGTAAAGCTGGAAAATTTCGCTCCACCGGGAAACGGTCGGGGTAATTAACCCGTTGTTAGACCATGACAAATCGGGAAAACTGCAGATGCTTACAAAGCCTGAAACTAAAAATGTCGAAAATAGGTTATCTGAAACTTGTATGTTTGGCGTTATTTAGTTGTTAAGCTTGGCACATCTGTTTGTTGATGTTTCAGGATAATAATAATAAACTTGAGCCCATGTTTCTCTCCGTTAAAGGACAAGTATTGCAACCTAAACCTAAGCAGAATATTCGTCTTATGATAAAATATACCAAATATATCATTAAAAATAAATCAATAATTTATCCACCGGAACCAGCCCTGAGAGGTCACAAATGGGTATTACTGATATATATGTTTTAAAAGCCCCATATTTTTTAAACGTAACCTATCCAAGATCAGATCTCTAAAAAAATACGGCCGACCTCACAACAAAATGGAAGGACAATACGGCAGGTACCTACCGTGAAAACCTGGGACTTTGCAACCCAGATGCCACCGGAAGTGTTGGTATTTCCCCCGGAATATGGAATATTTCGGATGGCGTCAAGAAGCTCGGCTTTATTGTTGTAACGGCCTAGATTCCAACGCAAATTTCCGAAATTGCTGAATGTTACGGCTGCGACCTTGGTGGCAGATCCTCCAATGTTTATCCCATTAACGACTCTTGCCATAAATTCCAGGATTCCATTTACCCAGTTGTCAAATCCTCCCTGATTTGCTTCCCTAATTGAACCAGAACTATCCACAATGAACGCTAAATCAGTTGTGCATGCTGGAAAGAAACAAAGAAATGAAATAATAAAGCGAACCACGTCTGCTTATCCACACATCTTCGCAAAGGATAACAAACCTGACACATATTTTCATTACAACAAGCAAATTCAAGGGATTTATGTCCTCCGCTAGCGACACCTGTTGGTTATAAGTGACACTAAAAGTGCTGATTCATCATATGAACAATGAAAGATCCTATTTTATTATAATCTTACCAGACAGATATACCAATACAAATCCCGTCCAAGGTAAGCATGAGAGCAATCACTAATCCAATTTGAATGAAATAGGATAACATTTAGGAAAGTTATCGCCCGGAAACGAAAACCTGACGGACAGACTGACAGAGTCAATGTCCCCCGTTCAGAGAAGCGGAACAAAAAATTACACTGGGGCCTAACATGAGAGGTTAATCGGACCTACAAGTGACCAATAGGCCATGACGCTCAGATTATTTTACTGGGTCCTCATTTCTTTTATTAATGTTATATATTGTCTGTGAGAATAACCTAAGGGTAATGTTACTGTGTTGTAAAACGGACGCAAATTTTTTTAAAATATTTTTTTTGTATTTTGTATCTTGACATGTATTATTAGAAATAAGTGACCTAATTTCAGGATTCAAAGGAGACAATTTGGACAATGGATACAATTGATACCCTGTCTGCCTTGGTGCTCAAAATCATGTTTCTGGTCCGTAGCCCGCTGAATATAGGTCACCATGGCCTCATTTCAGGTTTCCAAGGCGATTTGTCAAGGAGCTCCCGTGATGTAATGTTAGAAGAGTCTTTGGCTGATGAATACAATATGTGTGGTCTCTGACTGCTCAAAATCATGCTTCTGGCCAGTAGCTTGCAGAAAATAGGTCACGAGGACCTGATTTTAAATTTCAAGGGGAGATTTGCCGAGGACCTAACCCTTATGCATAGAGTTTGTACCCATTTGACCTTCAAGATGCTCAAATCATGTTTTTGGCCTTTAACTTGCAGGTTTCCACTTTGGATTTGCTGAGATCATCCTGAATGTGGTGTTGAAAGATTTAAGGGCTCAAGGATACAATTTGTGCCCTACCTGACTGTATTTGACATGTATTATAAGAATTGAGTGAACTGTTTTCAGGATTCAAAGAAGACTTGTCAAAGACCTCCCTGGGTTTTACAATAGAAAGTTCTAAGGAAAATAGATACAATTTGTATCCTGTCTGAGTCCTCAAATTCATATATTTGGCTCATAGCTCACAGAATATAGCCTATTAGGTCACCATGACCTAATTTCAGGTTTCGAAAGAGATTTGCCTAGAACCCCCCGGATGTTGCGTTAGAAGATTCTAGGCTTAAGAGATCCACTTCGTGCCCATCTATCATTTAAGGTGCCTACATAACGTCTTTTTCCTACAGCTCATAGATTATAGGTCATATTGACCTCATATCATGTTTCTACATTTGCACAGGTCCTCTCAATATGTAACATTAGAAGATTCTAGGCCTAACAAAATCAATCTGTGCCCATCTGACTGTATCGGTGCTCAAAATCATGTTTTCCGTCCGTAGGTCGCAAAATATAGGTCACCTTGGCCCAATTTCAGGTTTCCTCAGAGATTTACCTTAATCCTCCCTGGATATTGCGTTAGAAGATTCCTAACGGAATGAATTTGTGCCCATCTGACATTCAGGGTGCTCATATGACATCTTTTTCCTAAAGGTCGCAGAATATAGGTCACCATGAACTAATATCAGGTTTCAAAAGGGATTTGCTTAGGACCTCCCGCGATGTACAGTTAGAAGTTTCTAGGTCTAACGGTTACGATATGTGCCCTGTTAACGGACGGACGGCGTGACAACCGGACGGACGACGGACAAGGGTGATCGGACAGATATTTATTTAATAATCCATCAAGAATTAGATTAAGATGTTACATTACGGTGACTTGTTGATAAAACTTTAAAAAAGATTTCATGCTGTATACTCTTGACACACAATTTTTATCAATCTCCATACGAATTGTTCTGGATGACTTCACAAATTGCAAAATGGCTTAATTCCAACCTATTTAACTAATCGGAAACAAAGCTAAAGATTAAATAGTGTCGCCATAGAGATAATCTATGCACGGACTAAGTACTCTCAAATTATGATAATTTCCAGATATTCAGGTACTTCTGATCTTTGGGTCAAGCAGTATGAATACATTAAATATTTATCAAAATAATTATGGAAGTAATTTGCCAAAATAATAATTTTAGGCCGATCCCGGATTCGAATCCATGTCGGTGCCCCCTTCGTCAGAAAAGCAAGCTGCACTAGCGAGACAGTTTGGTCCGCTTTTATGTGTACTAGGTGGCGATAACTGCTCAATGACTTAAAACCACCACGAACCCCCATTTTTTACATGAGCATTTTGCTCAGGGGAAAACAATGTCGGTGGCGCACATGTCTGGTGTTCCAACCGCTTCACCAGTTTGGTCCGCTTTCATATGCACCCCGTAACAAGATATGTATATTTCCTACACTAGATCAGTACATGACATTTTTAATGAAGAAATTTAAAGGGGATTTAAATTACCTGTCTGAGCAGCTCCGAACATCGCCCCACCATCTGAAAAGAAAAGATTCGGTTAATAAATGCCAGAGATAAACAATTTTACACAATTTAAATAAGACGATTTTACAGAAACAAATTGACACAAAGGACGTCGCGCATGGCGATATGGCTATATGGCACTTCTTTAAGAAAGCTAGTTAACTTTTCATTCCCACTCTATATTCCTGGACCTTTTAAAAAGGGTATTGGAATTTGTTGGCAAAACCATCTTCATACTATCAGGTTCCAGGCGACCAGGAAACCCCCCTGGGTAAGCTACTGGGTACTCGTCAATTCTCTTTATATTTTCTCATCACGGGCCACTTTTAACTTTTTGGGATTCCCATGGATGTCAAATCAATATGTTTTAAGCATTTATTCGTATGGTACGGGTTGTAATGGGGACCCGCTTCTGCATCTCAGCGCTATCTCGTGATAATTCAGTGAAACATATTACATGTGAGTCAGATATTCATACTAGCTGATGCTGATTTAAATGTTATAAGATATATCATTATTCAAGCTACAATTCAGTGTAGAATGACGAATTCAATAGAGAATGTATTGTTAACATCGACATAAATATGTCATGAGCTAAAATATCATGCATTTAAGCAACAAGTTCGATTTTACACCAAAACAAAATTTTTTTTACGGACTCTGGGAAAAAATATGTGCTAGCTGGTGATTTTTTATTGGCCAAGACACAGTAAGTGGAATTTGCCAGCTTGCAAAGAAATACATAAATTTGCTTCAAATATTGAAATGGGGCATATGATCAACACCAGATTTAGTCATTTTTCATTTACTTTGAGAATAATTTCAAGGAAATAGTCTTCATTCAAAAATAAATCAGAAACATGAAAAATAGAAGCGGCAAATCCGTAGAAGAACTTTTTTATGGCCGTAATAAAAAAAAAAACAAAGATATTTCAAACATCCGACCGTTCAAAGTTTTGATACTAGATGGCGCCGAGAAGCAAAAGCAGAACTGCCGTTCACAAGTCTTAACTATTGTGTTCGAAGGATCCCCATTAATGAGCGAGACATTAATTGACTGGTAGATTGGTAAACTTTTGCAGGTTATTATCATTCTAACCAGCCTCGTGGGAGTACCCCATCAAACTGTTCGAGGGAAACACTGTTTCATGACAGTAATCTTCTTACGTGCAGTAAACATGCATGTAAAACCATCAGAATGCCAATTATTCGATTTTAACGTATCAAAACACACAGTGTCTATATATATTGTAAGAGACAAGCTCATACGTGAAGTAAACTCGGGCTTAACTGATTTAAACATGAAAATGCTAGAAATATTATTAAATTACATTATTAAATGGTACAGAATATTTAACAGGAAATAATATTACAGCACGAGCCAAGTTAAAGATACGTATTTCAAGACAAATAGTTCTCAGTTGAATATAATTATTTTGGTCAAGAAATGTCACAGGGATATTATACCAGAACCGCTGGTCCATACATGAACCTTCATGTCCTCTGATCTATCTCTGCTGGACGGACATTACGTTATGTCCTTCCAGCAGAGGTATATCAGAGGTTTTAAATGTCCATGTTAAATCAGAACAGCACGCTCTGCAATGTAGCCTTCGCTTTAGGATATAGGGCCTTTTCACGAAGCAAGGCACAGAGGGATGTCTCATGTCAAAAACACATTCCAATCTGACATCCACTGTTAAAAATTGCCGTAAAATAACGGCGCATAAGACTGTAAATTTACGCCGCTTTGCAATGTAGACGCTCTTGTGCGTTAAATAACGCGCAAATGCAACGTCAAATGATGAGCGTCTGTGAAAATGGTGTGACACGTGTGTAAAGCAGACGGTACAGATGAAATAAACCGCGCGTCATGTGATCAGCGGGGCCACTCATGACGTCAACATCCTGGATCTTTTGACTCCACGGCGGGAAGAGAAGCCATTTTTGTCCGTCTGCTGGCTGCTGAAAGTCACAGAAGTTACCCAGCATCTTCATTGGTAAAATGTTCCTCTTTAATATGTAGGCATAAATCTGTATAATGTGTTAGTTGTTATTTAAATACTGTGTAATAGTGTACGTTGGTAATGGTATAGTGGTACGAGGCCAGTCTCGTTCATGTGTTCGTTCCCTCAGTTTGGGGGGGGGGGGGGGGGGGGGGGACTGTCACTGGCAGGGGTAGAAGAGTGATTGAGTTGGAAATATATATTATGTATACATGGGTATATATATATATTATATATATTTACACCTTTTATAATGTGTGACATTTGTGTGATGTTGATATTATATATTAATTAAGTGCAGGTTTTATGTTTCCATTAAATGTCAACTCTAAACCATGTTTAGATTATTAGATAACCTTATATTTCAGTTAACATAGAAATGGAAACAAAGTTAAGTTTTCAAATTATTAATATATTACGTGTCCAATATATAAAAGTAATTGTTACTTGCTAAATTTCAGTGTTGGGGATAATTACATTGACCAATCCCCCCTTGGTAAAAAAGGGGAGGGGAGGATATATAACCCCCATTCCCTGCATTGATGCCAATGTTTATCATTAATGATTAAGTCTTTTTTAGTTTCAGGGAATTGCCAATTAGGAAAAAGGAAGCAACCCCCCCCCCCCCCCCCCGTCCCACAAACACACACACATGGCCATGTCTGGGTGTATATCATGCATGAATGGTATAAATATACATGATATATATATATATATATATATATATATAGATATATATATATATATATAGATATATATATATATCCCTTAAAGGTGAAATATTGGTAAAGGCACCACTGAAAACAGTTTTGAAATATTTATTTACTAGATTTTAAATGAGGCCTTGAATAAGGTTTTCCAACTTACATGTCAACCAGAGAAATTAAGATATCAAAGTCCCTTTATTTTTTTTTTAAATATTTTTAACAGATGCCTAAACAGAGAGTAAACACAGACCAAACAAATAATTAACAGTTTTGAGACAATTTCCTAAATTTCTTAACATGTTTTAGAAGAAAAAAAACATACAATGTTAGCCAAAGTGCTAACATTTTAGCCAGTCTTTTTGAGAGAGGGAGAGAGGGAGAGAGAGCCTGAAAATTAAGGCTGCTAAGGCACAGCCAAATACTGTTTATGTTTTCAGAAAATGGTCAAGCATTTCCATCAGTGTGGCAAATTCAAAGAAGATTTGGATACCATCATGGCAACTTTCCTATATCTTAAAAATAGGAATTATGTAAGTTTAAACATCATAAATAATATACTGCCTTTTTAGCTCGGCTACTAAGTCATTTGAGCTACGGGGAAGACACCACCTCTGTCACTGTCGTTCACTGATACCAGTACTAAAGTTGTTACTGAACTTTTGTTGGAAAACATAACCCATTGATCCCCCCCCCCCCCCCCCACGAATTGTTCTAGCAAGGCCTAGTGAAACCATCTGTAATGTCCAGGTTTGCTCAACTGAAAATTTGCCAGAGACCCCCCCCCCCCCCCAACTCTGTTGTACAGGGTTGCAATTTCCATTCATTATGTGGGTTGGATGGGGTTTTTGACACCCCCTCACTCACATATAGGCCTTTGTAATGGGGTATACCACATCTCATCCATCAGTATGCATCAAACTGAGCGCATTTATACTTGTACTAAGATTCAAAATTGGTAGTACTTGCTTTATACATGTACTTGTCACACCTAAAAAAATAATAACTTTTCAAATAATAGTCAAGTTTATCATCAGGAAACCCGGAAAAATTACGCAGGTTTGCTTTATGCCTGTAGCCCTTGTTATATTATAGTAGCTAGTATATGTAAATGCAATTACAAATGTTACATCATTTTGTAATATAAAGGCTGTACTGCATATATATTGCTTCCTATTTATAAATCCTCATACACATGTGATGCTGTTTTTGCACCTTTCTCTTTATACACTGAGTAAAAACATTTGTTGACCCAATATTTACAATTTTTATATGCAATATAGCACTTCTGTTTATTCATTTATATACCTGCACTTACTTTGTAAATATTATTAATATGCCTGGTGCTGAGATTGTCTTTCGTTGGTAACATGTTTATCAGTTCTGTTTTATATACTCCTAGAATTTGTTCTACTTGTCCAGGTGTTCAGAGAGCCATACATGCATCAATGATTAGAGGAAAGATGACGTAAATGTTCCACGCCTTACCAAACTTAGAGCTGTGAACAAAGTATAAATGCAAGATGGGCAAGGTGCACAACTACACTGGCAAGCAGTTGCAGGGTAAATTCCTAGCAGAGAACATTGCAGAAAAGGTACACCAAGGTAAGTTTGAATTTGATCATATTTTCTTTTGTAAAGTCCATGGCAATTTAATATGCTGATGAGTTTAATAATCTGTGAAACAAATATCTTACATGTTGAACATTAGCAGTGATGCTGACCTAAATTCGCCTGCCTGTTTCTAATTCTCTCCATTCATTTTTATTCTAATAAACATTTTGGCTTGCTGCTTGATGGAGCTGAGCCACGCTAACCTGACCATCTCTAACCTTACAGTGTCATTTGTCAAACCTGCTGATCATTGGCTATTTTTTTTAAATTGATGCAGTTTGGAACATGTTTACTCCCTATAAAACATTGCAGATATTCTGGTTATCAAATATTCATAATATAATTATTTACAGTTACAATAAATAAAAACCAGGCCCATAGCCTTACTGTTAATTACTTCATATTTACACATACTTTCATTTGTGCCTTTAAAAATACATTGTCAGGTCTATTGTCTGTAGAAATCATTCTGGAAAAGGACATTTCATAATTAAATCATCAAATCATGTATTTTTTTCCCATAACCTTTCATATACGATCAAATATATACACATTCAAAAGAAGTTTCTTTATTCCAATGAAATATTCTAACTCTCTCATAGATTTAAGAAAGATGGGCACTTAACAGGAAACAGTATTAATGTTATCCTTATGCAGTGAATTAATATTAACAAGTATAGTCTTGACCTTTCAGTGTGATGTACATGCTAGGCTTAATTTACTCTGTCAATATTTAGGTATCTATACAACAGATTTTGTTAATAATATGGCACATAAAATGAAAAAAAAAAATGATTATTAATCGATCAACTTTCAGTCATTGAGTATGATTTTAAAACTGATTCGTATCACATTTATATATATATATATATATATATATATATATATATATATATATATATATATGCATGCATTGTCTGTGTATTTGTATTTGCAGAAGCAAAGCTCCTATATACAGGTAACTGCCTTCACTGTTTGGAGAATGCAAGGATAATATGGGATTGCAGATGGAGGAGAGGTAATTCTTTCAAAACTATTATATTTGTGTTAATATATTCAGCAAGTATTAAAGATAGTTTTAACCTTTTTTTAAGTAAATACATATATAAAGAAAAATGTTGAAATTGTTAATTTTTTGTGGAGATAGAACAGATTATTGGTCAGTTATTGTCTGTAATGTAAATGTAAAGATATATTTGATATAATAATGTATAATTATTTTCACTTCTAAAGGTTCCCATTGACCATAAAAAAACTATTTTTGTAGTTATTGTTTAAATTTTGTGGAGAAAAAACAAAAGTTTATTTTCTGTAATGTAAATTGATTGGGCGTCAGACTTTCAAAGAAATCTAAAAAAATTTATAAAAAAATTAAAGGGATAATTGCACTGAACTATATTCTTGCATATTTCTCTCATGTTTCTTACATTTTCAATCTCTCTTTTCTGTTTATTATTTTGTATGCAGGGAATGAGATCTCCAACACCTGTGAATGTTCAAGATGGGGACTGTAACATCACTGTAACATATGGTGGATGGCCAGGAACTGTCAACCCATGCAAGTTATTTCTACTTCCACTGGAGGCTTGCCATTTTGGATATTTAACCTGGAGTATCCCAAGGGACTAAAAAGACCTTCAGGTTTCTTGATTTTGGGGTAATTGAATGCACCTCTAACTGCCCTCCCACTGTCAATAGAGCTGGTTGGTCAGATTTAATGTTTTAATGCTGCATTTTCCTCTATAATATATCAACAATATAGGAAATATCAGTTAACGACTATTTCACTTTAATATTCTTGTGTTAAAACCTTAATTAAATCAGGTAATTATCTTATTATTTTTATGGAAAAACGTTTACATTTGCACCCTTGTTATAGTGTAGGCATTCTCTTCAACTCCCTCCAGTTCGAATTTAATTGATGCAAAAGTCATTTATTTACCAAGGACCTTTTTTTTGGAATTCATTATCAGAAGCTTCACACAAAGTATATGCCTTTTCTGTAGAAAGATTTGGTGACATATAAGTTAAATCCATTTCAATTGTTTGACTTGTGTTCTGATCATCTTTTACTTTAAAGATTCCATTAATTTACAACACTATAAATTTATTGATGCACTTTTATCAATTTTTCAAAGATATATTATAAATAGATTTGGGCCCCATTGTTAAAAAGACAAGCAACCTTAATGAGATAACACACAGCATTCATGATAGTAATCATAATAATATTGCACTAATTGCCAAATTTTATATGTTTAGTTGGAGACGATTTAACTGCCATGCAGTGTGGTCAAAATGTTTAAATATGTTTGCTTCCTAATGATGCCTTTTGGAAGATCAGTATAATCTGAATAACTATATACCTTAAGTATACGTGTTGTACATGTTCATGATCTGTTGAATATTTCATACAATAAAGAAGTGGTGTGATATTATGTGTGAGCATGCATTTTTAATGCCTTTTCCCAAATTAGCCAAGATGCATTTCCCTCTGTGGATATCTTGATATGATTTTCGGGACACTTGACTGTCAAACAGGAAGTTACAACTCTATCATCATAAGGAGGTCTATTTTTACGTAATATTTTTACTGGTAAAATCTAAAAAAAAACATGTTATGAGAAACCTGAAGTACACAGATACAAATAAAGGGTTCGTCCAGAGTGACAACACAGAACGTTTTGAGAAAGATTATGGAAACCTGTAACAGTTTATAGCTCCAAGTGCAAAGCACTGTTATTTATTATAAAGTAACAATGTTTTGTTATTCTACATATCAAAGCACCGTGAAATAACGGTGCAATGCCCTGATTCCAGTTTAAATCACTGTTTATTCACGTCTCTTAGCACTGTAAAATAACGGCATATTGTCCCGTAAAATAACAGATGCCCGTTATTTCCCGTGGCTAAGCACCGTTTATTTACGTCCCAAAGCGCTGTAAAATTACGGTGCAATGCGACGTTATTTAACGCACTGCGTTATTTCTTTGCACGTAAAATAACGGTGCATTGCACTGTCAACTTTGCTGCCGGTGCAAAGCACCGTTATTTTACGTGCAACTTTTAACAGTGTCCGCTACAATACATTTCAAAAAGTGTGGATTTCGGCGAAACCAAGACATGCATGTAACGTTTCATCATTGCAATGAACAACCCCACGTAATATTTCTTTTTATCTTTTTTTTTTTTTTGCAGAGTAACTTGTTGAGTCAAATTAGAGAACCAAGTAGTTTATATATTGCAATTGTGATGACTAGATTGTAATATGTAAATATTTTGAGTTTGATCTCTAACTTTTTATTTGTTTTTTTTTGTGTGTATTAGTCTATAAAATATTTGCAAGTTGGCTCGATGATAGTTATTTCATAGACAGACCTACAGCCGAATTAGTCATTTCAACCTGCCGGCCCACCCAGGCGGCCACGTGCAGAAAATTATTTTTTTTCTTACGGAATCAACGATCATTTTTTTCACATATCTATTTTTTGTTTGTCCTAGGTACTTAAGTTGTTCATTGCTGGATGAAACAATGTTATATATAAATATATCACAGAAATCGAAATAAACATCGAGTTGTTCATAACAAAGAATTGTAGAAGATTTTACGTCCTAATATAAGCTGGCGAAAGTTTACATATTTTGTCTCGTGTGCTTCCATTAAATGCCATTTTAAATAATCATGTCAATGATACTTTTTATTCTGCTTATTCCAAGGAATAGGTGACCAAGTGTTTATACATTCTGATTTTGACCTGCTGCAATTAGTCAGCATAAGGTGCGGCTTACAATTACACACAACAGTCGCAGGATCAATACAACAGTAAAATCTTGTGGTCATAGCACAAGCATTTCTGGAGATATTGTGTAACAGGCATAACATTATATATACAACACTACAAATAGTTGAAAACTGTTATCAGCAAATTTTGAAGTAAACATTTAAAAATAATTCAATTATAAATAAGTCAATTTATACTCTTCAATTACATATTCTCTAAAATATTGGTTTAGTGTAATATAAAAGCTAAAGTATTATATGTTCTGTTTTACCTGGGAAAAGTAGAATATAACCCTTTTGGCTTGTAGAAACCGGATTAACATACATACCAACACACTGTGCATATTACTGTAAAATAGTTGCATCCTTTCCCAGTTTCCCCAAGATATTCAGTAATAGACATTTCATTATGTCTACCAGCACAATTTTGTCAAATACTGTTAAACAACAAATTGATGAAAATTAGTCCGATTCTATTCATATTTTGCATGCTAATATTTTGAGATCTCGCACAGTATTAAAACAAAAATACTAACCAAAACAAAATATTAGCTCAGCAACCTAGAAAACTACGAAGCGTCTTACAATCAAGGAGAACAACATCACCCAGTAGCTCGAAAATATGTCACCTTTAACTAATTTCGGGTTTTCACGGATTATTTCCAAAAGACCCTTCGGGATTTTTTTTTTTTTTTTTTGTTCCCAGGTTTAACAGATACAAGTTCCGCACTCTTAATGAAATGGCGGTCAGACGACGGTCAAAGAGCCATCATTATAGCTGAAGTCACATATACTCAGCATAACGAAAAGGGAATAAAATGGGAACAAATTCCGCTACCTCACTTCATATTTTGACCAACAGCTCGTAAAACTATTGAATTTATGGTGTGGCCTAACACCTGACCAGACCGGTCCTGTCAGTATGTTTTACGCGCAGCTGGTATCTGTCAAATCATGGTCATGGTTTAATTGACGTCGTTTCGTTTCAAAGGTTAACTTTAGTACAGAATGGATTCTTCAGAATTACTGAAGCGAAGATATATGGTTACAATTTTATAAAGTAATAACCAACTGACCTGTAAACTGACTCATTTATTTACATATTTCATGTAGTTTAGAAGGTTCATGTATTTCTGAACTATACTCAGATAAATCACAAGCGAACGAGGAACTTTATCTTGAAGGACAGACGTTTGGACAAAAGTTTTGTGATCTGTAGAAAATCACTTATTGTATTTACTGAAAACTCTCCGGCTTTTGTTGAATCTACCACAAGGACTCGCATGCACCTCACACATATTCCCGACAGGTTGGAAAGTGTACTTAGTGTTATAATTATTATTATTATTATTATTATTATTATTATTATTATATTCTATCCTTTTTAACACTTCATTTATTTTTTTCAAAGGAACAACATAAATCATTTCTTTCTTTACTACATTTATATACTGGCCAGCTACAGTCCGTTCCATCTCCCAAACCCACCTTTTTTTTTCGCAATTATAGGTATATAGGTGCATTATACGGGGCTGAACTTCAGGGTGCTAAAACAGTAACTGAACATACATTTCCGTTTTTTATTGAGTCCAATGCTTATAATCGGCTTCTTCTATACTATACTGTTAATAATACATGAAAATTTTATCATTCGTATAAGTTGTATAGAAAAAAATAAGCATAGTTTCTTAACCTTTTTCTTCACGTTATGTGTACGTGACGTCATTTACAAATATACCAAAAATGGGTTCATCATAAACATGCATAGATCAGCTAGAACATGAAGTGAACCCACATTTTCTCACAAACAAATATTGATTCAACGCCTAATAGGCTCCTACTACATTCACATATAAATAATATATAATAGTATTTAATGTTGCAAATGTGCAGTAAAAGATATAAGCGTCACTTCTTGACATTTTTTTTCTGGAAGTGTACACGAATTCAATAACAATAATTCCAAAAGTGGGTTCTCTTTGACAAAATAAATGTGGGTTCACAGGCAGACGTGGGGAACTCCGTAAAAATAAAAATGTGGGTTCACTAGCTGTCTACTATGCATTGAACCAATAATGTGAGTTCACTTGTCGTTTAAGCCCCCTTAAGTTCAGCTTCAAATAATGCACCCAATTATATTTTGATCGAACAAAATTGCACTGAGGACAGAATTAGAAAAAATGAGTTATTTTCAGTGTCATGATGCGTTTTAAATAAATATTATCCATTAACAACCTGTTGGACGTATCTGTGCATAAATACATGACTATGGCGTCTCTGTTTGTCCTTCATTTCAGGGAAGCTGAATGACGTAGGCGTATATATGTGACGTAACAGTGACGCGCGTGCACAAGCATCACTGTAGGAAATGAGCATTTGTTCTTGATCATTGGTTTTCTACTTTTGGCTGTATCTTTTTTATGTAATGCCCAATAATCAGGTAATCACTGTTCTCCGCCACGTCCATTTCATGCGGATTGTAGGAAAATGTCTCCAAGTGTGGACTAGCTTCTAATAATTTGTTTAAAATTGTTTACATGAAAATCCAATACATCGAGTTTTTGTTTTCTTAAGAATTGTTTACGCAGTTACTTCTTTCCAGCCTTGGGGAAAATGTGGGCTAGATTGCCTTAGCTAAACAAAAATGAATAGACAAAAGCAAAAAAAAAAAAAAAAAAACGGGTGGACAGAGGGATGGACTACAGTTTTTATCTGTTTATAAGTGTTTCCTATATTATCGCAATGTCTGCAGTCTAAGGACTTGTTGGTTTTTCAGAATCTTGATTATCAGAAGGTGGTCTCTTACAGCGATGTCGCGTATATATATATATATATATATATATATATATATATATATATGTGATTGCATTCATTTTAATTTGTACTGCAATTGCACTTAACTGGCAATGAAGTGAAGCATGGGCTTACTAATAAGTTATCGGAAGGATATTAAAGCCGCCGGAGGTTATGTTTATTCCATTAATAAAACAGCAAGACGATAAAAGCTCATACATGTTAATCAAATCGAAAGTTAATTAAATCTCCGTTCACCCGCCCGGTCCAACCCCGTAACACATCCGTTCTAGTAACACGGATCACTCAGGTAGCATGGTCACCCGGTAACACAGTCACCACAGTATCTGGACCACACCAGTAACACACGAACACCCCGGTAACATGAAAACCCCGCTATCTCGAACAATTCAGTATAATCATCCTGATATCACGACAACTTTTCTGGTTCCGTACAGATAGTCGTTTTCCCTGGGTGTGAATTGTTTCTACCAAGTGAAAAGAAATGATGTTACTCACCAAGCCTGGCGGCGGCCATCAAGACGACCACAAGGAACCACCGGGTCATCTGAAAGTACAATTTTGAAACAACTATTCATTAAGTCGTCTTAAGACACATAGTTTTGAATTATAAAATCTATACGTGTAAAGTGATTCCAATTCCAACTGTTTGTCCTTCCCTTTTACTGTCCACATATTCTTGGCATGTTTGAATATGGTTTCTTCAACACGGTGTTTATGCTTAAAGTGGAGTTCCTGCCATTAATATTGATGCTCAATCATTGAATCCGAACAAAAGTGAATAACCATTATGTACTTGTACAGACTGCTGACTGTTGAACCTGACTTGAAGGAAAAACACATTCACGGCTGCCAGGAAGTCTTAGTGAATCTTTACAACGGTTTCCCCGAACAAGTATTTGCTATGGATTATTCAGTGGCACGCAGAATCGAAAACCACACTCCTTTGAATCGGGTTCAGCTGAAGCGTAAAGCACCTGTTCCCTTTCTTTAATGTTGGCCTGTACGTGTATTAGGCTTTATGGAACCTATTGTTGTCTGCGGACGTTTTGTTCATTTTCTGTAAAATGGGCCTGCATATTTGACTTGAAGAAAATCACTGTGGTTCTGGGCATTAGGTATGTGTTTGTTTTAAAAGAAATTTTGTTCACTTTCTCAGATGGGTTGAGTTGTCTGGATGACAATACTGAAGCCAAAGGATGTTTTGTTCATGTCTTTTAACATGGGCCCATGTATTCGGTTTGATGCATTTGATCCATGTATTCGGTATCAGGAAAATTGTGTTGACTCTGTATTATGGGTCCGCATGTTTTATTTGGAATTAGATACTTCGGTCTTAGCATGGGCCTTGTTTGCTGGGAAAATGGGAGGGAGGGGGCACTCAATCAAAAATAGTACCGACAAAAGCCCCGCCACGACAAAATAAGGATAACCGCCAAAAATCTCAGGACAGCCCCCCCCCCCACCCCACCCCCCATGATGAAACCCCACTTCTTAAGTCGCATAATTTTCTTCACTCTCACAAAATATTAAGAAATATATACTGAAATCATGTGAACATAATTTTTGCTCTAATTTTACCGCTTTATTACTAACTTCTTATGATTTAAATTCGATTTAAACATTCAAAAACATTGGCTAAAATTTATGACGATTCAATGATATTTAATTTTCTCAATAGAAATACTTGAAAGAATATTGGAGAAAAATGCTTGACAGAATTATCTTGCGATTTAAATATCAAGCGTTTTATAACCCAAAAAGGTACTTTGTCCCTCAACTCTTAAACAATTTGATCATTTTCTTTAACACGCGGGAGGGCGTGTGTGTGTGTGTGGGGGGGGGGGGGGGGGGGGAGTGATAAAGAAACATTCGAATGGAGGGAATGGAGGGGGGGTGGGGCGGGGATTAGGGACAACACTCTGGTGCGAGTGATCGTATGGCGTGGGTTTCTAGCAGACTTAATATAAAACTCTCGTTTGCAGAAGTATACGGATTAATACCAAAGTGCGAGACGCGACATCCTGCGCTCCTCCCGAAATTAAAGCCAGCTATTCATCTGCCTGTCCTGTAGAATGTATGTGGTTTCTGGCTTACTCTGCGTACATATTAATAAATGAACTGTCGGTAATTCCTGTTAAGAAAAGTTCTTGGTATGCCTCTTTGATGGATATATTGAGTTTGTTTATCTAGAAGTTGTTAGTATAAACATGATACATGCGCCAATGTTGACCAACAAAAAAATTTAATCTAAGGTGGTTGGTAGCATATATGCAGAAGATAATTGCAAAACGCCCTTTGCAAAAAAAAATCTTGTTCGTCTGACTTGCCTTCAGTAGTCCTTTTTCAATGTGTTTGGATTGTTATGGCGGGCTTCCCATGTTATAAACACGTTATATATAATCAAAGCGAACAGCCTGTGTGCAGTTAGATAAGCGTTTGCCGTTCTATTTTATGAAAGTGTTGATGGATTATATTTAGCTAACAGACATCATATCTCGGAATAGGCCCCTTTAAGCGTATGTTATTCTATTTCCCAGACGTTTTCCGTCGCAAACGAGGGAGCGCGCCCCCCCCCCCCGACATTATAGTCTGTATGTCTGGCTGGAAGGATGTACAGAAGTCTGAGAACATATTGTCTACTTTCTGCAAAACTGTTCCTCAACATGCATGGCGTATTGTGGTCTAGCTTTTATCCATATATTTGTATCGTATATATATTTACCTTGTGTGCATTGCACCCATGTGACCAGCTGATACATAAAAGTGTCCAGATACTGGACCAGAAAATGGGTAAAATGTAATGAAAAATGTTGAAAAGGTTCATGGGGCGAAACAAGTCAAGTATTTAAATGCAGCAAGTGTAACCTGACCTCACCCGTTTATAAACTAATAAATCTTCACGTCTCACATGGACATGAGCTATCCACGCACCCATGTGTACTGACGAATACACACTGCTACCACCATGTAGCAGTCTACCTTACCCACCCCTCTCTCAAGGGGCGTTAATACAGGAGTATGGGGGTATATACCCCCCCCCCCACACACACTTTTTAGCAAGGAGGGATGGTCAATGTTACCTTATCCCAAGATTTTCTGCGAATATTATTTATATATTGGAAATGACATATATTTTAATCATTAGAAATATAGACTTTGGTTCCATTTCTGAGTTAATACTTTGAAATTATATATATTAACCTGGTTTATAGGAGCTGGAAACATAATATATTATTTTATAATACCTTATACTCATTTTTTTTATATAATTTGAAATGTGTCACATAGACAATAAACGGTTTATATATATATGTGTGTGTGTATGTGTGTGTTTGTTCAAAATAAAGTTGCCCAATTACCCTCCAACCCCTTGCCCTTGAAGATAAATTGACGCCACTGCCTCTTTCCACTGTGAAACTCCTCCTCCTATAAACACCAAGGTCACACCATCATCATTAACACTCTTATTTATCCTGGTTAAGCTATACTTTCGGTCTGCCATAACCATATAACAGGACAACTCTGCAGAAGTCGCCACTCTTATTTAATAATTTACGCCATGTTCATATAATTTATAGGAGTATTTATAATAAATAATATATATTATATAATTTATAATATATATCATATATATAGATTTTTACTTTGAAGATAACGAGCGCTATATCATAATTTTAACGTGCGACATCGGGGTTTTGGGGAGTACACAAAATGGCAGTCCTCATGAACGCTTTCGAGATACTAAGAGAAATACATGCAACACGAAGATACTCCAATGACAGCGTCCAGGCGAGAGTCTATCGGCAATGTTTAATAACCATGCACCCGAAATCTCTCAAATTATAGTAGGATTCCTATTTCCATTCAAAAAGAAGGCTTAATTATAGGAATTCTTTTTGTGTTACCTTCATCCTCATACAGCAGACGCTGCAACCAACAAGTCATGGGTCCTACTTTGTTTAGAATGATAATAATAAAAGCTTGAAATCTGCATCTAAAGGAATGCAAGTTTCCGCCATGTGGGGGTCCCTATTGTGGAATGCTCTCAAAACCGTGCTTGCATTCTATTTCACTAGGATGGAACACTAGGATTAGGGTTAAAGCTAGGGTGCTCAAAATCGTGTATGTTTCTGGTCCGCGAGATCACAGGATTTAGGACACCTTAACTAAATTTATGGTTTCCAAGGAGTATTTAACAGAACCTCTTACGATATTTAGTAAGGAATTTCTGGGTAAAAATTTTACAATACAGGACAGACTGACTGCAGGACGACGAAAGGGCATCGCGATTCCACAGATGACTTTGAAAGTTTCAGTCAGCTGAGTAAAATTCATTTTATGATATCACGGTTACGTCCATTTTAAAACTCAAGAACCATTCTTTCTTGATAAATTATTTTTTAAGGATCGACAGCGGTACTTTCAAACTCGAAATCGAAATTCGAAGTAAATATACAAACAGGCAGAGAGAGAGAGAGAGAGAGAGAGAGAGAGAGAGAGAGAGAGAGAGAGAGAGGGAGCTTGAGAGCTTATTCTCTTGATCTACTTTCATTCTCACAGTTGTCTTGTTTCCCTGTGACTGACCATCGTATGTTTATCTTTGTACCCCGACAGTAGTGGCTATCGTAGGAGACTAGTCACAATGTCAACAGCGTTTTGACCGGCAGCCTGGGAGATTTATTCTTGGCAACAGTTTACGTTTTCCTAGCAAACAGTGCCCTTAGACTGTTTACATTAAAGCACAACATATTAGAAGTCCGTGACGTAGGGTCTGTCTGTGTGCATACCGGAGGACAGACTAGTTTACTTGTGAAATAAAATGCATTGACTGACATTCCGTAGTGAAAGCCACTTCCAAAATTTGTTTCACACGGGTATATATACATGACCACTCACCACGGAGCCCACCATGACCCTTACACTAGTGTCTTTTTTTGTCAACAATGTGACTTTAAGGATGTCAACTGAGTTTGACACACAGAGACGAGTGAACGAGTACCAATATTCCTGCTCCTCCACGACATTAAAAGCTAAAGCGATAAAAAGATGGCGCTCGATCGCCCTAGTTGAGGGAGTGAGGTGTCCCCGCTTATGCAGGGGCGGATCTAGGATTTTGAAAAAGGGGGGGGGGCGGGTCCAACCCAGTAGGACTTATGAAAACCTTAAAAAAAGGTCCCAGGGTCTGGAAAGGGGGGGGGGGGCAGTCCAGGCCGCAAAATTTTCCCTGAGGCCCTTAAAAGTTATTTCTGATGAAAAAAAAAGGGGGGGGGGGTCCGTACCCCCTGGACCCCCAACCCCCTGGATTCGCTTCTGATTTAGCGGTCCTGCAACAACGATAAAAGTGATAGCTACGAAAATGTTTAATTATAATGCCCAAATATAAGGGGAAATTTAGAGGAGATAGAGAATAATAGCAAAGATCTATATATGTTGGCATTTTGAATGATCCAATGTTAAGTCTAGCTCGCTTAACAAGTCTGCTGACTTAATGGATGTGATGCCAGGCTGATTCTACACACACACACACACACACACACACACACACACACACATATATATATATATATATATATATATATATATATATATATATATATATATATATATATATATGGCTCTTAGGCAAAGGAAAGCCATTTAGGGTCTTTCATGTAAGCGTCATTCTGTTGGCTAGACGTAACATGAAATTTGCTTTCAAATTGCCAAGATCATGAGAAGCGGAACGACTGATACCTTGATGCGTATAAGGTCATGAAAGCAAAATATGGCCAGTACAGGTAAAAAAAATGATTTAAACTAAGGGGACACTAGATGAATGAGGAACTTTCCAAACAATAGTGATTTGTTTGAAATGGGCGTGTGCCGGAATTACTCACAAATGACAGAAGAACCATTCACAATGGCACTGAAACTTGCCAAAAGCAGTATACCGAATGCCGTAAATCTAGACGTTTAGGATCTGGACGCATAAGACGTTTAACGGGTTAACAGTGAAGTCTTCTGCGGAGGGGATGCATCCCTATCTCGCATATAATACCCCCTCCTATGTCCAGAATGAACAAAACATGTAATGGGATATTTATTTGATAACAGCTACCGCATGTTACATGGGTTATGCAATTTATTGAAAAGTGGATTTGTAGTGTCATAACTGCTTCCAGTACTAAATCCCACAATCACGAACGGAATCTCACGAAATTTAAGGGCATTTCGGGAATGGACCAAAGAAGAATCGGTAAGATTTTTGTTTGGGTCCGAAACATGATCCGGATTCTGGAACATCATTAAAGAATATTCACAAATGAACGGTCACTTTTGCACGAATAAACCTGCAAATATTGGCCAAATATATGAATGCGAAGACGATATTGGGAGCATCAAACACCCCCCCCCCCCCAACACACACATACATGCATGCGCAGGCTTGCATTCATTAGAATGCAGATTTCTAGTTGTGTATTTCTAAAAATATACAAACATCGATCTGTATATATGACTGATCACTAAACTGAAGAAGAGACTTGACATGATAAATCATAGGTTTAGAATTCAATAGAGTGGCATCATTTGCTACATTGGCGTGTCTGGAATAATAATGTAAGCTGTGTCATAAGTATCATTGTATTATTAGTATTATTGTGTCTTTAATATCGAGCACCACAAGAACTCCGCAGCCTGTGCTTGTAAGTATTTGTTTATATTCATTACATCTTAAAAGAATCCTCTCTCCTGTATAAGGGTGTGTCCCCGGACATCGCCCCGTGATCCAGAGTCGTCCAACTGGTTTTCATTGGCCTATTCTGACTTGGTACAGAGGCGCTTTGGCCGCGGTGTATCAATAAAGGTGAATAAAGCCGGGCTCTTCATATTTCAACCCAGTCCACAATCGGGTGCTTTATCCGGACTTGCTGTATGATTTCAATAACCTAACAGGCTATAATGGTCCAGAAAGCCCACAGGACAATCACGGGCTCCATGCACCTCGGCGGGGATGGACCGTCCGCCTCCCTTAACACCCACAAATACAAGAGCCAAACAGCCTTCACCGTGATTTTAGACAGCAGTATTGCTACCAAATTGCTTAGTAGACAATAAATGTCAGCGGTATGGAAGGGCACATGAAATTCCATTTGCTGCCCCCTGCGATTGACGATCAATGCTGAACGACCTTCAGTGCTGAATAAGGTATTTTATTTAATGACCTGGTACGCCGGACGCCCTGGTGGTGACCTCGGGCTCCTTTCTTACCCCCGCGCGGTCCCACGGACTCGTCCTGGCACGACTTAACCAATACGCTTGAAGTGAACAAACAACTGGCTTCAGGTCAATATACCCAAAGGATTATGGGTCATCCTGAAGTCCCGTGTTTGTCCCTACATGTCCGAGTGGACTGGGGTTTGTCCAAGTAATCCCGCACCCTAATCTGAATCGTGCATGTAACCTCCAAAAATATAAAAAATCAAGATCTATAGAAACTAAAAGTTTAATATGTAGGAAACCTACTGGACAACCTACAGGACGACCTACAGGACAACCTATAGGAAGACATACAGGAAGACCAACAAAACGACCTACAAGACGACCTACAGGATAACCTACAGGACAACCTACAGGAAGACATACAGGAAGACCAACAAAACGACCTACAAGACGACCTACAGGATAACCTACAGGACAACCTACAGGAAGACATCCAGGAAGACCAACAAAACGAACTACAAGACGACCTACAGGATAACCTACAGGACAACCTACAGAAAGACATACAGGAAGACCTACAGAACGACCTACAAGAAGACCAACAGGACGTCCTACAAGCAGGAAGACCCACAGGACAACCTTCATGACAAAATTTCTGAGTGTTCATTACCCAGTCATGATATGGTACCAAATTCTTAATGTCGTAAGGTGTATAGTTGGTCGTCTATAAATCATTTTGTACACATCCGAAATATGCCCAATTTGATATTAATACAGGTAAAATCCAACCATTTAATAAATGTATCAGCATTAATAGCCGAGAACCATTTATACAAGAAAAAAGTAAATCGATTTCATAGATAAAGTCCAGGAGGTTGTTTATGAAGGAAACGTTCACTGCATGGCCGCTGCTTGTTTCATGCCGAAGGAAATACGTGTAATTTTCATATCAAAACAGATGGCCTAAAAGTATTCTATCGTAAAACAACAGAAACTGTATAAACGTATCAAAACAATAACCTAATAGTATTCTTTCTTAAAACAATAGAAACGGTTATATTGTTAAATTTAGTAAATAATATAATAAATAAGGGGTTCCAAAAAGAGCATTTTTAATTACACTGTGGTCAAAAGAACCTATACACTGGAAAGTGAAAGTACTATATAGCGACATCATACACTTTCTCTGACTCATCATTCATTGATCAATTTGATTTACTCGGAAATACATAGCGTTACTTATCAATTAAATAATAATCACTTATAATTTGATATGTCACTCGTTAATGGAGATATTTTTTTTTCAGTCCAGATTTACTGGAGAATGAATGGTCGTTCATTTCCCTGTGATGCGTTGGTAATACGAGTTACCAATTTAACGAATCAACCGTGTCCATGTTGTGAATGTACACAAATGGTAAGCTAATGTGTATTCCTTTAAAATCCTTAACAAGCACACAGGGGAACAAAAAAGCATAAAATATTATTAAAGTATTAAAGGATTAAGAATTGAATGAAATACAAAAAAAATTATCATTAAATATAAATATTTAAGCTAGTGTATAATATATGTAAATGTCTTATGTTTTCAATATAATGCATAAATTTTCATAAGGGTCACTTTACACATTAGAGAGCTTACCAAGGATAAGTGAAAAATAAAAATCAAATGTGAAAATATAGGCTGATTAATAAAAGTTTAAAAATGTTTAACATAGGCGTTACCGCAAGACACACTCAAATGTACACATTTGGGATTTACCAAACTACAATTAATAAGGCGGAAATTGTTGGAAAATGAGTAAAATAATCATATATATCGTGATCTTAGGAGTTATGTGTACTCATACTGCGTGCATGTGCACGTGTGTCAGAGAGAGAGAGAGAGAGAGAGAGAGAGAGAGAGAGAGACCACGAATGAATATTAAGTACAGAAACAAGTACAGTATACGCATATCATGTATGAAACGTATTTTAAGACCTATAGCTTCATGATTTTAACAGTTCCGATTGGATATTAATATAAGATCATACAGAATATAAAAATGCGCTACTAAAGTAGCGACTGATAGGCTTGATGAGTTCAGATCTACCCCATCGGTTCTACAGAAGTGTGAACTTATGATCGAACATGTCCCATGATAAGTTTTGATCACCCGGCATCGAAGGTGACATCAGATTTTTCTGGACCAGACTTTATTTCCATTGTAAGGTTCTGCTCATGGGATTTCATTTTGTGAGAACATAAGTTGGAACAAATTATATTTCACGTGAGTTGGGAAACATCAACTACCAGAAAACGACAGTCAGATTAAGAATACATAGACTTACGTGCTTACGTGCTTACGTGCACCGTGCAATGCCTTTTCACATTGAATGAAGTCCTGCAGACATGCTGAGGATACGAAAAGGCGCTTTTAAAGAAACGGAACATACCTTGGCCCTTCTCCCACTTGACTGCTATCCTATCTTGCTGTGCTGGCAGCTTATCAGAGATCAGTCAGTGTTGAAGCCGCAGTCCTTGGTGCGGGTGTAAAAGTCTTCGCTTGCTCCTGAATGGTGACCGGCCGCTACTTTATCACCACGCCCATGCCATCGCTGTCCAGCAGGTGTCCCCAAGTGGAACGTGCCGTGGGTTCCTCGTGTACATATACGGGGTTAGATCAATTTAGCCTTGCGCCCCTTCCATGTTTCCGCTTTGCAGGGTCCAATTAGCATGAAAAGTACTGCCCAATTGGGACCCGGGGTTTTACCTCCGCCACCAATTCTATTGAAGACTCGGGACAAACCAAGAGGTCACCGGCTACCTCTTCGCGGGTACCGCACGTTGTAGAATTCATAGTGCTCCATACTATTATATACATAGATTGGGCTTGGTTTAGCGAATTCTATTGGCTTCAACGTGCCGCAGTGAACTCTGTTAGAAAGCAACAAACGGTCCAAGTCTATAAAAAGTCTTTTTCCTCAACGGTGCGTCTTTCATTAATAGGGATTATTAAGTTTTTAACATTAATTTATGTTTAGGCTGAGGAATCGAATGGGGCTGGGTAGGGACACAAGGATTCAGGAGATTTAAATATTTGCAGTTTTGAATAAATAAGATCATGAAAGCTATATAGATACATATTAAATAGTGATCTTCCACGCCTCTGGTAACAGGAATTGCCGATCCGTCAGTACAACTTGAGTACTTCCTTACTGTCCATATGTCCCCTGCTGTGTGTGTGATCGTGTGTTTTTATGAAAGACATTTCCATTTATTTGCATTTTTATTTAAAAATAAAAGTATGGAACTTTGTTTATTTTAATTTTGATTTTTATATATAGCTGCTTAAACGAATCCAAACTTGGGTTACTTTGGTGACACACAGGCGCTTGCTGGTTATCTGATGAAACCGCACTTTGTTCTCATACTGCGGTCAAAGCAGAAAATGATGACAGGCTTGGGGCAATATATAGAGACCAAGCGATTTTTACGTATAAAATACATATACTACCTCTACCTTGAATGCAAACATTGGCTTTTTATTATAAACTGCATCGTAGAAGCTCACGGCCAAGTTGTAGTTCCTGATAGAATGACCAGGAGTGCTAATGTCTTCCTGTTGTACACTTTGAGCGCTAAAGAAAGCAACGTGTTTATCTCTCTGGTATATCTTTGTTTTTAACTCTATCTTTGGTCAGAAAAGGTCATGTGAGCTAGGTATAATCCATTTTCTTTACAACCAACCGTTGTTAACAGGATATATAACATGAAGTTATAATGTATATCGTAAGGATGGACACGTCTAATTGTCTATCAGGCAGATGAGGTATAATATCATATTGGAAACCTGAAAGTAGGCCTTTCTAATTTTACTAAATATCAGCCAACTTTCCCCTCTTCACATTTAACTTAGTTGTAACAAGTTAAATTTCCTAATAGCTTTGATCACTTGTTCTGAATAATTTCAATTACATGATTCTAGTGAATTATGCAAGTTAAAATTTTGAAACCCGTGTAAAATTAGGCTGAGCGTCATATGTTTCAAGGATTATATCAAACGTTTATATTATATACGTTTGTACGTTCGGATATAATTATTGGACCAATATTTCATTTTGATGGTATTTCGTAATGATATTCGATTCCTTGAAGGGTTGTTTACCACAATATTATAAAAAGATGTTTCCTTTGTTGAAAACTGACAAAAATCATCTCTCCTGCCAGATTTCTACGGCTGTACCCATGTGTCCGGAGTCTAAGTGCATGTTTCAGAGGACCTGAAGGTTCCTTTGGAATCACACGGAGCGTGTCTACAAGATGGCCCATTGACCAACTAACTGGACGTCAGACCCTCCTTATTCCTATATGTTATCTTCTTCAAAACGGTTGAAGGGATTTAAATGAGTTACTTAGTCAGCTTGTCAGGAGGCTAAGCAAGCATGAAGGCTGTTTGCGTCACGGACATACTATATTAAATATTCACTGGCTACATCCATAAACGACAGGTCTTACTATTATATGCATTATATACTTTGGGTCTATAATATACGAATTCTTTCGCCACTGTATAACTCAATATTTGCGTTCGTTCCGAGGTGAATTATGTATATCCGTTACGTACACAATCACTTCATATAAACACAATACACCCCATAACAAATCTATACAATGCTAGTCGTCTATTATAAGAACACTTAATTTTATAATTAAATCAGGTGCCTCTTCAAAAAATGATTTTATTATAATGACACTGTCATAGCGGGCAGTTTACTGGTGACAATGTGTATGTGTGTGAGCATGCATGTGTCTGCGAATCCTGTTGCGGGGTACAAAATTATCTTATGTAACATACGTATCACCTGATATGGCGTACCTCCTATTGAGTACAACTATTGAGTAATCTGTTTTCTTTACTTACTTCCAAAAAAATCGGAATTCCTCTTTTGGTGATGTACCTCCATGTATATAAAGGTCACGTTTGGAAACAATGTTCAAACAGACCCAAAATTTTCCCCAATGCAGGCCCCAAAACAAACGTGTGTCTTTGCCTTAACAAGTTAACATCTATACAAACGCATGCATATTTATGCGTGTGTGATTTTAAGTATACCCAAATTTTATGATTTTGGAGAGCATGTGGATTTTATATCCGAAGCCTAAATCATACAGGAATGACAAAAATCCACGAGTAGTTATACTTTTAAGTCAACGGATAAATTGTACACAAGATAATAAAGGCGGAATGCATGCATGCAATTCACCTGGGACCATGCATTCCAATATCATGGAGCTGTTTTTTATGACCTCAAATGCCATCACACAAACTCCAAGCGTAGCGGTCCGTGTTGCATTTAAAGACTTCTGTGACTGCGTGCGCTCAATAGATACCTGTCGAATTTATGGAAGCTTTTACATAATTTATTCAGCTATAAATGGGTTATTAGCAGCATATATATAGGTCAATACAGAGTTTACCTGGCACAGAAGCGTCCCGATAAAAAATGCAATTCAACTTCACTGTAATACATCATAATAACATATAACCCGCACGGAGGGCCAAACAACCGTATTAAAAACCTATATACACAAACCGTATGCTTATTGGACTTTGTAAAACAAACGCACTGATTACGTTATCAGGAAACCCTTACCTTAACCCTTAACTTAATATTTTGCTACTTGGACAACCATGGACAACCGTGGATGTTTTCACGATATAAAAAGCATGTGATTGTTTTTGACGATAGTAGAACTGTATATGTGACAGAAAAGAGCAGGTTTCAAAATAAGCGCACTTTGTCTTATTTATATTTGTTTAGCGTATTATTAGTAAGTGTTATTCAATAAAAAATGGTCTAGGGAAACAATCAAACGCATTGCTACAGGAAGCACAGTATCCTTTTTCGATGCGAAAAGGCATCATAAATCAAATGTGAAGAAAGCAGGGAAACGGCCGAAGGCTGAAGGCCATTTTATTTTGTTATGTGTTAAATGTTATATCATTGGATACATGCAGCACGTTTAGGTGCAACAGTAAAATGCTTTTGCAACTGCAAATGTCGCATTTTGTCCTTTTACTGCAGAAAAGAAAACATGCGATTTTCGAATGCAGATGCAAGTGGTTTTGTCAAGTACTAGCTCAGAATATGAACCACCAAACTAAAAAATCATTAATTAAGAATCATGTTATAAATTTCAATAATATCTTTTACCCTGACTTCATGATTTCAGCGGATCCATAGACCATACGTTATTCACTGCAATAT
The DNA here is from genome assembly GCA_026874595.1 of Sipunculus nudus. NCBI lineage: Eukaryota > Metazoa > Annelida > Sipuncula > Golfingiida > Sipunculidae > Sipunculus > Sipunculus nudus. The sequence continues at coordinate 64,142,093 of CM049307.1, forward strand.
ACACAAATCGTGATATCTGGTGGCAAAAAAGAGTTAAAATGCAAATGCATTTGTACTTGCATTCGCATTTTAATTCGCGTTTCATCATATTTTTCGTATTTGCTTTTTCATAATATTTAATCGCATTTCCACCTGGTTTAGTTGTAACATTTGCATTTAATTTCACTCATTCGCATTTGAAACAAATATTGCAATGCAGAGTCTTTTAAGGCCTTTAAAAATTGCTGTTTAATTTAGTTTCCCTACCAATTTGCCGCTCCAGGTTGCATAGGACAAATAAGGACCGGTCCTTGGTAAAGGTGCTGATTTGTGTTCTTGTCTCCTTAAAAGAATTCTTACAGGTATGGAAAATGGATTTTATTTCGTATTGATCATATGCACTTTTTAAAGATATGAAGTGATTTTTAATTTTTTTTAATCTTGCAGAATTCCAGGTATCGTGTCTTGACCGAAAATGAAAAAAAAATAATAATAAAAGATCGTTCTCTTGCACCATATTTTGTTTTGTTCCAAGATTCCGTGGAATAAACAGTTTATTTTGTATGGCCTAAGTATAAATACGACGAGTGAAAGGAAGAGCCCGCCGGTGAGTCGTTTGTAGTTTCCCCGTGACCCTGTGAGTTCTTTCCTGCCCCCCCCCCCCCCTCACCTTGTCCATATTTTCTCGCCAGGGACCCCTCGGTGTGAATAACTACTAGGTGACAACAACCCTACCCATGGTGGATGTCGCTCATGCGAAACCGAGAGCACAATAAGGTATCCCATGACACTAGTTTCAGGTGATTTCTCTTGTGGGTTTCGCATGGCTGACTCTGCCAGTTCCGCGTACCTATAACACATGATCATGGGTATCAAATCTTTAAAAAGTGAGCAAGCCTAGAGCTGATCTTGTTCTTTGTCCTAATCAAAAGATCATTGCACCACCTTTATACTTTAACTATGCGAGCAACGAGTTTGACAATTAAGGTCTGCCCTGTCAGTTTATCGTCATGTAAAGCAATTTTATAATTGCCTCGAAGATCATGAACGGAATTTCATGAAATTATCAGGGCATTTCGGGAATGGGCCAATAAAGAATTGATTATATTTCGGGTTGATTAGTGGAACATGACCCGGATTCAGGAAAGTCATCAAGGAATATTGACAAATGTAGAGTCACTCATACACGAAATAAGTGAATGCAAACACGGGTTCGGGATCATCCTAAAATCGGGACCCCCACATGGCGGAGGTTTGTATTCCTAAGAATGCAGATTTCTATTTCTATTTGTAGCCATTCTATTTTATCACATCGCAATATCAGTCAAATAAGCAGGATTTTAGTCAATCCACGCGTATGGTTTCAATTATCTATATGTTAGCTTGTTGGTCGGTTGGGTGTTCTGTTCGTATTTTGAAAGAATTACCCAAAACTACTGGACCGACTTAATTTTTTCTCTAACTCTCTCTCTCTTTCTTTCTCTCTCTTTCCCAATATATATATATATATATATATATATATATATATATATATATATATATATAAATATATATATATATATATATATATATATATATATATATATTCAAACCAAATACAAATATATGTAACATTTAAACTCGCGTCAGTTTATGATATACCATAAAGTGCTTATACAGCTATACGTGTCTAGACCGCCTTTGAATTAACACCTTTTATAACCCTTTGATTTGTGTAAAGTGGGGATATCAGTCATGGGGAGCTTAAAGAGTCTCTCATTACATGTCGACTGACTGGTTTCAACATTTGAGGTGCGTCAGAACTGACGTTGTCAGGCCGACAAGGCCAACTTTAACATGAGCATTCAGGGTACTTTTGACTTATTCAGACATTCTTGAACTTCAACTCCTATTTTCTAGGACCATATGGCTCAAATGAATCTGAAAAACTGATATATACAATGTCACATAAACATGTTTTTTTTAATTACCCAGTTTCGGAGTTTTAAGGAATTTATATTATTACAAGTTGGATATTTATATTTTACCAAATGATCATGATTTGTGCCCTACTTTAAGCATCAAGGGGCCCTAAGTTTATAGTAAAAATGAAATGGTAGAGTGAAGCTGAAAATACCATTTTAGCTCGGTCCAGAAAAAAAGTGGGTGCCACCTATAGCTTCTTGTCAAAGTTTGAATATTGATAGATATAAAACGTGTAAATTACGCATTTTTTCTGAGTTATATATAACTATGAACCAACACAAACTATACACTCAGCAACTTTGAAACCTAAGAAGAGTCTGACTTTCGGGGTGCTCAAAAATACGTTTTTTTATGTGTCTTACAGAATATATATCACCATGACCTACTTTTACGTTTCCACAGATATTTCAGAAGGTTAGAAGTTCCTGTGTCTTCCGGTTATGGTTTTAATGCTTTTATCGGACGACAAAATGCCAGGCTTACACATGAAGGCAGAGGTCCATCGCTATAGCTCTGCCGGACTTTCAGTCAGCTGAGCAAATAAAAAAAAAGGAAAAGGGGACCTATATAAACTATTTATTATATTAAGCGTCCCTTATTTTTTTCAACATCTTCCTTATAACCTATAAAAGTGTACGTATTCTTGCCCATTATTATTATTTCATTTCTTGGTGTGAGAGAAGCTAAAGATTCATACATTGTTTGTCGAATAAAGTGAGCGTTTATTTTACTACGGCAACTTCTTGTTTAAGTTTGATTTCGGGTTACCCCTTTGCACCTGGTACACAAGGTGCAGATGTATGCAATACGACTTTCCAAGTCTGACTGCATGCCTTCAGTATAGGACCTATCGTCATACCATCCCGGTGTCCCCGTAATCACCCTAACGTTCAGCCCCGCTCGTACTTTGAGTTCAAAGTTATTACTGGGATCCTTCACGGGCCCGCACCGGCCCCACAGGGAACTTCAACTCTATTGTGGGATGCTCCCCAATCCGTGATTGCATTCACTTATTAGACCCATATTCCCAGGTTTATTCGTGCATAAGTGACCGTACATTTGTGAATATTCCTTGATGACGTTCCTCGATCCTGATCATATGTCAAATCCACACCAAAATCTAATAGATTCATCACTGGCTCATTCCCGAGAACAAAGGAACACACAAACGCACACGAACGGGAATGTATGCATACCTTCCAGGTGGAGGCAAAAAAGGAAACATGTAGTATATCTTTCATTGACATGATTTTTCTTAACATTTTTAAATATATAGTTATTAGTTAGCCTGCCATGATTGCCATGCTGATATATCTCTCTCTCTCTCTGAGACTGCACTGGTTGTCAAATAAAACGATAGAATGATATTGCGGCAAGGCATTAGAAAGAAAAGTTGTTAAAACTATCTACTTATAGTAGACATATACTTAATCTATTGTATTTCTAACATACCAGTATTAAGATGTACATATGCTCTAAATATTCAGTGAATATAATATTATATATAATATGTATTTATATAAATATTAAATATATAGTTAATATATTAATATCTTCAGATAATGTATACCTGTAGAGCACACTGGCTCTCTTAATTTGAGTATAATATCAACCCGCAGTCCGCACCGCAATCAATTTTATTGAGTCCACCTCGCCCAACACATGTTCTGGTTCTAACCTGCCTCATCACGCACCGGATTATCTGTGATGGCCCGCTGGGCTGCGGATCAAACCCACCGCGGACAGGTAAATATACGTGTATTCTATTAATTTATCCCCAATCACGTAACATTCACGTGACATTTACGTAACATCTCGCGATAACCTGTGCTTCGACGTAAAAACGGTGTTATAAATGTGAACATCCAATACCTTGGGAAGCCTTTCTAGGTATTTTTATATCACAGGCGCAGAAGTATAAAATTTGCTCATGAATGATATTCCTTATGATCCATTCATCCACATCACTGAGCACACGGCATGCACTTAATCACCTATGCCCTCGAGAGGTGACATCCGGGCAACTGGCGTGGGATGAATGTCAGTTTATGACAATGGCGACTTTCCCGTTGATTGTGCGGTTTCTGTCTAAGATGCATGCCATTATTATATAATACATATCGTTAAATCCTTTAAAAGAAAATAGTTAATCCTACCCATATATTCACTAGGGATGATTAAATATGTTTAAATGTTTTAACACTATTGCGAATCCCGCATGTTTTTTAACTCTAACTTGCAGGACGTGATCTTAGATTTTACTCTGCTATTTTAGGTTTACCACACATATAAAAAAAAAAAAAACAAATCAAATTTCTTTTGATGAACCCCTATTGAGTTTCATGATACTTTTTTCATGTTCGGAAGATATTCATTTCTGTTCATCTATATGGATTGATATATATTCGACGGACGGCCATATATATTCATTTATTGACGTTTAAATTCAGAATAGTTCGAAAGTTATGTAAAGATTAATAAATAACCTACAATGCACAATGCAAGGCAACCATTACAGGGGAACCGTATATAATATCTGCGAAATAAAGTTGAACACACACACACACACATATATATATATATATATGCATATATATATCAACATATATATATATATATATATATATATATATATATATATATATATGCACCTGTTCCTGTATTGCTTAATCAAAAGCAAGATGAAGATTAAATAAAATTTTCCTGACGATTCTTTTCCAGGTGGTCGTTGTCCGCTCAGATATTTTAACCCCCAAACACCGGCCCTAAAACTCGTGCTATTTTAAAGGGCCTTTTACTCGCCAGCTCACAATATCGGTTATACATAAAAAAAATATTGCATTATTCTTGATGAATAAGGTCATAGCGTGTTCTTGCTAAACAACGACTAAACAATCTGCTTTAATAAGCTGGGTCTGTCCTGATAGTTAAAGAATTCCTTCCATTTTACCCAAAATAATGGCCCCGGTGTCCTCCTTAGTCCTATTGAAGGTTTAGCAAAACCAGGGCTAATTTAGCCGCGCTAAATGCTGATTACACTTGTCGACCTGGTGAAGGACGTTCTACTGGGCTTCTTGGTGAAAGGGCGATGTAGCCAAGCTCATTATTATCAGATCGTGCGGTAAAGAATTTTTAGAAATCATATACTGGGTGATCGCTACGGCGGCTACAATTACAATTCAGTGATGTTTCACGGTCAGTTGGGCTTCCCTTCTCACTTTGTCGGGAGGCTTGAAAGGTCACACCGGGACATGCGGCTTTCACGGTTTGAAGAGTCTTTACAGAACTTTAATTTGACAAGGGGTTGGACCTTTCATATAAGCTTCAACAAAATCAAAGAATTCACGATACAAGTGTAAAGTTTCTGGTCAGTCCTGCCCGGACAAGTTGTCCCCGGAGACAGCTTTGATCAACCAAACTTTAAATTAAGCACTGTTCGAAATAATGTATGTTCGACGCCTGTACCTTAATTGCACCGGCATTGAGTTCTACTTCTTCTTCTTCTTATTATTAATATACATGTATATATATATATATATATATATATATATATATATATATATATATATATATTCAAAGCATACATTTATGGAGGGACCATTACGATAGTAACCATATAACCGAACGCCAACCACTTCTCTGACAAACAGGCTGCTAAACGTAAAATTGCGTGAACGTCAAAGGGTTTTATACAAGACAAAATTGTAAAATTTAGTTGTTTAATATTTAATCTTAAATGTTTGTTTCACTGATAAAAAGGCCTTTTTTATGTGTGTTGTTTGCAGACATGCATGCTCAATTAGTGGGGTTCATCCGAGTGGTTATATGATTCAGGACAGGTTTAAGTGCTACTCTATGTTTTAAGGGTAAATTGTTTGTCAGAATAAATACAATAAATCGCCTTTCATAGTACGGTCCACTTTGACTAATAAATCATCTGATCATAGTATAAGAATCACATGTTTGCCTATTTGTCTAAGATAGAACCGTAACAGAGCGGATCCAGGGGGGGGGGGGGAGGGGGTCAGGACCCTCCTTTTTCATCAGAAACAACGTTTTTTTTAAGAGCTTCAGACAAAATTTTGCGGCCTGGACCCCCCTCTTCGAGACCTTGGGACTTTTTTTAGGGGTTTCATTAGTCCTCCTGGGTTGGAACCCCCCCCCCTTTTTCTAAATCCTGGATCAGCCCCTGCGTAAAATATGTTGACTAATTACATAACAAGTTTTATGATGATGCTCATGAGGAAACCATTTAGTAACATGGAATTTGAAACCGTGCAAAAATTTACCTTATACGGTCATCAGGCTGCAAAATTTCCTTTTTTGCAGACATTTGTGACTTGCAAAATCATCCCACTGAGGATAATTGTATAGTATTATCTCATTTAGATATATATAGTATTTATTTCGTACAAAGAAGGCACACATCATGTGAATGAAGGCTATAATAAACAAAGGGAAAAAACAATTGGTAATTCAATGCGGAATCACTCAGCTGTAAGTTGAGGGATGAAATATGTGTTAAAATGGCAATGCTGGTTATGCCATCTCTTAAATTCCCTAAGTCATGGACGATGTTAACTATAACTTGCTCCTCTTCAGACACTTCTGGAGACATTACTTTACAACATATTTCAATCAATACAGTGTACATTAACATTACATATTCACATTAAATAAGCTAGGTCGTTACCAATAAAACTACTTAAATCATGTCTCCCTCTGTTGGCTATCAAATTAACAAACAATTTAATTATTAGAACTGCACATACATAATATCATATGATTCATCTCTAAATAATTCTTCTCTATCTGCATGCTCGATGGAAGACTTTCAGCCACCGACATGCAACACCCAAAGTTGTATATAATCGGAAGGGCGGTTTCCAGCGTACCCTCTGTTATAGGCACTTATTATGTAGTTCATACATTTATGCCATTTGTTCTAAGTAAGGCATCCATAAAAAGATGTACATTATAACTTGAAAAGCTTATTAACAATTTTTCAAGGTAGAGAACCCTAAAATTTAATCTAAGTTTATTAATATGGGAAAAGAAAATACACCGCTTTTCCTGTAGTTCAATTATGTCATAAAAGTCGTCTCTGATGAAAACGCCCAAATATATAGAAAAAGTACTATAGAGTAGTTAATCAGCAATGTCACTTCATATGGGTCACTTCTTACGTGCGTGAAAGGGCCTGGTATCCAACCGGACTTTACTCCCCTTGCTTTTAATTTCATTCCTTCAGACACCTCCGCGAGAAATGTGGCGAGAAATTAAGTTTTCCCTTGATTGGGGACTTGTTTTTTGTGACAACTTTATTCCGCACCAAAACATTATGAACGGATTTTGATGAAATTCTGCGGAGGATAAATGAGATTTAATGAGATTTCAGTTAGATTTATTGAATCTCCTTGCTATTACCCTAAAAATAATCCGTTTATTTTCTAAAGTAATTTGGATAAGCATGATATGTATTTAATGAAATAATTTTTTTTTGTATTTCTTTATCACGGGAGAGGGTTAAGACAGTTCACTTGTATTATGAGCGGTCTTTGTTTAATGACTGACCAATAGCTGTGTTCAAACCATGGTGTTGCTTAATCATGGTGCTCGCTGTCTGTGCAGAACCCAGGGAATATATGATTGTACGATCCTAGCGAAGGTATACATTAAAGCACAGATTACATTTCTCGTTTTATTTTGCCGTCTCTTTATTACACTAAGCACATTTTATTTCCAAACCAATTATGCGGTAAAGCAAAATACAGCATAAACAGTATTTTACATCACCAAACCTTCGAGAATCAGTCTCACAGTACTAAACATGCAAACGCCAACCTACATACAGAGCACACGTTCACCTTGAACGCCAGTTCTTGCACCATTCTCCAAGCTCAACTCACCCCGTAAAACCTCGTCAATTTATACTGACCCAGAGTCCACTGAGCAAGTGGTGTATAGTCGAGTCGACACAGTCCCAGTCCGAGTGCAGGTACGAGTTCCAGTCCATATTCAAATTCGAGTAAGACTCATCAGGAACCCGAGTCCAGTATCGAAATAAATTTAAAATGGAAAATTGACATTGCCATTCGTATGTTTTATATATTAATTTACACATGCTGTTTTACTGGAATTTTTAATCACATCTAGCTCTCGATGCAGAGCTAAAGCTTGGTTTATAAAGTCTTTTTCGCAATATCCTGTAAATAGTTTGCACATGTATATAAACGTCATTGTAGTATGCGACAGAGTTTTCATTCTACTTGACTCGAGATAGACTCGGCCTGATTTCTCGAGTCCTTATAATTCGGCAGCTAGCGGTCAACTCTTCTGCTAACCTTATTTCAGTGTCTTTATGGGGTTTTTTTTCTCTCTGGATTTTGTTTGCCTACATATCAGGTATGAAAAATATTGAGGTTGGCCCCTTGACAGCCTTGGTCAATTTGAGCTAATTAGCATTAAACAAAATGGCCTCCAAAATAATATTTAAATAGCAAAACTACCATAATCACCATCACATTTGACACAGAGAGTCAAACAATACATGATTTATAGGGTATAATGGCCCAAAGAACATTTTTGGTATCACGGTATCCATAGTTACCATCATTTTCAAAACGACGCTCCCACACCCCTAAATCCGTATTTGAGCTTGTCCATATGTAGATATTTCAATGCAGATAATATTACTGGACACAGACACCCCGATGCATACATGTTCTCGCATGAAAAAACACCTTATTTTCATTGTAAATTGCATTATGAAGATTGTTGATACGATACGAACACTGAAAGTACAAGGTAGTAAAACCGACTACCTTAGGGTAGTCATTGGGATATATCTAATTTGACTACCCAGGTAGTCAAAATATTGATTTTACTATCCTATGAGGTAGTAAAATTTATGATGACTACCCATCAGGGTAGTCACTTTGTACCAAAGAATAGTCAAATGACTACCTTTTCTACTGCATCCTAATAACTTGTGGGAAATGAGGTGATCTATTTTACTTGTGTTAACTTGATGCTGAGCAGCTTACTGTTGCTAAAAAATACAAATCTTATCAGATTAATGTTTTATTACACAAAAACATACATGTGTAGTGAAATACAACAATAAAGTACAAAAAATACAAGTCATCAAATCAAATAAACTGATGCATCTGCATGTACATCATAATACATGGTCAAATATCATATTGGTACTGTCCAAAGATTCACATGTGAGCAAGATATCCAGAATTTAATTTGCAGTCAGGCAGCTTGGATCTCAATTCATTGAGAGCATTTTTTCATTACATTGTTCAGTTTAACAATCATGCTAAGCACAGCTTTGTAACGGTCTTTAAATTGCCTAGTCCGCACATGTTCCTCTGAATTGTTGTCTATCTTAAGGATAACTTTTTGGGCAAAAATGTGCGTTTTGGCCAATTTGTCCGAGTAGGCGAGGTTAAAAACATATGAAGCTGCCAAGAAAGTGACAACTGCTTTCTTGGCAGATTTTGGCCGACAAACAGGTGCAGAACCAACCATTAGGTCAAAGGGCCCATCCATATTTGACCCATCAAATACGAGATGAACAGGCTCCTCTTGAATCTGGAAAATATAAGTTCAAATTTATTCTCAGATTAGAAAACATAAAAGTGTTAGGTCAATTGATAAACTCTAAGATAAACATTATTAATGTGTTATTATCGGGAAACCATATTCCTGGCATGCCCTGATGGATTATAAACCCAGGGCTATTGGCTGTCATTTTCAAAATTACAAGAAATAATGTAAAATAAATCAGAAATTGTCCTCCTGTCTTGTACAGTAGGTAAACTCTTCAAGATAAAAAACAGACAAATTTTACAATAATCACTAAACCCCCTTCTCTATCACCTCACAGGCAGTGTTACAAATTTTGTCAAGGTTTACTTTAGCTGTGGACTCGCAGATGTGGTCGATAATGTTCACAAACTTAGGATAAAAAGTCAAGTATATTATTATACCTGTGCAAGGTGGCGGGATATTTTATTTTGTTTCTTTATAAGTTACTTGGTTGCTCTGTCTATCAGCATCTTGACTCCAATGTTGTAGAGGGTTAATATGACGCACAAGGAACAACCCTTTAAATTGGAAGACAGTCTTGATTATCACTATATATGTGATTTCTATAAACGAACCAAAAGTCATGGCCATATACTTGGACGCCTTTTTTGGTCTGTGATACCAAAGGGCAACTGTAACACACCATTTCTATGAACACACGGCTTAGTTTGATGGGGATCCTGATGGAAGGCATGGTTTCTGACTATCTTTTTTTTTTTAATTTGTGATAACGTCTTGCTAAAAACGTCTGTCCGACTCAGATCTCATATGTATGACAACTTTGAGGATCTGTGTCCTGCTTGATTGATAAAATTTTTCTACCAGTGCCATACCGTTCCGACCTCTTCAAGGACTGTAGTTTAGTCTGTCTAAATGTATAGCAGCACAGTGCCATCAACATCGCTAAAAATCTTTGCCTTCCTGAGGTAATGAAAAATGCCTGCGAGCCGGACAGGCACACAACCATATAGAAAAGACAAATTAACGGTACATGGGAGCGGTGGGTCTCAGAATCAACCACTCTACCCTCAAGCCCAACTCCACTGCCACTCGTCTCCTCCATGGTTTTGCTGAAGCATGTGTGATATTATGCGGCGTTTGTGAAAAAGGTCGAATGGGAATTTATTTCTTGTTCAGGTCTTGAATCAATTTCGACACCAGAACGGACGAGAGGTTCCGGGTCCAAGACCTGTAATTTTTTTTTATCTCGAGGGATAATGACCTGATTCTCTATATGAAATATATTATAGTTCTCTAAAGTAGTGGTAAAGCAGGTAACGCCACCTACACATCAAAATCACATAACAGTCAAATAATCAATAATAAAATGATCCTGAGGGCAGCCTGTATAGCTTTACATGAGAAATTTGTTAACAGAATCGACAGATTATATGCACACACATAGTATTTGCGAATGACCAAATATCCGTAAAGGTGCATGCATATTGAATTCATTTAACCCAATTTATGCACATTCAAATTCATCGCTCCTCACCAGAAAGACCTGGCTAAAGTTGCAATTGATCTTCACCGCGGTACAAGGGTAAAAATAAAAAATCGTTGATAACTGCAGTTTCACACACATTTTGCTCTTATTGTTTAATTATGAAGGCCATACACAGAAAGCTAAAAATGCTAATGAATGTATTCACATATAATGTATAACAGCTGTTGCTGAAGACTTTTTCCATTTACATCTATAATCAACTAGTCATTTTATACCAAATTATATAAAATAGATCTGTAGAATACTTTGGAATCCCCGTTTGAACCAAATCCAGTGGTCAGTGCATAGTTAATTCATGAATGGTACTATTTTTAATGAAAAATAGCCATTTTAGGAATGGTGGTCATTATGACTATAAAAATACTTGATATGAATTGTCTGGGTCAGACTACCCAAGAATACATGCATTGGTTGACCCTCTTTTCAAATGTTGAGGTACTTATGGTATTTTTGCTATTTTAGTTTTATTTTTTGTTTATGCTAATTAGCTTGAATTGCCCAAGGCCAACCTCAATATTTTTCATACCTGATATATAGGCAAACAAAATCCACAAAAAAAACTCAAGACCTTAAAACAAGGTTAACAGAAAGGTTGACCTTATGCTGCCGAACTGTAAGTCCGAGTCGAGGACTCTCGAGACCAACATACTTAATGTATATAAATATATATATATATGTGTATGCAAATGTATAATATTAAATTTGTATATATATATATACATATATATATATATATTTAAACATATGTTTATGTATATAAGTATTTGTATATATACATACAAACAGACAAAAAAATTATCTGACTTCAGCTGTGACATTCCAGCCACCGGAGGTTCAGACTGCAGTGTCTTGAGCCTGTGGGTGGGGCACGGGATGTCAGCCGGTCCAGATAGGTGCCGACAGGCACTAACCTTTCACACAAAACCCGTGATTATTGACAATAAATGGAGCATGTCGAAAGGATCTAACAGACAGAGTAAGGTCACCGCACGGTCGAGCCCTCGGTGTCAAAGGTTTACCCTCCCCTTTAGAGCTTATACCAACATTGTATGCAGCAACCTCCCTACTTTTAAACCTCTGTAACAGAAGACGATGAATATCATTCACTTTAGATACACTTTAACATGTATATCCGTGAAGCCTGGCTCATCATTTTATACCAGGCTTAAATTTACCGGTCACACATACCTCTGTTAATACTTGGGTCTCGATCTGAACATGTGTTGACCGGGGTTATGGATGATATGTAATTATCTGTGGAGTTTTCACACAGGGGCACGTTATTGTACATCAGTGAAATGTTTAGTGCCATATTCATGCCATCTTCAAGGGTGGCAGGGCGCGGACTGTGTAATCATATGGCAGTTTAATACACTGTCTGTTACATTCTCTTCTCGCTGATGAAAGGATAAGCACGCACATGAATAAAACCTCTTATTTTCTTCCTTCTTTGGTAAATACCATTTCTCAAATTCGTCCTGTTTTACGATAACTTGTATATATCAGCTACGATGATAACCAGGTGTTGAACTTTGAAGCAGTGCCACAAATGTTTTCTGCACATGATACAATTACTGGTACTTAAAGGCATGAGTACTGAAGTTATGTTGCATGGACGCATATAACACATATTAATGCTAGTTTTTACAGACATTTTATATAAATACGTATATGCGAGTTTCATTATAAAAAGTACATTAGACAGCTGCTTTGACAGCTGATAAAACTTTAACTTTTCATTTCTAAAAGCATGTGACAGCTTGATGATTATAATGAAGATGATAATGATAAAATTGCTGCGACCACTACTACTACCATTACCACTACCACTACTACTGCTACACCTAATAATAATAATAATTAAAAATAATAACAATAATAATAATTATTATTATTATTATAAAAATGAGTGAGAGGTGTCCCGGAACAACATCAGCCTCAGTGATCTGAGACAGGAGGCATCAGGGGACAACATCAGCCTCAGTCTCTGGTGACAGGAGGCATCAGGGGACAACATTAGCCATAGTGTCCTTAGACAAGAGGCAACACTGGGACAACATCAGCCTAAAGGTCTGGTGATATGAAGCGCCAGGAGACAACCTCAGCATTAGTGTTCTGAGACAGAGGGCATCAGGAGACAACATCAGCCTCAGTTTCCTGAGACAGGAGGCATCAGGGGGACAACATCAGCCTCAGTGTCCGGTGACAGGAGGCATCAGGGGACAACCTCAGCATTAGTGTCCTGAGACAAGAGGCATCAGGGGACAACATAAGCCTCAGTGTCCTAAGACAGGAGGCATCAGTGGACAACATCAGCCTCAGTGTCCGGTAAACGGAGGCATCAGGGGACAACATCAGCCTTAGTGTCCTGAGACAAGAGGCATCAGGGGACAACATCAGCCTCAGTGTCCTCAGACAGGAGGCATCAGGGGACAGCATCAGCCTAAGTGTCTTGAGATAGGAGGCATAAGAGCACAACATCAGCCTCAGTGCCCTGATACAGAGGGCATCAGGGGGATAACATCAGCCTAAGTGTCCTAAGACAGGAGGCATCAGGTGACATCATCAGCTTCAGTTAGGTGACAGCCAGGAGTCATCAGGGGACAACATCAGTCTCAGTTTCCGGTGACAGGAGGCATCGGGAGACAACATCAGCCTTAGTGTCTTGAGATAGGAGGCATTAGGGCACAACATCAGCCTCAGTGCCCTGATACACAGGGCATGAGGGGGAAAACATCAGCCTCAGTGTCCGGTGACAGGAGGCATCAGGGGGACAACATCAGCCTTAGTTACATGAGACAATAAGCATAGGGGGGACAACATCAGTCTCAGTGTCCTGAGACAGGAGGTTTCAGGGGACAACATCAGCCTTAGTCTCCTGAGACAGTAGGTATCAGGGGGACAACACCAGCCTTAGTGTCCGGTGATAGGAAGCGTCAGGAGACAACGTTAGACTCAGTGTCCGGTGATAAGAAGCGTCAGGAGACTATATCAGACTCAGTTTCTTCAGACAGGAGGCTTCAGGGTACAACATCAGCCTCAGTGTCCGGTGATAGGAAGCATCAGCGGGCAACACCAGCCTCATTCGCCCGTCTTAGCTTAATAGGAAGCGTCCGGGGACAATATAGGCCTTAGTTTAAGGTGAAAGAAAGCGTCAGTGTAACATCACCAGCGCCGATGTCCTCAGACAGGAGGGGTCAGGGGACAGTATCAGTCTCAGTGTCTGCAAGTTGATAGGAAGCGTCAGGGGACAACATCAGCCTTAGTGCCCTGAGGCAGAAGGTGTAAGAGGACAACATCAGCCTCAGTGTCCTGAGATAGACTGTACCACTGATGTACATGGAAAATAATATATATGGTAGATAATATAGAAGTAAGCAGGAATATTTATAAATAATATATATAGATATAAATACTGTTGAACGTATGCATGTATAAATGTGGTTGCACATGACTTCAGGATTGATCACTTGCATCATTATATATCCAGAAACATACAACAAAAAAAGAACATGATATATCTACATAAACAAATACTTAAATACGTGCTATATTTACATCAAAATATATACAAACATGGAAAAATGCCCCTTTGTGCATTCACCTAATTAGCCTAAAATCCAAAAGTGTGTTGAATATAGTATATAACCAGTCTTGTTCATTCGTCACCTGGCTAAGGATTCTCGTGTACATAAAATATAGAAACACATCTGTCGTATACAAGAATTAAGCTACCTGATATCTACAATGAAAAACAGACACTAATTAATCTGCATTTGCTTGGTTAAATGAACCTAGATATAATTATTTTTGTTAATTTGTCTTATTTTGATAGTTGCTGTGGATCATCATTATTGAACAGTGTTTTCATTTTTACTGTGATTGGTTTTGCCAGTTATACTTGCTTAAGAGTTTGCATCTTTCCTGGTTGAATGCCGGGCAAATAAAGGTAAGAAAATTTATCACCTTTGTCATGTGTATTATACATTGGACACAGATCAGAATTGAAAAGACCGAGTTGCTGGGTGAGATTGGTATTTTATGATTAATACAGTGGAATTTGGCTAAAGCATTCCTTCAAGTAAAACTTTATACATTTAAATATTTTTCAAAAAACCATGGTCATGCTTGAGGATGCTGTGCGTGTTACAAAGTTAATTCCATGCTATTTCATTCTGTCAATTTTGACTGCATATATCATTTAGTCTGAGTTCAATACTATTTTGTAACCAGATTTTATTTAAATTATAACACAAGTCCGCCACTTATCTAGAATGCTCTTGATTTTTTACGCTCATTTGAGTTTAAAATATGTTTGTCATACACCTGTTTTTTTTATTTCCTCCAATCCAAAAGTTAATCATCCTCTTCTCAATCTGGTTACAATTGACCCTCTACCCAGTTCTCTGTACACAATGCAATTTGGTGTAATTCTTTATAACCTTTGTATGCCCTTAAGACTTTTTTCTGAAACATTTCAACATGGTTGAAATTTTGAAACTCTTATAATTCTGAGCCATATAATAAAATATAGTAAAATACCATGGTATCGAAGAGATTGTAGTGCAAGTCAATAGGTAATTTAAGTTAACAGGCTTTTGTATTTAGGCTGTACATAGCTAATTTAGCTTAACTTACACGTTTGCTTATAGCTTTATGGAATAAACCGTTGAAGTTAATGTGGTTCCAATATATATATATATATATATATATATATATATATATATATATATTTATATATATATATATATATATATATATATATATATATATATATATATATATATATTTATATATATATATATACAGCTGTTCACTACTTCTTATGTTTCATCCCCAAAGTAAAATGATTGGTTATATCTTGCTTTGCCTTTTGAGAAAATGATTATCTTTGTCTTGCTTGTGTTTACAGTTAGGTACCATTTATTACAGTATTCATGTACAGCATTCAAGGCAGTCTGTCATCTTCCGACTCAGCCATGATTACCGTATCATCAGCATACGACCAGGCATACATTTTGAGTAAAAGTTCTGTGTCATCATCACTGAGGTTGTTCCTATGGTGTATCCGCTAGGAAACCAAGACCTTTGTAACTGCGGCTTATAGAATATTCAAAGTCATTGAGGTATACTGCAAAGAGCAAAAACAGACAGTTCAATAAAGAATGTGAATCTGCAACAACTGTAAAACACTCCATCTATGAACTTATAAGTAATCATATAACATACGAGGACATAGCACCACTAATTAATAAACTAAAGAACAACCAGGTGGTATAAAACATGTTTGAATGAATTCTTTAAAAAAATGCCCCAAAAATGTGGTAAAACTTATAATAAAACTATCCAGTGTCTTTCTCAACTCTGGCACTGACTGATGTATTGTTGGGATCCAGCCAATATACAAAAACAAAGCCTCTGCTGATGACCCGGATAACTATCGTGGCATCACACTGTTAAGCTGTTCAGGGAAATTATTCACAGCAACTTTGAATGCAAGACTGACAAATAACATAGATGTCTTTTGCAATTTAGAAGACGGGCAAGCAGGATTCAGGGAGGGATATTCCGCCATGGACCACATTTTTGTATTACGTTCGTTACTGGAACTGTTTGTACAAAACAAGAAAAAAGTATATTGTACATTTTTTGACTATAAAAAAGCTTTCGACTTAATTGAAAAGTGATCACTGTGGGGTGAACTTATTAGTAATGGCATAAATGGTTAAATTCTAAATGTAATCTACAATATGTATCACAATGCAAAATCATGTTCAATGGAAGGGAAAACGGTGTCTGGCGTTTTTGCATGTATCATTTGGGTGTGTCAATGTGTAAACCCGTGGTTTGTTCAAATTTTGATCACAATGATTAAAGTCTCCCCATATACGAAATAGTTCTAGTGTCTACCACCAGATGTCTGCATGTGTTGTGTACTAATTTAGTTGTGTTTAGGGGTGCACGGCGCCAGCATCACCGCTTTGTGTTGTATATTTCATTAGTAAATAGTTGTACATAAATATCTCGGTGTTGGCGTGTCAAACATGGCGCATTAACCCCAGCTTTTCGGTCTTCTTTGTCCCAAAGCGTATTTCAAGAAAACGCAGTTATTCACCTCTGATTCAGGACGAAGATAAGCGAGGAAACAACTAAACTAAAACTAAAGGAAGTCATATTCGTGGGCTCCAACTATCAGCTGCTCTTCTGCAGGAAGGATTAACTGGTTACAACGAGTGTGCAAAACATTTGTTGGTCGTGCATGAAGCTCGCTGCAGCAGACAACATTATGAAGACACATCAGGAAGGATCGTTATTCTGAAAATAATTTGAGACATGTCTCAAACAACTCTTGAAAAACAAGATATATTTAGTTTGAGTATTGTGTGTATATATATATATATATATATATATGTGCGTGTGTGTTTCTCTTGGTTTTGGAAAATAGCCAACACTATCCACACTCAAATTAGCTAATGCTAAAGGTTGAATGAATAATTATCATGCCACGAATATATATTGCACAGTTATACACAACCCCGTTTCACTTTGAACGATAAGATGACCGGGCGGTTATAACATATAAATTGTAAAAAACTAACTGTTTTTTTTAAATAATTTGATCGTTTTTATGTTGATTATTATTTTACAAATCCTTGTCAGCTAACCAAACCTGTGAAAGCAATCATGAAAATCCACAAGTGTCCTGCTTGTTGGGTGGTGTGTGTTGGGATTAAGACTTCTGAGCTTGAGGGTTAGATTGTGGTTGATGTTCCTGCAACCTTTTATGCTTAATCTGTAAACCTGTTCATTAGATTTTCTGGAATAAATCGTTTCACGCTTTGTATGTTGTCTTCCACTCTCAGTTTGTTTTGACTGAATACAAAAGTTACCTAGCACGACCATTTACATGCAGGCTGAGTGTCTCTCTTTTACCTGTTTTATATATTACTTTGGTCCTGATTGTTGATAAATACAGTACAAGTTATTTTTTTTATTATCACAAGACTGCTTGGCCGAAAGTATGATATTGCGCCAAAAAAAAAGGCAACGCGCCGTGTGCGAAATTATTGGGGATTTACCTCTTCGTATATGCTTTAAATAGATATTGGTGATGCATGATTTGTGGTTGGATTCGTGAATACTTTCACGGACACGGACAGAAATAAAAACAGAATAGGTGTCAAGTTTTTGATATTTTGATAATTGGGTTCATGTACTCTAACTACAAAGAGATAATATCATTTTAAAATTCCAAAAACTGCAGATATTGGAGTCTCAGCTTGTAACAGCCACATACAATTAAGCGCTGCTCGGATAGCTGGGTCCATATCTTCCTACATTACATGTAAAAATATTTTTAAAAAATCCTTGTTGCTATATAGCGTATAACCAAGTTGAACTGGTACTGGTAGCGGAACACACGATGACTAAATGAAGCACATTGATTTGGACTGAATTTCTGGGAAAGACCAGTAACTGCTGACGTCACTGGAGAAGGCTCTAAGTTCACCGAAGCTAATGAAAATGGCCTTGATACTCCTTGTGTTTGGAAGTTACAGGTGGGCGGTTAGAGAACCGTGAATTAGTTATATAGTTTGCCGGCAATTGGCGGAGAATGTTTGGACTGTTTAATATTGATGTGATTCAAGAAGCCCTACGATGAATAAAAAGAAAGGATTACAGTATCAGCCAAAGATTGGTTTACCCCATACTGATGTAAAATATGCAGACTGTTACATTTAATATCTAAATATGACGTAATCTCTGGGTTCACTAATTGGATTCCACAAGGAGAAAAATTACATAGACACAAAGACTTCAGACACATTCTGTCGAGCCTACTCGTAACAGCTTAAATGAAGTACAAAACCAAGAGAAATCACGGGCTTCTCTTCTCTTAAATCGTCTGGTATAATTAAGCTAAAGGTATGTACATGTTTACACATTGCTCAGACACAGAGACAAACAAACATTTTAAGCAAAGTTCATTTAAAATGTGTATTGCACAGCGTAGAGGAGTACTACACATACGGTGTGCCTACTTGCATCAATGACCCCCCATCCCCTCTTACTGTTGTAGAGCTATTTGCGTAGCCAAATAAACGTAGATAATGTAACATCTTTAACTTAGATGGAAATGGACGTCAAAGCAACTGTCTGATGCGGTCTAAGTTCATCCCTAACACAAAAGCAGCTAAACAGATAAGACAAAGGCAGTGGCTGTTGTTCATTATTTTACCTGTAGATGTCGCTAAATGTCATACTACCGGTCAGTGGGCGCAGTTTTTACCACCGTTTTGGCCAGTTGTTGTGGTAAATCATTTTATTTGAAGATTTACTTTACTCTTCAAGTGCAATTGATTATTAGAACATTTCAGTTCATGAAAACAACTAAAATATATAAGATATATAATATACTTTTATTTTTTTTAAAGTACGACATTAAAAAAAAACGCTCATGAACGAGCAATATATCTATATTATATTTGACAGTGATCACACTGGACATCTGTCACGGAAGTCCTTTGTGGCAACGAATCGAATACACTCGCTTTTGGTCTGTTCGGGAAAGTGTGTTCAAATGGGCTTAATTTTATGTTCCCTTAAATCAAGACATTTTTATAATTATTTTCCGAAGGGGCTATTGCAGCGCCATCTGTCAGTAAGTACGTTTTTCTTTGTGAAAATGAATAGACCCTGCTGAATAGAGGGATTTAAGTCTGTTTGACCAGTCCCAGTTACTGACTCACTTGCATGGTCAGTACTTTGATAACACGTGACCATCCCTGGGTCCTAAGTTCTTCATGTATCAGCATACATGAATGGTTAATCTAATTCGTAATCATTTAGCAAAATGTTCGAATGACCCCAAGAAATATCACCGCATTATCACATTGCATTTACACCTTCAAAAATTCTGGGAAGAGTTGTATTAAAATATATGTAAGCTACACTTCTAACGTGGTATCGCATTGTGCATCCGGCTCCAAGTTTCATGCACGCAATATCCCGCTCTCGTTGGTCTGATTACACAAGTTCTGTGCATCAGACCAACGACAACAGGGTGTTGAAGGTTTGACGCTCTCAGTCTGATAACATTTTTTTAAATTCTATGCCAGCCCTGGTGGTGAAACACAGAGAATCTTGCTATACAAAGCAGTGGTTAAAACGAGGGAGATTTTGAACGAGTTCATTGTATAGCCGCTGTATAACGAAGGCTGTATATCAGTCAAAGTATACGTGATCTCAGATGTAGGTCAGATAATGAAGCGGCGTTAATTTGGGGCCAAGAACTTGAAAAAAATCGTCTAGTTACCTAGAATTGCTGCGCTACCTATATTCATTTTCCGTGCTGGTGCAGTTTTACTTCCTATCACTAAGCACAAAACAAAAATTTTATTATTCAGCTATTCGGCTTTGAAATTTTTTAACGAATACCAATCAAATTATGCATCTTCTAAGATGTACGTCTGAGGTCAAAAATTAGTGAGCGTAATTTGGAGTGGCCTTGATGTCATACTCGTCATTAGTTCAGAGCATTTTTATATGAAATATAAAAAAAATCACATTTTTCTTGAGTTGCTTTATCGTTCAGAAAAATTGTGTTACTATTAGATCTTTGTAACTTTTTTGGGAACCACCTACAAATAATTTCACTTGTTTTATTTATTTTAATTTCTCGGGAATAATTTGATAAAATTATGAGATTTGTTTGTGTTCTCGTTTATCTTGGTTACCAGTATCCGTTGGACTTTAAATGTGACGCCATCTATGTAGAATATCAATAGGAGTCACACGGAAAGACCTGTTTCTAAAAGCCAGTATTGGCAAAATCTTGGAAAACTTCGGTATTTCCGATGCTTGATATTTCGAGGGCTCTCGTTCCAGGAGATATTCCATGCCTCACTTAAGTTAAGATTCCATCTGTACGGCATACGTGCAGCGGAATGTGGAACGCTTGTTGAGAGGTTTCATATGTACCGGACCGGCCATATTTTCTATATGTTGCATCCAATACAACATGCGGACCCGGCAAAAAATCGCTTTCGGAATCTTAGCTTTAGTCCACGGCCCTTGTCGTCTGTTCGTATTCTTGGCTATCTACGATGTTGTATTAAGATAGACCTAAGAGGTGTCAGTATGTCCAGCTTGCTGTAATTGTTGCTACCATACTGGATTTATCGATTTATCACGATCTGTTTTTTAATATCCACCCAATCGTTGTAGAGATCTTAATTTTTCCGGGAGATAAATGTCTGGTCGCCAGAATGTAAGAAGCTCTCCCAGCCGAGCATTCCAAACACCAGGAAATTGTATTATCTATATGGTTAATTATTTTGTCTGCTGCAAAGTAGTCCTAGTATAAAACCAAAGTTTTCACGAGAGTTCCTTTTTCATACACTCCATACACATCTCCTTTACTATCACAAAGTGAACAGCGCCGTTGTACTGAGCCAATATGAAAAACCATCTGGATGTGTTCTGATATAAGCACACCTTTATTCTCTTTTTACACCGGCTTTGGCCGTATTGATTTTATTCTTATATAATTGACACAGTAATATGTACTTTGAAGACCAAGAATCCAGAAACATTGGTCTATTTAAGTAATATTATGGCCGATCAAGATTTCTTTTTTTTTGTAACCAAATGGGCGCACTCTGCTCGGCGATTATAGCGACATCTTGTGGCGAGGAAGACCCAACGTTTATTAGCTCAGCTGACTGAAAGTCATCTGAACTATAGCGATCACCCTTCGTCCGTCGTCCGTCCGTCCGGCCATCCGTTAACAGGGCACAAATCGTAACCGCTGGATCTGGAATCTTCTCACTTGACATCCAGGGAGTCCCATGAAAAATCTCCTTAAAAACCTGTAATTAGGTCTCTGTTACCCATATCCTTGGAGCTATGGGGTTCCAAAGTACCCCCCCCCCCCCCAGAATAATGCAAAATTTGATACAAAAGCTCAAGTATCTGAATAACCACTGCATTGATCACCATGATTCTTTGCATGAATATTGATCATGGGATGTTCCATCACTTCCTGCAGACTGGTGGCGCCACCTATATTTTTTTCAATTTTTTTTCGAATTTTGTTCTCTTACTTTTCAGATCTGCAATGAAACTGTCATCTGATAAAAGCACAAATCGTAACCACTGGACCTGGATTCTTCAAACTTAACATCCAGGGAGGTCTATGAAAAATCTCCTTGAAAAACTGAAATCAGGTCTCTGTTACCCATATCCTTGGAGCTATGGGGCTCCGAAGTACCCCCCTAGAATAATGCAAGATTTGATACAAAAGCTCAAGTATCTGAATAACTACTGCATTGATCACCATGATTCTTTGCATGAATATTGATCACGGGAGATCCCATCACTTCCTGTAGACTGGTGGTGCCACCTATATTTTTTTCCAATTTTTACGAATTTTGTTCTCTTTTTTTTTAGACCTGCAATGAACCTGTCATCTGTTAACAGGGCACAAATCGTAACCACTGGATCTGGATTCTTCAAACTTAATATCCAGGGAGGTCCATGAAAAATCTCCTTGAAAACCTGAAATTAGGTCTCTGTTACCCATATCCTTTGAGCTATGGCGCTCCAAAGTACCCCCCAGAATAATGCAAAATTTGATACAAAAGCTCAAGTTTCTGAATAACCACTGCATTGATCACCATGATTCTTTGCATGAATATTGATCATGGGATGTTCCATCACTTCCTGCAGACTGGTGGCGCCACCTGTATTTTTTCAATTTTTTTTCGAATTTTGTTCTCTTTTTTTTCAGATCTGCAATGAAACTGTCATCTCATAAAAGCACAAATCGTAACCACTGGACCTGGATTCTTCAAACTTAACATCCAGGGAGGTCTATGAAAAATCTCCTTGAAAAACTGAAATCAGGTCTCTGTTACCCATATCCTTGGAGCTATGGGGCTCCGAAGTACCCCCCTAGAATAATGCAAGATTTGATACAAAAGCTCAAGTATCTGAAAAACTACTGCATTGATCACCATGATTCTTTGCATGAATATTGATCACGGGATGTCCCATCACTTCCTGTAGACTGGTGGTGCCACCTATATTTTTTTCCAATTTTTACGAATTTTGTTCTCTTTTTTTTTTTAGACCTGCAATGAACCTGTCATCTGTTAACAGGGCACAAATCGTAACCACTGGACCTGGATTCTTCAAACTTAATATCCAGGGAGGTCCATGAAAAATCTCCTTGAAAACCTGAAATTAGGTCTCTGTTACCCATATCCTTTGAGCTATGGCGCTCCAAAGTACCCCCCAGAATAATGCAAAATTTGATACAAAAGCTCAAGTATCTGAATAACCACTGCATTGATCACCATGATTCTTTGCATGAATATTGATCATGGGATGTTCCATCACTTCCTGCAGACTGGTGGCGCCACCTATATTTTTTCCAATTTTTACGAATTTTTTTTCTTTATTTTTGAGACCTTTAAAGAAGCTGTCATCTGTTAACAGGGCACAAATCGTAACCGCTTGACCTAGATTCTTCTAACTTGACATCAAGTGAGGTCCATGAAAAGTCTCTGTGAAAACATGTAATTATGTCTCTGTTACCCATATCCTTCGTAGTAAGTACCCCTCAAAATAATTAAAATTGGATACAAAAGCTCAAGTATCTGAATAACTAATGCATTGATCTCCATGATACTTTGCAGGCATATTGATCATGGAGTGTTCCATCAGTTCCTGCAAACTGGTGGCGCCACCTGTATTTTTTCAATTTTTTAGGCATTTTTACTCTATTTATGAGACCTTCAAATGAAGTGGTCATCTGTTAACATGGCAAAAACTGTAACTGCTGAACCTAGAATCTTCTTACTTCACATCCAGGGAGACTAATGAAAAATCTCCTTGGAAACCTGAAATTAGGTTTCTGTTACCCATATTCTCTGAGCTATAGGGCTCATAAATACCCCCAAGAATAATTAAAAATTTGATACAAACAAAAGCTCCAGTATCTGAATAACTAATGCCTTGATAACCATGATTCTTTGGATATATATTGATCATGGAGTATTTCATCAGTTCCTGCAGACTGGTGGCACTCCCTTTATTTTTTCAATTTTTTACGCATTTTTTTTCTATTTATGAGACCTTCAAATGAAGTTGTCATCTGTCCAAAAGCCCACTGAAACCCATTTCTAAGGACTCTTCACAAAATTCACGATTTTTTTGCACTCTGGCAGTCATTTTGCTCATTGTTCAACATTCCTTGAATTCAGCTGAGCGTCATGGCCCATGGGCCACTTGTTCAAACTCTCGCAGGCATCGGGGATACCATAATTACTCTTAACCATAAAACAAACCACAATTTTTACTGTTAAATCTACCAGGAACTTTAGTCTTATGCACAGTATATTCAACAGCTCAGAACCACATTAATAAACATTAAAATCCAAGGATCCAGTTCACTCTGTTTTTCAAATGAATTTCTCTAGAAGTAAATTGAATTAATAAAATACATTTAACACAAAATCATATAATTTGATAATTATTACACTTATTAAAGGTATCATGATTTTACTTTCAACATATTGTACTTCATTTAAATGTTTATATTATAAATGCAAAATTCAATTTATTCTGTCCTTTTGGAAAAGTTGGAGCATTTATGTCATATAACATCAGAATATTCTATTATAAATTTGCAGTCTGATAGATCCATGGAATCTAAACAATTACATATAGGGACTATATTATGGACAGTATAAGATCTGGTCGCAATAACTGGCAATTTTCAAAATATGTTTAGTTTGTATTTCACTTTTTAGTTACCAGGCAAAGCAAATTTTCATTTACAGTGGCTAAAGGGTTGAAATACTATTTTTTGAACACCTTAAGATGACAGCGCACAGAATCTTTGAATGCATGTCACCTTACAGGATACACGAAGAGTTTTAATTCCCTGAATATCTGCTTAAATTAAAATGAATGCTGCTGTCTTCCTCGCTGGTTGGGGCGACTCTTCACCATTGGCAAAATACGTAGCGCTTACACTCTTTTATGGTAGCCAGGAGTCTTTGGTGGTTGTGTGCGGACTCAACGACATAAGGGGGGGGGGGGTACATTGTACCAGGCCCAAGCCGGTCTAGAATTTCAATAGAACCCTTATAAAAAAAACTAAAATGCTGTAGACACTTCTGTATCGTGTGTATATATATGGGTAGCCCGAGCCAATGGGGTAGCGCGGGCCGGCAGTCCTGACCCGACAAAAGGCTGGGAAATTCGGAAGACCTAGTGATTTATTTTGTTGGCATAAATATAGTTTTCAATCCAGTGGGACTCGGGGGTTGAAGAGGCTCCGGCGGCAGGCCGCCCTATATTGTACTTTAGTGCTTTACAAAATGCTGAAAAAACACGGAAGGGTCATATAAACTATAATTCTATTCAGAGGTCTAAGAGGGCCCGGAAACATATTTGCACCGCCTTTGAAATTTCCTCTTGGTGGCCCTGATATTGTCAACACAACTATATATATCTAAGTCTATACCCTGTATATACCTATATTCAATATTACAGAATTATAACAGACTCTTACCTGAGTCAATTACATGTAATAGTGGTTTAAATCAATGATAAGAGTGATGGATTAAATTCAAATTTTTTATTATCCATAGGCATAAGGTTTTTTCTCAGTCTGTGACCAGAACAAAACTTTGATTATTAGAACTGCACAAGTCCATAATTACAACTGCACATTTTACATTTAAAGTTGTTGAAAAAGGGGGGTCAATAGCACATTAGAACAACACGTTACTTCAGTAGGACATAGTTAGGATGGGGGCGACAGTCACCAATAACACGGTCTGAGAGCACACTTATATAGAGAACCCGACACGCCCTCGTTGTCCCGTTGTAGCACACTATAATACAAAGATTCTTCGAAACAAGTGAATGATTGTCAGTGCACAGGTGTTCATTGCTGCGTGAAAGAGTATATATGCCTACTAGGGTATACACACCCATACCTATTCACACACATATATACATATACATACTTTACAAATTCGAGTTTATGTTTTTCAAATGGCAAATGACTCGTCGTGATGTTTTAAATATGAAATAAAGCGAAAGCGTGTGAAATTTACTAATACCTGCATGCTTAAGGGTGTTAATTCTCTTCTGCTAGCGTCCGCGGTTGATCTAAATGGTTAAGGTTATGAATAAAATACAGTATCATTGATATAATTCGAAATATCAAACTTATCATTGTATATATGTCTATCTGTCGGACTTTATGTTTGTAAATAACATGCATGGGGTCGTTTCAAAGTCCATCTTTCTTACAGAATGTACCATATACCGTGCCCAAACTCTAATGAAATGCTTTCTTTGTAAAAGTTAGAAATAGCCCGAAAAAGAAATTGTGATAATGTATGATCTAATAAATACTTTGAAATACCAGTAGTGGTGGAATGGTTTTATTTAAAAAAGTCATAATAAAATACTGTTATAAACAATTACCAAGGTAATATTTACATTTATTATTGTGGAATATGTTGCATCTGCAGGTTTGGTTTCTTGGGAGGTTCCCTGATGACTTTACCTGGCGCCTTTGCTATTTTAGGCCCAGTGTTCGTGATTCTCTCTTTATTCATCGCTATAATATTTTGACCATTAGCTTTTGGTTTTACGACCGGGAGTCGGGCGTGTGGACCCGTCGTCTTTGGTGTAAAAGCTGGTCTTTTTTTCGGTGAAAACTTTAAACCTATCTTTTTTTGTGGTAAACCTAATCCAGCTTTAGCCGGTTCTCTTAAACCAGTCTGTTTCGGAAGTGAAGTTGGTTTGGTTTTCTTTACTGGTAGACCTTTCTTTACAGATGGTAAGCGTGGTACGGGTTTCGGCGGTTTAACATTTACCTTACGACGAGGGTTATATGACGTCATGACCGACCAGACATTTTCCATATGATCCCAGTCACGTGTTTGTACAAATATGAGCGCCGTGATATCATTTTGAATTGCAGGTAACACTTTGAAAGGATCCCGCTGATAAAACTCGTGCCACATAACATGGGTGATGCCCCCGGCCCTTTCAGGCAGTAATCCTGTTATGAAGACATTCTCAACCCACCATGCTGGAATTATCTTGCTCGTCTCGTACAACATCTTTACTGTTTTCCCTGTTGTCAAGTAAGCCCCGCTGCTGCAGTGTATAGGATAATACGGTAAGCTGTAATCCTCGAGTTTAGTACACGTTTTCATGTTTGGTTTTCTGTTACACATAGGAACGGGGACATTAACCACGGCGTCGCAAGCGAAAAATGGCGTCGACAGGTCAGTGGGCTCATTTTTTAACCTCAGAAACAATGCGTTTATATTAACAAGTTCGCTGGAATCGTGCTTTATAATGTATTCTGCGTTTGGGCAGTATTTTGCGATCCAGCGTAACATTGCGACCCCTTTATATGAAAGATCATGAAAGCTCTCACTGTAACTTGAAATTGAAACATCTCCATGGGCTTGGGCCTCCTCTCGCACTTCTTTCCGCATCCTTACTTCATTAGCAATGCCTACTGGAAATATCACTTTCACATTTTCTCCACTGGCCTGTGCAGCGGTTGAGTACAGTTTTCTATAGACGGCTCTGACTTCGAATTCCTTTGGCTTTGTATATACCACAATTAATACCACATGTTTTTGTCCTTTACAAAGGCGTTCATTCGTGAACACGTCGTGGAGACACAGTTGAGGTTTTCCCTTATAAACAGCCGTCTCTCGTTTATCACGTGTTGGAAAACACTCTTCCCCAATGACAGACCGGAGCTTTGATTTAGGTTTGTGTATATGATTCACTTGTCTTCCCAGGTGTTTTGTTAACACAAAAACTAGCAGCGATAACAGAATAGCAGAGGCTATGAGTTTGTGCAACTTGGGTTTCAGATACGTCAAAGCAACCCCGCATCTCCGGAGGTAACAAGAGTCCATGTTGTTAGCCAAGAAAGCTTTTACGTTCTTCATTGTTTCATACTTTATTTACTTACTACCAAATAAAACCAAGATGTTTATATCTTAAGGTAACACACAGTTCAGATTAACACATACCCGAATCGATGTCAACGGAATGGCTGCGAATGACCAGCGAATTCCTCGACAGACGACATGCAGAAGATTTTCACAGGTATCACGTGACGTTCATGAGAACATTCTTGCTGATGAAGGAACCCGTCAGATCCATGGATCGAACTAACTGTATAGCTGAATAACAGGTTTGGCATCTTGCAGCTATTGTGATTGTTACGAGGTCAGGCCCTGGGAATCAATCGTTGGCACGAAAAGAGCAGTCATGGGTAACGCCCCATGACCATGAAGGGTCGTACTATTCCAACCGAAACGGGTGCATTGACACATTGATCGATCGGGTCATTGGAACAGTTAGCGTAACTTAACTAATGACTATACCCAGACTGATGGGGGGGGGGGGGGCAGGGGCGGATCCAGGATTTAGAAAAAAGGAGGGATCCAACCTAGGAGGATTAATGACAAAACCTGGAAAAGGTCTCAAGGTCCGGAAGGGGGGTGGGGGCCTGCAAGTTTCTCATTTTTTTTCCTGAAGCGGGTACAATTTATGTTGTATGGATTTAATATATATATATATATATATATATATATATATATATATATATATATATATATATAAACAAAAATAGAAAATGGGCAGTTGACAAGCGACTACAGTGATCCGCCGAATCAGAGGAGCAGGGAAAAAGTGGGGCATAAAATGTTTCCTGGTGTGACAGCCCCCTCCGACACCCCCCCCCCCCCCACTCCACTCTGTGCCATCAGAGATGCAAACGGATCCCAAGAAGCACGGACGGCAAAAAAAAAAAACTTTTTTTGTAGGTGGAACCACCAGTCATGTGATAAAACTATCAAAGATCTTTGGACATGGAAAATATCTGGCTGGTACTGCATCAAACCACTCCTGAGATATATTTGATTTTCGCAAATTTTTACACAGATCGATGCAAAAAAAGGTTGAAGGTGGCGCCACCTATCTTGTAAACAAGAGAAAGCAATCAAAGATCTATTAACATGCAAAGTTCAGGCTGATACATGTATCCACACCTGAGATATGAGTTATTTTCACTCAAAATAGATTTATGGATAGACGCTATTTGTTAACGATTCTTTTGACACCATTGGACTTGTTTTACGAGATTAAGGTATGAAAGATCTATGGAAATGCAAAATTTCAAAGGATACATCTAACCTTTCGTGAGATAAAAGCATGGATATATTCTACGCGTATACGTGATTATAGATGGTCCCACCTGTCATGTGCAGAAAACAGTACAAAATGGTTGGACATGCCAAATTTCAGGCTGATACATTGAACCACTCCTGGAAATGAGTGATTTTTTACTCAAAGCAAACATTGTAGATGGCGAAAACGATTCCAGATTGTAGATGGCACCACCAATCTTTGTTAGGCATAAGTACCCATATGACCCTATAACTATTGGGGGTTTAATAATAATCCGTCCAGGGCTCTCAGAACTTCTCCAGAAACGAAGGCGGTGGCAGCGGAACCCACGTGAAAACATAGTATCGGCGAAATTCCATTTCTGCGGATAGAATTGAATTTATTTGGGCCAGTATAGGATATAAGATGGTGATATTGATGTGTCTGTTACCACAGTGTGATCCCTACACTCAGCAACGACATTCCCCGTATCACATTATTTCCAAAATATATCGATCACTATTAACTCACTATCAAATGTTTAGGATGGGACGACACCCTCTCTCAGTACTAGTATAATCATATATATCAGTCAGTTAAATCGATCGTAGTTTTGCAAAACCGATCACAAACTATTATGTGTGCACATTCAAAGAAGTCCTATTATCCAGATAAAATATTCTTATTCTGTCAGAGATATAAGAGAGACGGGGCACAAAACAGGGAACATAATTAAATCTGAACCTTGTGCAACGATTACTAAAGTGTCAACAACCGGCTTTGACCTATCAGCGCGTTGTACACGTTAGACTGTATTTACTCTATCAATATTTTAAGTATAATTCTATGCAGCAGAAAATAATATAATATATATATATATTCTCCAGAACTTTCTGGTTGTCATACAATAAAAATTATTTGTCCAACAATTTGTTCCGGGTTTAGCTTAAAAATCAAGTAAAATGACTAGACTATTGTAGGAGGTAACCTTATAACCCTCAACTCAGTTGCGAAACAATTTCTCAGCTGCTTAAATAACTTCCTGACAAATATCTGCTTAATTCTCACAAGTTTTATCTATTACAGAGCTAGAACCCTTCATTTTCAGTCATTTCATGAAATTCCTGAACATTTTAGTCAGTTCACGTAATGAATGTTAGTCACAAGCATTGCGCGAAATGACTGAAATGTTTAGGCATTTCATGAAATGACTGATTTCATAGATTGACTGTAACACACACACACACACATATTTCCACATGCCCTGCTCTGGCGCCACGAGTTTTCACCGCTGAGTGCGCCATCTGGTGGACATATTTATACAAGTTGAAACGAGAGCTCTTGAAAGACAAGTCGGGGACGCGTACGTTGTACTCAGAAGGTCCTAACAGGTAAAACTGCTCAGATTCTGTGGTCAGACTGAGGGCCATGATATTTAGGAATATATTCACTTGATGAAAAGTATGATTTTGTATGAGTATGAGTGTTTTTGAGTACATCTCTCGGTCCAATAGTGGCAATAAGGAAATGAACTGGTGAAAGTCATCGTGCCGGTAAAGTGGTAAAATTTCTGTGTACTTATTTGAAGAGGGCTCATTACGACATTAGATGTCGTTCTGTCTCAACTTTGTCACTGAAAGTCAGATTATGGACATATTAAGACATCATTATTTATGTGAATGTGATTTCATTTTTTAATGTGGATCTGTACATGAAAGCTTTGGAGTATATTCATGGAATTTAACCAAATATCCCCATTATCGCCCATGGACAACGTATTCTTGCCTCTCTGGGAGAAGTCTCCAGTGTGTTTGAGTTCCCCTGAAATGAAATCTGTGACGTGGTGCTTGTTTTCACATTTTTATATGAAGGCGTATGAAGTCATCCATGTTAAATAATTAACTAATATATTGAATGTTTGAAAGTGCCACGCCCACTTGCTTTGCACTTTGAAATTTGTAAAAACTGGTTTATATTTTGAACCTTTTGATTTATATTACAGAAACCAGTCTCCACAAGTTCATTTAGGAAGTTTAATATATATATATATGTATACAGAGTTTGCGAAAACTTGCAGTTGGCAGCAGGACAGTAGGTCCTGCTGCAGAGGGCTTCTAGCCGGTCCTGCTAGATTTCTGCAGGACCTGCCACGAAGTATATTATTGGATATTTTAATGCCCAATTATATTTTTCTATGATTAAAAATTATCATTAATAACTTGTGTCAAGATAATAATTCATATAATACTGAGAAGTATAAATACAAATTAACATCTCTAATATATTCAAAGGGGAAATGTTGTATGGAAATTAAAAAAAAATTGAAATTTTATATGGTGAAAATGCCTGGGTATTTAATTTATAAAGGACAGTCAGTGAGTGTCAATACAAAAAATAAGGCTTGTATCAGTTAAATCTTTTATTGCATTTCCGATCGGTTTAAACTTAAAATGTTGTTTTGTAACCATGACGTTTTGTACAATCAAATTCGCCCCCTGATGTCCTGATCGCAATGCACGCAGCACACGTTGATTTAGGAACGACCTCTGGCGGGACAGTGGGGCACTATATTCTAAGACACCGCGCACGTCGTGTGAAATTTTTTATGCAGATAGTTCCCATCTGAGGGTCCGTACATAAATTTTTTGACACACAAGTATACAAAACTGGCGAGTTATGGTTGATTATCTCATTTCAATTTAAAAATAATTTAGGCTCCTGGCCCCGTTGACAAGAAGTCGCGAAAACGTCTGGGGCGAAACGGCACGTTTGACGCTGCGAATTGGCATCTTGCGAAATGTCTGAGAACCAAATTATCCAATAATAGCGTCTGTTGTTTAGACTGACGGACTGAATGGCTCATAAGTAACTCTTTTGGCAATTTTGATTGGCTGCGATTTTATCTTTTTAAAGAAATTAAATGCACAGGCGAATCACGGCCATCTGTATTCTGCCTTCGCTTTGCCATCAAATTTATGACAACAAATGTACATGGAGCAGTTTACGCAGTGACAGTAAAGCAAATAAAGGAAAGTTAGTCTCCAATTCGAATAATATGTAATGCTGGGAAACAGACGGACACCAGGTCCGGCTGGATTAGAGATTTTATCGGACCTGCACGTTTTCAGCCGGTCAGGTCCGCAGGACCGACGGATTTCGCATACTCTGTGTATATAAGTTGACACGGAAATAAATTCCTTTTTATTTTATCATATATACAACTGATGTACTTCAACTGACACTGCAGGAATTAATATATCATTGAACTATTATTTTTTATATTGAGACCAGGAGTGTTAACTCTTTGGTGACTGAGGTCACTGATGTCAGCTATCAGCCAGGGTGATTTTAGTGTATTATAATCTGCTGCTGGCATTCCATCTCTGAAGTAATCTGTAACTTTTAATAATTTAACTAGGAAATTTAGGGTGTAGAACCAAGGTTCCAAGGACCTCTCCATGACTTGATAATTTAACATCAAATATATGTCAGAATACTAGGCTGTCAGCAGGGTTGGCAAGTTTTAGGCAGGAAGGTTTTAACCATTGGTTATAACCTGGTTAAAACTGCCCCCCTAAAACAGGTTTTAGGCATGTTTTGGGCATCTAAAGTGCCTAAAACCTCTATTTGTGTAAATTTTGACTCAAAGATCTATAAAACTAACAATCAGGCTAGGGTGCTGCAGTCACAAGGCTTTGCTTGGCTTCTGGAAGGTTTCAGGAGTTAGGAATGCATGATTTCCTGTTGGCTGGTATCATGCAGTCTTCAAAGAGCCGGTATAGGTTTCTTGAGCATGAAACTATGTTTCATGTGCCAAGGTAATGTCATTATCAGGACCCTTTG
Organism: Sipunculus nudus; assembly: GCA_026874595.1. Taxonomy (NCBI): domain Eukaryota; kingdom Metazoa; phylum Annelida; class Sipuncula; order Golfingiida; family Sipunculidae; genus Sipunculus; species Sipunculus nudus. The sequence continues at coordinate 64,175,217 of CM049307.1, forward strand.
GGTTTGCTGATGAGTGCCCTGCTAGCAGGAATGATGTAATAGAGCTTCCAGTATGCCTTATGTAAGGCAGGGTATCAGAGGGGGAACCCATGCTTGATTAGACCAGTTAATTACTATTTGTCAGGGTGATGGGGTCAAAACATATGACTCAATCAATGGTCATAAGTCCCACTGCTGTGTCCTAGAGGATGTTAATGTGAACTTTCATACATAACTGGGATGATGCAATCAAAGCCCTTGCCCTGAAACTGTTCTTGAGTCAAAGTTTTTACTGAGTGATGCAGTCAGGGTCCCTGACCATGACATGTAAGTTTCTCAGGCCTTTAGGTCCAAAAGTGATTATGAATATTCTGTGGTTTGCAATATATTCACTGCAATATATTTTCAAAGTTTTCAGTTTTATTCTTATTATAGTGTTTTAAGAGGGTTCCATTTTCACAAGGTAAACCTTTCACAATCTCATCATACTGTTAACAGAGCATATCCATCATCATATAGACAATAAGTATGTGCACAAAATCTTAAAATTTGACAAAGCATGACCTAGCTAAGGGAATATATAACCTTGTTCATTATCAGATAATGAAAACGATATTATAATATTTTTAGTTGATGGCTAGCATAAAAGATTTGTTATAATTTAAAACATCAGTCTTTTGCTTTTTGCCATTTGAAGCTACAGGCATACAAAACATACATGATGTATTAGTGAGACTACAGTATACAGGGCTATTTATGAGTGTAAGTGGAACAACTTTTTAAATTTAGGAAAACTTCTTTCGCATACTGGGCTAGTGCTGGCCATAGAAACTTGTTAGCCACTGTGGCTAATTAGGTTGGAAAATCATTAGCCACAGCTCACTTTGGTTAGCCTCAGGAAACGTTTAATGAATTAATCTTCTAAGCTGTTTAATACATTACATATTATAGATCATAGCAATAGGCAGTCATTCCAAAACATTTAAACAGTAGTAGGCAGTAATAGAAAAAAAATGATAAAAAATTATGAACAATAGTAGTAGTAAGAGGATAATAAATTGCTATTACTGTTAATTACTATTACTAGCCTATGTGTTTACTATGGTGTGAAAACTAGCAGCAATACTGATGAGGTCTTAATTTAGTCACCGACTGCTTTCCTCCAATAGGGGTATCTAGCATAGCCACTAAATTAATAAGATGGCCCATCAAACCTGATAATTAAAGGTGGATGGCCTGTTGCCATCCGTGCACATAGCTTTTCAGTATTTAAGGAAGTCATGTCTGAAAACATTCGCAGGTTCTTTGTTTGTTCTTGTGAAATTAACCTACCATGGATTGTAACATTTGTAATTCAACTCACCTAGGTCTGGTAAAAGATTTTACTCAAAAGGGCCAATATTGATTCTAGAGATCAAAAACTCTGCTATGATTGGTCAAAGGTTTGGCATGGGAATTTAGCCAGTTGCTCATTGGACAAGGTACATTACCCATTACACATTTCACCCACTGTAATGAATAAAGCATACTGGATAACCATGTTTATTGACTGAAGTATGTATAATTGCCCAGCAGTTATCCAAAGATGTGGACACTAGTGGTAACACAGGTTATTATACAACAATATATTTCCTGTTTAAATAAAGAAGCCCTGCAGTCAATCTACAGGTCATTTGGCAGTATTCATCCGAGCTAACATGAAAAACATACTCCTAGAATAAAGTTTGTTCTTCTTAAAGTATTTTAATCTTTGTGTAGTCAGTAATACCAAAATAGGAGGAAATTTATACTAACAATAGACCATTTCAGCATTACAGGCGCGCATGTGCAATGACCGACCTTGAGCCCAAGGTGAAAGGTCACCATTACCAAAACAAACTACATGCGGTTCTGACAACATCTGCCGCTTCGTTTGTCAGACGCAGCAGATACACTGTGTTACTTGTTTCTCTGGGTTTAACATGCCTCGTTCCAAACAATGTCGTGAAATATTGTATCAATGGTACACATGGTTTGAGAAAACAGAGCCAGCTAGTCTGTGAAAAAACACAGGAAACCAGTATTAGTTTTAGTAATACTTTGAGCCTGCCTCTCTTTCGTAACATAGAAAAGAAATTTATAATCAGATATATATATGCATATATATAAATATATGTATATATATATACACACCTAGCCGTTACCATATATTCTTGTTACATGTACTTATTGACAGTTTTTTTACTCGCTATAATATATTAATTTACAACTCCTATTAATTTATAAATAATATATATATATATATATATATATATATATATATATATATATATATATATATATATATATATTCCTGTTAAATGAACTTATTTTTAGCTTTAGCTTGTTAATTCATAATTTTTATTAGTTCAAAATAAATATAATACTATGAACTATATTGTGACAATTTTTTTATATAATTAATATTGAACTATATTGAACTATATGACCCCGGGGGGGGGGGGGGGGGTCAGGCAAGTCTTATTTAGTTATGCCTGATGCCAGGTTTCTGGTAAGGAGTGAACCATTTGATACCAATGTGGAAAAGGGGGGGGGGGGGGGGTTGAGAAAAAAGCTTAATTGCAACATCCTCTAAATAACAATTATGTGCCATGCATCAAAATTACAATATTTAAAAAAGCTATATTTTTTTCTGGCCTGTGCCATTGATTTGAATTATAAGATTTAAATGGCATACTCTTGACGTTTTTACTAATCTGTCAAATTTCTGTAGGTAGTGGATCAGTAGAAGTACAAATGATTAAGTAACACTTGAGAGAAATATATTACACCTTTTACACCCATATCTATTATGATATAATATTTCAGCTCTTTAATAATGTAGAACCAGTGCTTGACACATACCTCTGTAAAGAGAAGTGGCAGCAAGTGCCCCCCCCCCCCCCCACACACACACACTTTTGTTTATGATAGAATTATTTTAATGATTGTCAAATCTGAAAGATATGATAAACTTCAATGTTTATGTCTATATTAACATATTAAAATAAATGGCTAAATATACGTATATATATATATATATATATATATATATATATATATATATATATATATATATATATATATAAAATATATAAATGGTACTTTTGTGATTTATGCGTCAATATTTTATATGTTCCAAGGAAACTGCCCTTATATGCTTCATACAGACCTAATATATTACATTTTTCCAAAAAAAATGTTAGGGAGGCAACACACTCCCAAAATCTCCATGGATAAAACACCAATTAAGCATGAATTGTTTATTGATTGATGAAAGGTATTCGGTACATTAAAGGTACACACATGCATATATGGTCTGCCCCTTTGATATTCAGTGTATCGGTGTGTATTGTGCCGTTGTCTAACAGCAGCTGGTCCAAAACACTTATATGAATTAAAATTTAATAATTTTATAGTAAAAGTATATTTTTTTAGCATACGTATTATACACTTTGTATTCTGAGGATTCTCAAGAATTTATTAGTGTTAAAACTCCATAAAAACTATAAAAAAGGAAAATGTAAGCTGAAAAAAGTGTATGCTATAAATGCACTTCCATATAGTATATATATTTGCTTTTTTCCCACTGTGTTTTAGTCATGTTTAAATCGTTCAACTGACATGTCATGTTTAAGTAAAATGTTTATTTACTGAAAATGGTCTGCTTTATTTGTGATGTCCAGTAATATATATTTATATATATACGCTAGTAGCATAATTTATATAAATATTATATTTCTGCACATGTTAAGAGATGACATTGGCAAATCCATGTAAAGCTACCATACAAAAACTCTCTAATAATCATATTTTCTCAAGTTCTTTGACACTTAAATATTTATCCTAGATCATGAAAGCCATAAACATCTTCAACAGAAGGATAATAATAATATATTACGCATTAACACTAACAGTGACAAAAAAACAGGGTAAACAGTTATGTTTACAAGTTTTGCATTATAATATATTTTTAATGTCTTGATATGCTCCCCAAAAGCTATATTATAAATTATATTTACCATCCCATTACCCAAGAGTTAAAGACATTTTTGTAAATTTAGAAATAACAGTAATCTTGTCCCGCAGTTTTGCATGCTGAACTGTGAACATTTACGTGAAACATTTCGGACGATTCCGTTTTGTCCATGACAGGGTCAGAGAGTTATCAGTATTCATTATTTCTTCAGTGATTAGTATGGAATATTATTAGGAAATATAAAAATATTAAAGCATAATCTGGACTAAAGGGAATTATGTCTTGAAACACTGGCCTTCAACATAACAGTATTATAATAAACTGTTATTAACACAGGAATCAGGACAATGAAATTTGAGATGGTTATAAAGATGCATTTCGAGAAAAAAACAAAAAAAAAAAACAAAAAAAGTTTATCTAATCTAAATACTCATGATTAATAAATGGTTACTAACCTTCATATAAAAGTGTTGACAATGACATTTCTACATATTAATAAGTTAAATGTGAAGCACCGTCACGTGTCCACTTGAATATTTCACCAGTGTGATTCTGTGAGCCACATGGAGTGTACGACTGCACAAGTGCCCGTATTTGTTACATTTTGTTTAAAAAGTCCAGCAGAAGAGCTCTTACCTGCTTAGGAGCAATGTGTAACACTTATATAGGTGCCATTTTCTATGGGAGGCGTCCACTGAAAATATTAATAGACATATAGAAAGGGTTGGAACGTGACATCCCGCCATTTCTGCATTGCACATGTCTGGTCAAGGAACGTGTTTTGGTAATGGTGACCTTTGACCCTGACTAGCATGCATTGCGAGTCGCGAGGTGCTGAAATGCTGTATAGCCATGGCATTTAAAGCTTTTCATGACACCATTATAATAATGGTTAGTAGTAATCGGAAATCAATAGTAATACTTATAGTAATACATTCTGTTACTGGAAGCCGTAATAAGCCCTATGTGTGATTAAATGACTTTGAAGCAATAATCTCATAAGATTAGTGCACATACATAAAACAGCCTCAGTCCAACACCTGAAAATCACACTGTCTCCTCTGGGAAGATTATATGTCCATACATCATGCTGTCTCTGACATGAAGCGCGCGCGGGAACACGCGAAATGATCTTTAAAAGTTGTAGTTTGAGAACATCTCAGTTCAAGGATAGCATATATTTCGCCGACCATAGCGGCAGGTGTTACAAGACCATAAGGCCGTATATATTAACCACTGACGAAAATATTTGATAGATGCCGGCTAATTTCACTTTAATAAAGAAAACACATTACCCAGTACACTTTATTTATTTCAGTGTGTGAAATCAATCGCTGTAATATTGTTATATATTGATACGTAAACCGTGTCACAACTCGCAGATGATCAGCGAAATTTACCTTCTGTCCAATGTGCGTTAAGCTAAGTTCCATGCTCAACTATCGACCAATCAGAGTAGAGTTATTTTTTTATTTAAAAGAATAAAGGGCATCTGCCAGAGAATTCTTGGAGAGCCGGAGAATTTTTATGGTTGTTCTTGCAATGTTGAACAACTCCAAATATTCTCCTTAAATTCTTTGCGGATTCTCCGACTTTTTGACTGTTGTAAACAAACACGATCACGGAATAATCGATGGTAGGATTTGTGTATTATTTTTTTATCGCCACTGTGGCGATTTCTGCAAAAGGTTTCCTCGCATTTTGGACAAATTACTCGCATTTGGCAACGTGGCGAGCTACTAGGGCTAGCCCAGGCATATATAACAAAATTTAATCCATTTTGATCAAAAATCCAGTGGAAGTATCTGGTTATAAGCTTACAGTATGAGCATTCTTTTATAAATTAGCAGTAATGGCAGTAATGGAGGTAGGAGACCTAAGACCATTATATGGAGATATAAGCTGAAACTGTCAAAGAACTGTGTTCATGAGGAAAACCTGAAGTAGTGTTGTATTCATTTGATGCTTTTTTTGTATCATGGTTTAATTTATTTAGTTTTAATAAAGTGTTCCTCACTTTTTAATTTGTTGGGCATATTTCTTTAATAAATTTAGCTGTGTAACAATAAAACATAGCTAAACTGCAAGTCATAGATGAGGGTATGTAAGGTTTTAGGCAGTTAAAGGCAGTTTTAGGCAGGTTATAACCTATTTTAGGCAGTTTAAGGCAGGTTTTAGGCTCTGCCCTGCCAAAAACAGGTTTTTATTTTTTAATCGCCACCGTGGCGATTTCTGCAAAAGGTTTCCTCGCATTTTGGACAAATTACTCGCATTTTGCAACGTGGTTTTTGGCAGCCTAAAACCCAATCCTGGCTGTCAGTTTATTAAATCACTCAAGGTATAGATGGGGGGGGGGGGGGGGGGGGGGAGGCATGGTCTGACATCAGATGTCATTACACTGCATGAAATATGTTTGATATTATATATAAATATGTAAATAAAATAAAAAACAGATTTGTGATGGTGACATGGTGTTCACGTTTATGTGTTTACAGTCATGAAAATATCTGTTTTATTACGTAAACATAATTGTGAGCTGTTTCTGTATTAATGAGAATTTTCTCTGTTAAAGTTTATACGCCAGAGTAAGCCAACCGAAAATTTTCCCTTATTGGGCCTATTATCGCCCATCCCGCCTCGTTCCCGTGTATCTAGGTCACATTTCCGTTACCCATAATCACATTTTCTTCTGGCGTACGCCATGATGGACGTGTGATCCCGCTCTGCGAAATTCGTCCACTGTTGGGTTTGTACTAATGAGTTTGCCAACTGAACTGTAAGTTGTCTTTTTTTCCCTTGCCCGCCCTGGAGTACCCCACTTGTGGCTCTTGTGGTTCTTTAATCCCGGTTGGGATTCCCACCCCCCTTGTTTTCATTGCCGCTCCAACAATGACTACTGCCGTGTTCCGGCTGATCCTTGTTTTCACTGCCAGACTTGGACGTCTGACCAGTGGGCCCTTTCCCGGATTGGGCTCCTTCCCCGGTACTTGGGGGTTCCCCCTCCGGTATTCCATTGTCTGACCCCGGGGTTGTCCCCGAGGGGGTGGGGGGGGGCCTACCCTGGTTGACTGCACCACGGCCGTGCTGCGTTCACCGTCCGTTCCCGCCGGTCCTGTCACCTCTCCAGTGGTTTAGACAGTTATATCGTTGAATTCTCATTCACGGAAACGGAATTCTTCCCCGTTCCCGCGGCCTCCCGTTCTGCCAGCACATCTACCTCTTCCATATTACATTCTTGTCCCGGGTTTGTTATTCACTTATGTCGGATCTAGACGATACGTCTAGACCCGATTCTGTCCGCCTGGCGCCCTCGCCGGCGCCCCGGTACTTTCTCCCCGGCCGTTCTTGTCGCCGGCTCCTCGCCGGTTTCCTTACTTCTCCCCGGGGCCGGCTGGAGCCGTCCCGCTGGCTCGCCCGGCCCTTCCTGGTGTGCAGGTAAGTGCGTCGGTCCCTACTGCCTCCTTCGGGGCTGCCGGCCTCGCCTCCGGTTCCTCCGTCTGCCGTCGTTACTTAACGGCCGGCCGGCTCTTTTTTTCAGTTACCATCTGCTGTGCGGCCTTTGGCTCTGGTTCCTGTGCCTTCCCGGATGGTTCCTGCTGCTGCTCGTTCCCCGGCTTCCTGTTTCCAGCCTCCTGTGGCTCCGGCTCAGCGGGTCTCTCTGGCTCCCCCTACACGGGGTTCTCCAGGGTCCCTGACTGCTCAGTCTGCCGATCCCGCCCTGGCATCAGACCAGTGGTCGGCGATCGCGCTGCGCTGCCAGGCTTGGCGTCCGCGCAAATCTGCTCAGTCAGCCGATCCCGCCCTGGCACCAGACCAGTGGTCGGCGATGGCGCTGCGCCGCCAGGCTTGGCGTCCGCGCAAATCTGAGCTTATGGACCTGCAGGCTACCTCCGCGCAGGAGGCTACCCTAGTGGTCCAAAGTTCCGTAGGTACAACCTCGGACTTCCTCGGCGTCGGCGGTCGGTTCTTCTTTGAATCCTGGCCCCTTCATTTGCCCTCCGCCGCGCCCGCCGTGTGTCTGGTATTACTGACCGCACGGGGGATCTCTTCCGTGGGCACCCCGCGGTGGTCTCGGGGTCTCGCTCTCCTGGGGCCCCGCTTCCGCCGGGTTCGGATACACCTTGGTCCCCCGGTACCTGTTCGTTCGCTTGCTCCCTTCTCCTGAGTTCCCGGATGTTCAGTCTGCTCCGCTGCGCCTCGTGTCCGGCCTTGCACAGCCGTTGCGGACGGTCCGTCTTTAATTCCATCCTCTGTCCAGTTTTCCGATCGTCACCTGTCGGATCTGGCGGGGCTCGGCCGGCAAGCGGCCGGTATGGTTTAGGACTTGCAGGCGGTCCCTTGCTTGCTCGCCGTTTCCGGACACGCTCCCTCTCCCCGACATATGGCGGGCTTCTGCCCCTACTGGCGCTGTGTTCCATTCAGGTCGTTGGCGCCCGGTTGTAAATTGCATCTTGTTACGCCGCCCGACTTGCATTCAGTCATTTATGCACTTACGGCCGCGGCTTCTCCGGCGGGGTTTACCGAGCTTTATTCTCCGCCTTTCCCGGTTCCCTGCTGTTTGGCGGCCAGTTACGGCCTCTCTTGGACCGCGCCTTGGCACGCTCGGATCGTCAGGCCCGCCTCCGCTCGACCTCCCTTGCGCCTCGGCCTTCCTTCCGCGTTCCCCGCCTTCGGCCTCCGGTTGCAGCTTCCGCTCAACCGCGTCGCGCATCTGCTACCTCGTCACGTCCTTCAGGACGTTCCAGCCGTTCTCCGCCTTTTGTGGTCGCTCCTCCCAACGAGGTTCGACCGAGAAATGACTCTCTAGCTCCAGTCGGCGCTCGGCTCAGCGACCGTTTTCCCGCCAGGGCGGGTTTCATCTCCCAGCGGTTAATTCTCAGCGCCCTACCGTTCGGGTTCTGTCTTACGTTTAGCACACTCCGCCTCCGTCCGATCCGGCAAAACGCCTCGCTTGGCGGTGGCCCTTCAATCTATGTTAGACAATCGGGCATTAACGGGGTTTCCCCATCCCCCGTGGGGTTTCCCTCTCGCCTTTTCTTGTTCCCGAACCGCACGGCCATTGGCGCCCGATCATGGACCTGAGGCGCCTCAATTCGTTCCTCCGTCCGCCCCCGTTTCGGATGTTCGTTATCCATGCTGTACTCCGCATTGTTCGGCGGATGGATTAGGCGTTCAAATATAGACCTTACGGATGCCTACTTTCACGTTTCCATTCCAGGTCCATCCGTTCGGGATCCACGTGGCCCCCTGGAATTTACCGTCCTTGTTCACGCGGTCCCGAGGTCTCTTCATTCACCGGGCCTTTCTGTGCTCCCTTATCTTGACGATGGCTTGTCCTTGCGGCCGCATCGCATCGCATCGCTCCCGGGTTCTCAACTTACTTCGGAACCTCGGCTTCCTGGTCATTGCGGCGAAATCTCTTCTCACTCCCACCCAGTCCCTCCAATTTCTGGGTGTCATGCTCGCTTGCGTCCGGCACTGCGTCGCTCCCGCGCGATTTTGCTCTCCAGCTCCGCCGCCTAATTCGTTCCTTCTCACGCGGTGCCGTGTCGACTCGCGCACCGCTGCTTCTCTCCACGGTGCTCAACTGGGCCATGTCTTTCATCCCGTTCGGCCGCCTGTACCTCCGTCCCATTCGGTCTATCTTGCGCCGTCACGGCCTTCTCCGGTTAACCTCGGTTCGTCCTTTTTCCGGGGATGTCGCTTGCACCATCTATACCGATGCATCTCTCCTCGGTTGGGGGGCCCATCTCACCGATCTTCGCGCTTCCGGGATATGGTCCCCGTCGGGCCGTATGCTCCATGTCAATTTCCTCGCCCTGCGTACCGTCCGTCGCGCGATCTCCCACTGGTCTCCCCGCTTGATCGGACGTCACATTCTCATCCGGACCGACAATCCCACGGTTGTGGCATATATCAACATGCCGGGTGGTACTCGGTCTCCCTCGCTCATGCAGGCGACTTACCTTTTGTTCGATCTCTGCCTCTCTCTCCGGGCATCAGTTCGTGCATCCAATCTTTTGGGCGTGTCGAACATCCTAGGGGACGCCCCTTCCCGTCATCTGGCGTCTCTTCCTTCCCCGCCGCTCCTACTGCTCCCGGTTATCGGAGTGTTTTCGCTCGCCTGGGGCGGCCAGAATTCGATCTGTTCGATTTTCCGTCCCCCCGTTCTCGTGCCTTCCGAGACGCGTCTACGTCCCCTCGCGACCGTCTCCCCGACAAGCCGCTGTCCGGATGGTCTCACCGGTTTCTCTTGCGTTTCCGGGGCCTCCTCTCCTCCTGCTTCTCATCCTTCCGTTTCTACCTGCAATTCCATGGTTTCCTCTGTGGCGCTCGCTTCTCTCTCGCCCCCCGCTTATACTACCGCTCCGCCTCGCGCTCCCGTCGTTTCCTCTAGCGCGTCGCACGTTTCGGTCGTGCCCTCTATGCGCAGGTGTGCTCTCATCGGACTCCTCATGGATCAGGGCATTTCCAGTCCGGCTGCTCTCCTTGCCTCGGCTCCCCGTCGCCGTTCTTCGGACCGCATCTATGACTTCCGGTGGTGTCTCTTCCCGGAGTGGGCGTCTTCCCGCGGAATCTCCCCTTAGATCCGTCGCTTGCGGCTGTTTTGGATTTTTTCCTGTTCTTACTGCAGGATACACATTTATCCTGTCCCTCTCTGCGTGGCTATCGCGCCGCCCTGCTGTCGGTGCTCCGTCCGCTGGGTCACGATCGTGTCCTTCATCGCCCGTTGGTGTCGATCTTTCTCATGGGGGTTCGTGCGTCTCGTCCTCAGTATGTTGCGCCTTCCTGGGGCCTGGACGTCGTCTTCCGTCCCCTCCGGGACCCCCTTATGCGCCGTTGCGTTTGGCCCATCTTCTACCTTTGTCTCGGTAACCGGTTTTCCTCCTAGCTCTTGCCTCGGCAGGTCGCCGTTCTGAGCTTCATGCCCTCGTGGCTGTTTCGAAATTCCCGCAAATTGCGGCCGCCGCTTCGAGGCCACCCTTCATTTTCCTGCATGCTTTTATAGGAAAATCGCAATTTCGGGGTTCCTCCATCTGCTTGGCCGTTCCGGCACTCCCTGCCGGTCCGTACCGTTCTGGGGATACCCCTTGCCCGGTTCGTGCGTTGCGTTATTATCTACACGCTCCTCCTTCTTTACCGGGGAGGGGGGGGGGGCGCATGAAGTTGTTTATTTCTACAAAAGTCACATCTTCAAATTCGGTGATTAGCCCTTTCACCATTAGTGCGTGACTCAAAACTACTATCGTCGCCGCATATGAATCAGCTTCTCATTCCACATTAGACCAACTTCACTTCCAGGCCCATGACATTCGAGCTATTTTGACTTCCTTGGCCCAATTCTCCGGGATCTCACCTAATCAGTTGGTCAAGATGGGATACTGGATATCCCCATCTCCGTTCACACGCTTCTATCTGACTGTTGTTCCGCTCCCGGCTTCGGGCCTCTCCTCCATGGGCCCTGTGTTCGCGTCGGGTGAGGTCCTACAATTTTCCAGGCCATCTTATTCCTCTTCGTCGGTTCCGCCACCGAAGTCGTCTGCTGCTCCTTCACCGCACTGTGATTCCTCGTTCCAGCGTTACAGGTAGGTGCTCCCTCCCCAAGGCATGTCTGTTTTTTTCTCATTAATACAGAAACAGCTCACAATTATGTTTACGTAATAAAACCCCCCCCATTCCCTCCCTGTGAATGGTGGTTTTGTCAGTAAACTGTTGTGAGCTTTTCTGTATTACAAACATCGCTCCCTCCCAGTCCTCTTCCTTACGCCTTCGAAAATGTGATTATGGGTAACGGAAGTGTGACCTAGATACACGGGAACGAGGCGGGATGGGCGATAATAGGCCCAATAAGGGAAAATTTTCGGTTGGCTTACTCTGGCGTATAAACTTTAACAGAGAAAATTCTCATTAATACAGAAAAGCTCACAACAGTTTACTAACAAAACCACCATTCACAGGGAGGGAATGGGGGGGTTTACCTCTTCTTTCCCAGTTTCCCCTGTATCATAAAACACCGACTCAATATCAGAACCTGTCCACTTCCAGTTACATATCAAAAATAATTTCACATAGTGGTACTGAAGGGAAATCAGCTGACTGTCACGCCTGATGAAGTTTTCTGCTTATATGTGCATGGGCTGATGTCTCGCAATGTTGCATCAAAAGAAAATGACTCTTTAAATAAAAAATCATGCCAGGTTTCTGAGCCAGCATATAATTACAACTTTACAAGTCCTAATTCTTGTTTGTATCATAAAATATTGTATTATCAGAGATTCAGAATCCAAGGCTGTTAGATTTTCAAAGACAATTTTAGAAGGGTCCATTTGTTTTTTAGCTCAGCTGACTGAAAGTCATCTCAGCTATAGCGATCACTCTTTGTCCGTCGTCCGTCTGTCCGTCTGTCCGTCTGTCTGTCTGTCCGTCTGTCCGTCTGTCCGTCCGTTAACCAGGCACAAATCGTAACCGCTGGACCTAGAACCTTGTAACTTGGGATTCTGAGAGGTCCATAAAAAATCTCCTTGGAAACCAGAAATTAGGTCTCTGTTACCCATATCCTTCGAGCTATGTGGCCCCAAAGTACCCCCCAGAAAAGTCAAAAATTTCATACAAAAACTTCAATATCTCATTAACTACTTGACTGATGGTCATGATTTTTGGCATACATATTGATCATGAGATGTTACATCACTTCCTGCAGACTGGTGGTGCCACCTGTATTTTTCTATTTTTTACGAATTTTTTTCTCTATTTTTGAGACCTTTAAAAATGTGAACATCTGTTTACAAGGCACAAATCATAAAGACTGGACTTAGAATCTTAATTCTTGACACACTGAGAGGTCCATGAAAAATCTCCTTGGAAACCAGAAATTAGGTCTCTGTTACCCATATCCTTCGAGCTATGGGGCCCCAAAGTACCCCCCAGAATAGTAAAAAATTTCATACAAAAACTTCAATATTTCAATAACTACATCACTGATGGTCTTCATTTTTGGCATACATATTGATCATGAGATGTTCGATCAGTTCCTGCAGACTGGTGGCGCCACCTGTACTGTTTGATTTTTTACGATTTTTTCCTCTATTTTTGAGACCTTTGAGGATGCTGTCATCTGTTAGCGTGGCACAAATTGTAACGACTGGACCTAGAATCTTCATTTTCGACACACTGAGAGACCTATGAAAAGTCTCCATGGAAACCAGAAATTAGGTCTCTGTTACCCATATCCTTCCAGCTATGGGGCCCAAAATTACCCCCCAGAATAGTAAAAAATTTCATACAAAAACTTCAATATCTCATTAACTACATCACTGATAGTCATGATTTTCGACATACATATTGATCATGAGATGTTTCATCAGTTTGTGCAGACTGGTGGCGCCACCTGTATTTTGGATGTAGTTATCTGTCAACAGGGTACAAATCGTAACGACTGGACCTAGAATCTTCGTTCTTGACACACAGGGAGACCCATGATAAGTCTCCATGGAAACCTGAAATTTGGTCTCTGTTACCCATATCCTTTGAGCTATGGCACTCCAAAGTACAGCTCAGAATAATGGAAAATTTTTACAAAAGCTAAAGTATCTGAACAACTAATGCAGAGATAACCATAATTGTTTGCATGGATATTGATCATGGAGTGTTTCATAAGTTTCTGCAGACTGGTGGCACCACCTGTATTTGTTCGGTTTTTTTTACGAAATTTTTCTGTATTTTTGAGACCTTTTAAGATATGAACATCTGTTAACAGGGCACAAATCATAAAAACTGGACCAAGAATCTTCATTCTTGACACACAGGGAGACCCATGAAAAGTCTCCATGGAAACTTGAAATTAGGTCTCTGTTACCCATATTCTTTAAGCTGTATGGGTCCAAAATACCCCCCCCCCCAGAATAATGGAAAATTTGATACAAAAACTGCAGTATTTCAATAACTACAACACTGATGGTCATGATTTTCGGCATACATATTGATCATGAGCTGTTCCATCAGTTTCTGCAGACTGGGTGTGCCACCTCTATTTTTTTTCAAATTTTTACGAATTTTTTTTCTTTTTTTTGAGACCTTTAAAGATGTGGTTATCTGTCAACAGGGTACAAATCGCAACAACAGGACCTAGAATCTTCATTCTTGTCATGCAAGGAGGCCCATGAAAGGTGCCTGTGGAAACTTGAAATTAGGTCTCTGTTACCCATATCCTTCAAGCTATAGGACTCCGAAGTATCCCTCAGAATAATGGACAATTTGATACAAAAACTGAAGTATCTGAACAACTAATGCAGAGATCACCATGATTTTTTGCATGGATATTGACCATTAAGTGTTTTTATTAGTTTCTGCAGACTGGTGGAGCCACCTGTATTTTTGTATCCGCCAAAACGAAGTTTTGCGGATACTATGTTTTTGACCGAGTTCCTCCACCGCGGCGGCGTTCGTTTCCAGAGAGCTCCTCAGAGACTAATGGACCGATTTTTCCCAAACTTACACCTATTATAGGGTCACATGTGAACTGGTGCCTAACCAATTTGCGTTGACCTCTGACCTTTCCTCTCTATCCAGTGTCCATTTGTGGGTCTGTTTCCACTCATAAACCCTCATATCTCGGGAACCGTTTGACCGATCAGGAAATAAAATTGATACAAATGTAGCCCTTGGATTGCTTTATAACATACACAAAAAATGGTGGCGCCACTTGTAACCATGTTTGCACAGTGTCCATCTGTTCATCTGCCTTGGGTTAAAATCACTCATATCTCTGCAGTGAATTGACTAATTCACCTGAAATTAGTCATGCGTATACATCCAGGATAGCTTTCTTGATTTTATGACAGGTGGCGCTACCTACGTTCACGTTCACGCTGATGACATCCAAGCTTATATCTTGGGAACCGTTTGACGGATCAGGAAATAAAATTTATACAAATGTAGCCCTTTGATAGCTCTGTAACATACACAAAAAATGGTGGCGCCACCTGGAACAATGTTTGCACAGCGTCTGTCTGTTAGTCTGCCGTGGCCTAAAATCACTCATTTCTCTGTAGTGGTTCGACATAACTGCCTAAAATTTTGCAGGTTTATACATCGTGGACAGCTTTCTTGATTTTATGACAGGTGGCGCCACCTACATTCTAGTTAACGCTACCACATCCAAGCTCATATCTCAGGAACCATTTGACCGATTGGGACAAAATTGTGCATGTGTTTAGATCTCACATAGGTCTTTATCATACACAAAACTGGAGGGGTTACCTGCAAAGATTTTTGCACAGTGTTTGTCTGTTTGTCTGCCATGGGCAAAAATCGCTCATATACATGTAGTGGTTTGACTTTTCTGCCTAAAATTTTGCAGGTGTATACAACTTGGACAGCTTTCTGGATTTGTGGTAGGTGGCACAACCTACATACACATTAAGGCTGCAGACATCCATGCTAATATGCAACATACCTCACTCTATTTCCCCTTGCACTCAATCCATGCCTCACTATCCGATTTTGGCAGATACATGTAGTCACTTGTCGGTTACCCGTATTCTAGTTTTAAAAGTTTACACATTTTTCTCTATTTTTGAGATATATAAATACAGACTAAATCTTGGCCTGTTGGTTAATCTGTTTGATGCTTCAGTTGAATGGGTATATACTACCATTCTAATGATAAAATTTCCTTTTGCGAATCTCTTCCCAGTCAGCTGAGCGTCATGACCCATGGGTCACTTGTTTTATAAAATACAGTCGGATTGCAAGGTTTATGGATTGTCATTGTCGGAATGTCAATTCATGAATATGTACTTCAGGTTTGGAAAAAAAAACAAATTATTTCAGTGTAGACATTTTTCTGTGTAAGAAGCTAAGCTTGGTAGAGATTAGCCAGAGAACTTTGTTGCACACCACAAGGAACTCATTGAATATGTACAGGTGTTGCTCAATAGGTCAAAAGTATGTTCCAGATTTTGCAATCATAAGTGCCTGAATCATGTGATAGGGTTGGAACTATCACCAACATCCCAGATTATGATAATATCTGACAGCTGTGATAATTATATTGTTAATTTCCCTATTATTATGATATCATGTTATGCATATTTGTCCACAGTTTTGGTACACAAACATGCCCTTTAGGATTATTACTTACAGATATAGGTATCACCAGTGTCTAATTTGTGTTCAGAAAACCATTTATTTTTAAGGATGTTCATTAATTCAATGAATCACATGGAATTTTTACATGCTGAAGTAAACCTTATAATAAACAATATGGGTAAATGACAGTTTTCAACTAACTGAAAGAATCATGTTCTTGGACTCTGAAAATTCTGTGTATTTTCCATCTTATAAGTACAAGAAAGCTCCAGAAACGCTGTACTGACAGCACTGACAATTGATATATGATGGCAAGTGCTGGAGTTCCTGGGCCATATACTGATATAATGATATATCTGTATATCATGGTAAATTTTTGTGTCATTATCATGATATGAAAAACAGATATCGTCCCAACCCTATCAAGTAAATACCACATGTCAGTTTAATAAATACTTTAATATAAACATTTGTCTCAGATTAAGAATTGTTTATTTAAAGTATCTTGAACCATGTGTATAATAATAAAGTATATATATATGTTTCAACTGTTTCTATTGATACTTTATATGATTCCTAAGTGAAATAATAACCATTAATTTTTTTTTACTTCAGCCAGGTGGGAGTCATTCGTCCACTGGCCTCACCATGAAGTGGTCAGAGTTGTTGCGTGTGTTTCACTGGGGCCCCCTGGTGGCACTCTCCATCATCGGGACCATCTCGACCTGTACAATCATGTGTGACCTGATGTGGTGGCCTTTAACCTCAGTTGGTGCTTGGGTCAACATCATCACGTTCCTGACCTGGAACCTTCTGACACTCTACAACTTCTTTAATGCAATGTATATTGGTCCAGGAAATGTGCCTTTTGAGTGGAAGCCGGTCAGTACCAAGTGGTTTACAAATCTGCCTGTGTTTGTCGTAATTACTTTAACATGCGTTAGTTATAATTTTTTAAATACAATTGCAGATATATAAAACTTACATTTTGTATTAGTTATATTTGCCAAATGAAAGCTTATTAGGATTAGAAAAAGTCTGATTATGAAATTTTATATGAAGCTTTGAGTGATTCAGTTGAGTGACCTTGCATCAGTCATCTCTTGGTGTGTCTTGATGTTTGCTCATTTATACAGGTAAAATGGCATAAGCAATGCTTAAACTGACCATAAATTATAAATCTTGACAAAAGAATTATTCAGCAAGTTTTAAGAAAATCTATTTAAATTTGCAAGACCTGCTGCCTATAGAGACTGCCATAAAGCAGATTGAAGAGAGCTTCAATGAATCATGGTTATAGGTTTTTTGTAAAAAAAAAAATCACATCTTGACAGCTACAAGTAACTTTAGTTTACTTTCTCATGTTTCAAAAGAATAAAGAAGACAGAAAATGCTTGCAGTTTTGTACATTTTGTGAAGGCTACAAAGCTCCGAGGTCCCATCACTGCAGAAAATGCCAGAGGTATGTATAACTCTTCATGCTGTCTGTTTAAGGCTGTTTGATTTGAAGTCAGGGTCATGATAAGTCTTGCACTTTGCTGAACATCAGCTCAACTGTAGTGATGGCCCACTGTCTATCCATCCATACACATGCTTGTAAGCTGCAGGTGTCTTTTCCTTAATTTACTGTTTCTTCAGGTGCAAGGTAAAAAGTTAAATTGATTCAATTTTACTTAGATCTTAGACAAAGTCGAGGGGTACTATGGTTTTAGCACGGTCACGCCACTGCAGATAAATTCTTGTCTGCACAATAACTCAAAAAATAATTTACAGATTTTCATCAACCTTAAAATTTGCATAGATATGGGTGAGAGGAGGAAGCCTATTTAAAATGGGGTCATCCCTTTACTAGGAGAGAGACCTTGAATAGGTCCATTTTCGGTGAAAATCACACAAATTCTTAAATATCCAAAGAAAGCTTGCATGGATTGATCCAAAAATCAAGTTGACCGAAGATCTTGGATAGCCTTCTCATGTACAAGAAACTGGTGGCACCGCCTATTATCCTTCTTCTTGTTTTTGTGCCTTACAATACCCCCATCATTGCTACTTGACAGTACTGTGAGCATTAAAGATAAAAAACTAATAGACATATTTCTTTCGTATTATGTGTATGCATAGATATCACACAAATCTGAAATATCTCAAGAAAGGATGCATCGATTGGTCCACAAGTTAAGTTGACTGACAATCTTGGATAGCTGTGTCTTCCATAGGAGACTGGTGGCGCCACCTATTATCCTTTTCTGGTTTTGCATCTTTTAATACCCCATCATTGCCACTTGGCAGTACTGTGAGCATCATAAGTCAAAAACTAATGGACAGATTTCATTCTTATTGTACACATGCATACATATGAGTTAAAAGATTAAGTCTATTCAAATTAGGGACATGACCTTTACTATGAGAGTGACCTTGAATATTTCCATATTTGGTGACAAACAAGCAAAAACATTGTTTATCAAGTGGACAGATGTATCTGTCTGAAAATCAAAATGAAAGATGTCAGATGATAAGTTTTCAAAAGAATTTAAAAACCTGTGACCTTGACCTTTACCTTGAAGGACAACCTGCTGATATATAGGATTTTCTAACCCCATAATTTTTTAAGTACACTATCTTTTTTCTTCAAATGTGACACAGATTGTTACTACCAAAATGTCAGACATGTTTGAAGACTGTCGACCTTGACCCTGCTATTCAAGGTCAAATCTACAGAAACAGGATTTTTGTTAACCCCATAACTTTTGATTAACCACTTTCTTTTCTTCAAATTTGATATGTGAATTGTCTTCAACAAGATGTGAGACAAATTCAATCATGTGATCTTGACACTGGTGGCCTTGGCCTTGTTAAATGTTAGTATATGCTCCTGAAGAAGGGGGCCTATTTTTTAAAGGGGTCTGCTTTAATTGTCTTGGAATAAGAAATTTTTTATTTCTTTTTTAAATAAATTAATTTCTCTTAATTAATTTTATCTGTTACTCATTCTTTGTATGCTTTTATGATTTTGGAGTTTTAATGCACACACTCATGAAGTCATTGGCAGACATATCATTTTTAACTTGTTGTATATTCAGTTTTCCTGAATATTTTTGACAAAATTGGGATCTCTTTCTTCTTTTTTTGGGTGGTTCAAATAAACTTTAATGTTAATTCATGCATATTAGTGAGGTTATTTGCATAATTGCATATAAATAAATATTCTGCAAGATTTTCATTTTTCTTTGCCTGTGTTGTTGTCAGGTGTGTAATGAAGATGGACCACCACTGTCCGTGGATCAACAACTGTGTGGGCCACTTCAACCATGCCAGCTTCTGTTACTTCCTGTTTTTTGCCCCTTGTGGCTGTATACATGCTACGTGTATTCTCATTCCGGCCATGTACCGAGCGCTCTTCAGGGTAAGCTTCTGTTACCATCCTGTTTTTTGCCCCTTGTGGCTGTATACATGCCAAGTGTATCCGTATAACATGTTCCAAGCGCTCTTCATGGTTAGACACAATTATCAACTTAAAACTACTTTTATATTTGTGTTTATTTACCATTAGGTTTTACCTGTATGGGCTTCAGTTGTTTCTCAGTTTTCATTTGATTTGTCCATCCATTTGCAATTTACATATATGTCGAGGGAAGAATGAGAATCTTGGAAGATCCGGAATCCTCCCTGGAAAAATCAGAATTTCCGGGAAAAATGAGAATCATTTCATACTTTGATTCCCATATTTCCTGGGAAGAATGAGAATTCTAATTTTTCCCGGGAAAAACCAGAATTCTTATTTTTCCCAGCTAGCTCCAATTTCTTAGATGATATCCTTTTAATAGTTAAGGTGGGTTAAGTTTGCATATTTTACTACGGTATTATAACCAAATTTTTGTGTTATTAACTGACTATTGTTTAAAGAACAGTAACATTTTTTGTAATGAAAAAAAAGTAGAAAACCCATTTCTGTTAAAATCAGTTTTATTCACACATGATAGTACTTAACCCATGTTAGTTGAAAACAACCACACCTGATATTTACATATTAGTTCTTAGCACACATGATTCAATTATAAAGATTTCTAAATGTGAATATTTTTAATCTACAATTCATTGAAAATAAACATCCATGTTAGATTTACTAAGTATTAAAAAAATTAAAAGAGTTAAGTTGGCATCAATAATTCCAATTCTTCCCGGGAAGAATGAGAATTCTCATTTTTCCCAGGTTTGAAATTCAAAACTGAATTCCACTCTCTCCCGGGAAAAATGAGAATTCTCAATTTTTCCCGGGAGAGACTGGAATTCTCATTTGTCCCAGGAAGAATGAGAATTCTCATTCTTCCCGGGAAGAATGGGAATCCCTTCATACCATCTCTGGATTCTCATTTTTCCCGGGAAAAATCAGAATTCTAATTTTTCCCGGGAGGATTCTAGATCTTCCCAGATTCTCATTCTTCCCTCGACATATATATTGAGTTGGAATTTGACATTACACATGAGCAGTAAAAATCCTTCACAGGTTATGAAAATAAATGATTAATGTGAGAGACAACATCATACCACCATATTTATAAAAAAAAAAACTTTAATGATATGTCAGCCAATTACATTTGTGATGCATGAGTTAAGGAAATGATAATGGACATTTTATCAGTAAAAATATTTGAAGCAATTTGGCCCACCTTTATCTTATCTTTTGACCCTGTCATTCATTCATGTTTATGTTGTCATCAGGTGTAAAATGCTTTATATTCACATCATTTATTTCTGTCGTTAATGATCAGCAGTGAACATGACTTGTGAATATTATATATTTTCAGCCATATGACGACTCGGATGGCGAGCTTACTTTAGTGACACTAGGTGTCTATCCCCTGATTGGCTGTATATATGGTCTGGCACTAGGCATTGGAGTCACACTCGCTGTGGGGTCTTTATTAGTCATACAGGTCTGAGGCTTGTCGTCTGTGTCAGTTACTTGCTGAAGTGGCGAAACTGTTTCTTTGACAAGTGATTGATCACCCACAAAAACACAGAGATACAGACAGACACACACAGATGGACACGGTAAAGCCTGCAGCCCACTTGCAATTTTGCTGCAATGTTATGCAATGGGACTAGAATCGCAAGGGATCTATGATTGGCCAGTGATTATAATCACTTGTGAATGGCGAGTGAGGGACTTATAATGTGACTTGTGACTGGCAGTTTGAAGAAGGTGATGGCAAGTTTTCTGGCATGTCAAAAAGCTTGCGATTCACTTGCATTCCTTTGAGACTGGCATCTGCGTTTGATTGTGATGCTTTTTGCTACTTGCTACTCTATCATCCCATTGGTTGCGGAAGATTTGGTCAGGTGACTGAGTCTGTGACTTGTCATAAGGGTGTGGTCACCATCCGGTCAAATTTATCGTCTCCAAAGGAAAGTTTGTAACTCTATAAATTCAAGTCTGCAACTTTTCACTACCACTTGCAGGCAGTTAAAGGAGATTGCTGACTGTCTGGGACTGGTCACCGATTGTCAGTTGCAAGCAATCGCAGATGATTGCTGACTGTCTGTGACTGGTCACCGATTGTCAGTCACAAGCAGTCGCAGATGATTGCTGACTGTCTGGGACTGGTCACCGATTGTCAGTCACTAGCAATCGCAGATGATTGATGACTGTCTGGGACTGGTCGTTGATTGTCAGTCGCAAGCAGTCGCAGATGATTGATGACTTAGAGCCCCGTTTTTTCCGTTTTAACGGAAAAACGGACGGTAAATGGAATTAGGGTTCGAAAACGGAATTATATCAAATACACAGAATACGACAGAAAGTGGGATTTAGAGCCGATTAAAACTGCAAATTAAAAAATTCTCACCCAATATCTTATTAAAAAAATCTTTCAAACTGCGCATTACCGCATGTCATAGGGTCTCAGAGGCGAAATAGCTTTAAATATAATATAACCATACTTGTTTCAAATGTTTGAAATGATAGGCAGTAAAACGCAGACACTACAGAGCAGAGAACTTTCTTGCCGATTCAGTGAACACATGCGCTGTATTACTTACGTTTGGGCCTGACGAAGAACCATTTATGCGAAGGACCAGGTATAATTTTGAATATACGTAAAGTAACTATGGCATCAATTTTAGCAGTAATTTAATTTAAAATATTTTAAACAGCTTATTGAACTCTTAATCCATTAATTCATCTGGATTTAAAAGTTTTAACTCTTCTTAAGAAGATGTAGCAATTTTATTACATAAAATATAAAGATAAAACGGAAAATTCCGGAATTTTGATTTTATTAAAACGGAAAATAATTGTTTATAAAACGGAAAAAACGGGGCTCTAATGACTGTCTGGGACTGGTCGCCGCTTGTCAGTCGCAAGCAATCGTAGATTATTGATAACTGTCTGGGACTGGTCGCACATAAAAGTCTTAGCTAAATCACAAGTGGGTGGCAGGCTTAACATACAGGCAAAGATAGACACAGAGACGCAAACAGACTGTCTTATAGAGATATACACAGACACACACATGCTTTTCCCCATCCTTCCCTGTGTAAAGTTATCCTTCATTAAAATCATTTTATATTACAAAGTGGTGCCTCCATGCTGAACACCTCCAAACTGTAGTCATCACAACTGGGGTAGTCTACGAATTGAGATCCCTTTTAATCTTTTTGTTAAAAAAGGTATTGCCACTGCCTTAAGGTGGGGGAATGTTATCAGTAAAAAAATATTTTAGAGGCGCCTCTCTGTTTTTGATAAATATGCTGTCATTTCACTATATATTTCCTATAAAAAAACTTCACAATCTGTAGCCATTATCAGAGGCTTTGTGTCCTTAACTATCAGTTGAAATAAATGAACAATGGTTAGTGCTACATCATATCTACAGACCCTCTCAGTCTCAGGTCGTCAAGCTGTTTTTTAGTAAAGATACATTCATGGATTGTATCAACCAGCACAAAAGTGAGACAGGGACATTTATATTTTTCAAGTTGATTTATATTTTACCAGCTCTGTCTCAGTTTTCTTTGGCAAAATCATAATTGATAGATCGGACAGTTATCTTTTTGATCATGCGGCTAGCAGCACTATCTACAGTCCATGGTTATCATCTGAAAGTTCTCCATCATCAGCCTTACAAGTGACAGGTGGTTGGTACTTTTCAGTACTGGAGTACAAATTGGCAGTAATAGTACCTACTTTTGATGCTTTCTTTCACTGAAGTTTATTCCACTTTGAGGTGCCCATCAGTTTGGGATTATTTTTGTACAAAGTGAGTTAATATTGAATATTACCTAAATTGATACCCCTGAAAGTCATTTTAAAGGGAACCATCTGCAAACCTTGCAATTAATTTAAGCTAATAGCTGGTGGTAATATCAGCCACAACATGTTGATTGAAGTGATGCGGGCAAGGACAGACCTTAGTACAATGTCTTTACCCAAAATATGATGAAATAAATCACCGTAAGACACTTCATGTGGAGGCATGACATGTAGAATTCATAAATTGTATCAAATTTTATTTCTCTGGAGTGCCTTTGCAGTTCTGTCATATTCACGTTGAACATAACTAGGTGCATTCTAAAATCTGATGGGCACCACTTGATGGAACAGACTATACCAGCTGCAGTTTAATATATCCATGAATCCTGCCTCTCAGTTGACCATTCCTTGATGATAAGACTGGTGTCTATGTAGATTTAAGTAGTGTATTGTATACTTGCAGCACTACTACATGCTGTATGGTACAGGTCGTGAACCCGTGGTAATGCTGAGTATTCAGGGCTTCATTATGTGCATGTTTTCTATCGGCCTCGGCCTTGGGGTTGTCATTGCTGTAGGAGGCCTGTTTTTTATGCAGGTGGGTAACTTGCATTGAAATAGCTAATATGAATAACCCTGTTCACTGTTATTTATACATACACATTCCAGCTAACAGTCTGTATATACTAACCCTTTATGCCAAAGGTGGGTGTCATAATTTAAAATAATTGAACTAGCACTTGGAAAACAAGTATACAAGGCATAACCTCCAGAATCAAATGTATATTTTAAAGGGTATAAATTCTCAGAAAAATATAGGTTATGCACTGATCATGTAGCAGAGTAATTGGACGACTGATTAAGTGGATTTGCAAAACCACACATAAAATCAGCAATTTATAATAAACTTCTCCAGTTAGTTATCCTTGATCCTGGACAGTGGAGTGGTAAAAACTTTGGGACCCAGGTTCGATCCCTGGCATGGCTGTGAGAGTATGTTCTAGATACCACGCCACCATCGGTGCAATGGAGAGTGCCTTGCATTAGTAATTACAACTAGTTGTACAATCCATGTAAAAATTGTTTAAATCTCCAAGTCTCCTAAAATCTGCAACTGCAGTTTAGTGAACTGTATTTTATGATAAAATTTAGAGTAAGTGTGAGTGTCTTTCACAGAGAGGTGTCTTTACGTTTAATTCAAGGTTCCATAAATGAGAAGGAAAAGTTTGTGTGGAGATTTGTTTAAAAGTTGGGCGTCTACAGTTTGGGGGTGTCAGCATTGTTGTCCACACTGATATGTTCTACTGTTTTCTCTTTCCCATGTGGTCTAATTGTTGACTGGCTTATATACACCACATCACATATGTACAAAAAATAACTAAATAAATATAATATCTGAATATTGTCAAGTTAGTGTGGTCACATTTATACCACTGCATTGATCATATTCTTTCTGAGCATTAAATTGAAAGTTTGGATATTTACATCAAATATTTGTAAAAATATTGAGGAATTTTTTATAAAACTTCTAAAGAGAAATATGATGTCGGTTAGACATTTTGAGCTGGGCTATGGGTATAACTTCATATGAAAGATGGCGTGATGTGGTGTATTTATGGTATATTTGTGAAAACTCTACTTTGCACTTCTTTGTGCAATCTCACCTTTGTCTAAAGATGAAAATGTTTTTAGGACATTAAAACAAACAATGGTGGCATACTTATTGCATTAAAGTAATTTACCCTATAGTTTGATTATAATAATAGGGAAATTGTTTTTTGTACTTAATATTAAAGAGGCTGAGGAACAGATACTGACCAGAAAGTAAAAAGTTTGTGATTCTGTTTTGTCAAAAAATTAAAATAAATCTTCATATATTACTATGTATTCATAAAAAAAAATAATCAGCATTGAAATAGTTCAATTTGAAATTGCAATAAGTTTGATTAATGTGAGTTTTTAAATGTTCCTGACCTTGGAGAAGACTGTGTTAAATAAGTTCACTTAGTTAAGATATCTTTTTAGCTCAGCTGACTATAAGTCATCTGAGCTATAGTCGTGGTCCATTGTCCGTCGTCCGTCCGTCTGTCCGTCCGTCTGTCCGTCCGTCCGTCCGTAGATGTGGCACGTTTTAAAACCATAAGACCTAGGAATCCAAAATATGGCATAATGTTAGATGTCCCCAAGATCTCCTACCAAGCTGAAAACTGGGTCTTTGCGACTTCATTCCTTTGAGAAATTAAGGAAAAACCTCAATTTTTTATTAAAAACCTATTTTCACACTTCAGGACGGCCTCATATCAAAACCACTCATTGGTTTTTCCTCATATTTACCATAAATATTCCTCTATATAGTTCCTATGTACATGCCAGAAATTATGTCTGTATTGTATAATTTAAAAAAGTTATGGGCCCAAACATAAGGCATTTTGTAAAAAATCAGGAAAGATATTTGATCACTTAACACAAAACTTGTTAAAGCTATGGACTTTTTTTCCAATAATATAACTTTAATTAATCAAAATTAAATTGTATACCCAAAATTAGATCAAAATCTTTTAAATTTTTTAAAATATTAACAAAAATAAAAAATTGGTACCTTAAATTTTTCCCAACTTTGACCATGGCACGTTTTTTTCCTGTAAGTACTGTGGATTTAATTTTCACAGCATGTTTTTGTTAGCATTTTGTCTGTTAACACCAAAAATTTGAAACCAGTTGATCAAAAACTGTAGATTTTATTCAAGTTTTCAAGCACCATGTAACATATTGTTTACATCAAGCTAGTCATATGCAGTTTGCAAGAGCTCAGCTCCCCAGCTTCAGCTCTCAGTTCCTAAAATTTGGCATACAATTAGATGTCTCCAAAATCCCCTACCATGCCAAGAATTTGGTCACTAGGACTTAATACCTTCGAGATATTAATGAAAAACTTCATTTTTCCATTAAAAACCCATTGTTACACCTCAAGACTGCCTAATATCAAAACCACTGATCTGACTTTAATCATATATAAAATACATATTTTTCTATACATTCTCTATGCATATGCCAGAAATGGTGTCAGTATTGCGTAATTGTTTTAAGTTATGGGCCCAAACATAATGCACTATGTAAAAAATCAAGAAATATGTTTACTCCCTTAAAAAGGGGATTGCTGAAGCTAGAGATGTTTTTGCCAGGGATGTAACATTATTTAATCAAGATTCAATTGAATACCCAAAATTAGTTCTGAATTTTTCAAATTTTATATGTTATTAGTATAAATATAAAATTAGTACCTTAAATTTTGCCCAACTTTGACCATGGCACATTTGTTTCCTGTGAGCACTGTTGATATAATTTTCATATCATGCACACAAGGATTTCAGCTTTTTAGTTTAGAAAGCTGAAAGAAATTGGCCAAAAATTGTAGCTTTTATTAATGTTTTTATGAGACTATGTCAGACCTTGGCTTTTTTTTTTTGAGTCACCTGTATGTTGACCTTGTTGAACTTTCAGCAAATTATGCATGCTTGAGGCGAGCCATACACTGGGGCAGCCAGGCAGCTAATGGCCAGCCACAGTTAATCCAGGTGTCCAACACAACTCATCTAGTAGTTTTAAACCAACAACATAACAATTAACAATAAATTAATAAATTTTTATTGGTTTTTAATAACAAATTAAAGAAAAATAGAAAAGGAATTGTTAGTTTATAAAAACAGGAAATCAACTTGCAGTTACTGATGATATAAGAATCTTGTATTGATGGATAGAATGTCACGTATTCCAAATAACACCATGCAGTCACCTATGGTATTTTTCAGTTCAATTTTAATGATAAAAAAGTAAATCATATTATTCATTACTAATCATTAGGGATCATATGAAGGAAATTAATGATAGACAAAGATGCAGTTGATATTATTAATCTAGATTCCTACTGTGTCTAGTGTGTACATTGATGTGAAATTAGTCCAAAATATATATATTACATTTATTTTTTTAATATAAATAAAAGCCATAAAACCAGGTACTTATGATCATTATTTAAATGTGTGAATTTTGTACATTCTGGATTCTCAACATCATTGTTTGGTGAAAACTGAATAAATGCCATTCATGATGGGAATACTTTGCAATTGTATTTAAATATGAATATGAATATGTACTCCATTATAAAATTTCTTGCATAAAGAATTGGAATTCAGGTAAAAATGAAAGTATATGAATACCAGTGCAAATACATTCAAAATTTATTCATGAATGCATTCATGAATATATTCTTTAATATTATTTTAATAATAATTTCAGTTATATTTCATTTAAAAAAATCATACGATTCTCTTATTAATTTTAATAAAAATTATATTTGGGACAATATTTGTAATTTTTTTTAATAAATAGTTAAACTCTTATATCATATGTTCTGCTTATAAGTTATATGACCAAGTCAGAATCTGTGTGACAATAGTACGCCATTTGTTAATAAAATAAATGAAATCAATCCTCTTCCCTGTCTCCAAAGATAATATCACAATCATACATAAGCTAAACACCAACAACTCATAATAAAGCTTATATTTATTACCACACCAAACCAGCATGTGCCTGGTTCCTAAATCATATTTTTTATCATATATAACAGCTGAGCGCCGTGACCCATAGGTCCCTTGTTTTACTATATCAAATATTTTGTTATTCATAAGTGTGATATTGTGGTTATATTTACAGCTTAGAAGTATAATTAAGAATGAGACAGGAATTGAATCCTGGATTAAAAGTAAGGTAGGTGAATATTCTGTTGTTTTCTGGTCCATTTTGTTACCATATGTAACAGGAGAAGTGAGTTGTACTGTCACTGAGACTTGTAATATGATAATAGTAAATAATTTACAGCGATTAATAAATAATCTGCATTTAAAGAACCATATATACACTGCATCATCAACTGTCAAACAGGGCCATGCCATGTAACATCAGTATGCTGTCTGAGTTGGTACAACTTTAAGTTAATATTTAAACCCTCTTTGCTGTCTTAAAAAGTAAGAGTGTGTTAACAAAAGTCTAACGAAGAGTGATAAGGATGTCTTACCACTTTAAACATTTGTTAACCAGCTTCTGTTTCATAGTCATCCATGTAAATTATACAATAATCAGATACACTCTACGGGTTTAAGATTCGTGATATCAAGTTCATTAGAGGGATCAGGATAAAGCTTTAACTGTTAAAAGGGCCAGCACTTTTTAATGTATTGTTGTCCTCATTATGACAAGAATGTGCAACTCAGCTCACGCATGAATGAGGATGAACGCATACCCTCCTGGCAGAGGCAAACGTGTGGACTAGGGTTGCATTATGATTGTGTGACAGGTTCAGTAATACAGTCTATACTGACCTTTGCTTCAGGCTGAGTACAGGGATAAAGAAGAGGGGGAGGAGGAGTTTGTTTTCCCGTATAATCTTGGCTGGAAAAGAAATCTCAAACAAGTGTTCACATTATGTGGTCCAATGGAGAGTGACGGGATCGTGTGGCCGGTCCGGGAGGGCTGTCACCAGTATACACTAACAGTAAGTGCCTTTAGTTACCTCATGGCCAGGGAATATTAATAAAAAATTATTCCACAGCAATATTACTGTAACATTTTCTTATACTGTGGCTGGTTATTTGTGTGAGGGATATTATTGCAAAAATGAAACCTCTAGGATTAAGAATTTCCTTTTGCACTGATATGTATATATATATATATATATATTGACCACATTATTCATCTCACTTATTTGGATAGGTCAGTTTTTGTAGAACCTAATTTGTACATGAAATTAGGACTAAACCTGGAAAGCACAGATCAGATATGAACTATTGTTTGAGATGAATATCTAGCCTGCCCTCATTATTGCAAGTAATAAAATAAATGACAACAAGTGTCAAATTATAATCATATTTATGAAAAAGCTGAAAGTTTTTATTAAACACTTTATAGAATGAAAATTTAAAAATTCAGTTTTAGGATAGAGCAAATCATGATAGAGAAAAAACCCAAAAGAACACATTGGAGATTTTGTCATGTAGTTTGATATTAGTTCACTAAAAAGTAAATTACTGTTACTGGGGGCTTTAAAAAGTGTACCTTTTAAAAATTAAATTTTTTTTAATGTTTCAAAATTATATGAAAATGAATGAAAAATTCAAAAATCTGTATACTATCAGAAAGATCACTGTACCCTATGTAATGTAATGTATACTTTATTGGGTCTAATATGAACATAAACAACTTCAATGGATTGATTTAGATATAGGTGTTTCAAACAGTGATGCTAATTTAACAGAGTTATTAGATATGACAGACAGACCAGTAAGGATGATAATAAATCAAATGGTTGATGATTCAGGTAGAGCAAATAAAACAGAAGAAGGAGAAGAAAATACGCAGCGTGCTGTACGACATCCAGGAGGAGTTTAGTGGGTCCATGTGTCCTTGTAACAAGGGCTGTAAGGTGTACTGCTGTCCTCCATGTACAGACGAGCCTCGCATCAAACTACACACTGGTGACAAAGTGCTCGTGTCTAGGTGGAAAAAGTGAGTACAACTGACCTTGATCATCCGTAAATCAAGGGGGACAGTAACTTTATTTGGTTATACAAGCTTTCAGATTGACAGGTTGGCTTGTTTGAACATTTTTGAATTGTAGAACACATATAGTAAACTGGGCTTTCCATGCCAAATCAGCCACTGCCTCCAAGGTGACCATCTCAGATGAAAAATAGTTTTTAGGTATCCTTTTTAAAAGAATTATATCTATGAAACTACTAGGACTTCAGCAGAAATATTTTGCATGTGTTTATCATACAGGTGTAGGTTCTTGCTAATAAATTTTCATGAAAATCTGAGATGGTTAAATGGGAAGGTAATAGAAATTTGGGGGATTTGGCATGGTATGACCCATATGAAAGATTTTACATTGAAGTCATAGAATTAAAGTAAACACATTAAATCTTGTGTGGTTCATCCCCATCATTCCAAGACTTGTTGAACACATTTGTATCCTTTCTGCCACCTGTCAAAGTCTCACAAATGTTTTCTCAAGCAGTATATTAAAAAGTGCCTAGGTACTCATTTCATATTGCAATATTATGTACAGTTTTGACATACATAACCACAGGTGTTTGAGGTCTTTTTCAGTAATGTCACTCAGATCATATTTTGGGATGCAGATGGACAGGATGCTTTAATAAATCTGTCTGATTATTTTTTGGCTGTGATATTTTTACCCCCCCCCCCTTTAGGCTTGAGTTAAAGTATTGCATTGAAACATGTTCATAATTAACTGTTTCATGGCTCTTTCATTTTCATTTAACTTATTTCGTAAGTTTATCATCAGTCCATCACACAGGCATTGCTAGAAACTAACATTGACCCAAAAGACTTTGTATTTGACCTTACATGATTGTTCATGAAGTTTGGTCTTTATTAAGGCCCCGCTTGACAAGCGGTGCCCTATAGTGATCACCGTGACAGTCCGTCCTTCCGTCCATCCGTCCTTCCCTCAGTGACACTTTCTTTTGCGCAGCTTTCCCAAATTCACAAGGATGATTGGTACCTATGTTGGCTCCAGACCTATCGAATTACAGGCTTGTCGGAATTCAAATATGGCCTCCACAGCCCAATCGCTGATTTTCTTTTGCACGCAATAACTCAACAACAACATACTGCAGCTTTCCCAAATTCACAGGGATGATTGGTACCTATGAGGGCTCCAGACCTATCGAATTACAGACTTGTTGGACTTCAAATATGGCCTCCACAGCCCAATCGCTGATTTTCTTTTGCACGCAATAACTCAACAACAACATACTGCAGCTTTCCCAAATTCACAGGGATGATTGGTACCTATGAGGGCTCCAGACCTATCGAATTACAGACCTGTCGGAATTCATATATGGCCGCCACAGCCCAATCGTTGATTTTCTTTTGCACGCAATAACTCAACAACAACATACTTCAGCTTTCCCAAATTCACAGGGATGATTGGTACCTATGTGGTCTCCAGACCTATCTAATTACAGACTTGTCGGAATTCAAATATGGCCCCCACAGCCCAATCGCTGATTTTCTTTTGCACGCAATAACTCAACAACAACATACTTCAGCTTTCCCAAATTCACAGGGATGATTGGTACCTATGAGGGCTCAAGACCTATTGAATTACAGACTTGCTCAAAATCAAATATGGCTAACAGACTACATTTGGTGATTTTCTATTGCACACATTATTTCAGACATATCTTCTTTAATCCAGTGTGATTTTTTCCCTCATGCATATTGATAAAAACCTGTTTCTTTTTGTAATATTTTTCAAATTTAACTTAATTTTTCACCCATATGTAAACTAGTCCAGCACTAGCAGAAACGTGGGGCCTTCTGAGGACCATTGTCCGACCACATCTGATGTGTATCCTGTCTTTTCCTATACATTTATGTAATATTACCTGTGTCTTCTACCATTAAAATAACATACATTTCTGATTTTCAGGCACTGGTTATATGGGGATAAGGTGTTGGACAGCACAACTAATAAAGGTATGTAGTCAATTTAAACAGGCTTACACAAAGATGGGGCCACGCTCCTCATGCAGTGGTTACACACTGCAGTTGTCACATCCCCTTTGTGTTAACTGCTGCTTTGTACTGCAGATTTCTCTTGGTTGCTCGAACAGTGCTGGCTCAGGGCAAAGATTTATAATCAGACTAGTGAGAGTGTGGTATTGCATTGTGCATCCAGCTCCAAATTTAAACATGTGACACCCACTCTTGTTGGTGTGATTGCACTGGTTCTGGCACAAGGCAGCAATTCAGCAATGTCCTCTGAGTAAGATTACTGGTCATGTTTATGACTGACAGTGTATTAGATAAATTCAGATATCCCAAGGTATGACATTTTCACAACTATTTCCCTATTTACCTGTTAAAGCACCTGATCTACAAAAATTAAGCCAAGTTTCCATGAAAACAGATAAAAGGTAAATCTGAAAACATTGTATAAATATCTAACACTTTTATTGTTCCCCACTTCCTTGGAAATTGGGACATTGATTTAGGTTTGTCTGTTCCTCTGTCTGTCTGTCTGTCCGTCACTTTTTCATTTCTGTGCAATTACTTTGCTAAATAATATCTGATTTCCTTCAAATTTGGGTCAGTGATTGCTCTCATGCATACCTAGGTTGGGATTGGATTTGGAGTGTCTGTCTGAAAGTTTATTATAACCAGCTCCAAAACAAACAAAAATTTCCCATTTCTGCCCAATTCACAACCAAAATTATGACATGTTGAGACATCTTCAGGGGACAATGAAAAGTAATACACAGCTAAAAAGACATGTGGACACATCTTCAGGGGTAAATAAAAATTAAACATATTAAGAAGGCAAGCAACAAGAGGCAATAGCGGGGGACATAAATTCCAAATATTTGCTTGTTACTTAGTATTTTTATTATTATGTCATTGACGTAGGTGATATAGCCTGCCTATATTGATTGAATATACATAGGTGAACTAGAATACGGGTAGTTGACAAGTGACTACGTGTATCCGCCGAAATCAGATTGGGACGGGTGAAGTGAGGCATGGATTGAGTAACAAGGGGAAATAGAGTGAGGTGTGTTGCATATTAGCATGGATGTCTACAGCCGAAATGTGTATGTAGGTTGTGCCACCTGCCACAGAATCCAGAAAGCTATCCAAGATGTATAAACCTACAAAATTTTAGGCAGATAAGTCAAACCACTACATGTACATGAGTGATTTTATCCCACGGCAGACAAACAGAGGATGCTGTGCAAAAATGGTTGCAGGTTGCACCACCAGTTTTGTATATGACATAGAGCTATGTGAGATCTATACACATGCAAAATTCTTGCCCAATCGGTCAAACGGTTCCTGAGATATGAGCTTGGATGTCTGCAGCTTAAACGGGAATGTAGGTGGCGCCACCTGTCATAAAATCAAGAAAGCTGTCCAGGATGTATACACATGCATAATTTCAGGGGGATAAGTCCAACCAATGCAGAGCTACGAGTGATTTTATCCCAAGGCAGATGAACAGATGGACGCTGTGCAAAATAGTTGCAGGTGGCGCCACCATTTTTTATGTATGTTATAAAGCTATCCAAGGGCTACTTTTGTGCAAAAATTTTTTCCGGATCGTTCCTACGATTCTCGAGATATGTGGAATAAATGTCTCAAAACAGATGCACAGATGGACGCATTGGAGAGAGGAAAGGTCAGAGGTCAAAACAAAATCTGGGCGCAGCAGTTCACATGTGACCCAAACATAATCCTGGGTTTCGTAAAATTCCGCCCGGCGGATACGATGGAGTTCTCCGGACACCTTCGCCGCGGCGGTGGTGGGCTGAAAAACTCTGTTTTGGCGGCTACAATAACATATGTATTATACCTAAAATGAATGAAAATGTGTTTACATTGTGATTTGCCATTGACAAAGCAGTATCAAATATTGTCAAATATCAGCTTTACATCATGATCATTTCACGTGGAGCATAGTAGTACCTGCATTTTGTGGAATGTCTGTTAATCTTCATATAAATATCTAGTAGTATCAGCTCTTGCCACTGCAAATGATCTTCATCCTGTTGCATCCTGCTCACACACATATATTGAAAGTTGGCAATCATTTAGTTCCATCTTGTAAATTTGAGAGCTTGATTACAAATAAGGCCTAAGAAAAGAACATACAATACAGTCACCTGACCTCCTCTAAGACTTTTTATGACATTCTGTTGAAAACTGAGCAGTTAACTTGAGAATGAACTCAATAGTCAACACAGTTTTAGGTGAATTTTAGGTAGCAAAATTGCATGGTACAGTGTTGAAATGCTCCACACATTTTCCAGTTTCACAGATAATTGAATATTTAGCTGAACTGATTATTAATTGATCATTGATTGATCATCACTTTTTTTCATCCTGTCTTTCTTTAATCTCTAACAGGATTATAAGAATGTTTTTTGGAGATAATATGACTTCTTTGCATGTGCATACATAATCTTTTGTGTGACTGATTGTGCATAAATGCAACCAGTTTAATTGATTTTGAAAAAAGTGTCTAGTCATCAATATAATCAATTAATTCGCACACCACTTCTATCTGCACATTTTTTAATATCATCAAACACTTTCTGGTACTTTTTTCCTCAGATGTCAAGAGAGTGAGAGGATGGTTTCCAAGGAGATGTGCTGTAGAAAAATTACCACCATGTCAGAACAGTACATCAGATAGCAAGAAAGAAGACTAATTTTTTTTTACGAATTAGGAAAATAATAGTCATGAGGTACACTGTGTTACACTGCAGGAACAAGGAGTGACACTGAAAGTGGGATCATATATTTTGTCAGAGAGTGACTTTGAAAATGTCACCAGAATGTTTTATGCATGATATTCTGTCATACACATAAGTGTATAATTCAGAATATATGGATTTGAATCTTGTATTGTATGGCCAGTTGCAATAATGTCAGAATCTTGTGCAAAATGTTAAAGCAAATAAATCCAGATTAATGTTAGTGGTTGTGTACTTTTGTAAATATTGACAGAAGTTGTTAGATGTGTGACAAAAGAAGAGACAATAATTATTTGTGTATTATTTACCCTGTACAACAGGCACTCAACATGTACAGTAAAGTGGGATACTGTGGTGGGCATTTCATCCACAGAGTTTCAAATTTGTTTGTTCATGAAGGAATTATTGTGAAAATAAAACCTTTGTGAACTTGATGCTCAAACTAAACAGAGGAACATTCATTTAAACTGTAGTCTCTTTGACTTCTCATGTATATTATCTATACCTGTAGATCACAAGGTAGAAATCCTGGACACTATTAGTATTAACAAATTTCTTTGATCCATGTCAGAGACTGATATTATGAATAATATGATATCTTTTACATTGTCTGCGTATGATGAAATAGAATTTTCAGTTCTTCAGTTTTTCCTTGGTTCTCAAATAGTAATGATTTTTGTGAGCATATGAAATATGTCATACAATAAAGTACAGATTATGCTCAGTTTACTGTATGGTGAGATCACAAAAATCAAAACCTTGCCAAATACTAGAAAAGTGGATATAGCAGAATTTTAACCCCGCAACAATGAAGGCCAAGATCCAGGTATAGGTCTGACTGTGACTGGCCCAGCTAAAACCCTAATCTGAGCAGGAATCTTGATCAGTTCAAACTCCAGACAGGCTTTGGACCACATTCCATGATCCAGTTTGAACTGATTGGAATGCCAGTGCTGATATGGGCTTGACTGATCACCATTATGTCCAGCTTCAGATCTTAGCCTTGACATCTGCAGGTAGAGGTTTCCAGCAGTTCATGCACAACACTGGAAATTATGAGGTTTAGAAGAACTTTTATATTAATGATTCTTGTAAATCCATATACATGTTCACAAGTAAGTTGTAACAAACTGATATCATGTCATCTTTCATGGTGGGATTGCCTGTGATTACAAAGATGTAAATTGTGCATTGCATAGATACAAGGAATGACTGCATACCCCAAAAACTGTGGAAGATTAAAAATCAAAAGGTCACAAAGGAATAAATCTTAGCAGCAGGGTGGTGGATATTTTGTTTGATAATATTTTCTGAGACATTGTCAGGTGGGCACAATTTTCCATGACACCAGAGGTGGTAAATTAAAGTTTGTTCAGTCTGTGCAGGTATTGTTTGACCAAACCCACAACATCAATTGGTGGCAGCGTTGGGATTAAGCTTTGGTAAATTTGCTCCCTGATGTCCCATTGTGTCACCTGTCATGAAATTAGTAGCTAATATTATTGTATAATCATTGCCAGAAGATAGGCTGCATTGTGATTCAGTGATAGAGTCCTGTTCACATAAACATGTACTGTCTACCTGTGCCACACCATAAAAAGGAGCAGCTTCTGACAGGAGACTTAAAAATGACCATAGGTTATTTGTTAAATCAAGGGGCAACTTGTGTCATGTATTTATTCAGATAATTGGCTAAAGCACTATACAATTTATGTTCATGGTAATGGGTCTTCTTGCACTTGGAGGTGATTCTTAAAGATAGGTCCTTCTGAAATCAGGGTGTAACATTTTTACAGTATGAATTTTTCTCTTCAAAATGGCTACAAGGCCCTGTTCACGTTCACATAAAATTATGCACATTTCTCATGCTAATTCAAATCACTTGTGTTTCAGCAGCCCGGTAAATGAAGTTGTAAATGAACGGCATGTGTGATCTTAAGCATACAAAGTTCTTTTCACATGAGTGTAAATTATATGCACCTTTTTTGGTGTAAATTAACATTTTCTGTCAAAGTAATATCAATATGGCATGAAAAACAGTTGGCCTGTAAATTATAATAAATGATATTTCAACCCAGCCATTTCACATTCCTCCATCTGAGTATTCTTCATTCATGTATAGCAGACTGAATAAGTGTTGCAATTAATCTCAATTGCTTGAATTATTCCTAAAAATCCTCCTAAACGTAGTCAAACCTCACTTGTTTTACATATAAAAAATGTTACATTCTGCTCTGGTTTCCAGATATTTATGGATATGAACCACTCGGTGAAATAAGGGTAACAAAAGCCTTGTGTAAAGGATATCCCACAAAGCAGGACTCCATGTTTCCCACAAATATTTCTGTGCATATAAAAAAAACTCAAGAAAGGTCATTTTTTCAACCTTAGGAATTTTGCTTATTATGCCCCCGCCACAAAGTGGCTGGGGCATATAGTTTTACCCATGTCCGTCCTTCCGTCATTCCGAAATCAAACAGTTGTAAGGACTTTTTTTCGCAATGCCTGCAGATATTGGCCAGATTTTGGTGTGTGGGCAGATAATGACCAGTTACAGATCGAGTTCGCGTTTCGTCCCGGTTGACCTTTTTTTGACCGTTTTACGGCTACTAAACTTATAAAATTTCATGAAAAATAGAATGTTTCATGACATATACACATGTACGGACTTTTTTTCGCAATGCCTGCAGATATTGGCCAGATTTTGGTGTGTGGGCAGATAATGACCAGTTACAGATCGAGTTCGCGTTTCGACCCGCTTGACCTACTTTTGACCATTTTACGGCTCCTTAACTTAGAAAATTTCATGAAAAACAAAAATTTTCATGACAAATACACATGTACGGACTTTTTTTCGCAGTGGCTGCAGATATTGGCCTGATTTTTAGTGTGTGGGCAGATATTGACTAGTTACAGATCGAGTTTGCATTTTTTTCCCCAATTGACCTACTTTTGACCGTTTTAAGGCTTCTGAACATAGAAAATTTCATGAAAAATAGAAATTTTCATGACAAATACACATGTATGGATTTTTTTTCGCAATGCCTGCAGATATTGGCCTGATTTTCGGTGTGTTGGCAGATATTGACCAGTTACAGATCGAGTTCGCATTTTGTCCCAGTTGACCTACTTTTGACCGTTTTATGGCTCTTGAACATAGAAAATTTCATGAAATATAGAAATTTCATTACAAATACACATGTACAGACTTTTTTTCATAATGCCTGCAGATACTGGCCTGATTTTTGGTGCATGGGCAGATAATGACCAGTTACAGATCGAGTTCATGTTTTGTCCCAGTTGACCTACTTTTTGACTGTTTGACAGTGCCCTAACATAGAAAATTTCATAGCAAATAAAAATTTTCATGACAAGTGTACATGTACGGACTTTTTTTCACAATGACTGCAGATACGGGCCTGATTTTTGGTGTGTGGGCAGATAATGACCATCTACAGATCAAGTTCTTGTTTTGTCCCAGTTGACCTACTTTTGACCTTGACTGCTCCTGAATATAGAAAGTTTAATGAAAAATAGAAATTTTCATAACAAATGCATATGTATGGACTTTTTTTTCCGCAATGCTTGCACTCGGATACCACCCTGATTTTTTATGTGTGGGCAGATAATGACCAGTTACAGATCGAGTTCACGTTTCTTCCCCGTCGACCTACTTTTGACCATACGACACCTCCTGAACTATAAAAAATTTTACAAAATTTGACAAATGTTTCTAATTTGCCCCAGGCGGGGGCATTCGTGTCGTTCTGACACATCTAGTGTTTTACCACTGTTTTTGCTGCTGTCACCAGTGACCATTTTAAGGGATCACAAAATCTGAACATGTTACTGAGAAAATACTGATCTGTCTCCATTTTGTATCTACAAAGTGGGTCATGGTATATTTATATTTGTATTCAAGAAAAGTGTGGATATGCTGTTTTTTCTTTATTCAGTATGTTCTTGACTGAGAGGGATGCACATAAGATATGGTGCTATTTATTATAAGAATATATATATGTGACAATGTTTAGTCTAATGATAGTAAAATGAACTGGCTGTGTTACTGTCAGCATTCCAGTGTCCAAAACTTAATGTACACATTATTCATATTTTAGTCGTTAGATTTATTTCTAGAACTTCTGACACTTTGTTTAGTTTATATAGAAGCTTTTGTATATACAAGTATTGTAAGTAGCCAAAAAAAAGTCTGTCCTTAACACAGACAAATGTCATGTTTAATCTGTATTTTGTAATGTATAGGTCAAAGGAAAAATTATGGGATTAAACTGTTTTGGAAGACTAGACTGCTTAAACAAGTCACTTGTGAGTTTCATTCAAATTCCTCACTTTCCACCCTAGATTGCTAGAACATGGTCATACTTGGTTTCTGTTATTGATATCACTATCTTTTGTAACCGGTGATGTTTGTGTTACAGAGATTGTGTTATTGATATCACTATCTTTTGTAACTGGTGATGTTTGTGTTACAGAGATTGTGTTATTGATATCTCCATCTTTTGTAACCGGTATTGTTTATGTTACAGAGTTTGTGTTATTGATATCACTATCTTTTGTAACCGGTGATGTTTGTGTTACAGAGATTGTGTTATTGATATCACGATCTTTTGTAATGGGTGATGTTTGTGTTACAGAGTTTGTGTTATTGATATCACTATCTTTTGTAACGGGTGATGTTTATGTTACAGAGTTTGTGTTATTGATATCACTATCTTTTGTAACCGGTGATGTTTGTGTTACAGAGATTGTGTTATTGATATCACTATCTTTTGTAACAGGTGATGTTTGTGTTACAGAGTTTGTGTTATTGATATCACTATCTTTTGCAACTGGTGCATGATGTTTGTGTTACAGAGATTGTGTTATTGATATCACTATCTTTTGTAACGGGTGATGTTTGTGTTACAGAGTTTGTGTTATTGATATCACTATCTTTTGCAACTGGTGCATGATGTTTGTGTTACAGAGATTGTGTTATTGATATCACTATCTTTTGTAACGGGTGATGTTTGTGTTACAGAGTTTGTGTTATTGATATCACTATCTTTTGCAACTGGTGCATGATGTTTGTGTTACAGAGTTTGCTGACTTTTACCAATGTGTAGATTATAAATGGGTTGTGTGAATTATTTTTTTTTATCACAGTGACTGAAAATAAAACTAGAGTATCAATTTCTTAGCTTACAGAAGTTGTTTGCTGTTTGTTGACATTAAACAGTAACATAAATGATCTTGAGTGATTTTTTTTGTCA
Source organism: Sipunculus nudus (assembly GCA_026874595.1). NCBI lineage: Eukaryota > Metazoa > Annelida > Sipuncula > Golfingiida > Sipunculidae > Sipunculus > Sipunculus nudus. The sequence continues at coordinate 64,215,150 of CM049307.1, forward strand.
TTATATAACACTGTTAAGATGTCTGTCCATCTTTAGAGCTTGACTGGTGCTCATTATTTCAGCAGAATGAAACCAGATTGACAGCCACCTCACTTTAATGCACAGTCTCTAGTCATGGACAGGGTATTTCAGTCCCTACCATCACTGAAACTTTATCATCTGCCAAGTTGTACATACAGATGCAAAGTGTGACTGCTTAATATGTAAAAGTATGCCGAAATATAAATAGTACACAGGTATTTGTTTTGTTATTGGCTACACAATAAAATTGTTTTCTACAGCATTTGTTTTTCAGTTTTCTTGAAGGGACATTTTATTTTTAAAAAAACCTGCGAGCTTGTGCGAGTGTTGGCTTGGTTTGTCATCCATTCAATAACCCATTATTCATTAACCATATATCTCAACAAGTGACCCATGGGTCATGACGCTCAGCTGACTGGGAAGAGATTTGCAAAAGGAAATTCTGAATGGTAGTATATAACCATTGAACTGAAGCATCAAACAGATTAACCAACAGGCTGAGATTGTGTCTGTATTAATATATCTCAAGAATAGAGAAAAAATGCGTAAACTTTAAAAAAAATACAGGTGGCTCCGGCAGTCTGCAGAAACTAATAAAAACACTTAATGGTCAATATCCATGCAAAGAAGCATGGTGGTCTCTGGATTAGTTGTTCAGATACTTCAGCTTTGTATCAGATTTTCCATTATTCTGAGGGATACTTTGGAGTTCTATAGCTTGAAAAATATGGGTAACAGAGACCTAATTACAGGTTTCCACAGACACTTTTCATGGGCCTCCTTGAATGACAAGAATGAAGATTCTAGGTCAAGTTGTTACAATTTGTATCCTGTTGACAGATAACCACATCTTTAAAGCTCTCAAAAATAGAGAAAATAATTCGTAAAAATTTGAAAAAATTAGAGGTGGCACACCCAGTCTGCTGAAACTGATGGAACATGTCATGATCAATATGTATGCCAAATATCATGAGCATCAGTGTTGTAGTTATTGAGATACTGCAGTTTTTGTATCCAATTTTTCATTATTCTGGGGGGTACTTTGGAGCCATACAGCTTAATTGATATGGGTAACAGAGACCTTATTTCAGGTTTCCATGGAGATTTTTCATGGGTCTCCCTGTGTGTAAAGAATGAAGATTCTAGGTCCAGTTGTTACGATTTGTGCCCTTTTAACAGATGTTCATATCTTTAAAGGTCTCAAAAATAGAGAAAAAAATTCGAAAAAAGCCCGAACAAATACATGTGGTGCCACTAGGCTGCAGAAACTGATGAAACACTCCATGACCAATATCCATACAAACAATTATGGTGATCTCTGCATTAGTTGTTCAGATACTTCAGCTTTTGTATCAAATTTTCCATTATTCTGAGCTGTACTTGGGAGTGCCATAGCTCAAAGGATATGGGTAACAGAGACCTAATTTCATGTTTCCATGGAGACTTCATAGGTCTCTCAGAATATCAAGAATGAAGATTCTAGGTCCAGTTGATTTGATTTGTGCCCTGTTAACAGATGTTCACATTTTTAAAGGTCTCAAAAATAGAGAAAACAATTCGTAAAAAATCGAAAAATACAGGTGGCGCCACCAGTCTGCAGAAACTGATGAAACATTTCATGATTAATATGTATGCCAAAAATCATGACCATAAGTGATGTAGGTGATCAGATATTGCAGTTTTTGTATGAAATTTTTGACTATTCTGGGGGTACTTTTGGGCCCCATAGCTCAAAGAATATGGGTAACAGAGACCTAATTTCTGGTTTCCATGGAGACTTTTTATAGGTCTCTCAGAATGTCAAGAATGTAGATTCTAGGTCCAGTTGTTATGATTTGTGCCCTGTAAACAGATGTTCACATTTTTAAAGGTCTAAAAAATAAAGAAAACAATTCGTAAAAAATCGAAAAATACAGGTGACGCCACCAGTCTGCAGAAACTGATGAAACATCTCATGATTAATATGTTTGCCAAAAATCATGACCATCAGTGATGTAGTAAATGAGATATTGAAGTTTTTAGCTCAGCTGACTATAAGTCATCTGAGCTATAGTCATGGTCCATTGTCCGTCGTCCGTCTGTCTGTCTGTCCGTCCGTCCATCCGTCTGTCTGTCTGTCCGTCTGGATGTCTGTCGGTAAGACTGGCATGTTTCGACACCGTTGGACCTACGAATCTGAATTTCGGCATACAGTTAGATGTCCCCATAATCTCCTACCATGCCAAAAATTGGGTCAATAGGACTGTTCCTTTGAGATATTAAGGAAAAACCTCAATTTTTTATTAGAAATCCATTTGCACACTTCAGGACTGCCTAATATCAAAACCACTCATCTGGTTTTCTTCATTTTTACCATAAATATTCCTCTATATAGTTCCTATGTACATGCCAGATATGAAGTCAGTATTATATAATTTAAAAAAGTTATGGGCCCAAACATAATGGACTTTAAAAAAATCAGGAAGATATTTGGTCACTTAAGACCAAAAGTGTTTAAGGTAGGGACTTTTTTCCAGTAATACAAATTTAATTAATCAAAATTTAATTGTATACCAAAAATTAGATCAAAATATGTTAATTTTTTTAGCTCAGCTGACTATAAGTCATCTGAGCTATAGTCGTGGTCCATTGTCCGTCGTCCGTCCGTCCGTCCGTCCGTCAGTCCGTCCGTCCGTCCGTCCGTCCGTCCGTAGATGTGGCACGTTTTGAAACCGTAAGACTTAGGAATCCAAAATTTGGCATAATGTTAGCTGTCCCCAAGATCTCCTACCAAGCCGAAAACTGGGTCTTTGCGACTTTGTTCCTTTGAGAAATTAAGGAAAAACCTCAATTTTTTATTAAAAACCTATTTTCACACTTTAGGGCTGCCTAATATCAAAACCACTCATCTGTTTTTCCTCATATTTACCATAAATATTCCTCTATATAGTTCCTATGTACATGCCTGAAATTATGTCTGTATTATATAATTTAAGAAAGTTATGGGCCAGAACATAATGCATTTTGTAAAAAATCAGGAAAGATATTTGATCACTTAACACAAAACTTGTTAAAGCTATGGACTTTTTTTCAAGTAATATAACTTTAATTAATCAAAATTAAATTGTATACCCAAAATTAGATCAAAATCTTTTAAATTTTTTAAAATATTAGCAAAAACAAAAAATTGGTACCTTAAATTTTGCCTAACTTTGACCATGGCACGTTTTTTTCCTGTAAGTACTGTGGATTTAATTTTCTCAGCATGTTTTTGTTAGCATTTTGTCTGTTAACACCAAAAAATTTGAAACCAGTTGATCAAAAACTGTAGATTTTATTCAAGTTTTCAAGCACCATGTAACATATTGTTTACATCAGGCTAGTGTTATGCAGTTTGCAAGAGCTCAGCTCCCCAGCTTAAGCTCTCAGTTCCTAAAATCTGGCATACAATTAGATGTCTCTAAAATTCCCTACCATGCCAAGAATTTGGTCACTAGGACTTAATACCTTTGAGATATTAATGAAAAACTTCATTTTTCAATTAAAAACCCATTATTACACTTCAATACTGCCTCATATCAAAACCACTGATCTGACTTTAATCATATATAATATACATGTTTTTCAATACATTCTCTGTGCACATGCCAGAAATGATGTCAGTATTGCGTAATTGTTTTAAGTTATGGGCCCAAACAATATGCACTTTGTAAAAAATCAAGAAATACATTTACTCCCTTAACAAGGGGCTTGCTGAAGCTAGAGATTTTTTGTCAGGGATGTAACATTATTTAATCAAGATTCAATTGAATACCCAAAATTAGTTCTGAATTTTTAAAATTTTATAAGTTATTAGTATAAATATAAAATTAGTACCTTAAATTTTGCCCAACTTTGACCATTTCACTTTTGTTTAATGTGAGCTCTGTTTATATAATTTTCATATCATGCACACACATGGATTTCAGCTTTTTAGTTTAGAAAGCTGAAAGAAATTGGCAAAAAATTGTAGCTTTTATTAATGTTTTTATGAGACCATGTCAGACCTTGGCTCTCTCCAGCCACTCTTGAGTCACCTGTATGTTGACCTTGTTGAACTTTCAGCAAATTATGCACGCTTGAGGCGAGGCAGATACCGGGGCAGCAAGGCAGCTTATGGCCAGCCACAGTTGATCCAGGTGTCCAACCCAACTCATCAAGTAGTTTTAACCAACAACATAACAATAAATTAATCAATTTTTATTGGTTTTTAATAACAAATTAAAGAAAAATAGACAAGGAATTTGTTAGTTTATATTAATAGGGAAATAACTTGCAGTTACTGATGATATAAGAATCTTGTATTGATAGATAGAATGTCACGTATTCCAAATAACACCATGCAGTCACCTATGGCATTTTTTAGTTCAATTTTAATAATAAAAAAATAAATCATATTATTCATTACTAATCATTAGGGATCATATGAAGGAAATTAATGATAGACAAAGATGCAGTTGATAATATTAATCTAGATTCCTACTGTGTCTAGTGTGTACATTGATGTGAAATTAGTCCCAATTAAATATATCACATTTATTTTTTTTTTAATATAAATAAAAGCCATAAAACCAGGTACTTATGATCATAATTTAAATGTGTGAATTTTGTACATTCTGGATTCTCAACACCATTGTTTGGTGAAAACTGAATAAATACCAGACATGGTGGGAATACTTTGCAATTGTATTTAAATACGAATATGAATATGTACTCCATTATAAAATTTCTTGCATAAAGAATGGGAATTCAGGAAAAAATGAAAGTATATGAATACCAGTGCAAATACTTTCCAAATGTATTCATGAATGCATTCATGAATATATTCTTTAATATTATTTTAATAATCATATCAGTTATATTTCATTTTAAAAATCATACGATTCTCTTATTATTTTAAATAAAAATTATATCTGGGACAATATTTGTAATTTTTTTAATAAATAGTTAAACTCTTATATTATATGTTCTGCTTATAAGTTATATGGCCAAGTCAAAATCTGTGTGACAATAGTACTCCATTTGTTAATAAAATAAATGAAATCAATTCTCTTCTCTGTCTCCAAAGGTACTATCAAAATCATACATAAGCTTAACAACAACAACTCATAATACAGCTTATACTTATTACCACACAAAACCAGCATGTGCCTCATTTCTAAATCATATTTTTTTATCATATATAACAGCTGAGCGCCGTGACCCATAGGTCCCTTGTTTTAAATATTGGCAAAAATTGGTACCTTAAATTTTGCCCAACTTTGGCCATGGCACATTTTTTTCCTGTAAGTACTGTGGATTTTAATTTTCATACCATGTATACATAAGGATTTAATCTGTTAAAATCTGAAATTTGAAAATAAAAGCTGCAAAATTAGGCTAGTTATTGAATTTTTTTGGAGGCTCTTGTTGTATTCCCTTACATTGTCATGCAGTCCACTTTGATGACTGTAGGTCATTCAGTGCACATCTCTATGCTCCCCAGGCTGTTGACATAATTTTAGATGTCCCCAAAATCTCCTACCATACCGAAAATTGGGTCATTAGGACTTTGTTCCTTCGAGATATTAAGGAAAAAAAACTCTGTTTTCCATAAAAAAAGCCATTGTTACACTTCAAGGCTGCCTAATATCAAAACCACTGATCTGTTTTTGATCGTATTTAGTATTCACATTCTTTTATACATTTCTATGAACATACCAAAAATTAGGTCAGTATTGGGTATTATTTTGAAGTTATGGGCCAAAACATAATGTAATTTTTTTAAAAATCAGGAAATATATTTACTCACCTAACATGAGAATTGCTGAACCTAGAGACTTTTTTCAGGAATATAACTATATTTAATCAAGATTCAATTGTTTACCCAAAATTAGATCTGAATTTTGCAAATTTTTCAAGTTATTAGCATAAATAAAAAATCAATACCTTAAATTTTGTCCAACTTTGACACTGTTGATTTAATTTTCCCAGCATATATGCATAAGGATTTATTCTTTTAAAATCTGAACTTTCAAAAGAAATTGATTGGAATGAATAGCTTTTATTCATGTTTTCATACACCGTGTCAAGTGTTGTTTACATCTAGCCCACCTAGTAGTACAGCCTTCACTTGCATTATGTAACCCACCCCAGGCAGCTTACCTTGGCCCAGCTAGGCCACTACTAGCAGGCTTCCCCTCTGCCCTGCACTCATCCCCCCAGCTGGTGCATAAACTAGATGAATGTTATAATTTTTCTGTATTTTATTTTATTCTTGGACATGCTACATTTTAGATTTTGTATTGAACCACCAGGGTTACAATGATTAAAGTGTACATTTAATTGTGTCCACAAAGTGGCGTATTGCTGTGAAAGTGTGGATGTTCATGAGATAAGTAATTCCTTACTTCAGAAGAGTAAAAACTTCACCAGGTGTGAAATTGACTATTAATTCCAGTAATTAATTAAAAGTGGGATAGTAATAAGCACAATGATATTGTTTGTCCCTCATTCAACCAACAGTGTGTATAGTTTATTTAGTTATTAGTTAGATGTTTTATTTTATCAAATTTACTTTTATTTTATTTTGGTGAATAAAATTAAGCATGTCCTGAAAACTCCAATGTGCAAAACTTTTTAATAGTGATTCAAGGAATATTCTTGTAGATGCCATGTTGTGGCATTATTTTCTTTTAAAAATCAGTTTAAACATTTATGATTTAAAAATAATAAAATATATGTGTATGCATAATATGACCCAATGTTTTTTACTCTGTATATATAATGATTGCAACTTTTGCAACAATTCTAATATTTTAACGTATATTTTCTGGTTTTTTTAATTAAAAATTTATAAACCTGTAAATAAAAAAATGATTCAGATAAAAACTTCTTAATGGAAAAAGTGGATCTGCTTAAAAAAATAGGATTATATATAAACTTAAATGCATTATTCTCTTGAAAGTGAAATAAAGGTATTAGTCCATTCTGTCCACTTGCCTGTCCATCTGTAAATTTTCGTATGCAACACAGTATCTCAAAACTTTTACTGTTTTTCTTCATGACAGTCTTGTATTAGTTTGCAATCATATATTTAGAACTTTAATATAACCAAGTAGGAGGGCCCCTTTCCTCTTAGCTTTTCATATTCTTATATAAATGAAAAACATTACAATAGAATATTTCTACATCCACCTTCGTGCTGCCCTCACATTTCCCTTCTCCGAACCCCATCCCAAAGTTAGCCTCAGTAAGCAAGAACAAGATGAATCAGATATATTCATACTTTAATATTTGGTATAACTATTCGTCCATAGGTACCTATGTACATGCCAGAAATTATGTCAATATTGTGTAATATGTAGACATAGTGGGCATCACAATAATGTACCTTGTCAAGACTAAAGAGATATTGTGTCATACAGTCACATATTCATAAATCACTTCATCAGCATAGTTAATCATAACATCATATCTGTCAAATTGAACGCTTGCAGACTACCATACACTTTAGATCCTTCAACAAATAGCCTTATCATCATTCTACTACTGCTTATTACTGCTGTCATTGCATTCATATTTGCTCAAATATATCACAATTTTCAACCCCTCCTAAATAAATAAAAAATTAACCACTTTATTTGACTCTATTAATCCATCAGTCAGGTAATTTCATTTATCATTTACTCACATATTACATTACATTCCTTTATAATAGCCCAACATGTACATGATATTCATAAGCTTTATCGACTTGATATAGTATCACAGTGGAGAAACATTTATAGTCCAATCATGATCAGCTGAGCGCCGTGACCCATGGGTCCCTTGTTGTATGAAAATTTTCACTATTCTGGGGGGTAATTTGGGGCCCCATAGCTCGAAGGATATGGGTAACAGAGACCTAATTTTTGGTTTCAATGGAGACTTTTCATAGGTCTCTCAGAATATCAAGAATGAAGATTCTAGGTCCAGTTGTTATGATTTGTGCCCTGTTAACAGATGTTCACATTTTTAAAGGTCTCAAAATAGAGAAAACAATTAAAAAAAATAGAGAAATACAGGTGGTGCCACCAGTCTGCAGAAACTGATGAAACATCTCATGATTAATATGTATGCCAAAAATCATGACCATCAGTGATGTATTTAATGAAATATTGAAGTTTTTGTAGGAAATTTTTGACTATTCTGGGGGGTACATTTGGGGCTCCACGACTCGAAGGATATGGGTAACAGAGGCCTAATTCCAGGTTTCCAAGGAGATTTTTCATGGACCTCTCTTGATGTAAAGTAAGAAGATTCCAGGTCCAGCGGTTAGGATTTGTGCCCTGTTAACGGACAGACGCCTGGACGGCCTGCCGGATGACGTACAAAAGGTGATCCCTATACCTCCGATGACTTACAGTCAGCTGAGCTAAAAATGTCGAGCTGGCATCTATGCCTGAGCTCTGAGGGGACAAAAAGTGTCCATGATGATTACAACACAAGACGACAGAAGCACAAGAAATATTTAATGGTTCTTTATGAATGATGCATGCTTATTCAACTTTAGATAAATGCCTCAGTTAAAAATTGATGAAATAAAATATAAATATTCTGAAATTTTCCCCCCATTTTTTGGAGGGATTGTTTTTCCATTTATAAAGCTTCATGGTGTATAAAGTAAATTTCTTACTATATGTTTCAAGATTTGGAGGGATTTTTATGTACAAACCTTGGCCTCTGTGTCTTTTATAGCACAGGTTTTAACTGTGAGAGGACACTCATGAACATGAAACATTGACACAACATATTCCTGTTATTTTTACAGCAAGCCATAATGGATTTCACATATAACTTGGTTTATTTAGCATACAAATACAACATTTGTTATAATATAAACAATTTAGTTCACATTGCAACAGCCTTGTAAATAGAAACAGGTTGGCATACACATGCCAGAGTATACACAATAATACCAGTATACATCTAATAATAATGGCAGCAAAATATTTGTTTCTGATGAAACCAATAAACTGAGATTTGTAGAGTGTAAAGATGACCTTCAATCATACCAAAAACAGTATAGACAGGCCACTAAAGCTTAAATAGATATAAAATAGTCATCAGACATAGCAAAAAAGTCACGAGAAATGGCATGTATACCGTAAGGTAGCAACAAAGTCATGAGGAATAGTGTGTATACAGTAATGTTGTGACATAATTGTGAGAAACAGAATGTAAACAGTAATGAAGCAAAAAGTCTCCCTAAATAGTATTTGTAGAGCAAGATCGCAACCTAGTCACCAGGAAAAGTATGTATATCACCAGAAAAAAAGTGTTTACAGTAGGGTTGCTACAAAGTCTCAAGAAATAGTATGTGTACAGAAATGTAGCATGCTGGAGGATTACAGACTTTACTCAGGTAAACAAATTATTTCAAATATTATTTTAAGAACCAAAGTTCATAGGTGTAATACGAACTATAAACTGGTATTTTTTGTCTTTAAGACTTGAGTACATGTCCTTTCAAATTGCACACAATAGGCAAGCATGTAATAATATGAGTTGATTAAATTCAAAAGATGGGTAGATCTAGCTCTTTTTTGCCAACTAAAGCCAGGTCAGAGAGCCGGCCTGTATAAATATTACCCAATCCTGGAAATCCAGATACATTAACTAGAGGCAAACACAATATTCTCACAGAGGGCATGACTATCATTTCTACATATTACATACACTGTGAGAGAATTATGTATGATACTACAGAGATCATTAAAAAAAATATCACAGAGGTCACAAAAGATAATACTTAAGAAGTCATCATGCAGCAAACTTGACTGCAGAGGTCTGGCTACATTCTATACATTAGATGTTATTCTTATTATATAGAGATATCAATAAATATACTGCAGGTTATGCTACATTACCACAGGAGGTCATAGTACATGAACCACAGAGGTCATTATACATGTACTACAGAGGGTGACACATACCACACAGCTCTGATTTATAAACCACTGAATGACTGAATTTCATTTAAATAAAAATATAACAAAATGTACAAACAGATTATTTAGTTCAAACAAGGAAATGTTTGTAGTCATAAATAAGTCTTACTGATTAATGTCCAAGTATGTTCAGTACTAGTTATATGTTTAGTACTGGTTACAGTGTAAATATTAATTCGTCAAAATGGCCCTGAACTCTACTTTTAGAGCAAGTAATTTTAGGGACAGGAACAGAGTAAATATAAATTTGTTAGTATGGCCCAAATAATGACTTAAAACCAGTTTTACAGGCTTTTTGTATGGCTTTTCATTTACAAATACTGAATCCAATAACAACTCTAGTTTATACCAAAACATCACAAAAGTTTACAATTATTTCATCAATAATATATACACATTTAGATATACTTTGTCATAAGCACAGCCAACAATACGGAGTATCTAACAATAAACGATTTAAAAAAAAATAGGAGGTATTTTGCAAAAGAGTAGAGATTTATACTGCTAAGTGCTAACAATATAATTTTGTACAGAATATTGTAATTTAAGACCAGTAAGGCCCGTGTTGTTGCTGAATTGGAATAATTCAACACAAATATTCAATGTGTATTTATAATAATGTAATAATGTAAATCATGTCTGAGATAATGCCCCAGTAACCTGGCCGCTACAGATACAGAACATTAACCCTGATGATAACATCTGGCCTGTACCTGGTCTGTATAATCAAGACTAGCTATACATGAATGCCATAAACTCCCTCCAGTACAGTTCCAGGTCTCTCTCATGTATGACTAGTTGTACATAAATTCCATGTGAACTTTAAACATATTCAGTCATTTGAATGATATAATCACAACCAACTTTGAGTGTCATTTGTAATAATGGGGATTACAGTATCATCATTAATGTCAGAATATCATCATTAATGTCAGAATATCATCATTAATGACAGAGAATCACCATTAAATACAGAGTATCATTGGAGTTCTTATTTGACCATGAAAATGGCCTGATTTCTAAGATGTGATCATTTTTCAACTTTGCACAAATGATAAAAAAAGTAATGAAGTTTTGATCAAAATTTTAGCCACAGTTCCTCAATATATTCCAAAGAAACCCCCCATCTGGTGAAGTGTCCTAGACATTGGCCACTTTGGGGTGAGAGTTTTTAACAGTGTCTGTGATGAAACTGGTACATGGCTTTGAGGATAGGTAATGTGACTGGTTTAGTAAAGGTAAAATTTTATAGTCTGATATCACTGACAATGTCAGTCACAATTTACGCTTTGCAGTCCGGGTCTTTCGGGCCTGATCATTCTTGTAGCTTTTTTAGCTCCCTGGGGAGCATACAACCAAAGCAGCCATAACAGGCACCAGAAGTTTATTCATTCGACATTTGCCTGCCAGCTATGACTAGAACCCCTGGGTCGACAGAGCACACTCTTCTGGTAAAGACTTCGGCCAGGAGTCTTAGTGCATAAGGCAGTCAAAATGGGACGCTAACGCACAACCTTGGGGGGGGGGGGGGGCTACAAGTCCAGCATCCTAACCATAACACTGCCATGCTTCACAATCAGTAAATTTGGTAACAGCAAGTACAAACAACTACAGAACAGGTGCTTAAGGCACTGGACTGCAATAATATAAAGCAAATATTGTTACCTTTGAAGAAAAAGCCCAAGGCATTTTACTTCCACACAAATGTTTTGTACTTATTCATTATAAAATATAACACTTATTGGTTGCTGCCACAAACTGTTAAAGCATAAACACATCAGCACCCATAGCCAAAAGTAGTGCAAAGTTATACTTAAACCCATGCTTGATGATCACAGAGTCAAAACAGTCATGCTTTCATCTGAAAGGTACAGGCAACCGTGTCGTACATACTGTGATAGATACACTCCACTGACAGATTTATATGAAATTCATTATAAATAAGAATATATAATTGTACCTTCAGTCCAGACTGTAACAAATCATGGAGTATAAGGTCTAATATAAAAGGTTATACCTCGTTCAACATTGACTACAATATGAATGATAAGAATTATCAAATAAACAAGGATGTAAATTTATGAATAAATAAACATGCTTTGGTACCCTGTAATATCAGTTCTTTTACTCAAGTTACATCATTTTATACAGACAGTTTAATAAGCAGTCCTACATTCCTGTATTCCTAGACTGGTTACCTGCTACAATTACAGTTCACATAACAAATGGAGTAAATACATATATAAATGCCAGCTTCCTTTATCTTAATGTGAGAGAACATTGAACTAAACTTTCCAAATGTTTAAATAAAACATAATATACCAAACATAATATACCCATACATACATGTAAATATTATTTTAAAGCAATAAAGCCGCAACAAATATGTTCTACACAATATCTATTCCTCTCTTTCATGGATCAATAATAAATTTTGGTGAATGAAACATAAAGGCCTGGTTATCATCATAACTATTTGTCACTTTTGCATCCCAACATAGAAACCATGACATGTATTAAAAACAAAATAATCAGTCATATAGACATCATGTAATGAAACAAAGTTTACATTTCTCAAGTGGGCCTTTTCAAGAATTGTAGCACAATTTTATTATCTCTCTTGCCAGTTTGCAAAGCTTCATGCATTTTATCTTGAAGAGTAAATAAGATGCAAGAACTTAATTTGCCTGCCTGCCCCCTATTTTTGGTCCCCCGAGTCCACAAAATGATTTAATATTTTGCTGTGGCCTAAATGTAAAGACTTGTGCATATATAATTTAATGCAATGCATAACAAATAAGCAACCTTAAAATGTTTAGCTGTTGTATTTTCTCTTGTTTTATTGATCCTGATAAAGCTAGTTTTCACTCTGAGACAACGGCAGCAGACTGAGCCTATAGAAGTTTCTGAACTTTTCTAATCCTGTATTTATCTATTAACTGATGATGTGCTAAACATTTCTATTAGTGATTATGTTTTTGTAGTATCATTAACAAAATTATATCAACAAACACAATAGTTCAACATCACCTTATAAATAAGTTTACAATACACAATTACATCACAACTACTTACATGCATTTCCTATTATGTTTTTTTTTTGTTTATAATGTTTTTTTTTTGTTTATAATATAACTAGTGCATACTGCACTTACACACACAGTCACACTTAACACTTAAAACAGAAACAGCTACCAGGAACTGACTGAAAACCAACAAATATTCACACCTCATACGTACTGTAGAAGTCTCAGTCTTAAAAGAAAATAAATTATGAGTATAAGATGGGGTCAAGCAGTGTGGCCTTATCCACACTAGTTCATAAATAGAAATTTCAGGTCCAAAAAAGGCCAACTAATGTGCCATCAGTAGTTCACTTCCTTTTCAGTTTGGCTGGCCAAGGGTTACTGAAAGCTGCTCATAAAGCATGTGCAACTTTAACGCAATGTCTTCAAACCATGCACACCCATCTGATACACTGTTTAATTTTGTTTTGGCTCTTGGTGGTTTAAGACAACTGATATATGTACCAATTCTTTCTGTGGGTGAGGTCATTGCTACTTCCCCAAGGTTTTTCTGGGACAGGCTTTCCATGGGCTGAGTCACACACTTTATTTACTGGCATTGGTTCTTATAGATGGGCTGCCTTTGCCAATCATGTCAAATTCCTCAGGACTATATCAAAAATATTGAAAATGACAAAAGCTTCAAGACCAAAAATGAGCATTTGTGAGGTGTGGCACCAGAGAAGTTGCATGACAACAGTTTAGTGCCACTTTCAGTTTAGTAAAGATGTATGTAACCCTGGATCCACATCACTGTACCAAGAACATTCCAAAATAAGATTGGATTCAATTCTTGTTTTTGTCAGAATATATCTGTGGATCTTATTAAGAGATAGTGATACAGCTGTTATCTATATAACAGCTTTGGTAAATACCACAGGCAAAACTGGTGACATCATTTTGGTTAACATCACTTGTTTCACAGCTTGTGGTTGTTTCACATATTACTACATGCCATGATGCCAAAAGAACTGTTACAAAATCTGTTACATGTGACCACCAAATAATGAGTTTCAATCTCACTAGCATTTATGGTTACTAGCACCAGTAAGGAGGTTTGAGCTCAAGTGTACGCCCAAGTGATCTGGAACCCAAGTCCAAATCAGAGTCAAAAAGTCCAATTAAAAATCTCAAAATTAAAAGAAATTTAAAAAACAAAATTTGAAATAGCCGTAATTATTTTTATGTTGGTTTACACATGCTCTTCCTTTAATGCTGAGCTTCATTTAGCTCCCGAGGCAAAGCTGAAGCTTTTCTTTGCACTCCACCTGATTTGTTGAGTCCTTACTTCCAAGTACAAGTCCAAGACCCTTGAGTCTTAGTCTGAGTTAGAGTCCCTATAAAAAGTGGACTCGATTTGGGGCTTGAGTCCTCCATCACTGACTAGCAGTATGATTAAACAAATACCTAAATATCATGCTCTATTACCTGCATACAAATTAAAATTTTCCTACATTTTGTACTCCTGTCACTTCTCATACCTTTGCCCCCTACTTATGAACTCCTTAATAATGACTGAGATCACACACTATCACATGGTAACTTGGCCTTCCTCTGAATGAACCAGGGCCCTAGGTGCTCAGGTTAGCCAGGAGTGTAGCTTGATTATGGTGAGTGATCATTATGGTTGCTGCATGCTGCTCCCACGGTTCACCATCCACCTGCATGGGGGCGCTACCTCTCTCCAGTTTTATCTGAATGTGAAATGCAGTCATTATCAATTGTGAGAATTCAGATGCCCCATGTGTTCATCTGTGCTAGCAAAATATACAACCATATTTCAACTGCATAATTACATATTCTATTGAAGGAAAATCTTTTTTTCTAAAAACAGATATGACAGTTTATTGAACCCCCCATTCCCCTCCCCGTGAATGGTGGTTTTGTTAGTAAAAGGATGTGAGCTTTTCTGTATTAATGAGAATATTCTCTGATAGTATTCACACGCCAGAAGCTCCACTTACAAAAATATCCCTGAGTAGGCCTATCATCGCCCACTTCCGCCTCATTCTCAGTATCTAGGTCATGCCTCGCTTTGGTAGAGCCACTTATTCGAGGGCGAAGTAGGAAGTATCGGGGGAGGGAGAGATGATTGTAATACAGAAAAGCTCACATCCGTTTACTAACAAAACCACCATTCATGGGGAGGGGAATGGGGGTTTTATTACATAAACATCGATGTGAGCGTTTTCTGTATTAATGAGAAGAAACAGATAAACCATAGGGAGGGAGATACTGACCTGGAACGACGAGGATGAAGAAAAGGACATCAGCAAGTAGTAGAAATTACAGCAGAAGACGACGTCTGCAGGCAGGCAGCGGGTCGAACATGAGTAGACGTCGAGGAAGCTGTGCTGGTGACGTTAACGATAGTGCCTGCGGCAACCACGGGACCCATGGCATATAGGCCTGAGTCCTGCAGGCGGACGCCCTTGAGGTAAAATTTGAGTAAACGTGGAAGGGGACTTCCAGATACCCATTTTGACCAGCGCAGCAGGAGACACGCCCGAAAGGTGAGCGAAGGATGAGGCGATAGCTCTGACCTCATGAGCTGTGACATGGAAGGACTGTAGTTCAGCCGGACGTAAAGAGTCATGATCGGCGATGATAGCAGCCTTTATCCAGTTACTGATAGTAATAGGACTGATTTCTTTATCGGCTGCACCCAATTTTGAAGAAATAAAAAGTTTCTTATGGCCCCCCCGGAGTGATTTTGTAGCCTTAAGATAGTATCTTAAGGCCTGGACGGGGCAATTCGTGGCGCCGAACCGTACCGGCCGTTAGGCAGGGCAGGAACGTGCCATGAATTCGTGGGGTCATCGTAAGACTGCGATTTACAATAATAGTCCGGAGGAAAGTGAAAGTCCGCAGACAAACCGTCAGCCGCAATTTGAGAAAATTTAGGATCGGCCATAAGAGCATGAAGCTCAGCTCGACGGCCAGCAGTGGCGAGTGCCAGGAGGAAGGCCGTCTTACGTGACAGATGGAGCAGGTGCGCGGAGAGGAGTGGCTCATAAGGAGCGCCGCGGAGGTGCCGGAGTACCACGTCAAGGCGCCAAGAAGGAACTACGTACTGCGGGCGGGACGAACGAGCGCGGACCCCCTGGAGAAAATCTGAAATGACGGGATGACGGAGAACCGAATCCCTACGGAGGGGGCGAAGCACGGAAAGAAGAGCCGCCCGATAGCCGCGAAAAGTGGGGAAGTATAAACGTTTATCCTGTAATAAATGCAGTAGGAAATCAAGGATTGACTGGACCGGAAGATCCAGTGGATCTATATGACGCTCCCGGGCCCATCAAGAGAAGATGAGCCAGCAGGAGTCATACACACAGTCGGAAGATCGTCGACGGGGAGCCGCTGCAAGAGCCGCACCTGGCGTTGAAAACCCCTGATCTTTGAGCGATCGGACGACAGTAAGAAAGCGCTCAGAGGGTATGACCGAGCAGTGCGAAGATGGAGCGGCAGATCGACCGACAGCGGCAGGAGAATGGGCAGACAGACGAGAAATGAACGGCACCGAGGAAACCACAGAGTCGCTAGATGAAATGGTACGATCAGGATGAGGTCCGTGAGAAGCGCCGCTGAGAGACGGAGGAGTAACCGCGGGATCAGGGCCGGGGCCGGGAATCTGTACAAGAACCAGCCGGTCCAGGCGGAGGGGGGCGTGTCCGGGAGCAGGACGCGAGGGTGACGTAGCCATGGACCGGACGGAACGAGGGGCGGAGGGTTCGGGAAATCGAACAGGTCGAAATCCTGATTCCCCCAAGCACCGAAGATCCCCCGGAGAACCGGCGGAGGGAGAGAAATGGCTGTAAGGGTACCGAGGTGATCCCGGGAGAGGGCATCGGCGAGGACGTTCACGGCGTCACGGACATGACGAGCCTGAAGTGTAATACCGAGAGGGATACACAGATCGAATAGGTGATAAGTGTCTCGCAGAAGCGAGGGTGACCAGGTGCCGCCCTGCCTGTTGATATATGCAAGAACCGTCGTGTTGTCTGTCATGACTAGAACATGACTGCTGAAGAAGCGAGGAGACCAGTGTTCGAGCGCACGACGGACTGCTCTGAGCTCTAGAACATTGATATGGTGTAGACGCTCCCCAGGAGACCAGAGGCCGGAAATATGGAGATCGGCCAGGTGGGCACCCCAGCCCATCTGAGACGCGTCGGTAAAGATTGTAAAGGCGACGGTCTGCAAGAACGGAATGCCGCGAAGGAGAAAAGACAGCCGGAGCCAGGGGCGGAGGGCCCGCCAGGCCTGGTGGGCAGGCAGAATATCCGTACTCTGAGATCCCGAACCCAGGAGACGCGCAGAGCGGAGTAGCGACTGCACCGGGCGGAGGAACAGGCGGCCAGAGGGTCGAACGTGGCCGCCCAGTTGAGAGATCCGTGTAAGGAAGCTGAGACGGGAGCTGACATGACGAGCCGACAGAAGGGATCAGATCCGCCGGCGCAGATTGACCGCAAAGTCGAGCGGAAGAGATACACGACCGGCCTGAAAATCCAGGATCATGCCCAGAAACTGAATGGTCTGGGTAGGAACCAGATGAACCTTCTGGACATTGACCAGAAAGCCTATATCGCGAAGAAGGGAAAGCACGAGGGCACGGTTGTGGAGAAGTAGATCGCGAGAAGGGGCGTGAACGAGCCAGTCGTCCAAGTACGGGAGGACTGATACCCCGACTGACCGGAGGTAAATGGTTACAGCATGAACAAGGATCGTAAAGATCCAGGGCCCAATATTGATCCCGAACGGGAGGGCTCTGAATTGAAACACGCGAGTGCGTTAGGCGAACCGAAGGCACGGCTGAGACACAGGGTGAATAGGTACATGGAAATACGTGTCTGTTAAATCAATCTTGAACGTCCAATCACCTTGGCGGACGGTGCGGAGCACGGCGGGAATATTGAACATTCGAAAATGGGGAGGTCGAATAAAGGCATTGAGGCGCTTCAGATCTATAATCGGGCGCCACTGTCCGTGTGGCTTGGGGACAAGAAAAATGCGGGAATAAAACCTGGGAGTATCGGGATCGACCGGGAGAATGGCGCCCTTCAAGAGAAGGGACCGAATGGCATTTTCTAGCGCAAGACGCTTGGCCAGATCCTGGGGTGGGGAGTAACGAACGGAAACGCCGTGCGGGGCGGAGGGGTGAAAAACGAAATTCGGAAACCGAAACGAACCGTGCTTAAAACTAGTGGATGCGAGGTGACACGCCTCCAGGCCGGATAACAGGTCTGAAGGCGGCCGCCTACCGGACCTGGAGTGTCACTCACGGCCGCGACCCCTCCAAGCGGATTTACCGCGAAAGGAGGAGGCCTGGCGAGACCCGGACGTCCGAGCAGACAGGCGGGCAGGAGCCACCGAGCGGCTAGCAGCCGGAGCCCGTACCGGAGCAGTACGGGACCTGTAAGGGTGAGACACCAGGGAGGTCGGAGGAGGCGCCGACCGGAGGCGGGCCTGATGATCTGAACGATCCAGGGCAGCCTCATAAACGCGGGATAGATGACCCCCGAAGAGGAGAGATCCCGTGAACGGCTGAGTATATAGATCCGAGAGCTCCGCAGGAGATAGCGAGGGGCTGGACGGAGCGAAGAGAGTGGAGACACCCGGCGCGGCGGAGCAAGATACAATCCTCCACCAGGCGCCAGGCCAAGTGTTGTAACTCGGCACATGCATGAGCGTAAGCCTGCCATATATTATTTAATATGGCAGGATATGGAGATATAGACAACAGGCTGGTAACGGCCTGAAAGTCGTTGACAACGCAGGCGGTCTGGCGGGCGAGAGCCTGCATATCCGAGAGCTGAGAATCGGATACATGCGCAGCTGGGGAATAAAGCAACCAACCGTCAGAGAAGGGTTGATCAAGCCCTGTTTCGGCCCGCATCGGTTCCGATGGAACCGCGGGAAAGGCGGGAGACGGGACAAGCCTGTCAAGGCAGGTCGCCCGATACGCCTTAGGGGACCACAAGGTACCGATCTGCCAAGGGCGCCGCACGCCAGGTGACACCGGCGACCCAGATGACGAGGATATAGCGCCGGTGACGGCGGCTTGATGATTGTCAAGCAGCCCAGCCGTCTCATCGGTAAATTCCATGCAGACCTGAGGTCCAGAAGTCGGCGCCGAGAGCGTGGACAGGTTCAGATAGAACCTGGCCTATGCGGTAGAGGAGGGCAGTGGCCTGAGGCGCTGGAAGGTCGGCCCATCCGGGCGAGACGCCTGCATGGTGTGGGCCACCTGATCAAGTAGGTCAGACTTCATGGTACGCCACGCCTGCCTCTGCGTATTGAGAGCAGTCCACTAATCCGTACCGGCCGGAGGAGCCTGATCTGTAAATACAAGCGGAGAATGGACGGATGGAGAACCAAGAGCGGACGAGGCGGCAGGAGCGGCCGGGGCACAGACAGGGTCTGTATCAGGAACCGCAGGGCAGGCGTCTGGAGACCCGGACGGGAGGGGAACCGCATCAGCGGAAGGACCATCCCTAAGGGGACAAAGGGACAGAAGGCTGGGAAGGGGCGGATCAAGCAGGGGGGGAGCACTTACCTGCACTGGAGCCGGTGGGGAACGAGTGACATCATCCGAGCGGGACGCTGCGGGGACAACACAGGAGGAACGGACAAAGACACCTGCCCAGGAGCCGTGGCCTGGGGCGCGGACTCCGACTCAAGGTTGAAATCCGCCCTTAAGGATTCACAAAAACTGGAGAGACGGTGAATGAGGGAAACGGCAAGAGCCTTCTCGGGGGGCCCGGGCAGGGCAGGGGCCGGACGCTCCTGGAGGGGGCGACTAGAGCTCTAGCCATAGCCCCAACAAGGGTCTGGAAGACAGAGCCCTGGGAGGGAGGGACAGGATCTGGAACAAGAAGGGGATCCGCAGAGGGGGAGGGTAATGCCACCTGACTAGACACATGGGAGTGGCGGCCCCCCTGCTCACCGTCACTGGAAGACAGCACAGGAGAGGGCTCAATGGGATCAAGGGCAGTCGACCATGCATGAAGTCGAGCCCATTGAGAGGGCGGCCATGTATGACAATAATAACATGGGTCTGCCTCACCAAGGCACATGCCCTCACTGGAGCAACAGCCCGAGACAAGAGTGGTGTGTATCCCAGGAAGGTAGAGACACTCCACAAGAGGAACAAGTCCGAGAGACTTCCATAGTGGCCAAGGGAAAATGAAAGCGTACTTACAATAAGTGAAGCAACCAGCATGGGAAAACAAACAGCGGATGGACGGTAGTAGCCCGTCGACACGTCCATCTAGCACAAACGCCAGAAGAATAAGTGGCTCTACCAAAGTGAGGCATGACCTAGATACCGAGAATGAGGCGGAAGTGGGCGATGATAGGCCTACTCAGGGAAATTTTTGTAAGTGGAGCTTCTGGCATGTGAATACTAACAGAGAATATTCTCATTAATACAGAAAACGCTCACATCGATGTTAACGTAATAAAAACAGATGACCTATGGCTTGTAAACAATATAGCAGAGAACTTTATATTTTTTTCCACATGGCTGTAAGTCAACTGTTTAAAATATCTGTGTTTAGATAAGCATGAGGTCGAGATTGCTGGATTGACTTAGTATACAGCATTCCTACATTTAAATTCCAAAATTAAAATGGTCACAATAATAATCTGGTAGACACAGACCTAGGGTGAAAGTACATTATATATGCTGAGGTCTGTGTATAAATTTGTGTACCAAATTAATTTATTAAAACTAACAAATCAGAAACTGAAATTCACCATGACTTTCTTTGCTTGTCCAAGGCGCAGTGGTTCAGCAAGTCCAACCTGCATTTGTGCTATATGAAAGGATGAATAGAGCGCAAACACCTCCATCAGTCCATCATCATACCTGTAGAAGAAATAGTAAATATCTGCATTTTCATACCTATAAAAGAAAAAGTTTACACCTCCATTAGTCCAACATTGTTCCTGTAGAAGACATTAAACAGCTCCATCAGTACATAATCATACCTGTAGAAGAAATAGTAAACACCTGCATCATTACACCTGTAAAAGAGACACAGTTAACACCTGGAATATCATACCTGTAGAATAAATGGTAAACACCTGCATCTGTTCATTATCATACCTGTAGAATAAATAGTAAATGCCTGCATCAGTCCATTATCATACCTGTTGAATAAATAGTAAATACCTGCATAATCATACTTGTAGAATAAATAGTAATCACCTGCATCATCATACCTGTGGAAGACACAGTAAACACCTGGAATATCATACCTGTAGAATAAATAGTAAACACCTGCATAATCATACTTGTAGAAGAAATAGTAAACACCTGCATCATCATACCTGTAGAATACATAGTAAACGCCTGCATCAGTCCATTATCATACCTGTAGAATAAATAGAAAACACCTGCATAATCATACTTGTAGAATAAATAGTAATAACCTGCATCATCATACCTGTAGAAAACACAGTAAACACCTGGAATATCATACCTGTAGAATAAATAGTAAACACCTGCATAATCATACTTGTAGAAGAAATAGTAAACACCTTCATCATCATACCTGAAGAAGACACAGTGAACACCTGGAATATCATACCTGTAGAATAAATAGTGAACACCTGCATAATCATACTTGTAGAAGAAATAGTAAACACCTGCATCATCATACCTGTAGATAATATAGTAAACGCCTGAATCATAATACCTGTAGGTGAAATAGTAAACTCCTGCATCTTCATACCTGTCAATTAAATAGTAAACACCTCCATTAGTCCATCATCACACCTGTAGGAACCCAGTAAATACCTACATCAGGGGGTAAAACCTAGAATAAATGTATTTCACCCAGGTTTAACCAGTGTTTTGCAAGGGGTTTGCCCAGTTTGAAACCCAAGCTTTTACCCCATGATTATTTACTTTTATCAAATGAGACCTTTGCTAAAGCTAAGATTCCTTATGTACGGCATGCAGCATATGGCTTGCGGCATGCGGAATGCTAAGATTTCTTATGTACAGAATGTAGCATGCAGCATGCGTGAACTTCTGAGAAATTTTATGTGGCATACATACTAAATATTTTCTTTTCTCATGCTTCCAGCTTGCACAATGGATCACATAACATTTATATTTGGTGAAGCCTAAATACTTTAATAGGCCCATACTAGGCTATATGCATGCTCACTGTTCATCCCGTCAACCCTCATCTTCCTGGCGATACTGCTCCCTATATTGATACAGAGGTCATGATCTTGCATGACCCACTGCTCTTGGGTCATACAGAACTTGATTTTGTCTAACCAGTTCCATCAAAATTTCTTGTGTGGCTGTCAAAAACTTGGAACTTGGCATTGTTGTGTTTGAATCTCGCGCCACACTCTGACTGGTGAATATCCACAGACTGATGGCAGTTTCCAGAATCCCCAGTCATGTATACCATGCGGGACCTTCAGAAATCGCTACCTGTAGCGATTCATAGTATATACTGATTTTATACGCATTCCGCATACTGCATGCCGATACCACATGCCATACATAAGGAATATTAGCTTTAGTTTCTTTCTGATTGGTCACACACATTTTTCTATGCTTGCAGCAAGCCAAGTGGCTCTGACTACGTTACCCCTGTCAAAAAGAAGCCTATTTGACTGACACTTAAACTCATGTTCAAATATGCAGAACACATCACTCCAATCAATAGGAATTAAGGTAAACCAAGGAATCTGGGGTAATACCTGGATAAAACCTACATTTTACCCAGGTGCTTTGTAAAACTTGCCAACCCATGCTATCACTATTATTAAATCAAACAAGTATTCGATATGACTAACCTTGATTCAGGACAATCCTTTCCACCAATGGCCCAAGGTCTACATCCTCCTCCCCAGCTGGCAATGTTTAACACAACTATTCCCTCGATCTCAGGTAGTGTGATCGCCTTACCATCAAGCTCAACCTGTCATACAGTCATGTATATCATAATTCATTAACATGTTGTTTAACACAACAATTTCCTTAACCTCATTTAGTGTGATCGCCTTACCATCAAGCTCAACCTGTCATCACACAGTCATGTATATCATAATTCATTAACATGTTGTTTAACACAACAATTTCCTCAATCTCAGGTAGTGTGATCGCCTTACCATCAAGCTCAACCTGTCATCACACAGTCATGTATATCATAATTCATTAACATGTTGTTTAACACAACAATTTCCTCAATCTCAGGTAGTGTAATCGCCTTACCATCAAGCTCAACCTGTCATCACACAGTCATGTATATCATAATTCATAAACATGTTGTTTAACACAACAATTTCCTCAATCTCAGGTAGTGTAATCGCCTTACCATCAAGCTCAACCTGTCATCACACAGTCATGTATATCATAATTCATTAACATGTTGTTTAACACAACAATTTCCTCAATCTCAGGTAGTGTGATCGCCTTACCATCAAGCTCAACCTGTCATCACACAGTCATGTATATCATAATTCATAAACATGTTGTTTAACACAACAATTACCTCAATCTCAGGTAGTGTAATCGCCTTACCATCAAGCTCAACCTGTCATCACACAGTCATGTATATCATAATTCATTAACATGTTGTTTAACACAACAATTTCCTCAATCTCAGGTAGTGTGATCGCCTTACCATCAAGCTCAACCTGTCATCACACAGTCATGTATATCATAATTCATTAACATGTTGTTTAACACAACAATTTCCTCAATCTCAGGTAGTGTAATAGCCTTACCATCAAGCTCAACCTGTCATCACACAGTCATGTATATCATAATTCATTAACATGTTGTTTAACACAACAATTTCCTCAATCTCAGGTAGTGTAATGGCCTTACCATCAAGCTCAACCTGTCATCACACAGTCATGTATATCATAATTCATAAACATGTTGTTTAACACAACAATTTCCTCAATCTCAGGTAGTGTGATCGCCTTACTATCAAGCTCAACCTGTCATCACACAGTCATGTATATCATAATTCATAAACATGTTGTTTTACACAACAATTTCCTCAATCTCAGGTAGTGTAATAGCCTTACCATCAAGCTCAACCTGTCATCACACAGTCATGTATATCATAATTCATAAACATGTTGTTTAACACAACAATTTCCTCAATCTCAGGTAGTGTGATCGCCTTACCATCAAGCTCAACCTGTCATCACACAGTCATGTATATCATAATTCATTAACATGTTGTTTAACACAACAATTTCCTCAATCTCAGGTAGTGTGATCGCCTTACCATCAAGCTCAACCTGTCATCACACAGTCATGTATATCATAATTCATAAACATGTTGTTTAACACAACAATTTCCTCAATCTCAGGTAGTGTAATCGCCTTACCATCAAGCTCAACCTGTCATCACACAGTCATGTATATCATAATTCATAAACATGTTGTTTAACACAACAATTTCCTCAATCTCAGGTAGTGTAATCGCCTTACCATCAAGCTCAACCTGTCATCACACAGTCATGTATATCATAATTCATTAACATGTTGTTTAACACAACAATTTCCTCAATCTCAGGTAGTGTGATCGCCTTACCATCAAGCTCAACCTGTCATCACACAGTCATGTATATCATAATTCATTAACATGTTGTTTAACACAACAATTTCCTCAATCTCAGGTAGTGTAATCGCCTTACCATCAAGCTCAACCTGTCATCACACAGTCATGTATATCATAATTCATAAACATGTTGTTTAACACAAAAATTTCCTCAATCTCAGGTAGTGTAATCGCCTTACCATCAAGCTCAACCTGTCACCACACAGTCATGTATATCATAATTCATTAACATGTTGTTTAACACAACAATTTCCTCAATCTCAGGTAGTGTGATCGCCTTACCATCAAGCTCAACCTGTCATCACACAGTCATGTATATCATAATTCATAAACATGTTGTTTAACACAACAATTTCCTCAATCTCAGGTAGTGTAATCGCCTTACCATCAAGCTCAACCTGTCATCACACAGTCATGTATATCATAATTCATAAACATGTTGTTTAACACAACAATTTCCTCAATCTCAGGTAGTGTAATCACTTTACCATCAAGCTCAACCTGTCATCACACAGTCATGTATATATCATGAAAATGTTCAACCCACATTTAACTTTAAAATTTGACTGTTGTGGGAGTGATCAAACAATTATTGCTTAATTTCTAAAAATTCAGTGTCATACAAGACTGTCTTGTATAAAAAAATATTTTCCATACTGATTCCATTTAAAAGTAGATAAAATTAAGTCTCAGCAGGTGAAGAAAACTGATATTTGCAAAGACTTCACATACCTTGACCTTTTTTTCAAGGTGCTTGCATTCTCTCTCCAGAGTGTCTTTGGTTCCATAAATGAAATACCAGAACTGAAATTGCAAAATTGACACCAAGCATGATAATACTGACTTCTCATAACTAGGGCATGATATCGCCTGAAATTTTGTATTGCGATATACTGCAATATATGGTGGCGTATTGTGATACATATTGCGGTATTTTCATTGTATTAAGCATGTAATACATAGTATATTATACTTTGTTGACAATGCCCAAAGAAATCTTCAAAATAAAACTTTTCTTGATGCCTTAGATCATGTGCAAATAACTCAGCAATTTAAGACTTCTGGACTGTGGTTTAGCACAGAGAGGTATTGGTGATGTGTACAATGTACCACATTTGGCTACGAAAAAGAAGTTGTAGTAAAATTATATTTATTAATATGCCTTTATGGTTAACAAAGAGTTACACACCACTGTTTGCACAAAAGGCAGTGCAAAATACAACATAACATTTAAATAAAACTTGAATATAGTTATGAAAGATTTTGTCAGGGAATGAAATACACCAGATGGATGGACAGACAGACAGGAAAGACAAATAGGTTGTCATGGCAAAATTGATCCCCCCCCCCTCCATTTCAAAGTCAGAAGTTAGGAAACTAGGGATAACATTGTATCCATTATGAATGAAACTATATAATGTTATGAAAATACAGAGAAATTAGCTACTTAGCATGGCAAGAGACTTTTTCCATCACTTACTTTACACGAAAAGGGTTTCTAGCTTTGATGGATGTGAAATGTTGCCGTTTCTTGGACATCCAGACGTACGGCTGATGGAGGGTCATGACACACCAACAGCAGAAGTAAAAACACTGACGGTTAATCTAAGTGCAGATAAAACTACACAATTCATGACCTCCATGTTCATTTTATTTACTTACTTTGTTTACAACTCTGCTACCAAACAAGGCAGGTCTGGATTCCCTGTGCTTGTGGAAGTTTAACGTCACCAGGGCGTCCACACCTATAGAGCAGTAGTTGTTCATCACCATGGTTTTACGTGGCATACGGATACCAAAGTGCACAGCTGGAGTCACCTGCACCTTCCATCTGAAATGTAAGGATATAGAAACTCACTGCCAGAGAATTCTCTTGTAGGTACTTTTGATAAATACATGATAATGCAGACAGGTTGTGATTTCTATAAATATTCTTACAAAATTTCTTTAACATGTAGAAATTCTTTCAAACAAATTAAAATCATACAGGGAAGTTTACTCTCATCCAATCTCACAGGATTCTTCAAAAGAGAGAGGGCGAAAGAGAGAGAGAGGGAGAGTAAGAGAAAGAGTGAGAGATGTGCATGTACATGCACAGAGGTCATCTTTGCGTTGGCCTGCACTACCAGGTCACAACCTGTTTCATCAAGGAAATTCACTTTCTCATACACAACTTTGTATTTTTAGTCACAATAAATGAGTTGTTTCCTCATACTGCTTTGTTGTGTTCATGTCAGCTTGGAAGTCTTGAAAATTCCTGTGAGACTGGATGAGACTAAAATTACTAAACAAAACAAGAAATACCTGTAAATTGAAGTTTGACTGTAATTTAACTCTCATCTGGATCACTAGGGATTATAAGCCCAACCTTTGTGTGATCCCATTCTTCTTGACATTAACATCCAACTTTGAAGTATGACCTTTGGGCATACGCACCCATATATCTTGTATTATCCCTAGTGATCCAGATGAGAGTAAAATTCCAATCAAACTTCTACTTTTACAGGTAACTCTCATTAAATTTAGTAATAAAGAATCCACAGTAAAGTCCCCTTGCAGTTAGTTTCTGTCAAGGCCAAGGTATCCAATCAATATTCAAAGAAGTCATTAGCCATGAACACCCTCCATTAGAATGAGATTTCTGAGAGTTCATGACCTCAGCTGGCAGATAAAGAAAGCTCCAGTACTCAATGTACATGAACAGCATGTGATAGTCAGTACTCAATGTACAGCATGTGATAGCCAGTACTCAATGTACAGCATGTGATAGCCAGTACTCAATGTACATGTACAGCATATAATAGCCAGTACTCAATGTACAGCATGTGACAGCCAGTACTCAATGTACATGTACAGCATATGATAGCCAGTTCTCAATGTACATGTACAGCATGTGATAGCCAGTACTCAATGTACAGCATGTGATAGCCAGTACTCAATGTACAGCATGTGACAGCCAGTACTCAATGTACAGCATGTGATAGCCAGTACTCAATGTACAGCATGTGACAGCCAGTACTCAATGTACAGCATGTGATAGCCAGTACTCAATGTACAGCATGTGACAGCCAGTACTCAATGTACATGTACAGCATATGATAGCCAGTGCTCAATGTACATGTACAGCATGTGATAGCCAGTACTCAATGTACAGCATGTGATAGCCAGTACTTAATGTACAGCATGTGACAGCCAGTACTCAATGTACAGCATGTGATAGCCAGTACTCAATGTACAGCATGTGGCAACCAGTGCTCAATGTACAGCATGTGATAGCCAGTACTCAATGTACAGCATGTGACAGCCCATTCTGAGGAAATCTAGAAGGTGTAGATACTTGTTAATCTGTAAATAATTAATGGAATATAAGTGCTGTGTTGACAAAGAACAACATCAAATTTCTATATTAGAGAGAAGCCCATAAAATAGAGGAGCCCTGAGGGAAAGGTTTCCCTCAAGATGTCCAAAGATATATGTTAAATATCACAGAACCAGAATGTGACCTGCTAATGACCTACATGAATATTAATAGGACTTCATACCTTTAAATGTCTGTCCCAGAATCAGGATAATTTCTTCTGGTTAACATATTGCTATGTAAAAGATGTAGATACCTATCAAGCTGGACGGGGGTGGCCGCTGTGAGCTCTGTCAGGACCTCGGAGACATCCACTGCTCCAGTTTTACCTTCACCCCATCCGAGTACCTGTGACAAATCATTACCGGTCCCAAGGGGCACCAGGCACACCTCTGGCACTGGCTGAAAATTTAAATAACCCAAAATCATACAGAAAAGTACAAAGGTGACCCAACATTCCTGATAGTAAAGTGGTTATGTTGTATATGCACATACATTGTTTATTAAGAAAATAACTTCACAAAAATGCTTTTGTCAGTTTCCAATGAGGCTTCATTTTCAATTTCTTACTTTTTATCCCTCAGAAATATACCATTAAACCTCTTTAATTTTTCTCTGGTACTTTAAATTATATTCATCAACTGACATACAGTGAAACCTGTGTTATGAGACCACCAAAGGGACTGGTCAAAAGTGGTCTTTACTCACAGGTGGTCTTATTAGACAGGTCAGTTATAACCTATGTAATTGCTTTCAATTCACCCAAGGTGGTCTTAATAGACATGTGGTCTTATAAGGAGAGTTCCACTTAATGAGAAATACAATGATAAAAAAAAAATTATCATATGATTCAACATACAGGACAGAGTTGAAAAGATCAAAACCTACATCTAGCTTCAGTTTGTCAATGGCACCAAGCACCCAGCCTATAGTCCCATCACCCCCGGCAACAAGCACCCGGCACTTGGTGCCTGGCAACAGGTGGCACCATTCCAGTCCGCATTCTGGTGGAATGTCACATAGGTCAATGACCTGAAAAAATAAAACACACTTATCATAGCAACTGTATATTAATGTTTTAAACTTTTATCAAGTATTAATATCTTAGATTCTAGCATTTCTTTTTTAACTGTGTAATGTACTTATCACCTGTCGCTCTGGACAGTGGATTACATCAAACTTGTCATTTATTTAAAGTAAAATGTATGTACCGGATGGGTAAATCAGTGCCACCTAGTGGCCTGTTTATGAAACATCATGTCTCTAAGTAGAACTTTAAGGATTCCTGAAGTCCTGGTAATACTAATCAAGAAGTCAAGTCCTGGTAATACTAACCAAGCAATCAGGTCCTGGTAATACTAAACAGGAAGTCAGGTCCTGGTAATACTAACCAAGTACTTACTTGCAGTCCATATTTATTCATTACCTTAGGGCATTTTTTATATGTATCTATTAGTGTCTGGCCCAGAGACACTGCAGATTTTGGATTCGTGAAAAATTTACATGGCACAGTTCCAATCCTTGTGCATTGTACTTACCTGTGCTGGGTTGAGCATCTGACAGAATGCTTGGAGTACATGCAGACCATCACCATTCCCACTCTTCCTGTTGGCTACGACGATCAGCGGTGACCAACCTTCTATCATGGGACGTCTGACAGATTCTACCACCAGGTGGCGCCTTCCCTTCAGACCGACTTTTTTCAGAGAAACACAGTTCGGTGGAATGATCAGAGAGCTGTACTGACCTAGATCACAAGTTGGCTGGATTTCACTGGCACAGTGTTCATGCACTGTCCTGTTACACCAACAACAACGGAAATCACAAAGCTGAGGCAGGTTCCCACATTCCTCCTCACAAACGTAACACTTACTGCACAAGGGCAGGTTACCTTGGACCCAGTGATGTTTGTGCAGTGCTGAGTTTGTTGCTAATGCCTTACATGGTAATACGTTATTGGCTTGTTTTATGTTCTGATCCTCCACGCAGATCCCACACGAGTCACAGAAGGCTCCCTGTATGATCAGATTCTGACTGATGTTACAGTATGTGGGTCTAGGAAACATGTTGGTCATGGTCCAGCGGTGGCCCTTCCTGACGTCTCTGGCTGGAATATCATAATGTCGCTGACGGAATCTCTGACACACCTTGGTGATGACATATGTGACCATAAAAATCACTGTCACATACATGCTGATCAATAACCATTCCATCTAGAAATAAGAAAAAGCATACGCCATTGACAAAATACCATGAAACCAGTAACAGACCTGCTAACTTGAAATAAATGTATTTATAAGCAGTTCTGACAAAAAACAAGTGACAATTGGGTCATGGCGCTCAGCCAACTGACATGTTGACAATACGTCCTTGCACATGTTGGCAAGTAATTAAGATGGTGTAGTTGGGATCATCATTTATGCATATTAGCTAAACTTCATCCAGACCTATAAGCACACCAAATTTAATAACAAGCCATCCAGCATTTCCTGGTAAATCTCGTAATTTGTATATACTTGTTACAATATTTCTGGGGTGCTCAAACATGCCCTGTAACTCAAAGAATATAGGTCACAGTGACCTAATTTCAGGTTTTGTAGAAGAACTTTTGAGGAACTCTCAGGATGCAGAGGTTCATGATTCTAGCCTTTACAGGTATGATTTGTGCCTTGTTAACAGACCAAGTGTTCTGAAAAATGCAGGTAAAAAATTAAAAAAATTAAGAAAATGCAGGTAGCACCACCATTCAAGCCCAGTAGCTAAGGTTCATTAAGACCCATAAGCACACAAATTCTAATGACAATTCATCAAGCTGTTGTTGAGGAATCTTGAAATTAGTGTGCATTTTTTAATTATTCTGGGGGGGTGGGGGTTAAAAGGCTCCGTAACTCCTAATTTCACTTTCAGTCAGCTGAGCTAAAAAGGCAGGATCATCCCCTCAACTTTGGTTTCAACATCTTAACTTATTTGATCCCATATAAGGAATTTAGCTTCAAATAAAATGCTTTCCTTCTGCTGTTAATAAATATTTATCTATGAACATTCATAAATTTACAGAATGTAACTATTCAACCTATTTTAAATAAAACCCCGCCAGAACATTTTTATTCTACTAATAACTACAGATACCATACAAAGAGTATTGTTAGATGTATACTGTAAGTCGATCATAATTCATATCCATTAAATTGTTGTTTATCTCACCATTAAGGACCCCAACCTAAAATAATATAAGGGGGGGGGGGGGGTTGGGGCAGTCTGGCTAATCTCAATGAAGGCAGCTATCGAGAACATCTGGGGGATGAGCCACACTGGATTAAAGGTACAACAGTTGAAGTGATTTATAATCAAAGGAGTAGGGTTCAGGGAAGCATTGCACTGAAGTGGGAGCATAGGGGCAGCAGCCCGCCCATACGTGTAAAATATTCATGCAAAAGGCTATGGACTAATACTTATGGTCTTGGGTCTTCACATTAAGGCAAGCTTTTCAGACTGATCTATTCATCCATGGAAATTCACCTCACTGAACTCATATTGGGCAAAAAAAAAGTTCTTTGTTTCAGATTACATAAAAAAAAAAAAATGGAACGATCATAAACTGCACAAATATGTGATGGTGGAAAGATTGATCGACAGTTACAAGCACAATGTCCTCTAGTTCTGTTACACCCTATCTTGGTGAACAGTTCCTGTTTGTTTAATTTGTCTATTCCAGTGTATGATCTATACTCTTAAGTACCGGCATGTCATTGTCAGTACATGTATATCCTTCTGTATTCCACAGCTGCATGGTTACCTTTGTCTACAACCATGCAACCCCTAATATTTAAACATTTCATCATGAACTTGTTTAAAACACCATATGTAGTAACAGCATCCACATGTCCTCACTGGCAGGTCTGTATTCTCCGGTATAGAGAATCATTGGCAAAGTGGAATATTGCAGATAAATTAATCATGATTAATATCCTGCCCTGCTTGATGTTAACCTTAAGACTTTAACCTTTTAGTGGTCAAAGGAGCAGGGTGTCAGTCAACCGGCTATCAGCCAATCACAGGGTACTAGTTACTCCGCCCACTGCCCCTCTGGAGCAATAGTCACTGGACAGGGTAGCCTGGCCTTTTGGTTTAGAGCAGTGGGCCCTGTAGGCTGCCTCAGCCCTCTGTGGCAGCCATGCTGCCTCAGCCCTCACCGGAGTCTGCTTTAGACTGTCTATCATCAGGTGTACAGCAACCCACTTTTAAAACATTCATTCTTCCTAGCCCGGCATGTACCTTTGATTTAATTTTAACTTAAGCAATAATATTGCAGTTTTGATTATATGAAGGTTTTGGAATATGAATTTTATTCCAGTCTCTTTCTCGGAGCACTGTCCCTGAAAAATGAACTGTGAACCCAGTGCCAGGTTCATTGACATCAGTCAAACAGTGTTGCTTTATTCCTTTAAATTATGCAAGTGCATGTTGTCCAGGCCTTATTTCCCGCAGAATTAGTATTAGCAAACTTCAATGAGATGAGAAAAATCTTTCCCCAATAAAACCAATTATACCTATAGACAGTATAATGCATATCATCAGAATCAGAATCTGTTCAGGAGAAAAGTGCTCTTCATTTTTTTAACCAAAAGTTGAAAAGGCTCATAATTATAGAACACTGAACAGATCTTTATTCATAAAAAATATCTGCATGGTATTTGTTAAAGTGTTACTAAGTTATATCACTTGAATTAACAATGGAATAAAAAAAAATATTGTATCAGCATAATACTCGCTCAGTTATTATTCAGACCTAAAAATAAATCTACAGCCAACACTAGTCCCCAACTCTCCGTTGTGGCTCTGTTGTTTGCCATAACTGGGTCTACAGCCAACAGGTACTAAATTTAAGATCATTTGACACACAGACTATCGGAACAATATATCACCTTCTCTATTCTGGACTCTTCTCTGTCGCACGCAGTAAGTTTCTGGTCTAATCACGGCATTGCCTCATCTTTTATACCGACTACCGCACTGTAAAAATAGTGAATCATTTCCCCATTCAAAACATGACTTGGTCTTTGCCATGTTGGAAGCGGTCTGCTTGTCAGAATTGTCGGCCGCTTTTATTCTCGGGCTAGGAATCTCGTCCTCAGTAAAACTCGATCGGCCCAAGGAGTGTATCAAAGCTCAAAGCGAGTATTGGCGGCAGCGGGAATTAGACCTAAACTGTTTTGCCATGTGACGTCTCGTTTACTTGCAATCTTGTATGAGCAAGCGATTTGAGAGAAGGCCTACTCAGCGGAAACGCTGACATTTAAAAAAATATTTATATTTGACATTTTTTTTAGCGAACCTGTGACCTCGAGCTTATATATATGCGATGACGCGGGGTCATGCTGTCTCAAAATTAAGCCGTCGGAGATAGCAGCAACATATAATAATATATATGGAAGCATGAGTCACATGTCAAACTTGATCAGATAAGGCTATTTATTATTATTATTATTTTTTTTTTTGCTATCTGCATTGACTTGTTTAGATTTTATAGGGGAAAAGGCTTAAAAAAACTTTAGGCCCAAAAATCTTCTTCTCCGAAACTGTCCAGCCAAATTGTTCAATATTTCATAGTTATAATCCCTGAATAAATCTCTCTGAAGTTTGTATGAATATTGTTCCAGTTCGGTGAATATTGGACGAGTTACAGGAAACTTAACTTAGTCATTTGGTTAAAAAAAAGAAATTAAAATTTCAATCTCAGAAACGGCTGGAGCTATCATCACAAAATTTCAACTTAACTTAGTCTTTTGGTAAAAAAAACCCCATTAAAATTACAATCTCAGAAACGGATGGAGCTATCATCACAAAATTTCAAGTCGTGCAAATGTTGCATGGTCATATGAGTCACACAGGCTCGGACCGATTCTTTTTATAATATATACAACTCTTCGGGAAAATTCAAGAAGTTGAGAAGTGTGTTCGCCAATGGATGAACCTCAAGAATTTAAAAATGAATGATAAAAATCAGATGTTCTGTAAATATCTTCTAAGCATATCTCAAACAGGCTCAGCTGTCCTGTTTTACATATTTTAGCGACCATGACGTTAAAGCAAGTACTGGACTCAGGAACATCGGCGTGGTTATGGACTCAAGTGCCAGTATGGAGGCTCATATCAATAGTGTGTGTCGTACGGCGTTTTTTTCATATGTATAACATCTGTAAGATCAGAAGGTATCTGAATCAAGATGTTGCAGAGAAGTTGGTTCATGCCTTAAACACTTCTTTTGTGATACGAATTGAGCTTTCTTTACCGTTTTTTATTTTTTTTAACTTGAGCGTATTTTTTATATATACTTTTATTCATTGCTAATTTAACTAATATCATTGTCGCCTTTTAGTCATGTACAGCTTTTAGGGCACCATTTCTGGTGGATTTTACGCTTTATAAAATAAATTATTATTATTATTATAAAATTATTATTACATTTGAAATTGTGGTATTTGTGGCGCCACCTGCATCGAACTTTTTTGTTCGGGGGTTATGGGTCAGCTATACATAAACCCATAATTTCTCAGGAACAGTAGGAGCTCGTACCCCCAAATTTTATGTAAGCATCAGTCACATATGTCAAATTTTGTTTGATTAAGCTTTTTTTTGTGGCACCACCTGCATTTTTCTCAGGTGGCCTTTTGTCCAAGATTACTTAAATGATTTTGGCTGAATTATTGGACCTTTAACAGTGAAAGGACTGTGAGGTACTTTGGTAAACAAAGCTCGTAGATTTATTGTAGTAATTACTGAGTTGTGTGGGTATATAAGCAGATCTGTACGGGAAACATAAATAATTGGTGTCCATAACCAGTTACTGTGTAAGAGAAAACCACGAATAAAATATATCTCTATTCTGATTTTGCTTTAAATAGACGTCTGTTATTATTCTAAACATTGTTGATAAAAAATCTAATGAATATGTCAGCACGAAGAAAACATTGTAGCCAAAGTCTTTCAGTTTGTATAAACGGATTGGGCAACATGGCAAGATTTTGTCCGTGTCTATAAATAGCTTGGCAGACAGCCAACTGTTTCTGATTTTGCAACAGGTCAAGTTTCAGTCTGGATCTATTTATATCTTTGCCAGATTGTCAACTGTATCAGATAAGGCAACAGGTCAAGAGTTCAGTGAGTGCAGCCAGGTACAGGTCAAGAGTTCATTAAGTGTAGTAGCTGCACCTGCACATTAGTTTCGGTTCACTTGGGAGCAACTGCCTTCCTCAACTGAGCTAGGTCATTTGAGTGGACCCAACTCAAGAGGAGTTTGAAGTATGACTATCGGCCTGAAATTTTACCATGCCCATGCACCTTTGATGGCTTTCTCGTACACAAGACTGGTGTCGTTACCTACAATGATTTTTGCAAAGGTTATGTCCATACATATTTCTCAGGAGGGATTTGATAAATCAGCCTGAAACTGTGCATATCTGTACATCTTGGATAGCTTTGTAGTATACAAGACTTATGGCGCCTCCTACAATTGTTTCTGGGTTTTATGAATCTATATGCACCTAGCTCAGAGTTGTTTGAAGTAGGTGCCTGAAATTTTGCATGTTCATACATCGTCGATGGCTTTCTTATACACAAAACGGGTAGTGCCACCTATAATCTTTTTTGTGTTGTGTACATCCATGCAAGTATTTTAGGAATGAAGTGTTTGTAAATGGTGCTTGTACTTCGAAATGCTTAGTACTTGCATTGTACATGTACGTGTCACACATGTACTTGAAAAGTAATGAAGTACTTTTCCAATAATGGTCAAGCATGTTATCATGGAAGCATTATAACTGATGTATTGTAACAGGGAGTGGAAAGTAAGACGTTGCCGGTTTAGTTTGCCGGTACCTGTCAGGCCTGCTTCCGTCTGTCGATCAGACGAGCTTCCTCCTGTCATACGGTCTTCGCCGGGTAGACAGCCTTCCGTCCGTCAAAGGGGCTTCCGGCTAGACAGCTCAACGTGTGCACATCGCCCAGACAGCTCCATCCCACACATGAATCGAAATGAGACAACGGCGATCAGCGTCTGACCCTCTCAATAAGCGCAGCGAGATCCCATGACCACTCCGCTAAATATTGTGTAAATCTTCTTCAGGTAATTCAGGGTACTCTGTGTTCAGCTCTACGATATTTCTGGCGTTATTTAAATTCTTTTGTGATCTTTAGGAGGTCATCCTTAGCGCTTCCTTTAACTTATCTGATTTGTATTTAAGTACTTTATTGTGGAACGGTCCTTCATCATATGTAATTGCTACATCGTAAATATAATCAGAAATTGATTGTTGTTTTAATAAATAGTATTTTAGTTTAATTGAATCTTTATTAACTTCATTCCAATAGTGTGATGTGTAAGTAATTTGTAAGTGACCAGCTTGAACTTTACTTCGGTACGCCCTCTAACCTTCAAGGTCACGGC
This sequence comes from Sipunculus nudus, assembly GCA_026874595.1. Lineage (NCBI taxonomy): Eukaryota > Metazoa > Annelida > Sipuncula > Golfingiida > Sipunculidae > Sipunculus > Sipunculus nudus. The sequence continues at coordinate 64,251,638 of CM049307.1, forward strand.
TACGTTACATTATATCCCATTGCACAGGTTCGCATTAGGCCTGTAGGCCTTGTTTTAAAATTAGATACAACTACATAGATGATCTATCGGCCTATAATTCACATTAATTTAATTCCTCATAGCTTTTCTGGACCTAGCTTGATAAATGACTGAAACATTAATCCAGTTGACCGAATGTCACAGTTTTATTGAGTTTTGCTGATATACAGATGTTAATTCTGAAAATAACCCATAATTTTAAATAATTATTTCAGGTAGGCCTATCCTGTTGAAGGACAACTTTAAAGGAAGAAAAACACAGGTTACAAGTCACTGAACAACCTGAAATCCGCTTTTCTGATGGAAACAAACCTCCGCAAGGTGTGTGAGTGTGTGTGTGTGTGTGTGTGGTGGGGGGGGGGGGGGTAGAGAGGGTTGCGGTCCCTTTTGTTGGATGCCTCCCGACCCTTGTGTGCATTCACTTATACAGTCCATAGTTCCAAGTTCATTCGTACATAAGTCACTGTACATTTTTGAATATTACTTGATGACTTTCTTAAACCCAAATCATATGCCGGATCCACACCAAAAGCTATAATCGTTTCTTCATTGGCCCTTTTCCGAGATGGCCTGAACATTTCATGAGATTCCATTCATGACTGTGTGAGTTATGTTGTGAACCATCATATAGATACAAACAAACATGTACACACACGAACGGAGATGAATGCATACCCTCCTGACGGTGGCAATAATAAGAATCGCGTAACATTTGATAGGAAAGCTAGGTCTCAGATAAATTCTACGAAATATGTTAAACTGAGAATATGAATAATATCACATTTTAAAATGAAGTTTCTGTTTTCCGGACAGGAGACATACGTCTATATATAGATCTTTAATCAATGGTATATATGCAGAGTCAGTCCCTACTGTACATTGCACGTAAAAATGCTGTGCACAATATTTGTCACCTATAAAAAAATGTTTTGTACCATCAAAGAATTAGTTTTGCGCCTTTTTTTAAATGAAACATTCCTTCGGGTATTTTGATAAAATTATCATTTGTTATTCACCCTTTGCTCTCGCCGCTGGATGACAAGAACAAAAAAAACACTGAAGTTAAACGGTGCCACTTTGTCAGGGATTATTAGAAAATTTAGAAGTAATTTACGAGGATGTACTAAATGAGATATTTTAATGCATAGAGATATTTGGGACTACAAATGCGTTCATTTTATCTCAGTTAAAGGGAAAGCATATACAGGTTCTTATTAATTTAGCCGCTTATGAATTGAACGTTAATATAAATCTGCATGAACGCTAAACTGAAACTTCATTTAATTAAAAACTTCAGAGAAATCACATGTGCCTTAGAGGATTATAATAGAAAACAATTAGGCTTATGGCTGTCTTTCAAGGTTATAACAACCATCCTGAAATGTTCATTTTAGTATCGCGAAGTTACGTCTCCTAACATAAATTTGTGATATCTAAATTTGCTTGTATTATATGGTTGTGTTACAAACTCATAAAAGTGAAACAAGTACTGTTAATACGCGTCTCTTGCGCACGCGTCATTTCTCTCATGCATTTACGTACAGAATTAAATTTACTATATTTCAAGGTTGAAAGGTACTGCAATATTTATATTTTTGTTGATGCAATTCCAAGCATAGCGCAAATGTATCCATAACGCATTCCTATATAGCATTATAGGTTTTCCAGATCATCCGATACCGCGTATACCGAGAAGTCGGACGTGCTAGCAGCAGCAACCACGCCCACTCCACTACGCTCTTTGCATGAATTTCAATAAGCTAATGACTCCATCTTCCGGCAAAACATTTGAGGGAACTTCTCAAGAATATCATACACAGGGAATATTCGAACCAGTTCCAAATGGTTTTTATTTTTATTTAAAAAATTGATAATTTCACATCATTTCTGTGTATTTTAACCAATGGTAAAATAAAACTTTTTATTGAAATGTACGTTTATTTCTTATTTAATTATTTATTATTCAATTATAAATATATGATTTTTATTATTAAATTTACCCACTTAGTCTGCAAGTGCCCCTCTCGGTCCCCCTTTCCTGGAGACGAACGTCTTTCAGCAGGAGAATATTAATAGATACCGATGGTCTCCCTAGTCAAACACGGACGTGCGGTAGACATTGTCCATCGGAAGCGGAACTGGACCGGAAGTGAGAGGGGCAGCACCTGAGTTGTTTTGGTGTCTGTGCCAGTGCTGGCCGGGGTTCCCTCGCTGATTTCGGGCTTGCATCACAGCAGCCGCCACTGACAACGCCCCAAGATGAGCATGCATCTTGGTGCCACAGGTCCCCATAACAACGGGCTCCTGTTTGTCGGCTGGAACCAAGATCAAGGTAACGAAACACTTCCCACAAACTTCATCCTACAAGTACAACAGATTGTAGTCAGATAATCGTCAGAGGTTTATGTTGATGGTTATTGTTCATGGTATAACGGCCAGTGTACCAGATTTAAGTATATTCACTTTAATATTTAATGTGATTGCTTAAACTTTGATAAAAATTGAATTCTCGGTATTTTTATAAGTAGTTACTAATTAGTGTTTTATTTTTGTATTGTTTTTCTATATAGTAATTAAATGAAAACTTAATCTGATAGTGATACCTTCTGATCAATAAAGATGAGACATTCAGCATATAATATATAACATTTAGGGTTGTCAGGTGTTTGACAGTACCATATTTTTTTTATAATTTTGCATTTTTGCAGCCTTCCCTTCAACACTGCTTTTGTTGGACCCCAGGTTTCTTAAACCACTAATGGCATTCTGAAATAAGTTTATCTACATTTTTAACTGTCAACTAAGGTGTATTTCAGGATGAATCTGGTTGTTGTTTTGAGCTATTTAGCTATTCATCAGCCTTAGCTGTAGAACTGATGTGATTTTTGCCTACACTGCATACATATTGATGAACTTGTAGGTAATTTATGGAAAGAAGCTTCCTATATCAGTAAAGCCCCTATGACAGATGTGCGACTTTATCTGTCTTCAACCTTTTTGTAATCAAGTTACATACATCAGTGATGACAAACATAAAAATCCAGATAACTGATGCCGGTTTATGTATATATACAGAAGCTGAAGGGTCACTTGACACTAGTAGCAAAATGACATGATCAAATCTCTTGATTGTCTGAATTGCTGCCATATGTCCTTGTTGACTACTTTTGGATTATTTTGAAGTGCCCCCCTCCCCAGCTATGTTAAAAACATGTGGATATAAAATGTACAGCCTGTATACAATGAGATCAGTTGTTTTCTAGCTTAAGTTTATGAAAGGTACAAGGGATTTTCTTTTGTTAATAGATATCAGATATTCATGATATTGGCATTGGCTCATTTAAAAGTATATGTATATACTATATATGTACTGACTGATTTGCAAAATAAATGAATTTGCAAGTCATACTGGTAAGTTTTTGATAAATTAATGAAAACTGAATAAAAATTGAAAATATAATTTCTTACTGTCCATGATATGTTAATTCTTGTCATTTCAAAAAGTAATGTTCACTTCAGTAATAAACATCAGATAGCAAAAAAAAAAAACATCAGATAGCCAGATTTCAGTTATATGAATTAATACCTGAAATATAATCTTTCGGTTTAGATCGAGATCTGAACTTAATAACTAAATATAGTCCATAATGATTAAAACATTGCTCCTTGTGAATTCTGCCTGAGAATGTTAATCATTAAATGATTTTTCCTATGTCACAATGTGCTCTTGATCAGCACTATACACCTGTGTTAATCTTATTGTTTTGAGGGAGTTATTTCAACTTATTTGGTCATTTGTTGAAGTCTGTTTAAGCCATCAGATGAAAACTTCATAAATCATTGTATACATACAGATTACAACACAACTCCTTGTGGAATGTGGTTTTGACACTGATAAGATACCTTATAATATAGGATTACTATATGTCAGTCACATGTGTAATAATACACATATTATCTGCATGGTTTGTGTGGCAGGGTAGCAGGTTTTTCAGGGAATCCATGGTGTTTAAAATCAAAATAAGTCAGTTTAGACAAAGTTTGTTTTATAGCTTAGTACATCCCAGTGCTCTTGTAGATATCCAGGAGTTGTGTCACATGCATGATATCAGTACATGTTAGTGTTGATGTGACAGATATCATTGGCTGACCACTAAATCTCTGCATGTTTAAACAAGTTCTGTCCAGTGCTCGTAGGTGTCCACTTTTAGGCAGTGGGTAACTAGTATAATGATAAAACAGCACCTTAATATTAAAACGCAAAGATTGAGATGATATTTGTCGCTCAGTAATATATAAAAAAAATAAATTTGTTCAGTAAAAATGCATTTTACTCAGAATGCTAGACAGTTAAGTTTTGAACAATAGCAAGATAATAAATATTGGTCAAGTCAAAATGAATCAATTTGATCTATACCTAGTGGGAGTGTTACTGTTTCTAAGTATCTAGTTGTTTTGTTCTTAGGGTATTCACTGAGTACAAATTTTTTGTTTTGGGGAATTTCTACTCTTTACATCAATGTATATGATTTGGGAATATTTATTGTAACAATGCATTGTTTCTACAATATCAGAATATTTGATGAGAGGGGGTGTGTGTGTCCAGTTTTGGTTCAGGAAAACAAAATGGGGCCATGGCACTTGATAGTCTGAGTGACTTAAGCTTGAATTGGTCCATGGAAATCGTCACAACTCAAGACATACACCATGTATTGTTTCTTACTAAGTCCATTCAATAAACATCTAGTGTTGTAACTTGGATTTATTGCCTCCACCAGGGGGGTATGTGAGCATTCCCATTCGTTTGTGTTGTTAATTTCCCAGGAAATAAGTATATTTACCAGGGCCATGGGAATTCCTGGGATTTCTTAGGGAAATACTAGGAATTACCAGGAATTTATGGGAATTATAGGATTAATGTCACACCTTTCTACAGTTATTGTAGTATATTTCACAGATTGTCTTAAAGTTATTATTACTCTGCAATCAACTCCTCCTGCCTTTTTTCTGAATTTATCTTACTCAACAGTCTTATTCACATCTTATATATCTGTAAATTATGTCGAAGAAATCAACATTTAACTTATGTGGGCAATACAGAGATCTGAGACAGCTTATTATATAAGGGGTCAGTATCAGGTGAAGAGGTACCGGTAATCATGAATAATTCCCCTACATGCAGGTGTGATTATATATACAAGTCAGTGTGATTGTGGCACTGGACTACAGCTATCAAAATCCTTTAATAGCATGCTTGAAAGAAACGGTTGGCAGTATCTAGAAGTATATATGATGAGCCACATAACCATACAAATATGATAGCTGGTCTCCTCCAAATACAATTACAAATACAAGCGAGTAAAGATAAATATGAATTCAAATACAGAATATCAAATACAAATATGCAAATGTAGGTTATGCAGAATATTTATTAATTTCCAGCACGGTAAATTTTCATAATTTCTACTCATGAACTGCTTGTGTTTATTTGGAGATCATAGTCCTTCTTTATTCTACAAAGTCACTACAAGAAAAACTTTACTTGATGCAGTCTTTTTGGTTGTTCAGAAGTTAGGTAGTAGTTAAATATTTAGAAATTATTGCAGATATGGATATGTATTTATACATCTGTTTTTGTACAGTATTTGACCAAATACATCAAATATTGAGATCAAATACAAATATTATCATTTTGCACAACACAAATACTAATATAAATACAAATACATCACTGTATTTAAAATTTTAAATACAGAATGTATTTGACCCCAACCATTGCTTTCTCTATCAAGAATTATTTAGGAATTATTTTTAGCTTTTTTAGCTTTTCTTTAAAAGAGGAATTGACATGCATGTTATAAACTGTCTATATTATATGCAGACAGCTCACATGCTTTTAGATTTATGATATTGAATGGGTTGAAACTGCTTGAGCATTAATGAACTAGTTAAAGCTTTGTTAACCATTTCTTGTTGATTAAGTGCACAATATACAGATTTTATTTTATTTCCCAGTCATATGAGTATATTCCAAGGTGTGATTTCCTAGTAATTGCCAGAAAGGTGTATTTCCCAGGGCGGGAATTCCTGGGAATTACCAACCGGGAATTCCCCCTCTGGTAATTCCCACACAACCTGATATCAGCGGATCATCAAGATGTAACACAACTGAAACTTAGTAGCCATTGGGGGGGGGGGGGTTGGTTATAAAAAAATCCATCTTGAGAGTGCCCGGGGTGCTCATTACAATGATTTATGATCATAATTTATATTATATACAAATAATCAACAAGATTACCACTTATTCAGTGTTCTCTTTGCTTCTCATCAAATTTATAAGATACTGCACATATTGAAAAATTCATATGATGTCGATGTACGCTTGTGTATATAATCAGTAGTGTATGATGAGATCAGGATGAGGGAACCCTTGTGAAACGCTAAAATATGAATATCAAGAAACTTAACCCCCCATATATGAAGCCAACCACAGTATTCCAGTTAATCTGATATTTCAATAAAAAGTACCTCTTAATCACTGTCCACCAGTCAACCCCTGCCTTGGATCACATAACACCATAAACGCTTGCCCTACAGTCAGTTTCACAGTTACAATATGTCAGAACATCTGTTTGCCTTCCGATGCCTTTCTACACAACTTCATACATTGCTTAGAGTGAACTAACAACTAAGACAACCCTGGTGGTCCCCCAAAACAGCTATACAGAACTCCTTGGGTTCATTGCCACAACAACCCTTCTCTGGAACAAAACTGAACTACCAGTACTGGTTCCTCACACTCCCCCCCCCCCCCCCCCACCCACCCCCCTCCCGGATAGCACCATGATTTGGGATTGGAATGACTTAAAATGTTTTCCCCCTTTAGATACTGTAATATTACTGTCCAAAGTGTGTACTCAGTTAAGAAATGCCTCTGATTGCTCCTAGGAAGTATAATTGTATCCGCCAAAACAGAGTTTTGCGGATACTATGTTTTCAGCTGCACGCCGCCGCTGCCGCGGCGTAGGTGTCCGGAGAACTACTCTGTAACCGCTGGGCGGAATTTTCCGAAACCCGGGATTATGTTCGGGTCACATGTGAACTGCTGCGCCCCGATTTTGTTTTGACCTCTGACCTTTCCTCTCCCTCTGCGTCCATTTGTGCGTCTGTTTCCACACATAAACCCACATATCTCGGGAACCGTTTGACCGATCAGGAAAATTTTTTTGCACAAATGTAGCCCTCGGAGAGCTTTATAACATACACCAAAAATGGTGGCGCCACCTGCAACCATGTTTGCACAGTGTCCATCTGTTTGTCTGCCTTGGGTTAAAATCACTCATATCTCTGCAGTGACTTGACTAATTCACCTGAAATTCGGCATGCGTAAACATCCTGGATAGCTTTTCTGATTTTGTGATAGGTGGCGCCACCTACATTCACGTTTACGCTGCAGACATCTAAGCTCATATCTCAGGAACCGTTTGACCGATCAGGAAAATTCTTTTGCACAAATGTAGCCCTTGGAGAGCTTTATAACATACACCAAAAATGGTGGCGCCACCTGCAACCATGTTTGCACAGTGTCCATCTGTTCGTCTGCTTGGGTTAAAATCACTCATATCTCTGCAGTGACTTGACTAATTCACCTGAAATTTGGCATGCGTATACATCCTGGATAGCTTATCTGATTTTATGACAGGTGGCGCCACCTACATTCACGTTTACGCTGCAGACATCCAAGCTCATATCTCGGGAACCGTTTGACCGATCAGGAAAATTCTTTTGCACAAATGTAGCCCTTGGAGAGCTTTATAACATACACCAAAAATGGTGGCGCTACCTGCAACCATGTTTGCACAGTGTCCATCTGTTTGTCTGCCTTGGGTTAAAATCACTCATATCTCTGCAGTGACTTGACTAATTCACCTGAAATTTGGCATGCGTATACATCCTGGATAGCTTTTCTGATTTTATGAGAGGTGGCGCCACCCACATTCACGTTTACGCTGCAGACATCCAAGCTCATATCTCAGGAACCGTTTGACCGATCAGGAAAATTTTTTTGCACAAATGTAGCCCTTGGAGAGCTTTATAACATACACCAAAAATGGTGGCGCCACCTGCAACCATGTTTGCACAGTGTCCATCTGTTCGTCTGCCTTGGGTTAAAATCAGTCATATATCTGCAGTGGTTTGACTAATTCACCTGAAATTCGGCATGCTTATACATCCTGGATAGCTTTTCTGATTTTATGACAGGTGGCGCCACCTGCATTCTAGTTTATGCAGCAGATATCCAAGCTCATATCTTGGGAACCGTTTGACCGATTGGGCCAAAGTTTTGCATGTGTATAGTTCTCACGAAGCTCTTTATCATACGCTAAACTGGTGGCGCCACCTGCAACCCTTTTTTGCACAGCGTCCATCTGTTTGGTGTCACCAGCAATAAATATTCCCATTACAGTCAATTAAGCACATGTGACTATTGTGAGCAATATAACTAAAAACCTTAGCAACAACTTTGTGCAGTTTACCTCTCAGTCACTGCCTCTTATGGTCAAGCAAACATATTCCAAAATCTCATTATATTATCATATACCACAATTGCCTATGAAAAAAAAATCATTTAGATTTTACATTAAATGAATCCAATTGCTGGAGTAAAACATTTTTTTATTTATTTTTCCACAAAAAAAACATGAGGTTGTGTGATTTGTTCAAAAACTATTGGCACATCTATGAGCACAGTCAACTCGGCAGTGACATCTCACTCAAGGAAACCCCTGTGACTAAAAATTCTAGATCTCATCAAAAGCTTAGTATTTCTGATACTGTCAGCCACAAATTTTTTGGGAAAAATAAATACAACATGTATTGCTAGATTTAAGTCATTTCAAAATTTTGCCTGTGGCATCACACTTTGCACCAGCCAATCACATCAGGGCCCGGTCTCTGTTCTGGATGAAATCTATCATGCACATAACATCACCACCTGCTATTACATTTACCTAACCTTATATGACTAAGAAAGTCTTAGTAATAGAAAATAAAGGTAAAGTTATGGGATACTATTGCATTGATGCTAACATTTCCGTTATTTATATTGTGTGTTATATTTGCAGGATGCTTTGCTTGCGGCATGGAAAATGGCTTCCGAGTTTTTAATTCAGACCCAATCAAAGAAAAGGAAAGACAAGGTAGGATTACTGAGAGGTCCTGGCTGTTTGCCATTTTTAGTTTTATTTTTTTTTTATATGCTGGTCTATGACAGGACGTATTATGGTATACCCATGGTCCGTCTGTCCGTTAACTTTTATTGTCGCTGCAAAAACTTACCCGGGCATTGATGGATTTTCACGAAATTCACCATAACTACTTACCAATAGATTATCTCACCCAAGCTCAATAATGGGCAAAATCAGTTCTAATTCAATAAGGTCAGAGGTCACAAGCCTACTTTGTGGTGTTGCTGCAATAATTTATGAGGAATAAGATGGATTTTGCTAAACTCTACAGAAATATTAATCAGTATAATATTTCACCGAATTTCCATTTCCAGCAAAATCCACACATTGAATGAGGTCAGAGGTCACCAGACTTTGATGGCACCATAGTGACTTACCAAAGATCTTATGGATTTTGATGACACTTATTATAAATATTTACCAGTAGAGTTTCTCACCTGAATTACATTATCAGCAAAATTGGTGCATATTTAATGAGGGCAGAGGTCACCAGATAAACTTCAAGTGTATAAAGCACCATTTGCGGTGCTCTTGTTATCGTTAAAGAACCACAAATATTATCCTGTAGTTTTAACAAATTGGAAATATGAAGCTTTTGGGAGAAAAGGGAACTTTAATTGATGAATTTGATTTGAATGGCAGGGACATTAAATATAAATCCTAATCAAATACAGTGAAACCCCACAATTGGACCACCTTAGGGACTGACCAAAGTGGTCGTAATTTGGGAGTGGTCATATTTGTGAAACTCAGAGTTACCTGGATTGTATAAACGGGACCATGAAAAGTGGTTGTAATTGTGGGGGTGGTCGCAATTGCGGGGTGGTCGCAAGGTGGGGTTCCACTGTATAATGAAGCGCACAATAATGCAATCAGCACAACGCAAGTGTGGTTCTAGAGGCGGCAGGTAAAAAAAAGACCTGCATGGTAGATACATGTGAATTGATAAATAAACATTAGTTATGATGAATGTTATATTAATGAGTTAAAGTTCAGATGAAATGTTCAGAGAAAATTTGACTAAGAGAGGTGGTTTAGAACTTATTCCTCTATCTGTGCTGAATTCCTGTTTGTATTTGGAATCCCAGATGACCACATTCTTCTTGTCAGAACTCTTTGTGAAGTTTTGATGTTTTTCATGTTATGGAAAAGAGACTGCTAGTCCCTTATATGGATTCCTTTGGGATTAGGACATAGATGATATTTATTTCAAGTGTTTTTATGTTAATTTTGTATGATGTCAATATTGATCATTTACTGGAGGGAGAAGGTGAAAAATGTCAAAACTGCCACATTTCACCATGATACAAACTCTGATTGGATTGATTAACTTGGAAAAAAACTTCTGCTTCTTTGGAAAAGTCTGCCACTCCAGAGGCTTTATGTTTTGTTACCAGTAGTTTTAAACACTTAAACTGAAAACTTGTTAATTTTAGTTCAAAATAGGTTTTCAGATTGAAAACATTTGAATGATTTTATTGTGTTCCACATCCCCTTTCAACCTGATATTCCTTGATCAGCTCTGGGTGAGACAAACTTGCCAAACAAAATTTACACCAATTGCAGAAAGAGGAACATGCATAATTGTTTGTAGCATATCTGCTTATAATATAAATAGTATTCACTTTACGACCTACTTGACATGGTTCATGGCGTCCCTAGCAAGTGACCATTGTTTAACCTCCTTTCATATCGATATAAAGTTATGTGAAATAACAGTCGACCGCGTAAATGAGATGAATACAAGCCTCACTGTAAACAGGGGTCCGCACAGCTCTTGATCATTGGTCCCATGGTGATGTGTGCCTCTTTTGTGCATAACATTTTTTATGATGATCACTGCCACGCCTGTTTTATAGATTGGTTGAAGATGTGGCTAGAGAATAGACTACATCTTTTTATAGTTTCTCATAAAATGATTTTACAGGAAAATGACATAAGGTAGGCTTTTGTTTCTAACAAAAGTTAATTACGCATTTTCCTCTTTCTGCCTTAGAGGCACAAAGTTTTGGCTTTCTAATGACTAGCAAAAATTAATTGCAACATAACAGGTGGACAGGAGTTGTGGAATGGACTGTAGTATTTGATAAAATAGCATTTTATCCAGATATAATTTAAGTGTTTAGCTGGTATTTACTTTATGTGTACATTGACTTGATATTGATATATTAAAGAAGCTATGATGTAATCTGTCTTTACAGTGTTCTCAGAAGGCGGTATCAACCAAGTTGAAATGTTGTTCAGATGTAATTACCTAGCACTTGTTGGTGGAGGAAAGTCCCCAAAATACCCACCAAACAAAGGTAAGGATTCCACAGCAATACTTCTCAGCTGGTTATGTAAAAATAGCCTCCAAACAACAGTAAGGATTTCACAGCAATACTACTAGGCTGGTTATGTAAAAATACCCACCAAACAACAGTTAGGATTCCACAGCAATACTACTAGGCAGGTTATGTAAAAATAGCCACCAAACAACAGTAAGGATTCCACAGCAATACTACTAGGCTCGTTATGTAAAAATAGCCTCCAAACAACAGTAAGGATTTCACAGCAATACTACTAGGCTGGTTATGTAAAAATAGCCACCAAACAACAGTTAGGATTCCACAGCAATACTACTAGGCAGGTTATGTAAAAATAGCCACCAAACAACAGTAAGGATTCCATAGCAATACTACTAGGCTGGTTATGTAAAAATAGCCACCAAACAACAGTAAGGATTCCACAGCAATACTACTAGGCTGGTTATGTAAAAATAGCCACCAAACAACAGTAAGGATTCCACAGCAATACTACTAGGCTGGTTATGTAAAAATAGCCACCAAACAACAGTAAGGATTCCACAGCAATACTACTAGGCAGGTTATGTAAAAATAGCCACCAAACAACAGTAAGGATTCCATAGCAATACTACTAGGCTGGTTATGTAAAAATAGCCACCAAACAACAGTTAGGATTCCACAGCAATACTACTAGGCAGGTTATGTAAAAATAGCCACCAAACAACAGTAAGGATTCCATAGCAATACTACTAGGCTGGTTATGTAAAAATAGCCACCAAACAACAGTAAGGATTCCACAGCAATACTAATAGGCAGGTTATGTAAAAATAGCCACCAAACAACAGTAAGGATTCCACAGCAATACTACTAGGCTGGTTATGTAAAAATAGCCACCAAACAACAGTAAGGATTCCACAGCAATACTACTAGGCTGGTTATGTAAAAATAGCCACCAAACAACAGTAAGGATTCCACAGCAATACTACTAGGCTGGTTATGTAAAAATAGCCACCAAACAACAGTAAGGATTCCACAGCAATACTACTAGGCTGGTTATGTAAAAATAGCCACCAAACAACAGTAAGGATTCCACAGCAATACTACTAGGCTGGTTATGTAAAAATAGCCACCAAACAACAGTAAGGATTCCACAGCAATACTACTAGGCAGGTTATGTAAAAATAGCCACCAAACAACAGTAAGGATTCCACAGCAATACTACTAGGCTGGTTATGTAAAAATAGCCACCAAACAACAGTAAGGATTCCACAGCAATACTACTAGGCTGGTTATGTAAAAATAGCCACCAAACAACAGTAAGGATTCCACAGCAATACTACTAGGCAGGTTATGTAAAAATAGCCACCAAACAACAGTAAGGATTCCACAGCAATACTACTAGGCTGGTTATGTAAAAATAGCCACCAAACAACAGTAAGGATTCCACAGCAATACTACTAGGCAGGTTATGTAAAAATACCCACCAAACAACAGTAAGGATTCCACAGCAATACTACTAGGCAGGTTATGTAAAAATAGCCACCAAGCAACAGTAAGGATTCCACAGCAATACTACTAGGCTGGTTATGTAAAAATAGCCACCAAACAACAGTAAGGATTCCACAGCAATACTACTAGGCAGGTTATGTAAAAATAGCCACCAAACAACAGTAAGGATTCCACAGCAATACTACTAGGCAGGTTATGTAAAAATAGCCACCAAACAACAGTAAGGATTCCACAGCAATACTACTAGGCTTGTTATGTAAAAATAGCCACCAAACAACAGTTAGGATTCCACAGCAATACTAATAGGCTGGTTATGTAAAAATAGCCACCAAACAACAGTAAGGATTCCACAGCAATACTAATAGGCAGGTTATGTAAAAATAGCCACCAAACAACAGTAAGGATTCCATAGCAATACTACTAGGCTGGTTATGTAAAAATAGCCACCAAACAACAGTAAGGATTCCACAGCAATACTACTAGGCGGGTTATGTAAAAATAGCCACCACACAAGAGTAAGGATTCCACAGCAATACTACTGGGCGGGTTATGTAAAAATAGCCACCAAACAACAGTAAGGATTCCACAGCAATACTACTAGGCTGGTTATGTAAAAATAGCCACCAAACAACAGTAAGGATTCCACAGCAATACTACTAGGCTGGTTATGTAAAAATAGCCACCAAACAACAGTAAGGATTCCACAGCAATACTACTAGGCAGGTTATGTTAAAAAAGCCACCAAACAACAGTAAGGATTCCATAGCAATACTACTAGGCTGGTTATGTAAAAATAGCCACCAAACAACAGTTAGGATTCCACAGCAATACTACTAGGCAGGTTATGTAAAAATAGCCACCAAACAACAGTAAGGATTCCATAGCAATACTACTAGGCTGGTTATGTAAAAATAGCCACCAAACAACAGTAAGGATTCCACAGCAATACTACTAGGCAGGTTATGTAAAAATAGCCACCAAACAACAGTAAGGATTCCACAGCAATACTACTAGGCTGGTTATGTAAAAATAGCCACCAAACAACAGTAAGGATTCCACAGCAATACTACTAGGCAGGTTATGTAAAAATAGCCACCAAACAACAGTAACGATTCCACAGCAATACTACTAGGCTGGTTATGTAAAAATAGCCACCAAACAACAGTAAGGATTCCACAGCAATACTACTAGGCTGGTTATGTAAAAATAGCCACCAAACAACAGTAAGGATTCCACAGCAATACTACTAGGCTTGTTATGTAAAAATAGCCACCAAACAACAGTAAGGATTCCACAGCAATACTACTAGGCTGGTTATGTAAAAATAGCCACCAAACAACAGTAAGGATTCCACAGCAATACTACTAGGCAGGTTATGTAAAAATAGCCACCAAACAACAGTAAGGATTCCACAGCAATACTACTAGGCAGGTTATGTAAAAATAGCCACCAAACAACAGTTAGGATTCCACAGCAATACTACTAGGCTGGTTATGTAAAAATAGCCACCAAACAACAGTAAGGATTCCACAGCAATACTACTAGGCAGGTTATGTAAAAATACCCACCAAACAACAGTAAGGATTCCACAGCAATACTACTAGGCTGGTTATGTAAAAATAGCCACCAAACAACAGTAAGGATTCCACAGCAATACTACTAGGCTGGTTATGTAAAAATAGCCACCAAACAACAGTAAGGATTCCACAGCAATACTACTAGGCAGGTTATGTAAAAATAGCCACCAAACAACAGTAAGGATTCCACAGCAATACTACTAGGCAGGTTATGTAAAAATAGCCACCAAACAACAGTTAGGATTCCACAGCAATACTACTAGGCTGGTTATGTAAAAATAGCCACCAAACAACAGTAAGGATTCCACAGCAATACTAATAGGCAGGTTATGTAAAAATAGCCACCAAACAACAGTAAGGATTACAAAGCAATACTACTAGGCAGGTTATGTAAAAATAGCCACCAAACAACAGTTAGGATTCCACAGCAATACTAATAGGCTGGTTATGTAAAAATAGCCACCAAACAACAGTTAGGATTCCACAGCAATACTACTAGGCTGGTTATGTAAAAATAGCCACCAAACAACAGTAAGGATTCCACAGCAATACTACTAGGCTGGTTATGTAAAAATAGCCACCAAACAACAGTAAGGATTCCACAGCAATACTACTAGGCTGGTTATGTAAAAATAGCCACCAAACAACAGTAAGGATTCCACAGCAATACTAATAGGCTGGTTATGTAAAAATAGCCACCAAACAACAGTAAGGATTCCACAGCAATACTACTAGGCAGGTTATGTAAAAATAGCCACCAAACAACAGTTAGGATTCCACAGCAATACTAATAGGCTGGTTATGTAAAAATAGCCACCAAACAACAGTTAGGATTCCATAGCAATACTACTAGGCTGGTTATGTAAAAATAGCCACCAAACAACAGTAACGATTCCACAGCAATACTACTAGGCTGGTTATGTAAAAATAGCCACCAAACAACAGTAAGGATTCCACAGCAATACTACTAGGCTGGTTATGTAAAAATAGCCACCAAACAACAGTAAGGATTCCACAGCAATACTACTAGGCAGGTTATGTAAAAATAGCCACCAAACAACAGTAAGGATTCCACAGCAATACTACTAGACTGGTTATGTAAAAATAGCCACCAAACAACAGTAACGATTCCACAGCAATACTACTAGGCTGGTTATGTAAAAATAGCCACCAAACAACAGTAAGGATTCCACAGCAATACTACTAGGCTGGTTATGTAAAAATAGCCACCAAACAACAGTAAGGATTCCACAGCAATACTACTAGGCTTGTTATGTAAAAATAGCCACCAAACAACAGTAAGGATTCCACAGCAATACTACTAGGCTGGTTATGTAAAAATAGCCACCAAACAACAGTAAGGATTCCACAGCAATACTACTAGGCAGGTTATGTAAAAATAGCCACCAAACAACAGTAAGGATTCCACAGCAATACTAATAGGCTGGTTATGTAAAAATAGCCACCAAACAACAGTTAGGATTCCACAGCAATACTACTAGGCAGGTTATGTAAAAATAGCCACCAAACAACAGTAAGGATTCCACAGCAATACTACTAGGCTGGTTATGTTAAAATAGCCACCAAACAACAGTAAGGATTCCACAGCAATACTACTAGGCTGGTTATGTAAAAATAGCCACCACACAACAGTAAGGATTCCACAACAATACTAATAGGCTGGTTATGTAAAAATAGCCACCAAACAACAGTAAGGATTCCACAGCAATACTACTAGGCTGGTTATGTAAAAATAGCCACCAAACAACAGTAACGATTCCACAGCAATACTACTAGGCTGGTTATGTAAAAATAGCCACCAAACAACAGTTAGGATTCCACAGCAATACTAATAGGCTGGTTATGTAAAAATAGCCACCAAACAACAGTTAGGATTCCACAGCAATACTACTAGGCTGGTTATGTAAAAATAGCCACCAAACAACAGTAAGGATTCCACAGCAATACTACTAGGCTGGTTATGTAAAAATAGCCACCAAACAACAGTAAGGATTCCAAAGCAATACTACTAGGCAGGTTATGTAAAAATAGCCACCAAACAACAGTTAGGATTCCACAGCAATACTAATAGGCTGGTTATGTAAAAATAGCCACCAAACAACAGTTAGGATTCCACAGCAATACTACTAGGCTGGTTATGTAAAAATAGCCACCAAACAACAGTAAGGATTCCACAGCAATACTACTAGGCTGGTTATGTAAAAATAGCCACCAAACAACAGTAAGGATTCCACAGCAATACTACTAGGCTGGTTATGTAAAAATAGCCACCACACAACAGTAAGGATTCCACAGCAATACTAATAGGCTGGTTATGTAAAAATAGCCACCAAACAACAGTAAGGATTCCACAGCAATACTACTAGGCAGGTTATGTAAAAATAGCCACCAAACAACAGTTAGGATTCCACAGCAATACTAATAGGCTGGTTATGTAAAAATAGCCACCAAACAACAGTTAGGATTCCATAGCAATACTACTAGGCAGGTTATGTAAAAATAGCCACCAAACAACAGTTAGGATTCCACAGCAATACTACTAGGCTGGTTATGTAAAAATAGCCACCAAACAACAGTTAGGATTCCACAGCAATACTACTAGGCAGGTTATGTAAAAATAGCCACCAAACAACAGTAAGGATTCCACAGCAATACTACTAGGCTGGTTATGTAAAAATAGCCACCAAACAACAGTAAGGATTCCACAGCAATACTACTAGGCTGGTTATGTAAAAATAGCCACCACACAACAGTAAGGATTCCACAGCAATACTAATAGGCTGGTTATGTAAAAATAGCCACCAAACAACAGTAACGATTCCACAGCAATACTACTAGGCTGGTTATGTAAAAATAGCCACCAAACAACAGTAAGGATTCCACAGCAATACTACTAGGCTGGTTATGTAAAAATAGCCACCAAACAACAGTAAGGATTCCACAGCAATACTACTAGGCTTGTTATGTAAAAATAGCCACCAAACAACAGTAAGGATTCCACAGCAATACTACTAGGCTGGTTATGTAAAAATAGCCACCAAACAACAGTAAGGATTCCACAGCAATACTACTAGGCAGGTTATGTAAAAATAGCCACCAAACAACAGTAAGGATTCCACAGCAATACTAATAGGCTGGTTATGTAAAAATAGCCACCAAACAACAGTTAGGATTCCACAGCAATACTACTAGGCAGGTTATGTAAAAATAGCCACCAAACAACAGTAAGGATTCCACAGCAATACTACTAGGCTGGTTATGTAAAAATAGCCACCAAACAACAGTAAGGATTCCACAGCAAT
This sequence comes from Sipunculus nudus, assembly GCA_026874595.1. NCBI lineage: Eukaryota > Metazoa > Annelida > Sipuncula > Golfingiida > Sipunculidae > Sipunculus > Sipunculus nudus. The sequence continues at coordinate 64,269,619 of CM049307.1, forward strand.
ACTACTAGGCTGGTTATGTAAAAATAGCCACCACACAACAGTAAGGATTCCACAGCAATACTAATAGGCTGGTTATGTAAAAATAGCCACCAAACAACAGTAAGGATTCCACAGCAATACTACTAGGCTGGTTATGTAAAAATAGCCACCAAACAACAGTAACGATTCCACAGCAATACTACTAGGCTGGTTATGTAAAAATAGCCACCAAACAACAGTTAGGATTCCACAGCAATACTAATAGGCTGGTTATGTAAAAATAGCCACCAAACAACAGTTAGGATTCCACAGCAATACTACTAGGCTGGTTATGTAAAAATAGCCACCAAACAACAGTAAGGATTCCACAGCAATACTACTAGGCTGGTTATGTAAAAATAGCCACCAAACAACAGTAAGGATTCCAAAGCAATACTACTAGGCAGGTTATGTAAAAATAGCCACCAAACAACAGTTAGGATTCCACAGCAATACTAATAGGCTGGTTATGTAAAAATAGCCACCAAACAACAGTTAGGATTCCACAGCAATACTACTAGGCTGGTTATGTAAAAATAGCCACCAAACAACAGTAAGGATTCCACAGCAATACTACTAGGCTGGTTATGTAAAAATAGCCACCAAACAACAGTAAGGATTCCACAGCAATACTACTAGGCTGGTTATGTAAAAATAGCCACCACACAACAGTAAGGATTCCACAGCAATACTAATAGGCTGGTTATGTAAAAATAGCCACCAAACAACAGTAAGGATTCCACAGCAATACTACTAGGCAGGTTATGTAAAAATAGCCACCAAACAACAGTTAGGATTCCACAGCAATACTAATAGGCTGGTTATGTAAAAATAGCCACCAAACAACAGTTAGGATTCCATAGCAATACTACTAGGCAGGTTATGTAAAAATAGCCACCAAACAACAGTTAGGATTCCACAGCAATACTACTAGGCTGGTTATGTAAAAATAGCCACCAAACAACAGTTAGGATTCCACAGCAATACTACTAGGCAGGTTATGTAAAAATAGCCACCAAACAACAGTAAGGATTCCACAGCAATACTACTAGGCAGGTTATGTAAAAATAGCCACCAAACAACAGTAAGGATTCCACAGCAATACTACTAGGCTGGTTATGTAAAAATAGCCACCAAACAACAGTAAGGATTCCACAGCAATACTACTAGGCAGGTTATGTAAAAATAGCCACCAAACAACAGTAAGGATTCCACAGCAATACTACTAGGCAGGTTATGTAAAAATAGCCACCAAACAACAGTAACGATTCCACAGCAATACTACTAGGCTGGTTATGTAAAAATAGCCACCAAACAACAGTAAGGATTCCACAGCAATACTACTAGGCAGGTTATGTAAAAATAGCCACCAAACAACAGTAAGGATTCCACAGCAATACTACTAGGCTGGTTATGTAAAAATAGCCACCAAACAACAGTAAGGATTCCACAGCAATACTACTAGGCAGGTTATGTAAAAATAGCCACCAAACAACAGTAAGGATTCCACAGCAATACTACTAGGCAGGTTATGTAAAAATAGCCACCAAACAACAGTAAGGATTCCACAGAAATACTACTAGGCAGGTTATGTAAAAATAGCCACCAAACAACAGTAAGGATTCCACAGAAATACTACTAGGCTGGTTATGTAAAATAGCCACCAAACAACAGTAATGATTTCACTGCAATACTACTAGGCTGGTTATGTAAAAATACCCACCAAACAACAATTAGGATTCCATAGCAATACTACTAGGCTGGTTATGTAAAAATAGCCACCAAACAACAGTAAGGATTCCACAGCAATACTACTAGGCAGGTTATGTAAAAATAGCCACCACACAAGAGTAAGGATTCCACAGCAATACTACTAGGCTGGTTATGTAAAAATAGCCACCAAACAACAGTAAGGATTCCACAGCAATACTACTAGGCAGGTTATGTAAAAATAGCCACCAAACAACAGTAAGGATTCCACAGCAATACTACTAGGCAGGTTATGTAAAAATAGCCACCAAACAACAGTTAGGATTCCACAGCAATACTAATAGGCTGGTTATGTAAAAATAGCCACCAAACAACAGTAAGGATTCCACAGCAATACTACTAGGCTTGTTATGTAAAAATAGCCACCAAACAACAGTAAGGATTCCATAGCAATACTACTAGGCAGGTTATGTAAAAATAGCCACCAAACAACAGTAAGGATTCCACAGCAATACTACTAGGCAGGTTATGTAAAAATAGCCACCAAACAACAGTAAGGATTCCACAGCAATACTACTAGGCTTGTTATGTAAAAATAGCCACCAAACAACAGTAAGGATTCCACAGCAATACTACTAGGCAGGTTATGTAAAAATAGCCACCAAACAACAGTTAGGATTCCAAAGCAATACTACTAGGCTTGTTATGTAAAAATAGCCACCAAACAAACGGTAAGGATTCCACAACAATACTACTAGGCTGGTTATGTAAAAATAGCCACCAAACAACAGTAAGGATTCCACAGCAATACTACTAGGCTGGTTATGTAAAAATAGCCACCAAACAACAGTAAGGATTCCACAGCAATACTACTAGGCAGGTTATGTAAAAATAGCCACCAAACAACAGTTAGGATTCCACAGCAATACTACTAGGCAGGTTATGTAAAAATAGCCACCACACAAGAATAAGGATTCCACAGCAATACTACTAGGCAGGTTATGTAAAAATAGCCACCACACAAGAGTAAGGATTCCACAGCAATACTACTGGGCGGGTTATGTAAAAATAGCCACCAAACAACAGTAAGGATTCCACAGCAATACTACTAGGCAGGTTATGTAAAAATAGCCACCACACAAGAGTAAGGATTCCACAGCAATACTACTGGGCGGGTTATGTAAAAATAGCCACCAAACAACAGTAAGGATTCCACAGCAATACTACAGGGCGGGTTATGTAAAAATAGCCACCAAACAACAGTAAGGATTCCACAGCAATACTACTAGGCTTGTTATGTAAAAATAGCCACCAAACAACAGTAAGGATTCCACAGCAATACTACTAGGCTGGTTATGTAAAAATAGCCACCAAACAACAGTAAGGATTCCACAGCAATACTACTAGGCAGGTTATGTAAAAAATGGCCACCAAACAACAGTAAGGATTCCACAGCAATACTACTAGGCAGGTTATGTAAAAATAGCCACCAAACAACAGTAAGGATTCCACAGAAATACTACTAGGCAGGTTATGTAAAAATAGCCACCAAACAACAGTAAGGATTCCACAGCAATACTACTAGGCAGGTTATGTAAAAATAGCCACCAAACAACAGTTAGGATTCCACAGCAATACTACTAGGCAGGTTATGTAAAAATAGCCACCAAACAACAGTAAGGATTCCACAGCAATACTACTAGGCTGGTTATGTAAAAATAGCCACCAAACAACAGTAAGGATTCCAAAGCAATACTACTAGGCAGGTTATGTAAAAATAGCCACCAAACAACAGTTAGGATTCCACAGCAATACTAATAGGCTGGTTATGTAAAAATAGCCACCAAACAACAGTTAGGATTCCACAGCAATACTACTAGGCTGGTTATGTAAAAATAGCCACCAAACAACAGTAAGGATTCCACAGCAATACTACTAGGCTGGTTATGTAAAAATAGCCACCAAACAACAGTAAGGATTCCACAGCAATACTACTAGGCTGGTTATGTAAAAATAGCCACCACACAACAGTAAGGATTCCACAGCAATACTAATAGGCTGGTTATGTAAAAATAGCCACCAAACAACAGTAAGGATTCCACAGCAATACTACTAGGCAGGTTATGTAAAAATAGCCACCAAACAACAGTTAGGATTCCACAGCAATACTAATAGGCTGGTTATGTAAAAATAGCCACCAAACAACAGTTAGGATTCCATAGCAATACTACTAGGCAGGTTATGTAAAAATAGCCACCAAACAACAGTTAGGATTCCACAGCAATACTACTAGGCTGGTTATGTAAAAATAGCCACCAAACAACAGTTAGGATTCCACAGCAATACTACTAGGCAGGTTATGTAAAAATAGCCACCAAACAACAGTAAGGATTCCACAGCAATACTACTAGGCAGGTTATGTAAAAATAGCCACCAAACAACAGTAAGGATTCCACAGCAATACTACTAGGCTGGTTATGTAAAAATAGCCACCAAACAACAGTAAGGATTCCACAGCAATACTACTAGGCAGGTTATGTAAAAATAGCCACCAAACAACAGTAAGGATTCCACAGCAATACTACTAGGCAGGTTATGTAAAAATAGCCACCAAACAACAGTAACGATTCCACAGCAATACTACTGGGCTGGTTATGTAAAAATAGCCACCAAACAACAGTAAGGATTCCACAGCAATACTACTAGGCAGGTTATGTAAAAATAGCCACCAAACAACAGTAAGGATTCCACAGCAATACTACTAGGCTGGTTATGTAAAAATAGCCACCAAACAACAGTAAGGATTCCACAGCAATACTACTAGGCAGGTTATGTAAAAATAGCCACCAAACAACAGTAAGGATTCCACAGCAATACTACTAGGCAGGTTATGTAAAAATAGCCACCAAACAACAGTAAGGATTCCACAGAAATACTACTAGGCAGGTTATGTAAAAATAGCCACCAAACAACAGTAAGGATTCCACAGAAATACTACTAGGCTGGTTATGTAAAATAGCCACCAAACAACAGTAATGATTTCACTGCAATACTACTAGGCTGGTTATGTAAAAATACCCACCAAACAACAATTAGGATTCCATAGCAATACTACTAGGCTGGTTATGTAAAAATAGCCACCAAACAACAGTAAGGATTCCACAGCAATACTACTAGGCAGGTTATGTAAAAATAGCCACCACACAAGAGTAAGGATTCCACAGCAATACTACTAGGCTGGTTATGTAAAAATAGCCACCAAACAACAGTAAGGATTCCACAGCAATACTACTAGGCAGGTTATGTAAAAATAGCCACCAAACAACAGTAAGGATTCCACAGCAATACTACTAGGCAGGTTATGTAAAAATAGCCACCAAACAACAGTTAGGATTCCACAGCAATACTAATAGGCTGGTTATGTAAAAATAGCCACCAAACAACAGTAAGGATTCCACAGCAATACTACTAGGCTTGTTATGTAAAAATAGCCACCAAACAACAGTAAGGATTCCATAGCAATACTACTAGGCAGGTTATGTAAAAATAGCCACCAAACAACAGTAAGGATTCCACAGCAATACTACTAGGCAGGTTATGTAAAAATAGCCACCAAACAACAGTAAGGATTCCACAGCAATACTACTAGGCTTGTTATGTAAAAATAGCCACCAAACAACAGTAAGGATTCCACAGCAATACTACTAGGCAGGTTATGTAAAAATAGCCACCAAACAACAGTTAGGATTCCAAAGCAATACTACTAGGCTTGTTATGTAAAAATAGCCACCAAACAAACGGTAAGGATTCCACAACAATACTACTAGGCTGGTTATGTAAAAATAGCCACCAAACAACAGTAAGGATTCCACAGCAATACTACTAGGCTGGTTATGTAAAAATAGCCACCAAACAACAGTAAGGATTCCACAGCAATACTACTAGGCAGGTTATGTAAAAATAGCCACCAAACAACAGTTAGGATTCCACAGCAATACTACTAGGCAGGTTATGTAAAAATAGCCACCACACAAGAATAAGGATTCCACAGCAATACTACTAGGCAGGTTATGTAAAAATAGCCACCACACAAGAGTAAGGATTCCACAGCAATACTACTGGGCGGGTTATGTAAAAATAGCCACCAAACAACAGTAAGGATTCCACAGCAATACTACTAGGCAGGTTATGTAAAAATAGCCACCACACAAGAGTAAGGATTCCACAGCAATACTACTGGGCGGGTTATGTAAAAATAGCCACCAAACAACAGTAAGGATTCCACAGCAATACTACAGGGCGGGTTATGTAAAAATAGCCACCAAACAACAGTAAGGATTCCACAGCAATACTACTAGGCTTGTTATGTAAAAATAGCCACCAAACAACAGTAAGGATTCCACAGCAATACTACTAGGCTGGTTATGTAAAAATAGCCACCAAACAACAGTAAGGATTCCACAGCAATACTACTAGGCAGGTTATGTAAAAATAGCCACCAAACAACAGTAAGGATTCCACAGCAATACTACTAGGCAGGTTATGTAAAAATAGCCACCAAACAACAGTAAGGATTCCACAGAAATACTACTAGGCAGGTTATGTAAAAATAGCCACCAAACAACAGTAAGGATTCCACAGCAATACTACTAGGCAGGTTATGTAAAAATAGCCACCAAAGAACAGTTAGGATTCCACAGCAATACTACTAGGCAGGTTATGTAAAAATAGCCACCAAACAACACTAAGGATTCCACAGCAATACTACTAAGCTGGTTATGCAAAATATACCCACCAAAAAAACTTAAAAGATACAACAGCAGTACTACTTGGCTGGTTATGTAAAAGTACCCACCAAATGAATTTAAAGATAACACAGCAATACTGAGTCGATTATGCAAACATGAGATTTATCATTTTATATGATATAATTACGCTCTTTACACAGCGCTTTAACTATAGGCCTACTCCCTATATCATAAGTGCTGTTTGTTATGACCTCATATCCTGAATTGCTACACCAGGGGGGAGCACTGTATTCTCGTCCAATCAGATGAGACCTTGTGCTGGAAGACAAGGCCAAGCGAGGAATACATGGAGCCAATCATGTTCATTTCATTTTGAGTGACAGCTCATTGCCCCGGTAACCATCTGAATAGGCCACAGGCTCAAAGAGAATTGCCCCAAACATGGATTGCTTAGGGCCTTGGGCACATAGGATGCCCGGCCGGTGAATTGTAATTCAAACGAAACATAACAACAAAGGCTGCGTGCACACCTCGCTGGCTGGTTTTGTACTGCAGACAACAGATACATGGCTACACTAACACAGTCATAATGTCATAATCGAATCGGTCAATAATGTGAGAATACAGAGGGAGCAATTAAAATTCAACCGTGAACTCTCATCAAGCGGCACTTGAAGGGCAGCTATCAGCTGAGCCAGGATGCCTGTTAAGTGTTTGTTTATTGGCATCTGGTTGGCTGCTTGTCACATCATACGCATGTTTTTTTCAGTGGACAACGAACAGCCATCTGGTGTTTAAATATATCATAAACGGTCAAAGCTGGCAGCGTGAAAATCAGTTGCTTCTTTAGAAGCGCAAGATTTCCACTGCCTCGGGAGCGTATGATGTAATATGATTAATATGAGTGATGAATTACAAATATATTAGTTTCTTAATAAAATCCGAAGAGATTTGATAGTTCAAAATACAGAAAACTCCCAGTCCATCCCCACTTCTACAATTCCTGGGCATTGCACTGCTGTACATACAGCTTCTGGAAATTAGTTTTGCTTTTGACAGTTATGGTATGGGATGACCTGAAGAAAAAGCATGTGATAGAACTAGAGTTCAGCAGTGAAGTCAGAGGGGTCCGATTACGACGAGATCGGTAAGTGTATTATGTACTGGGAATGTGTACCTTAAATGTCTTAAACACTTGTTTAGTCTCGATCTCTTTTAAAATAATGGTTTATTGCATATCATCAACTGTACTGTTAAAGTGTTACCAGTGTTTTATATATAGAAATTCTGCTTTGCAGTAATGAAAAGTCTGTGTATCAAGTATACATAAATACACCAACCAGTTTATCAGAGAAATTAAACATTACAGATATTTAGAAATATCTGAGACAATCTTGTAGGTTGTAACCATGGAAACATGAGATGTTTGTTTCAATTCCTAATTTTCTGATATGTTAATCATACTTTTCATTACTGGCCACCCATTTGGTGGTCCCTTTTTTGGATGTTTCATTGATAGGAATAGGGTTGGGTATTTTTTTTAAATTTGTATACCATATCTAACTCAAGGATTGACAGTATGCTTGTTTTTTTTTCAGGATAGTTGTGGTGCTAGATTCCATGATCAAGGTGTATACATTCACACAGAATCCTCAGCAGTTACATGTATTTGAAACATGTCCTAACACTAAAGGTGAGCAGATGTTGTGGCATCACACATGCATTTGTTAGATGTTTGTATACCTAGGCATTGCATCATCCCCATCACAGACATTATTTGATGATTCCCACTGTATTTATTTAGATAGGTCCATGGCCACCTGATGGCACTGTCTGTTGAATAAGAGTTGTGGTAACTGTACAATAAGCTTGAGTATTGTCTTTATTAAGACTGCTTGATTTCAGGCATTAAATGTATGGGGCCAGGAATAATACAGAAGTCCTTTCCTGTGATTGAGACCAAGGAGATTACAGACTGGAGTATCAAGTGAGAGTCTGGCCGTGTCGAATGTTGCTGATGGGGGGTCATAAAACTCCCTGCTCAAAGGCACACAGAGATGTGGCTGATAAGCCTGGCGCTAATTGATACCGAGAGATCCCCCTTCAGCTTGACTTCGGAACATCTCGGTAATTCCCAGCTGCGGTAAACATGGGCGATAATGCGAGAACAACGCCGTCAGTGACTGAGCGGGCGATGGCTCACTGTTATCCATCAAAATGAAAGTCATCTGGTCATAAACGTTAAAATATTTAGTTATCAAGGGAATACTATAATAAAAGGCTAATTATTAACATGTCAGAAGTATGGGGACTGATGTAAATTTTAATAATTCTGAAGTTTTTCAGGGAAAGAAAGGTTTACTTTTACCAGTCGTCCGTCATGAGTCACAGTAGAAGTTGATGCAGAGTGACAGCATCTATCCCAAAATCCATCCAGTGATTCTTCAACACAAGACCTCTCTAGATATATTTGTAACACATAATTCTTGACAAAACAAACCATTTGCACATTAATAATTCCGGTCAATGTTATTCCAGTGATTTACTGCTCAGTTACTGGATATATTGCTGTCTGCTTCAGCGAGCTACAGCGGACAGCGAAAGTAACATCTAACAAACTCGCTTTATCAAAGGCCGTGCCGCCGCTGCGTCTGATACCACGGCACAATAGGTGCACAAAAGAGGGCTTATCAGGTCTTAATTGCAATTAGCGCACAACTGACACTCAAGGCTTCTGACAGTTGATACTCCAGTCTGTAATCTCCTTGTTAAGACATCAGAAAGAATCTCAAAGGTTCCGGTGAGCTTTTGTAACATTGTGTTCTTGAGGCGCCGGCAGGGATTTTACCAGGGACCTTCAGTCCCATAACCCAACGCTGTACTATCCTTGACAAACAGAAAACTCGTGTAAACTTAGGTGTTTGGTTGCATATTTATGGAGGGTGGACAGTCACTATATGCAAAGTGCCCTTTGCAAAAACTCTGGCTGTCTGACTTGCCATTAGATGTTCTTGTTGAATGTTATTGGATTATTTTGGCAGGTACCCCAAATGATATAAGCAAGTGGATATAACTAAAATGAACAGCCTTTGTCCTCTGGGATTGCAGTTTTCTGGCCTATTTTAACAAAAGGTTCAGGGGATTATCTTCATTTAACAGACATTGAATATCAGAATAGGCCACTTTAAGTGATAGTTATTAAGTGTGAGAAAATATTGTGATTTTATATTACATCTTCATTCTTTTCATAAAACTTCACAGTACAGGCTCCATGTTTAATGATTTCCATGCTGTTTGTATGATGATATTATGTGTTGACATCCATGCTCAGTGTATAACATTATAATATGCTGATATCTATTGTGTTGTAGGTTTATGTGTATTATGTCCAAACAGCAACAACTCCTTGTTAGCTTTCCCGGGAAGGAAGGTGGGCCATGTACAGATAGTGGACCTTGCTAACACAGAAAAGCCACCGTTAGACATTGCTGCGCATGAAGCAATGCTATGTTGTATATCGCTAAACCTGCAGGGTACAAGACTAGCCACAGCGTCTGAAAAGGTGAGAATGCGGAAACAGTCAAAGGAAATTATCGACAATACGTCATTTTTACCAGTTTCATTTCTTTATATCATGTTCCTATTTAGCTCTTTGACAGTTGAAAGTATTTTATTTTAGAATCTTGGTTCAGCCAGGTTGTTATTGTGTGTGGATTATTTACACATTTCTAACAGCTTAACCTTAATATAATTCAAGACCATGTAAGTATATACAGTCATAATATTAAAGTTGAGTTAATTTTTCCTCTGAAGATTATAAAAACAGGGTCTGAAACTCATTGTTGCTGTTGTTACAGTATTTTAATTCTGTGTCACTAAATAAGAACAATGTAACGGTCTGTATAGGATCTCATAAAAAAACTGACACAAAATGAGAAAACTGCAAGTGAATGATACAAAAATCTTTATGTATGAATGATAACTGCTGTTGGTACAATCCTGCTGTACATTTTGTTTTTTAGGGCACTTTGATACGGGTGTTTGACACAGCAAGTGGTTCTCAGTTACAGGAGCTCAGGAGAGGTGCTAATAATGCTGTTATATACTGGTCAGTGACACACTCTCATGGTCAAATTACTCACTTGATAAGACCTCTTGTTCAGTTTTAAATCATATATTCACTTGTTCAGACCAGTGTTGCCCCAGATGAGAGTAGGGATAGTTTATCACAGCTCTGAGTATTATGCTGAAGCACATTAACTGCCAGTATAGTTCACTTATTCATATGTCTATCAGAAACCTGCACTCTAAGGAATGCAAACCCCTGCAAATGGGTCGTCCCTGTTGTGGGTTGTTCCCAAAACCATTTTGCATTCACTTGTTATGCCCATATTCCCTAGTTCATTAGTGCTTAAGTGACTGTACATTTGTTAATATTCCTTAATGACGTTCCTGAATGCAGATCATGTTCTGGATCCACACCAAAATCTAACCCATTCTTCAATGCATTGAAAATTTAATGAGATTTGATGGAGTTGTGTTGTGAAAAAAGTCAGAGACACATACAAACCTGACTCCTCCTGGTGAAGAGTTTCATTCTCAGTAGTCCGACCTGCAGTACATTTTGTAATTTGCTGGTATTTTTTTTTACTGTATAGCTGTATATTTTGCAGAACTATTAATCTAAGAAATGTATTACAGTACATTAAAGTTGTTGTGAAGTAAGATGACCCCTTATAGCTCAGTCAAGACAGTTATTCTATATTTTCTGTTGTGTCAAGCTGTAAATTACTTTTTAGTCACAGTCGAAATTCAGAGTAAGCTGCCTGGTATGAAAAGTGCCTATGTACACAGTTGACATTAGATTTTGTTATTTATGCTTTCACGCTGAGGATTGCATATTTTTGTCCAGCTGGGAAAGTGTGAGTCATTCTAAAACCTCTCATGTTTACTATTAGTAATTCAGACTTTTTGTTAAATTACTTAGCTGGTATTGTTGTTATTCATAAATATGTCTTTCCTCAGCATCAGTTTCAACCAGGATTCCACGTTGCTCTGTGTATCCAGTGACCATGGAACAGTTCATATTTTTGCTGTGGATGATCAGAAGAAAAATAAACAGTCCAGGTCAGTTCATTAAGTTTGAAAAAATAAAAACAATTCATGATGGTTTATTAAGATCAAAAGTAAATAATCAAGGTCAGTGTATTTAGATGGAAAGTAAACAGTCCAGGTCAGTTCAGTTTATTAAGATTGAAATTAAAAGTCCAGGTCAGTTCATTAAGACTGAAAATAAACAGGCCAGGTCAGTTTATAATATTGTAAATGAACTATCCACGCCAGTTGATTAAGATGAAAAAAAAACTGTCAAGGCCAGTTCAGTTTATAAATCTTGAAAATAAATAGACCAGGTCAGTTTCTTAAGATTGAAAATAACAGTCCAGGTCTATTAATTTTATCAATGAGAATTGTCTCCATCAATATGTCAACCAAGTTCAAACATTTGTGTCCTTGACCCTGGTAGCCTGGGCCTTGTCAGGTGTTAGTATATGCTTCTGAAGAAGGGGGCCTGTTTTAGAATGTGGTATGCTTTAATTGTCTTGGGATATTATGGCATCTCCAGTGCTAAGAAATTTCTAGTTAATTGCATTTAAAAGATATTAATAGTCCAGGTCAGTTTATTAAGATAGAAAATAAAGGCATATTTTCTCTCTTTAATAGTACAGGTCTCAAAACTCCAAGTCAGTAGACTGTGACAATTTGCATGCAGTGGTAATGACACCCTGCCACATAACAAGCTGTACCTTAATAAATAAAGATTGTGTTATCTGCTGTACTTTGCCCAAGTAACTTTCATCGATTATTAAAAAAGAGGCCTTTTGTTCATTTCAGCCTAGCATCAGCCAGCTTCCTGCCAAAATATTTCAGTTCCAAGTGGAGTTTTTCCAAGTTCCAGGTGCCCGGTAATTCCCAGTGTATCTGTGCCTTTGGTTCGCAGTCCCCACCTGATGTGAATTCTGTGATAGGTAAGTAGCTGGGTGGATTACCTGTTCTTTATTGGTGTTCTTAACAGATGAGCACCTGTTCCATGTTTAGCTCAGCTGACTGAAAAATAACAGAGATATAATGATGGGTCTTTGTCCATCGGCCGTCCATCAGTAGGGCAGAAGTTGTAAGTGTAAGGGCTAGGATCATGAAACTCTGTATTATCAGAGATTCTATAAGGATCACCTTGGAAACCTGAATTGAGTTCTCTGTGGCCTATATTCTGTGAGTTACAAGGTGTGTTTCAGCATACCAGAAATAATATAAATACATACAAATGGCCTGATGTTTCAAGTTAGCCATGATCAGTTGTTCCTGAAATCAGGTTGCCAGAAGATCTTGGATAGCTTTTTCTTGTACTGAAGACCAGTAATGCCACCTGTGATCCTGAAAATTTGTGCTTATACCACAGTTACTGCCACAAATATGTGTATTATAAGCTTTTTTAGCTCAGCTGACTTTCAGTCATGCTGAGCTATAGCGATCACTTTTAGTCCGTCATCCGTCTGTCCGTCTGTCTGTCCGTTAACCAGGCACAAATCGTAACAGCTGGACCTAGAATCTTGTAACTTGACATTCTGAGAGGTCCATGAAAAATATCCTTGGAATCAGAAATTAGGTCTCTGTTACCCATATCCTTCGAGCTATGGGGCCCCAAAGTACCCCCCAGAGTAGTGAAAAATTTCATACAAAAACTTCAATATTTCATTAACTACATCAGTGATGGTCATGATTTTTGGCATGCATATTGATCATGAAATGTTCCATCAGTTCCTGCAGACTGGTGGCGCCACCTGTATTTTTCGATTTTTTACGAATTTTTTTCTCTATTTTTGAGACCTTTAAAAATGTGGACATCTGTTAACAGGGCACAAATCGTAAAGACTGGACCTAGAATCTTGTTACTTGACATTCTGAGAGACCTATGAAAAGTCTCCATGGAAACCAGAAATTAGGTCTCTGTTACCCATATCCTTTGAGCTATGGGGCCCCAAGTACCCCCCAGAATAATGAAAAATTTCATGCAAAAACTTCAATATCTCATTAACTACATCACTGATGGTCATGATTATTGGCATACATATTGATCATGGGATGTTTCATCAGTTTCTACAGACTGGTGGTGCCACCTGTATTTTTCACATTTTTACAATTTTTTTCATGCAAAAACTTCAATATCTCATTAACTACATCACTGATGGTCATGATTATTGGCATACATATTGATCATGAGATGTTTCATCAGTTTCTGCAGACTGGTGGCGCCACCTATATTTTTAGATTTTTTATGAATTTTTTTCTTTATTTTTGAGACCTTTAAAGATATGAACATCTGTTAAAAGGGCACAAATCATAACAACTGGACATAGAATCTTTATTCTTTCACACAGGGAGATCCATGAAAAATCTCCATGGAAACCTGAAATTAGGTCTCTGTTACCCATATCCATAAAGTTGTATGGCTCCAAAATACCCCCCAGAATAATGAAAAATTTGATACAAAAACTCCAGTATCTCAATAACTACAACACTGATGCTCATGATTTTTGGCATACATATTGATCATGACATGTTCCATCAGTTTCAGCAGACTGGTGGAGCCACCTGTATTTTTTTTTATGGGGCTTCAGCTGAATGGTTATATACTACCATTCAGATGATAAAATTTCCTTTTGCAATTCTCTTCCCAGTCAGCTGAGTGTCATGACCCATGGGTGACTTGTTTTTTATTTGCATCTGTTTCACAAGACATCTTTTGATCCTGAATCATCCTTTTTCAGCCAACCCGAATTGAAAGCATATCACATAAAACACTACACCTTTGAGTTATGCATGGGGTGGGGGACTATTTGTTCCTCTGGGCCCTTGTTTCATCTTTAGTTTTGGTGATATATTAACGTTATACATATTCTTAACTTGATGAAAATAAGCTAAGCTATTTATATGTTTATATTTAATATAGTCTCATATTGAAGAAAGGATATATTTTATAATGCGTTTCTTGTATAATGTCTTTTAATAAATGTTAGAAGGCAGCTGAATATAAAAAGTACCAGGAAATTAAACATTATCTTAGAATGATCATTATATCTGTTGATTACATTTTTACTGCTTACTTATTTTCACAACCCACATATTTGTTTGTAGTAGTATGTGCAGATGGGAGCTACTACAAGTTCCAGTTCAGCGCCAAGGGAGAGTGCACAAGAGACCGTTATGAACGCTTCCTCGAGCTGTCTGATGACAAGGTGTAGCTTATAAAATGTTTTAAACAGTGATTTTAATAAGACTTAATTAGATACCACAAATAATCGAAAGTGTAAGTGATTATGGTGTAGCCGCTCAACGCACATGCTCAAAGTTTTATCATGCACATTTATATATATACATACCTGAAGAAAAGCAGGACATAAATTAATACTTTCCCATTGCAAATAACAGGGACTGCAGAAATTTGTTGAGAGTTAAATTTATAAGTGAAGGATACATTCTGAGACTTAAAGTGGTCTTAATTTGTAGGTGGTTTCATTTGATGTATCAGTTATGATTCACGAAGGGTGTTCTTAATAGAGAGGTGGTTTTACTAGACAGGTGGTCTTTCAGACAGGTTCAACTGTACCTGCACCAGCAAATTTTGATTTTGCTGTTTATGCCACTTTTTAATTAATTTGAATATAAGTAACAAAGACACATTTATACACCAGGCAGGATATGACTATGAGTGACATAGCGCAGTTTATCCACATATACTCATTCCTGATGATGGTGAGAGTCTCGTCAGGGCGGTTGGAGCCGGTGAACCTGTTAATCTTACTCAGCAAGTTTGTGATATCTCACCAATGAGGCACTGTGTACCTCTATTTTGTCCGTCTTTAATGAATTAAATACTCCCGGTAATAGGAGGTGACAGTCTGCTTAAATCTTTAATAATTAAGTTCAATTTGCATTGATTAAGATACAACTGAGGTATCTTTATAATTTGCCTATTTTTATCATAGGCGTTAATATTATTCAAGAGAAGAAAATATATAAATTCAGCTGAACTGCTTAATTTTTGCTTTCATGAACTAGAGAGTAATAATTTACTGTTGTCTTGAACAGTTCATTAATATTGTCTTTAGTCTTTATATTGTACATTATCATACTTTGAGTTACATCTTAAAGTTTTTGTTTTGGATTTTGTTGTGATTGCAAAAAACATGCCGTGTCATGAAATGGACTACATAATAATGTGGTGTTATAATGATTATTCCAGGTTTCATTTTTGTATCTTTAAATGTTAAGACATGTATACCTAATAAGTGGAATAAGTAGGTATGTTAATGCCTGTATGCCTAAGTGTAAACAGTGGTCACATTACATTCCTGATGATTTATTCCACTTGCCCACTGCTTGCAAAAACTACCTTAACTGTGTAGAACTGCCAGGGGCACCATAAGTTAAGATTTTCCTGCTGTAGACATTTAGGCAAGCCCTTTACAATTGATTACATGCAAAAAGTACAGTCCTTTCTTTGGACAATAAGAGTCAGCAGCTATCTCTCTGTTCAATCCATCAATCCTCCCAACAGACCTGATTATGTTAAGAATGGGCTAAGACCAGGGTTCTCAATTCCTTCAAACAGCAGCTGCAGTTTTTTAAAAGAGATTGCTGCCTGCAAAAAATAATGCAAAAAAAAACTATGGATTGATGCAAAACACGTTAAAAATTTGCAAATTTAAGCTTGTCAGTCACTCATTGTACCTCACTGTTATTTGTGTTAGTGGAGAACTCTGGAAGATAACTAGAACTCTACAGCCGCCGTATTCCTCAAATAAATTGTCACTAACAGGATATATAAGAATGAATGAGAGGAAACTTGGTGATAACCTGCAGTTTCTGTCTGTCATTGGTCTGAAAATGCCTGGCTCTGTGCCTGGCAAACATGCTTGGCTCTGTGCCAGGCACCCTAGTAGCCTTATACAGAAATTTGGCCTTTGCAAGCAGTTGGTAAATAGAATGAGTTAGACAAATGTAACATGACCACTGTGTAATATGTTATATGTAAGTGTCTTTCTATAAGTCACAGCTTACTTTAGGCAAGTTTCATTTGTCTAGGTTGCATTGTGTCCTTTTTGTATTTTTTTAGTTGGATATGTTAGAGAGTCAGTGTAGGGACCACACGTTGTTGTAATGATTTGTTGATAATTGGGGATGAGATGTAAATGTATAAGTTGGAGGAGAGAGCACAAAATTAAATGCACCAGGTCTGCATTTTGTGTTCATTTTGTGTTATTGTTACTGTACCAGTGACATTGTGAGTAGTAACTGGTAGTAACATTACAGCTGCCTGGTACCTGTTCATTTTGTATCATACCATTCCCAACAGACTAAATATGCAGAAACTGAACAGACTGAACATAAGTCAGACGCAAAGTTTTTTTTTTAGATTCAGTAGAGTCGCCGAGTATTGCTAATTGGTACCAGTCACTGAAAACAATTATTTTTCATTTTGTCAAAGGTTAATTGTTTTTGACCAAGCATGAACAAATAAGTAAAAAATCAAATCTGCAGTGTAAATTATGTTGATTTCTTTGGAGTTTTTGAAATGGTCAGTCATGAATATATTTGCAAAATTTGTTATGTTAATACCCAAGAATTAGATATTGCTTCTTGTGGGTAACATATTTAATAAGAAAAAAACAGTAGATCTTATCAGCAAGCATGCATAGTGCATAGCACAATGGTCTGCTGTGTTCTGGTATAATAAAATTTGTTACAGAGTTTGTCATATTAAATTGAATATAAACTAGAACTCCCTGTAAAACATAGGGTAGAAATTTTATATTAATCTTTTGAAATATAGCAAAATATGATATTTCTTGTAAGTATAACAGACGCAAGACTGAAATGTCTATCATTGCCAGCAGGTGGCGCCGATGAAGTGGAAACAGTCTGTTGTTTGACCTATATCATCTTTACATGCAATATCGCGTTCAGCTGTGGCTTGTGATACAAAGGTTTGATTGTAGTAATTACACAGTGCATGTTGTGTACAGAATGTATAAATATGTAAATAGTTGTATCCAAAGAATGTTTGTGTGTGAGTATTTTAAGGTAATAATGTGTTGATAAACCAACTTTTGTAAAACATATCCTGTGTAGGAGCTTCATTTGCCCTGTTCACAAACAAATTCATTGAAGCATAGTTAAAATGAGCATAAAAATGTGATCCCACTGCAAATTTATTATAAGCCTATGAAATTTTTATTGATTGTTTATAATTCCACATTATGCACAGGGGTTATGTTATTGTATGTAGTGTATTACATCGTTTATCCGGGATGATTATACCCCTGTACCCTACTTGCTTACAGAAGTACAGTTTTAACTGCTGACATAGCAAGTAGTTTTGACTAATGTTTTAATCATTAACATTCTGTAATAAAGTATGCACTTTGAAGTTTGATTAAGAAAGGCCTGTCCAATGAGGGTAGGGTATATATGGATAACATTGGAACTGCTGACTAGAAGTTGTCGGCAAACCACAGCCAATCACCACTGCTGCTGTAGTCAGTATTTGGTATATCACTTCAAACACAAACTGGTTTCATGTGTTCACCAATTTGTTGTTTGGTTGTTAACTGCCTTAGTCATGTGACAGAATTTGATTGGATGTTGAAAGTGAGGCAGCAAACTACAGGTTACATCTAACTCTAATAATTATATCTCATAAAAAAATTGTAATTGATACACTGTTAACATTAGTAATAACATTATACATAATATTTTTCTTTAGATTTATTAGGACTGTTCTGAATTTGCCTGAGCCCTGTGGGGAAACATAGCAAAGTTTGTTGCTTCAGTAAAATACGAATGTGGCATTATGAACGCACCTTGTGTCTTACTCCTGGTTGAGCCCAGTATTCTGCATGGAATCACAAATTTTTTTTTTGGTATCATGAGAATATCTAATATATTACTTGGAACAAATCTGTTGTGGTTAATCTTTGTAAGATCAGAAACAGGTTGTGAATAAGTATATGATGTACAGCTGTGCTCAGGCTGGGCAATGTCAGTTTGGAGCATTATCATGAAAATTTATTCATCTAAACTCGTCATTTGTGGTCATTATGAAACATGTAACTGTGAGAATGGGAATGACAAGTTTGAGTATTAATGTGTTTCTTACAGTCGTCAGGTAAATGTTAAACAGGAGATATGAATCGCAGTTGTGGCTTGATATCTGATGTGCATGAACATAGATATTTTTGATTTGTTAATGGATCTTTTAAACTCCCTGTAAGAATGTATTTTTTTCCCCTCTGTCTATACATTATCTTCACCCATACCACCATGATAGTGTGGTGAAGTATATCATGAACATTGTGTTGTCTGAAAACAAAATTTTGGTTCATAAATGTCAGATACCTGTTTAATATTGCAGATGACGATTTTGTTTTACATTTTAATATGATGTGTATTTCAATGGATGTTGCTTCGTTTATCCAGGTCTTCCGTCTTCAAGACAGACAGTATTGACTGTCTGTTTGTTTTATTGGATATAGTGTGCCAGGAATATTGATATTCTTTAGAAAAATAAGAGGGGGGGGGGGGGTCACTTAAATTATTACTAGGCAGAGGAATTTTACAAAATACATTAGGACTAACCTGATCACAAATATAACTCCTACATTCTTTCATTGCAGTAATAATGGAAGAAATATTCATGCGACTTCCTATATCCTTGAAAATTCATGCTACCTTAATAATACAAGAATGTTAGAACATTTATCCTAGCACAAGAATATGTACAATTATAAAAGTTATTTGGTGATGTATTGTTGAGTATGACTTCTTGTGAATTATGGGAAAAGGCAGTGAAAACTGTAACTGGTCAACCGAGGTTCTGAAAAGTCTTGATTGCCTGTTTTAGATAGTGTAGTTAAGTTCCTACATATTGGTATGTTTCATATTTCATAACATTTACTGTATCCAGTACCTGCCCGTTATTGTATTGACACATATTGATGACATATTGTGCATAGGCTTCATGTTTTACTATGCATCAGTAATAAGGTTCATCATGAGAAATAAAATATGTACATGTCTAGCCTTGTGTTTTCGCTCTTTGTACGCCTCCATGCCACGTGCGGTAATATGAACATGTACATGTCTATCCTGTCATCTCTCTTTGTAGCCCCCCCCCCCCCCCCCCATGCCATATGCGGTAATATAAACATGTACATGTCTAGCCTTATGTTTTCACTCTTTGAACCCCCCCCCCCCCCCCCAGTGCCACATGCGGTAATGTGAACATGTACATGTCTAGCCTTATGTTTTCACTCTTTGAACCCCCCCCCCCCCCCCAGTGCCACATGCGGTAATGTGAACATGTACATGTCTAGCCTTGTCTCCACTCTTTATACGCCCCCCCCCCCCCCCCCCCATACCACGTGCGGTAATATGTACATGTCTAGCCTTATGTCGTCACACTTGTACGCTCCAATGCCACGTGCGGTAATATGTTTTTGCAGTTCCGTCTGATTTATCCAGCCGACTTGCACTTTTATTATAACATTGCACAATTTTATTTCAATGAGGGAAATGAGTCCTAACATCGTATTCCGGATTTTTGTCAGTGTAATAGAACATAGCTCCGTTTTATTGTCACATGATTTCAGCTCAGTCTTTGATTTACCCCACAAGGAACAACGATAGGTCAGATAAAAAAAACTCGCTTTTCTGCAAATTGACTTTATATAAATTTATATGACATGGTTAAGCTGTGGAAACATATCGGCAAATATTTTCCGTTCGTCTTAATTTCATAGCTAAATATCCTCCAAAATACACAAGTTTACATCAAATATTGAAATCAAAATAGCGCTTTCCTGTGTGTATGAAAACGTCCAGTACGTACTGTTCACTGTTACCGACAAACCGTATATGTAGAAGAAAATGACTCTGTTAAAATTACGGTAATTGGGAAAAGAACTGGATCTCTGAATATATCTTTAAAGGATAAAATGTTATTTCGATAAATGTTTGTGTTAATATTAAGTTCAAAGTCCGGTTTCTATAGTATAATAATAATAATTATTTTCATTATTATTGTATTTAACATATGTGAAACCCATCAGCTTTCACGGCTACTCTTCAACTGCAGCACTTTGTTCAGAGGAGACTCCAGAATCAGAACACTGGGAGACTTCCGTGTCGTCATGGTTCCCGTCATCCCCATCCTTTAGATCGTCATAAAATACATCGTCGTCGTCAGCATAATCATCATATTCACGGTCAACAACATCTTCATCATCACCATCCTCGTCATCACCTTCATGTCCACTAATAGTCGCGGGACGCTGTGGAGAAAATTACAGTAATATATCATATTTTACCAGGATGACTCCGTGAAGACACTGCATGCTGCATCATTTGTTGTGTATATATATATTTATACGGACATGTCCAGGGAAATGAATGTGTATTATTGAAGTAAACTAAACTATAAGTTATTGAATTGCCAGGAAATCACTGAGGATTTTAGATAAGTATCACCGCATAAATAATCATCACTTGACATTATACTCCTCACTCAGCTTGAGAGCCAACAAGATGTGTGATGCCTGTAGTGTAGGCCTATACTGCTGCGTGAGAAGCGAATTTGACATTGAACTGCTGCACAGAATCCATACAAATTCTTCCTCAGCGATCAAAGCAAAGGGCCATGGAAAACCCTCACAGTTCACCAATAAGCATAAACCTATAGCCAGGATCATACAATTTAACTTTTCTGGTAATGGGATTTGGTCTTATTGTCTTTGTATGATATTTATTAAAAATCAACTTAAAAAAAAGAAAACATGCACTTTTTATCATGTATCGGCTACCAGTAATTACTGAAGCAATAATGCAAACTTTGCAGCTGCATTTCAGCTGTATCAAATACAACATTACTTTGGAAAAATGTTCAGTATATATACTTCATATTATATAGTAGACTTACCAGTTGCTGTAGATGTTCGTTAAGGTCAGTTCTTGCCGCAGCACAGTCGAGCAGGCTGTAGATGTAGTACGGCAGTAAAAACACGGTTGCTACGGAAATAAGAAAATATGCCCCTCCATCCTACAATGACAAAAAGTACAATACACGTAGCACTGAGTACGAGCGGAAGACCAACATTTGCGTAGAAGAGAATAACACTATAACTGGGCGGACTGAACCAATTCTTACGGATCCATAAACGTAGCGCTGTATACCTGGATTATTCACGCCCAGTAAATGGACCTTTAATTTTGGTCATTGTATCCGCAAAAACAGATCGATCTGAACCTTGGACCGATCAGAAATTTAGCATGTCCATCGATCTTGGAGAGCTTTCATGTAGACCAGACAGGTGGCGCCACCTACAAAATTTGCATGTGTATAGATCTCACATAGATCTTTATCATACGCAAAACTGGTGGCGCCACCTGCAATCAATTTTGCACAGCGTCCGTCTGTTTGTCTGCCGTGGGACAAAATCACTTATATCTTGGCAGTGGTTTGACATATCTGCCTAAAAGTTTGCAGGTTTATACTTCCTGAACAGCTTTCTTGATTTTCGACAGGTGGCGCCACCTACATTCTAGTTTACGCTGCAGACATCCAAGCTCATATCTCGGGAACTGTTTGACCGATTGGGCCAAAATTGTGCATGCTTATAGATCTCACATATCTCTTTATTATACGCAAAACTGGTGGCCCAACCTGCAACCATTTTTGCCCAGCGTCCGTCGGTATGTCTGCCGTGGGATAAAATCACTCATATCTCAGCGATGGTTTGACATATCTGCCTAAAAGTTTGCAGGTTTATACATCCTGGACATCTTTCTTGATTTTAAAACAGGTGGCGCCACCAACATTCTTGTTAACGCTGCTGACATCCAAGCTCATATCTCGGGAACTGTTTGACCGATTGGGCCAAAATTGTGCATGCTTATAGATCTCACATAGCTCTTTATTATACGCAAAACTGGTGGCCCAACCTGCAACCATTTTTGCCCAGCGTCCGTCGGTATGTCTGCCGTGGGATAAAATCACTCATATCTCAGCGATGGTTTGACATATCTGCCTAAAAGTTTGCAGGTTTAT
Source organism: Sipunculus nudus (assembly GCA_026874595.1). Classification (NCBI taxonomy): domain Eukaryota; kingdom Metazoa; phylum Annelida; class Sipuncula; order Golfingiida; family Sipunculidae; genus Sipunculus; species Sipunculus nudus. Next base: position 64,292,257 of record CM049307.1, read on the forward strand.
ACATCCTGGACATCTTTCTTGATTTTAAAACAGGTGGCGCCACCAACATTCTTGTTAACGCTGCTGACATCCAAGCTCGTATCTCGGGAACCGTTTGACCGATTGGGCCAAAATTTTGCATGTGTATAGATCTCACATAGCTCTTTATCATAAACAAGGTGGAGGGCCCACCTACAACTATTTTTGCATAGCGTCCGTTTGTTTGTCTGCCGTTGGCTAAAATCACTCGTATCCCAGTAGTGGTTTGACTTATCTGCCTAAAATTTTGCGTGTTTATACATCATGGATAGCTTTATCGATTTTTTTGGCAGGTGGCGCCTTCTACATTAGTGTTAACACTGCAGACATTCAGGCATATATCTCAGGACTGGTTTGACATATCCCCCTGAAATTTTACATGTGTATAGATCTCACATAGCTCTTAATCATACACAAAATTGATGGCGCCACCTGTCACCATTTTTGCACAAGTCCTTCTGTTTGTCTTCTGTGGGATAAAATCACTCATGTACATGTAGTGGTTTGACTTATCTGCCTACAATTTTGCATATGTATACAACTTAGACAACTTTCTGAATTTTGTGGTAGGTAGCGCAACCTGCATACACATTTCGGCTGCAGACATGTGTAATAATATGCAACACACCTCACTCTGTTTCCCCTTGCCACTCAATCCATGCCTCACTTCACCCCTTCCACTCTGATTTTGGCGGATACACGTAGTCGCTTGTCGACTACCCATATTCTAGTTTCAAAATGGCGTAAAACAACTACTAAACCTTTTTCATTTACATTAATTATTTTCTATTAAAAAACAATCATCATGATTAACTGCATTTGAACATATCAGAAACAGCAAAATTGACGCACCATTATGAAAAAAAATTATCACTAAACATGTCCAGATCCATACTTATACTATTTCATAGTTAAGGTTAAAAATAATTGCTCAAATAACATATATTAACAGTCACAACAGAGTATAGTTCTTCAAAGAAAATATATAGTCTAATAGTGTATTCCGCACAAGGTAGGAGCAACGGGAGCGACAGACTCTGCCCTAAGCATGTGGTCTGTGAGTTCTGACTGTCTCTTCTTCGACTAGAAGCGACCACTGACCCCACTTGAGACCTTCTGCCATGCATGCTGAGCCATAAGTGGACCGTCGGCTCTGTCGTCGGCACTTCAGAAAAACTAAACTACGCCACCGTAAGTGTATACGTACCGTGGTGCTGTGTGGTAGTAGCTGCAGGCTTGAGGCCAGGCAAAGAAGGACTGGCGCCACAAACATCATGAAACTGACAACGGCAGCCCACAGCTGGTTCTGGTACTGAACAACCCTCTCAACCTGCACAGACAACTAACAGTCAGTACCAATAATAACCTTTACAGGTGACACAAACACTCTTCATAAACTTAGTATATAAATGAAAAATGTTTATAAAAACACTTATGATGTACTTTTTAATGTTTAGATGAGTCAAAACAAAAATTAAAAAATTAAATATATGCGTGGCAATGTTTTTTTTCAACGAACATGAATATTTTTTGTAATGTGGGGAAATGCGATATTCCTTTTTCATTGAACTTTTTTTTCGCAGTGCTCGCGTCCAGAAATCCGACGTAAAGGTGGCAGCAATAAATGTTACAAGCAAGAGTCGTTTCAGTGCATCAGTGTTTTTATTTCCGAAGGTGCACTAGAAAAGTGGCAAATTAATAAAGTTTATTCAATCTATTTTTCAAAGCCTAAAAGCACGAAGCGTTTGCACAGCATACAATTTTTTTTTATCCCCGCCAATGGCACATGATAATGGAAAAAGGACTGGCGTTTCAACGATAAGGAAAATGTGTCTTGGACTTACCATTAGTCCATATTCCTTAAGTTGTAAAAATTCTTCTCTGAGACTTTGAACCTCCTCTTTGATGACGTTTTGTAGGTTTTGGAGGGACTCCAAGCGCTCGATCATTACGAACGAGTTCCCTGCAGGTAATAATAATAATAATAATAATAATAATAATAATAATAATAATAATAACTAGAGGTTATTAATTGCGACCATAACGGTCCCCAATTAGGGCCCCACGATCGCCAGTTCCTTGAAATGGCAGACTTGTGGCCATATCGCTTATCAGGTTTGTCTGAAATTTATCAACACAAACTACATGTATAAGGGACCAATCTTCAGAAAACACACACGATACCAAGGTCAAGACTAGATGTCAGACCACGCCCACTCCGCGATGTACCCCTGAACACCCACAGCCATCGGCATGCATATGTAGATAGGCTCTGTAGTCTAGAATCTTTCACCGAATGATGACAGAGCGGTCGTTGTGGTCTTTATCAGCCACAGGTTGTAGTGCTCGGTGTCATATAAAACTGAATAAAAATGCAATCGCTCTTAAACTTTGAGTGTTATTGAAAGGAAACCTTTTAAATCCAATTGTTTATTTTGATTCACATAAGAGTCATCGTTAAGACATGGAAAAACAATGCACTCATAAATAAAGGCAGACTATCTGACTTTACCGGCCCTCCACGTTACAGGCAAACTGTGTAATCAGAAATTTCACAGAAGGACTAAAATTTCCAGGCATTACGTGTAACTGGTTTTATTGCTCATTCATTTCACGGAATTCCTGGTTTCTGAATGGTATTTTTGTTACGGCTGAATCACAACACACAGTTTATTTTGTTTTTATTTTGCTGCCGTAACAATAATTGCTTCAAATACATTAAATACATTTAGCTTTATAGCACTTTCGCCTATTGGAACTATATACAATTAATTTGTACATAATTTGTATAAAGTAGGCAAATATGTATTCACTAAGTCACGCACACTTGTATATGCACTTCCAATATTTATAATGTTATGAAAAAGGATCCATTAAGTCAGACAGTAACAATTCTTCGGTATCTATACTATACCACATTTGGATTATAAAACTAGTTTAATTTTTTTGCTGCTGTGACAAAGATTTATCATCTAAAACTTAGCTTTAAAGCAAATGTACAATAATGTTTGTTGCCTCATATGCTTCAAGGAATTGTGGGTATATTATAACATGATATGTGGGTGGTCAAACGTGGAAAGGAAAACAACTTTTTTTTACATTGGGTTGTCTACCTAGGGATGATGTTAATCTGGATCGTCTAATATGTGGTCGTCTACCTGAGGTGGTCTCGGTGGGTTTAAAACAGACTCTGAATTGTACTCTTTCTAACAAAATATTATTATTATACCTTATTACAGTATGTATAATTGAGGTCATTGGATGATCCAACTATAGGGTGGTTTCGGGTGGTGTAAATCGCGTTTCCAAATTTCAACGAAATATGATTATTGTACTTTATTACAATATGAATCTTACGTAAAAATGATACGAATTAAAAAAAATAATCATAAAAATAAATATTTTAATTTTTCTCAAACAGTTCAGGATATGATTTTAGTCTATATGTGAAAATATCAATTTCAGATAAATTAAAAGAAAACCCATGTATATTGTGACTAGGTTGAGGTGTTCTGGGAAACAACCTTTAACATCCCAATCGTACTATAGCAAATATGTCTTGGAATCAAGACCATTTGACCCTTTGCATAATTTTCAAACAGATCTTCTCCAAATTGAAGTACATTGCCATCAACCATTTTCACCAAATAAACAAAGGAAAAAACTAGGACTGTAATCAAAAAGTGAAAAGTAATGGACAATACTCTGGCAAACTTTACCCCCACTTCCCCCTCCCAACTCTTAACAGCAGATGCCTATATTATTAGTGATGAGTAATTAATTTATTGAATGGTATAGGTGCATTATACTGGGCTGAACTTCAAGGGCTTAAAACAACAAGTGAACCCATATTTAATGCAGGAAAATGTGGGTTCAATGCCCAAAAGACGCTCAACTAGTGAATCCACATTTTTATTTTTCAGAAGTTCCATATTTCTGCCTGTGAACCCACATATTTATTTTGTGCAATATGACCTCATTTTTTGTATTTTTTGTCATTAACGTCGCGTAATACGTCCAGAAAAATAAGTCAAGAAGTTTTTTAACTGCATATTTCTAACTTATAAAATACATTTATATATAATTATAAAAGTATATGGTAGTAGCCTATTAGGCGTTTTATCACCTAAAAATGTGGGTTCCCTTCATGATCTATAGCTAATCAATGTATGTTTATGATGAACCGACATTTGGTATATTTGTCCATGACTTCGCCTACACGTATATCACGTCAAGAAAATTAAGTCAAGAAATTAACCTTATTTTTCCTTCATAACTTATACAACTGATAAAACATTAATATATTATTTACAGTAGGGTATAGTAGAAGCCTATATTAAGCATTGAACCCACAGGGTAGCACATGTATTATTATTTGTAATTTTAAATCAGTTTACTGTGCTTTACCCTGTTATTTATGTTTAAAATAGATCTTGAAAGTTATGAATTTTTTTCACGGTTGTGTTTAACGGTTAATTCCACATTTTCCTGGTTATTGGTATTTGGATATAGCAGATTTCGGCTATACCTTGGCCCGGTTATAAACGAATATATCATAAGCCTAGCCCTTCGCCAAAAATGTCGCTCGAGTTATAGTCCATCTCTGGACCCTTGTGTCCTATGTTAGGTCTAACATAGGACACAAGGGTCCAGAGATGGACTACTCGAGTTAATAACCAGCATGGGGAACCCCCTTGGCTTATTGTGGGAAAATGGAAAAACTCAGTTTTATTCGGGGATATAAATTCTTGATAACAGATTGTAAATTTGTAATAACCAATTAATAAAATAGGAATCATCTGGCATTTTACTTGTTTCTCAAATATGGAAGGCAATCTTTGGAGCATTAGTTCTGAAAATAACCAACATATAGGTCTATCTATATCAGTGAATACACACGAATTCCATGCAGGAGGGTAAGATTCAAGAAGGCTAATATAAAACACACACGCGCACGCACATATATTAATATTACAGATTGATTATACATAAAAAAAATTGCTATGCATTACCAAATTAAAATGTATATCTTGGAAGATATGAAATGGTGTTCATGATTGTATTTAACTATTGTAATTTCATTTTTGAGGTAATTTGCATGTAGGTTTTTTCTGCAGATTTACATTAGCCCGGAGATTTCCCGATGGTGGGAAGGTTTAAATTAAAATTAAAAACGAATATATAATGATAACCCTAGCCCTTTGTGATCTGCCACATTAAAACATTCAGAAAACGTTGAACTAACCAGTATCCTGGCCGTCTCCTGTCTGCTCCATGACTGCACCGTCTTTTTAAACGATTGTTTGCGCTAACACAGCCCTTCCGTGTTGCTTAGCGACGATGGTCGTGTCGACGTCAATTTCGTGACGTCAAACCACGCGCTTTTACATGAACCGTGTCAAAGGTCATTTGCCACTATAAAATTTGGACAATATTGGTTTCAGGACAGCAAAGGCAATAATAAAGCCCGTAGGAAACACTTTTACATGTCCTTCGCATCTGATGAAGATATCTTTAGGGCTACAAACATAATATATTACTCAGGGGAGGATACAGACTGTTATTGTGTGGGGGAGGGGGAAGGGGGAGGGGGGGGGGATGAGGTCATCACCCTAGTAAGAAAGTGTTCCGGGAGTTCTAGCAGACTTTAAACATGAATCCCACATAAAGAAGTAAAGCGAAGAAATGTAAGGGCGCTATACTTTTCGGTATTAAGTGTACTTTATTTCAAAACTTCGAGCCGGTTACATTAAAGGGTCTAAAAAATTAACAGACATCATGAAAATAAAACGACAGGATCTTAAACAAGCTTAAGCCTCCTTGCTGTGGCACGCATTTATCGGCCACAGTAAACCATGCTGTGAAAATAAATTCAGGAGAAAAACGTGCCATGGTCAAAGATGGGCAAACTTTAGGGTACTGATTTTATATTTATGCTAATAACTTTAAAAATTACAAAATTTGGTTCTAATTTTGGGTATATAATTTAATCTTAATTAAACAAAGTTATATACTAGGGGGAAAAATCTCTAGCATCAAAAATTTTCATGTTTAGTGAGTAAATATTTATTAAGTGTACTTTATTTCACAACTTCGAGCCGGTTACATTAAAGGGTCTAAAAAATAAACAGACATCATGAAAATAAAAAGACAGCATCTTAAACAAGCTGAAGCCCCCTTGCTGTGGCACGCATTTATCGGCCACAGTGAACCAATTTAACACAGCTGGATTCCACGTGATACCTTTACAGGAAGTCACTCTTATAACGCGTATCATGTTACATAGGCACAAGAAAAGAAGACAAACAATGCGGTGTAGCACAGGTATTTTATTCATTATGATTATCAGGCGTACCAAAGGTGAATGACCGAGAGAAAGAGTAAGCGCTCTGGTAAATAAGTAGTAGTCTTCTTTGAAATAAAGAGTGAAAAAAAAGAGTAAAATCTTCGCGCCAATTCCCCATTTTTCTATTACAAACTGAATAAGGATGTGTCTCACATACTTAGTGTAAGTATATATACCGTTCCAAAAGTCAGAACCATATACATTGCACATCCCCTTGAAAGAAGATAAGGGCATTTTCCACACAGTGTGGCACATGTTTGATATTTGCACAAACAAAAATTGAGAACTGTCCAATTCTTGTTGAAACTGGACTGTTACAGCATGAGAGAAATAATATATATCAATATTTTTTTCACTGAATTAAGAAAAATAGTGCTTAAAACATGGAAAAAAGAGTAATTAGCGTCATTTTCAGTAAACCATAAAAAAAGAGTGACTCTTTTTAAAAAGTGATTTGGCAGGCCTGGATTATACATTGGTTCATGCTGAATCTGGTTTTTACATATTCAAAACGTGTCATTGTTTAAACATCGTTGAACAAAGGTAGTGTTCTAATGCCATGAATTCCCTTCAAATGAGGTTATGTAAATGTGAACAAAATATATATTATCAGTTGCACAAAAACTGTTTAACACATATATGAAAAGTATAAAAAGTAAAATGAATCCAGAATCTATATATATGCCTAACACATGAAATAAAAGTGTAAATATATTATAACGGATCAACATAATTGCCATAAACTGACCCCTTACCTTACTTTTCAAAACAGTGTATAAAACAAACGTTTACTTAATTAGCCTACTGATTTACTTGGTTTAATCCTGAATGTTGATCAAATTCTGAACCTTGGTCAGAATTTAATACTGGACTTTGTAAAGTTTTCTATTCTTTTAAATAAACCATAACTTTCTATTACATAGATGCTGGAATCATTATTCATACAGTTTATAAAAAAAGGCCCAGCCATAATGTGAATGAAAATAATGTACTGTCAAAAAAAAAAAAACAAAAAAAAAACAAAACAAGGGACCCATGGGTCACTGTACTCAGCTAAAGTTGACCTTAAAGGTATAAATCTAAAATAATATCATATGGAGATAAAGTATAAGAGGAAGAGGTAATATAAGCCATGATTGGTTTATATGATTGTTTTTTTTTTGGATGAGCAAGAAATTGTTGCAAATAAAAGTTTGTGACCTAACCATGTTTTTCAGCAGTTTGTGAACAAATCTGTACTTTTACCATGATCATTAGTTGGCTTTTTGATTAACTGTTGACATTTCAGTAGTTTACACATTTGTTCAGTTGAATCTATTTTTTATCATATATATTATTAAATATGTATTTTTTTTATTTTATGAAATGTATACAATGGAAATATAACTAAAGTTCCCAGTCCACAAATGAAAGGACTTAGTGGTGGGGGGGGGGGGGGGGGGGTTGGAATGGTGGGAGTAACAACATATCTGTATTATAACATTGTATATACATAGAATTTCACTTAATTCAACAATGCTTATAGGATAAAAAAGTTCATTCATAATTACTAAATACTTAAAGGACAGACAGACTGGTAGACAAACAAAGCTGATAATATATGGTTTCAATTAATCCTTAATTTATTTATTATATAAATTTTTTTTAAAGTTTAACATCTGCAATAAGACACAACTGTATATATATAATTTGCTTTCAAATTTCAGACTTAAATAGCTTTATTCCAAATACATACAGCATATGAAAGTTATTTCACCAGTGCTTCTAGGAAAAATTTCATAATTAATATATATTTAATGATAACAGAGAGATGATGGACAGAGCTGATCACTTTATGTTCCATTCTCCTAGAACAAGAATATGTTTCAATTAGATCTTAATTTTTTCTAATCCTATTATTTTTTAATTAAATAAATTTTACACATTTGCAATGGGGGGGGGGGGGGTCGAGATGGTGGGATTAACAACACTTCTGCATATACATACAGGGCAAACAAAACCCGATCGAAAATAATGAACAAATGTTTGTATTACATCATTTTTTATCACATCAATTTATTTCTTTATAAGTTTATATTTCTATACATTTTCAATATAACATATATTATAAAAAGTTTATTCATAATTCGAAATTGCATCATCATAAATCTCAATCTTGTCAAATAACACCACATCACACATTCAAATGTTTATTTTTTACCACAAAAATAAATTTTCAAAACAATAAATATCTGAAGATAATACTTTATTCAGATTTCAAAATTTTAAATTGTGCCTTTATTCCATAATTTGCTTCATATTTTATAAATTTAACCATACTGATGGGTTAAAATATATTTATTAAAATCATTTAAAAGAAAATTGATTTCTTTAAAAATGCTACATTAACACAACATGACATCTTTTGGATTACCCCTTGAATTACTTTTTTCAAGGAAAGTTTTTGTATACTGAATCGGAAACAGCATTACAATTAAGGAGATACAGTGAAAACAATAACAATTACTGCATTACAATTGGTTGGTTGGGTTTGCAGGTGGGGCGGGGGGGGGGGGGGGGGTGATGATATAAAAATAACAGTACACCTGTCACAGCAGGGGATCTCCCCCAGTGACTATAACAAATCAGAAACCCTGGCATAGCTGACTTCCAGTGACCTGGAGTGGGGCCCTGCATCTGGACAAAGCAACTGACTACAATAGAGCCTCAAGAAAAAATTAAATAACTTGCCTAATTTTCAAGCTTTTACTTTCAATTTTCAGATTTACACAAATTAAATAATTATGTTTACATGCCGTGAAAAATAAATCAATAGTACTTGCAGGAAAAAAACGTGCCATGGTCAAAGTTGGGCAAAATTTAAGGTAATGAGTTTATTTTTATGCTAATAACTTTAATATTTACAAAATTCAGATCTAATTTTGGGTAAACAATTGAATCTTAATTAAACAAAGTTATATACTTAGGAAAATTATCTCTAAATTTCAAAATTGTTCATGTTAAGTGAGTTAATATTTTTCCTGTTTTTTTACAAAGGCCATTATGTTCGGGCCCATAACTTAAAGAAATTATACTTAACGGACTTAATTTCTGGTATGTATATAGGAAAAATATAGGAGATTACTTCTGGTAAATATTAAGAAAAACTGATACGTGGTTTTGATATTAGGCAGTCCTGAAGTGTATTAATAGGTTTTTAATGGAAATTTGAGGTTTTTCCTAAATTTCTCGAAGGAACGAAGTCATATTGACCCAATTTTCGGTATGGTAGGAGATTTTGGGGACATCTAACAGTATATAACAGAATTTTGGATTCATAGGTCTAATGGTTTCAAAACGTGCCACTCTAACGGATGGACAGATAGACAGCTAGACGGATGGACAGCCGGACGACGGACAATGGACCACGACTATAGCTCAGATGACTTATATTCAGCTGAACTAAAAACGGATATGGTCGAACTCATAGCATGCATGTTCTGTCCATTGGAGTGAATGAAGAATGAAACTTGTTAAAAGTGAAACATTAACGACTAATTTGTTCTCTTCAAATTATTTATTGATACCCAGAATCTCTACCTGGCTTGGTCTGCAGCGAACTACACTTGCATTTTAATTTAGAAACGTATGTTATTCAAATGCATATGCACATGCGGGGTCCCCAAAAGACTATGGCATGCAGATTCAATATGCATCCAATGACTTAGGACTCAATGAACAACATCAATAAATAAAAAAATATCCATACCGACATAAAAATAATACGATTTTAGTTGCGCAACTTCCAAACATGAGACACCTTTGTTCGATCTGGGGTTTTAAGTTTTTTATTCCCTTCCCGTTATGAACTGGCAGGTGATCAGACCAGCAGAGGGCCATGACAAAGCTGGTCTTATTTTAAACACCAGGACTAGGGGAGTATAACCAACACCTGCCTAATAGGCATTCTGGGCGACACAAGAGATACTGCATATATAGAACACGAAATAACAACACATCTAGCAGTACACATACCGCATATTATGTACTACTGCAAGATATATATATATATAATTACATAGTTAACTGCACGTGTATGATACATGCAAAATATTATATGCAACACTTGTAAGCATATCAATTAAAAAACAAAGATCCTCGGCGTGTACAAGATCCATATAAAAATGAACATGTTTATAACACAGTAGCCGATATTTATTGCTTAACAGAGTAAAGACATTTATTGTATGGTTATTAACATGTTATTTAGTAATGAATCTAACAGAAATCTTACATACATGTAGGTAAATCTCTGTTCATCATAAACATGTAAATAATACAGGTTGATGTAATATAAATATATGATATCCATTAAATTTTTATTGCATCAATAACATACTCTCATGGTACATGTAACTGCATATTTAACATGCAATGATGGATACAAGTATACATAATTAGAATATATGAACAAAATATGGCGAGATTCTGGCTGTTTTATCACCAGACCTTGGCATGATTCTCATTTACTGGGTGTTATATTTATATATATATGTATATATATATATATATATATATATATATATATATATATATATATATATATATATATATATTTGTGAGTGTGTGCTTTGTTCTCTGACCAATATTTCCTTATGTGCTCAAGAGGTGGCACCACCAGAGCTCCAAGGACCCACTGTCTTTCAAAACAATCTTAATGCTGCCAATCCTGAAATAAGTACACATATAACTGAGGGTATAGAGACAAGCCTTGTGAATATGGAAAAACTATGCCAGATCAATGAGCATAATCAGAACAACCAATACTGCTGTGTCTTGCATATATCTGAGACTGATGATGTAAGAGCAGGCAGTAAGTGGCTTAAAACAGTTATTTATAAAAATTAATAAAAAATCCAGAAATAGATCATATACTCAGTGTTTGTAATCTACTGTGTGACACACTAATGCTATACACATGTATATATAAATCAGAGTTGAATCCAAATGCAAAATGCATTTAAATTTTGTACATTTGCATTTAAAGGCAATGCTGATGTAGTGCATTTGCATTTACATCTGCACCTAAGAAACGCAATGAATGTAACATTTGAAGTACGAGTCCAATGTCAAATGCAAATTATTTGAAGAATTAAAAGCTACAGTGTTTGCGGAGTATTCTGACAAGTTCTGCAGCAACATGTTTAAATATACAGTTTATCACATGATATACTTTTTTTCTCAATTACTCAATATTTTCCTTTATAAGTTGACAGAGTTAATAAATAAATATAAATATAAACTTATTTATTTTACATGGATTGTACAAATAGTAATTATAACTAATCAAGGGACTCTCCATGGCTCAGATAGTGGCATTCAGTAGTCTGTAGGGGTGGAAGAAACCAGAGAACCCGGAGAAAACCATCGGCCTTGGACGGGCAACTACAACGCACTCTCATGGCCACACCGGGGATCGAACCCGGGTCGCCAGCGGAGAGAGCCAAGCGTTTTACCCCTTGACTGTTAATACTAATATCCCAATACCTGTACCTGTATACAAATCTTGTTAGACTTTTCTTTTATAAATCTTACCACTTCAGTTTGTCTTAATCACTCTAGTGTGTCAACAGTAATTCACATGTGTGATTTCTTTACTTGTATTTGTAGTAGCAAATTCTACAAAAAAACTATCAAGTTAGTGTAACAAAGTGCAGATACCTAACAAGAATAAAATTAATTGTGATTTAATACTGTTTTTATGCATATTTCTCTGAAATTGTTCAATATAATGTGAAATTGTATTTTATGTCACATTTTACCAAATTTTACAAATATCAATTAGTAAATATACAGACACAGGTGTATTTAAACTTAAAACATTTTCATTCAGATTTAAAAACCTTAAAATTGTGTATTTGAAATTAAAATATCTGAACACTTTTGCACACAAATACAATGACTAATAAAGCATTTGCCTTTGCATTGGGAAGCAACACAGCTGTTGCATTTGCATTTAAATGCATCAGACCACATTTGAACCAAACTCTGATGTCCGTTTCACAACTCACACACAATACTTTTAGTTTCTTGAATAAAACTTTGCAGTCACCATTAACAGGTCTTTTTAACAAATCATATCCTGAGAGCTGCGAGTTCTCACATAACACATCCAGATCTAAGACTCCTGTACAATGCATTAAGTAAAAAATTAATACTACATAAGCAAATGATACACGTTCCCATCACACAAAACTATCTTCCCTGATGCTTCGTAAAACTACACCTCCTGTTACACTAATGGAGAGCTCTCCAAACTTAAATGCATATTCTAATGAACATCTGTATATAATTGTTTTATATTAATTAATTTTTATAATTATTATTATTATTATTGCACATTCCCTAATACTCTAATTCACAGGTCTCAAATAATCTAAGTCACATGAAATTTTTTGATGAAGCTTAAGTCCTCCTCAGATTTCATAGTTTCGAAATTTTCGTAGGATGTCACTTTCATGGCTTCCTCTCCAGTCTGAGAGTGAAGAGAACTCTGACCCTGAAAACATAAACAATATACAGTTAAATATACACTAAACTACATTGGCAATAACAAAAAATTTATTTAATGATCGAGAAAAAAATTAAATGTTATCCAAAAAAAGAATGTGATCTGTGTTATATAAACTAAATCCATGGGTCCTGATGTTAAGTTAGATTGGTCTACATGGATATCTTTATTACATCACAGGATACAGAAATATGGGTTTACCTTTGACATTATAGTGTTTTTAAATGTCATTCCATAAGCTTTAAAAGAAGTTGGTCCTGTGACCTTGACTTTTGACAATGTGACTTCAAAAGTTGAAGCCTAGCTCAGCTGAGCAAAGAAGCTGGCCCAAGTGAAGCATAATTAGGCCTGCTTGGCCTCCACAATTGACCGCATTTGATGTATACAGTACATTTTTGCATGAAAAGGTCTTTTAAAACTTTGAAAAAAGTTACAGTTTTGATCAGTTGCTTTCAATTTTTACATTTTAAAAGACTAAATCATGATTCAACAGTTAGCATGGAATGTTTGGGATGGAAAGTATGGTTTAAAATGAGTCCAAGTGGCATTATAACATTGATCTTTGAGCTCAAAATCAACAGCATTCTTCCATTATTGGTAGGTAAGCCATATTTGAATGATGGAAGGTTTGTGATGAAAGGTTTGGCTTTAAATATATCAACAAACTTTCTAAAGAAGTGGGCCCTGTGACCAAGGGAGGAGTATTTGGGGATGAAAGGTGAGGGCAGCACTTCAAAAGATATGGGGTTCATGAATATCAGCAAATTAGAATTTGTAGTTAAAGGTCAAGGTCACCAGTTTTGGAACTTATCTAAGAACTTGTTTGAAAAAAAATAAAAATTAGCAATACTTTATGATTATGGTGTTCACAATAAACGAATAATCCTTAAATGCAACAAATCTGACACTGAAGATCAAGGACACCAGTTTTTGTATCTAAGAAGTTACTATCCATGAACTTTCATCATTCTGATTTTCATAACAATCCCTCCACCCATTATTAAGAAATGCAATGTTTTATTATATCATATTTTCATGAAATATAGAATTATTAAAGTTTAAGGCCATTCAATTACTGAAAGTCGTGACACACAAAGCTAAAAATGTCCCTGGGCAAACTTGAACATGCACCTGTTCATGACAATGGGAATTTAGAGTGAAATCAAACAGGTATTAGATACACTTCATGAACAAAATATCCACTTTATCCAGCACTGCAACATGAGTGAGGTAAACTATTATTTTCAATAAGTAACACAGATTGAAAGACAGATATCGACGGACGTGAAAACACTTTTTTCGTGTTAATATTACTTTACTGTTTGACACTGACAAATTCATATGAAACATCAAGATAATATTTTCAAGGTTAACAAACACTCCATTTTACAACCTGTCTTACATGAATATTCAAACATTTAAGTCTTAATAATTAGCTCCTTGAATTAACATCCTAATTACCATTTAAAGGCTGCCATACGCTATTTTACAAGAGTAAACTCCAGCTGTGTCTTACAGGTCTGAGATGTAAAAGTTTTTTTCAATTGACCAACCTACCTGTACCCTGTGAGGGGCCAGATGCTCGGTCTTGTGCTGCTATGTTGTCTAACATTGGTTCTTTTTTTGGTTCTGATGCCCAGTGCATCGACTAAAAAATGAAGCAGCAGCTTTAATATGGCTCAATGATCAATCACATGGAAACATGACTCTGTAATTAGAGTTTTCTGGGTGATGAAAACAGAGGAAGGAAATAGCTACACACACCATTTAGCTGTAGTCACTAGTGTGGGTAAATCTGTCATAAAAGACATTTATGCCATTCAACAGTTGTCATTCAACTCTGCTGTGGCCATGCCATGAAAATGACTTTTTTTGGTCTTGAACTGTACTTGATGGTGTAAACTGTGTTCAGGATGGGGACATTTTCTAAATCTTCCCATAAAGCCTGAGAAATATTATTTGGCATAATAGCTATGACAGTATCAGATCCAGTGGCTGATTACAAGGTATCATATACAGAGTGATCTATCATATTTGGTACAAAACTGTTTTTATGTGTGAAATAATAAACAGTTAATATGCCTGTCAGTTAATAAATAAGGGTGATACATACAGTGTGTATCTGCTGTCTCCGAGCCTGCCATTCCTTATACGGGATGGCTATCCCACTCTTCCTCCAGGCATCATACTGCTTCCTTTCTGCGGGGTCAGTTAATGTCTGTTTGGCTTCCTGAAGCCTAGCGAACCTCTCCGCTGCAAAACAAATGCACAGATTTCCCTAAAGTTCACAAATGCTGCCATTATAAAATTACCAAAATGTGCATTCTGGAAATGTCAATTTTTCAAATTTACAAATACTGGTTATAGCACAGTTGTAAAGTAAATTTCAAGTTATATAAATGATTTAATATTCAACCGATGGACTTCACTCAAACAACAAAGAAATAAACAGCATAAAATCTACCCCTTCCACAATTTACCTAATCAAATGCTAATTTTTATCTTGACTGTTACCTGCAGCAGAAGATATAACCATATGGCTTACCTGCTGTGGGGTCGTCCAGGTGTTTATCAGGGTGGCAGTAGAGGGCACGCAGTTTATATTCTGTTAGAATCTGTTCAGTCTGTAAAAGCAGCATCAAGAACACTATATAAAAGCAAGTGTCGTAATTTTATCAAACATATCTTTATAGTTGATAAAAAAAAAACAACAGGCTAACAGCTAAAAAAATGGAAAATTATTGATAATGTTCATAAAAGTGTGCAAAATAAAGATGGTTTAGCTATTGGTGTGTGTTTATGAAAGTACTGCCAAATTTAAATGCCCCCCCCCCAACTATACTCTGTTCGAATACCCCTGTCCACCTAATTTTCCCCTGATATATCTTCAAAATATAAATATATATATATATATATATATTTTTAAACAGCAAAAAGGATGGCATCCATTCAAGTGGCCAGATCTGTTTATCCATGCATGTAATGTAGGAGAAATGCCTGTGTAACATAACAAACGTATGAAGTATAAATACAACTGTGACGTCATTACAACAAATCATCAACTGTATGTAGCTGAAGACCATCACTCCATCAGCTTAGGTCGTCACAAGTATGTCACAAATATGTGGCAAGAGGGTACTACGCTCTTTACACAGCGCTTTACCTATAGGGCTACTTCCTATATCGTAAGGCGCTGTTTGTTATGACCTCGTATCCTGAATTGCAACACCAGAGGGGAGCACTGTATTTTTGTCCAATCAGATGAGACCTTGTGCTGGAAGACAAAGCCAAGCGAGGAATACACGGAGCCAATCATTTTAATTTCTTTTTGAGTGACAGCTCATCCCCCAGCGTAACCGTCTGAACAGGCCACAGGCTCAGAGAGAATTGCCCCTGACGTGGTTTGCTTAGGGCCTTGGGCACTTAGGATGCTCGGCCGGTAAGCTGTAATTCAAACGAAACATAACAATAAAGGCTGTGTGCACACCTCGCTGGCTGGTTTCAGTTTTGCAGACAACAAATACATGGCTAAGCTAACACAGTCATAATGTCATAATCGAATCGGTCGATGATGCGAGAATGCAGAGGGAGCAATTTAAATTCGACCGGAAACTCACCAAGCGGCGCTTGAAGCGCGGCAATGGGCGGAGCCAGGATGCCTGTCAAGTGTTTGTTTATTGGCATCTGATTGGCTGCTTGTCACATCGTTTATTTCAGTGGACAACAAACCACCATCTGGTGTCTAAATATATCATAAACGGTCAAAGCTGGCAGCGTGAAAATCAGTTGCTTCTTTGGAAGCGCAAGATTTCCGCTGCCTCGGGAGCGTAGAGGGTACATCTGTTCAGTCACATTTATATCTCTGAACTAATCATATAGAATCCATACATGGAAGAGCATTACTTTACTGTTAGGTAGTGGCCACATTTGTCAGGTTTGCCTGTGAGGTAAATAGGTAAGGTAAAGTGAAATATATATTATAAATTATCATGAAAAAAAAACAGGTGGACAGGGGTGGTGGTCTTGAACTGTACATTATTATAGACTAGTCTACAGTCACTGGGTCAGGTTTTGCTGTATATTTATTGATTTTACCTGGATTTATATCCGTTTTGGGTAGGTTCTAGCTAAATGTTCAAATTATTGTGCCTAGATTTGTACCAGTTCACAGTCCAATTGAATCCTAATAATCTCCATGTATCCTATAGATGGAGATATTTAATTGTTTTGGCCATTATTCATCTTCTTCTTTTTTTGTATTCTCATTATTCTGCCACTTTTTCCATCTGATTTCATTCATGTTTACACAGGATGTACCTAACCGTGGTCCAATTAATGTGACCAAGTTTCAGTGACCTTGACCTATTTTCCAAGGTCAAAGGGGTAAAAAGTGCAATTTTTTATTGTCAATGTCGATTATCTTCTAAAGTGTAAAGGGTACAGACAAATAGATGGAAAAAAACTTCAGTAATATCCAATTCAAAACATTCCTATATATAGGTGTACCTCTTTGAATTCACTCATGTGGAACTATATGAGGTAAGTGTCTCAGTTCTGGGCAGGATGGGATGGGGGGGGGGAGGGTAGGTGGAGATCCGTAACTGTCCGATGTCAGTTACAAGATGTCAAGTTATCTGCACCTATCCTTGTTTGTATTGATTTAGGTAACTAAACTGTCAATGATGTTTAGACTCAAGTCTCAAGAGAAAGGCTAAATTTAACCCAATCATAATACAAACCCAGGGGTGGATCCAGGATAAATTTAGGAAAAGGGTATAGGTCCAAGCCTTGAGTACTTATGAAAAACCCTAAAAAAAGGTCCACAGGTCCGAATAGAGGGGGTCCAGGCCGCAACAACTGGTCTGAAACCCTTAAAAAAAAAGGGTTGCCGCGGCTAGAAAGGGGGGGGGGGGGGTCCGGACCCCCTGGACCCTCCCCCTGGATCCGCTTCTGAAACCATACATACATCAAACGTTACTGTCATACAAACACAACTCACGGTAGACAGCTCATCACAGCCAAGTATGAAATAAAAGTCGTCTTCTTGTTTTTGTTCATACTGGAGGATGGCATCCATGTTTTCTTTCACGGACAATCTGCACAGCCTTCACAAGTGACTAAAACTTGTCCTCAACATTACCAAGGCTGAAATATTTATGTTTTTACTTCCCCGTCATCACGACAGAGGGCACCTAAAGCTGGGCACACACCCGGGGACCAGCACGAGAAATAATTCCTGTCACAAGTTGAGGGAGAATTCCACCCGGCCTGAGAACACTGTTAACAATTTATTACCACACTTTTTTTCCAGAAGCACAGGAATGGTATTTTAAAACTTAAAAACGAAGTTGGATATTCTTCAGTTTAGGCCTACCTAAAATGTGCTCGAAAAATTTATCAAACTGAGTTATAAAATGATAAAAAATGTGTATAAATTACAAATATATGTAAAATATACATAAAGGTAATGGTCTCTGAATAATAATAATAATAATAATAATAATAATAATAATATAGAGCTACCTGCATGGCGCAGAACAGCCGCTTTCGAGGGACGAAGAGATCGTACATATTTTATAGACTAATTAAATAAATAGTCACTTTGAACTATAACATCGCTGAAAATTAATCTGTCATTTATTCAACGACACTCGTCAGTGTTTTAATAAGACGTAGGCCTGTGTTTACTCCTATTAATGAAATAAAAACATGTTCGCTTTATTGAAGGGTATTTTTGGCAAAGATACCTATAGATGCCCTACCCCATGAATACTAATATCGGTATCATCCTTATCAGCCCTTTTAATCTAATTTTTCAAATGTGAATGTTCTAGTCATATCATAATACTATCCACACAGACAATTTTCACATGCCATCTACGGCAATTCTATATAACCAGCTTTTCAGGGCCATTTCTCATGCCATCTACGGTAATTTTTATGTTTCCAGTCTCTCAACCATTTCTGGTACGCACTATATTGTTTTCTATGACTCTAATTCATAAAACTAAATTCACGCAGCTTAGTATTGACGCTTGCTTGTCCAGGAATTCGCAGCTTCTGGATTGAGCCTTCAATCATATTCACTCTTCTTCCTTTTTATTACTTATATTGTTTATATATGAAATTTAATTCACAATTAAGAAGAATAAATTTAAAAAAATTATTTATGTGTCGAAATATAGGTTCGAATCACTACTTACAAATAATTAGACTTGTAAGCAGGCACAGCTCGCAAAATGTAGGATTTTCCTACGGATAAAATAAAACAACACAGCAAATTAAATTTAAAATCACCAAATGGCCGAAAGGTCTATTCGGATTTGGAATGTTGTTATTTCTTAGCCAAAACATGGCCATATTGCCAGCGTATAGGGGTATGCGCTTTACTTAAGATATGGAGGGTTGCGGGCTACTCAACTTCGCCGGTGCTTTTATATTTTCATCTCCTTACACGCGCAGACCCTGGCTACTAACTAAGTGACTTGCCGAAGAGCCAAAGGATGTGGTCTCCACCCTAGGCCCGCTACCCAGATAAGTACTTGGTTCTATGCCCACTCTAACCCATTGGGCTGCCTATGTATCATCCGGGTATTAATGGGCAAGTCCCATTATAGTACAGGAGGGGTGTATCTAATTAACGGTAAATGGAATATCCTACAGGATGACCAGATGCTAAATTGTTCAAAGTTATCAGAGAGCTTAGTTTGCGTTTACTTAAATTAACATACCGCGGAGGTACTTTCAAGTTACACTATTTGTGTAACCATTCACCATTTAGCAACAAATTGTGCCATTGCTTTCGCAATGCAGAAACAATGAATGAACTGAACCAAAATATTTCAACAGCATTTCTTCGAATTCTCCTCCAAACTCTCCAAACTGAGACCGAACTGCAAAAGCGAAACGACCATAAAGCACAGTAAACGACCATAAAACATAATTTATCTACAGGACATTATAACGAGAAGAACAGATAACTCTCTTTCCGAGTTTTATCATCTTTCAAGGCTTTTTGAGAGGTCTATAAGCCAAGAAATCTTACCCAGATCCTGCCAGTCATAAAACAGCATCCCTGTCTCCACTAAGCTGTAACAACATCTTTTCCTTGACAACATGAAAGTACCGTTTAAAACGTACTGACGGTGCTAAAAAGTCGTGAGCGTTATTAGGCTATGGTCTTTTGGTGTCATTTTCCATATAAAAAAGTAGGGTAGTATAACTACAAGGCGTGTCTGATTAACTTCCATGTTTCCTTTGAAATGTATTGCAGTCTTGATAGTATATAGAGAGTATTGGTCTAATTACAAATACAGGCGTGTTGTGTTTCTTTAGATTATTTTAAGTAGATATAATCCACGGAATTAGAAAATAAACTACAACCTTTCATTTAGACCTAAGAGCAAACAGTGTTAAAAGGTTCAAACTGGATCGAAATAGGACTGCTTCCTGTCACGGTGGATCTTAGGTATGTCCTCAGTAGCAGGCCTGTCGATTTCGACCAAAAGAAGTCTACCGCCACCGGTGGGGATGGGTCCAGGATTCTTGAAAGGGGGGATTCCAAGCCAGGGAGACAACCTGAAAAAAAAAGTTCTAAGCTCCTGAAAAGTGGAGGTTGAAGATCTAAAAAGTGGATTGAAACCCTTAAAAAGGTTGTACACTTGGAAAAGCACATAATTCTTGAGCTTTAAAACTTTAACGAATTTGGCTACCCGACTTCTTCCGTTTGATATACCCTTCCAGACGTCCCTTTGGCAGACTTGACTTGTGGGAACATTTGGTCGTAATGTTGCCTCACAAGCTGGCCATCTTCTGCAAGTACCTTGAAGGAAACGGCCAGTGCTCTCTCTTCCGCCGTCCATGGAATGCTGGAGGGACCATATTGAGAGTAATTTCTGAAATACACATGATCTCAAGGAGATTATTGAGGGCCTAAACTAAACTTATGAGATTTGTTGCAACTGAAATTTCCTGCTGGCATTTTTTGCACATGTGATCTAACTGAAGATAACAGTCTTTCGAAACCTGAAGTTATTGGCGCTTCATTAGCAGTTCACAAGGAGCTACACCAGCTTTCGCATGATTCGGTAGACAAATAATAAATAAACGAAACAACTTCTTCCCAAACCCTACTTCCATTTTCCCGTGCGGTCTTTGAAACGTTTCACAGCTCTTTCGTCGAGACCATTTGTAGCTAGATAATAAGGATCCGAAGTGACGAGCCGAATACTCTTACTGTTTAGAAATTCATGAAATTCAGAACTGATAAAGCAAGCAGCGTTGTCAGATACGATTTTGCCTGAAAGACTATGGACAAACTCCTGAGTTTAGCAATTGTAACATATGATGTGCTTTATCTTGTAGGAAATTTCTCAATCCACTTTGAATGAGCATCAACGACAACGAAAATGATCACTGACGAACTCTGCAAACGGCCTGCTCAAGGCCCTTGTCCATATTTGGCCACAATATGTATCCTCGTGCCAGGGGTTTCATTTTCACTATCCCTGAATGTTTGTCATGAAGTTCTTAAATGACTTTTTCACGGCCGTGGCGTGGAATCACAACGCTGCGACCCCACAAGACACAACCATTCGTAATCGACAGCTCCGTTTTCCTCCATAAAATGCGATTTTATTTCTTTTGCGTCACAATCCACATCACTCCAATCCTGAAGTATCATAGATCGAACACCAGAAAGCAGAGGATCTCTATCTGTCCATCTCCGAATATCAGAGATTGTAACATCATTGTGTAGGCCCAGGGTTCCAAAAGCATCACTTCTTCCTCAACACTGACAGATTGTACGTTTCCTTCCATAGGAAACCTTGACAAGCAGTCCGCATTGGGTGTTTTCGATCCATTCGAACCATTCGATAGCCAAAGGCAGATACGGTTACCGATCAAAGTATAATTCTGCCCGATTCCATTGCCTTAGGAGAACAGCCTGGTACTTCTGGTTGCATAAAAGCACATTTGTTTCTATTAAGTCCCAGACCAGCCTCTGAGGGTTTCAAGTTGTTTTTGGCTGGACTGTCCAGTGATTATTATTCCATCCAGATGAACAGCTCAATACGAAATTCCACGGATTTTTCTGTGGCTTTTGCCTTCATTCACTCTGATCATGTACCATGCACCGGCTGAACTAGAATAGCGTTCACTTGGGATTGGTTCGGTTGTAGGTACTTTCTTCATTTGTGTGACAGGAATTCGCAATTTCCATTGCCTCGGCAAAGGATAGGTCCAGGCCCTCTGTGGCTTCTAAGAGTTTCGACACAAATTTCAATGGACTTGTTTCGTGCATCCGTACATGCTGGTCAACAAGCATGTGATCGAGATCAGACCAATTTTACAGTGTCTGTAACCGCACTTTTAGTCGGACCTCGTTATCATAGATCTTCCTCACGATGGTCCTGAATTTCGACCTCTCTGCTCTCAGGTTTCTCTTACCATCGTAATGCTCGGTTGGTGCACATAAAAGCGGACCGAACTGTCTCGCTAGGAGAGCTTGCTTTTCTAGCGAAGCGGTTGGGACGCCGGACTTGTGCGCCACTGACCTGGGTTTCCCCTCATTAATTTGTCTTCATAACAACGAGGCAATCAAACGTCTGATACTGGGCCGCACTGTGTCCCTTATCAGGGTGCCAGTTTTTGCCACATCAGCAGACTTCGCGACTCTGAAGTAAGAATCTAACCTTTTATGGTAAGAATCTAAGTAGTTTTCCAGTTCCATAAAAATCCCGATTTTTATTAATCCCATTCTCGTCGCCATGTTTCATGTATCAAGAAAAGGAGCATGTAATATAGCAAAACATACACAACAGCATGAAACAGCAACAACAGGTTGACCTGAATACACGTTTAATTCATGCTTTTCATACCAACAGGCACCGTTTACAGCTTAGTTAATACACATTTCTTGCTACAGATATCGTTAGCTGGCGGTCCCAGGACACCACAGATGCAATTTTTCTCTCTTTTGAGTTAGAAATAAAGTCACAAAACGCTTGTTTGCTGATGTTATGTTTTCGCTCTCTCTTACAATTTAAGGACGAAATTCGGTTGTAATTAGCCCCAAGACCCATGTCCCGATTGGTTTACAGATACTACCTACGTCCCTGTATTTATAATTATACGAAGGGCTGTTAGAACCTGACTAACTAGCTCCGTCACATTCAAGAATGAACTGCGTTAGTCTGTGCTGCTGCGTTGCGAAACCAGGAGCTTCCGCCCGGCACTCTATTTCCAACAGATTATGCTGCGCTATGCAGATCCTACATTCCATATCTGGCTCTCTGCTAACAAAAAAAAAAAAAAAAGAAAAACAATAGACGCTTACCCTTATCTAATTATCGCAACTCGCAACAACTGACAATGCATATAGCTGCACGTTGTTACACAGAAGACTAACGTAATGGCTGCAGACCTAGTGACTGAACGGAGACTTACATACCAGAGTTACCACGATGGGTAATGCCAGAGTGAATGGTGACATTGTACTGGCTGGTCATGCATGATATCAGCTCAGCTTGATGGATTCTATATTTATTATTGCCAATACCCGAAATCGCTGATTCAGAAAAGGAATGTAATAACTCCACTATGTCTCGCGAGTCTTAGAATTTATCTCAAGATAATAAACTTTGATATGACAAATATTCACAGCAAAATTAAACATTGCCAGTTCTGGTATAGATAGTTTAAAAGAATATTGTAAGCTTTACCGTATACTGAATAACGAAAAATAGGATACATACAATACTTCCCAAGTAACCCACGTACTATATTCTCTGTTAATCACACATAAAACTTGGATAACTTGAGCGATTTGCGTGACGTTTTTCATGGGTTCTCGTGCGGCAGAATACGGCGATACACTGTCGTGTCGTTTGGCTTGTTCTAAGATGTAAAATCACCTCCTCAATACCAATTTATTCTTTTGACATGGGATGTTTTTCGCGTTTTAATCTCATGGCTTTTGTACATCTACCATGGATCTGTTCCTGGTTACCTTCTCACACACGGTTCTGTGTGTAATCTGGAATGGTTTTCCCTTTTGCTTCATGTTTTCAACATAATTTCATCACTAAACTTTGTCATCACTGACCCTCAGGGTTTCGTGTCCATTCAGCATGTTGTTGCGAAAGGGTCGTTGATCGTTTGTCTTTCTATCTCATCCACTAGCTCGAATATTTGTGGTAGTTTTGTTTTCAACGGATACCCGTTGAGTAGAGTGGTGGGTGCCACCCAAGTGTTTGCATGAGATGTAGTTCTATAGCTCCGTAGGAACTCTTATCACTTTAATTGCATGTGTTCAATTTGAACCCATATACAAACTTTGATTATGGCACGCATTAATATCTCCAATGTTAGATATGCTTCCGACCAGTATAACATAACGTTGCGACGTTGAAGTCCTGTGTGTTTTGCGTATACAGTTTTTGCTGTACTCTTTGGGATCTTTTCTTGTCTTTAAACATTAATCGGTAGAAGCCCATGCGGGGCAACGTGCCGAGGGACTGGACTGCTAGTTGAATGGCAAGCACTCAAGTACACTCCTGAGGCTATATATATATATATATATATATATATATATATATATATATATATATATATATATATTGGTAGTTCTCTTGGTGCTGTTTTCCCCTTGAAGGTCGTCGAACTGGACAATACTGCTTTCCTTTTTATAACTTTACAGAGTTTATAGTTTATCATTTGGCAGTTTGTAGAGATGGAACTTCCTGGAGATCTCACCGTTCATATGGTAGGATCTTTCAATTTGGATTCCTCCCCGTGTTCTCATAACATTGCACTTTTCGGGGAATAAATCCCTCTACGGTCTGCCTACTCTGTCTGTTTCATGTTATATCAGTCGGTCGTATTAGCACCGTAGACCTACATCAAACATAGGATCATGATTTATTATCTAAAAATAAAACTTGGATGATTTGTGTGATAATTTGTTCACGTGTTCCCACAGTTAATACCTGCACGTGTTTTTTTCCGTCTAAGGCATCACTATTAGCGCCCGGTGACGTAACGCCATGAAAAGTCTTGTGTAGAAATACTCGAGGTATAACTACATGAACAGCCTTGGGGAAAATCTTCGAGCTAGCTAGGTGACTTCATGAACAGTCCCTTAATTGTTGAGGCCTTCTAGGTAACATCAGGAACAGTCCTCTTGACATAAATCATACATAAATCATGAATCATAAATAATTGAAGAATTAAAATGGGACGACCTAAACCATGAGGCTATTAAAACATTAGGTATGTACTTTACATACAATAAAAAATTGCATGAGACTTTAAATTTTGGCAAAATTGAAAATAACTTTAAACAGTCTTGAATATATGGAAACAACGAACGCTTACAATATATGGAAGAAAAGAAATAGTTAATACATTGGCTGTTTCAAAGATATTATATGTTAGTAATAAGATAGATATACCAGAGAAACTTATACCTAGACTAAAACAGTTACTGACTGATTTTATATGGAATGGGAGGAGGCCCAAAATAAAATATTCAGTTCTTGTATCAAATTATGAAGAAGGTGGAATAAATTTGCTTGATATTCAGAGCAAAATAAAATCACAAAAAGTTAGTTGGATATTGCGGCTAATAAATGAGAGTAACTCAAAATGTAAAACGATACCGTAAAAATACATAAAATCAATAGGAGGACCAAATTTAATAAGATCTAATTTTGACATTAAATGCCTGCCAAAAAAATTACCTTTATTTTACAAAGAAGCCCTAAAAGTTTTGGCAGAAAACGTTAATGGGAATCCATTTGAAGCAGAACACGTGATAGTACAACCATTATGGCACAATCAATTCATTACAGTGAGAGGTCAGGGAATTTACAATAGAGAACTGTCAGAATTGGGGATTAGATTCATCGGGGATTTGGTTATAAGAACAGGAAGATTTAAAAAAACTCCATGAAGTGGTCAAAAGCGAAGGAGTATACAATAGACAATATTTAAAGTCTGGTGAAATCAATTCCAAAGAAATGGACACATTTGTTAGAAAGAGAAGGGGTAGGCCATGACACAGACTACCAAAAGCATGTCTTTACAATAGAAGGGTTAAAAGAATTAAACAAAATAAAGTCACGAGAAATTTATAAGGGCTTCGTAAATGATTTGAAAGAACTCTCATTGTCACAATGTAAATTTAAAAATAAGTATAAAGAGCTTAGTTGGACGGATATATGCGAATCTATATATAAAACCTCTATCGACACCTATTCTCGTCATTTCCAGTTTAAGATCATTCATAATTACCTTCCAGTTAACCAGATATTGTACAGATGGGGCCTCTCAGAAACCCGACTTTGTTCTTACTGTTTCTCAGAGCCAGAAACAATCACGCATATATTTTGTAGATATCATATTGTAATCACGCTATATTTAAACGTAAAAGACTGGGTACAAAAAAGCAGGTTTAGTGCTACCGGAGATATCAGAAGTCACTATATTATATGGTATATTTGAAAATTGAGGCAAAAAAAGTATAGTTAATCATATTTTAAATATTTTTAAACAATTGGTGTATAAATCACGGGAGAGCAAATTATTGTCCCTCAGTAGATTTAAGTCTTTATTATGAAATGTAGAGAAAAAAATTGAATACATAACAGCTTCCAGGAAATATAAATTAAGCCAACACAATATGAAATGGGAAGTGATAAAGAACAGTTGTACGAGACGGAAATTGATGAAACAAGTAGTAACAGAGAAATATAGATATAAATATGTATGTGTATTTATGGATATATATGTTTACTATGATATATGCATAAAAACCAAGATCAATGAGACTGATACAGCTCTTTTGTGTTGTGTTTGTATATGTTTTGAATTTGACTTGGAAATTTGTCATAATGTTTTCGAAAACGAGTTGGGGATGTACTTAAGTTGCATGGTGTTTGTGAAGTATCTATGTTTCGAAATGTCTAAAAAAAAAGACATATATCATACCCATCGTGAGCTTTTTAGTATACTTCCTAACATCACCTATACCAGGTGCGAGAAAAGTTCCGTTCCAACTCAGCATATTGGTAAATCCCTCTGCATGAATTTCTGGTCGGATGACTACGAGCATACCTCGCACAGGTTATTTGATGGTAGCCAACTTTTACGCGATACAGGAAATGACTTGTTACCATAGAGACAGATTAACATTTTGGTATTTGTGTCAACAAAATATTATTAAAATCTATTTAAGCCAGCGGTATATTAATCAACTGCTTTTAATTATTTTTTACTGAGATTTTTCTGCCATCTTCTAAAAGAATGCATGCAAATTTTAATCTGAATGGTATACGTATTCAAATTTCTCATGTCCATAGTTCACAGGGCGAAAATCGCATTTTTTCTATTTTTCTGCGATAATGAGACCTGTTTTTTTTTTCTTCTTTTATTTGCCTCAGATTTTTAGGATCTTTTTTCCTTTTGAAAATTTCATCACTGGCATACAAACATTTTTAATCAATACTTGTTTTCATTTTGCTACATATTGATACATAGTTCACAAAGATAACTCATTGTATAAAGAAATATAAAAGAAAATACATACAAAAAAAAAAGAAAAAATTAACTACTCAAATTTTTCCATTGGTTTAAATTGTTCCAATCATCATCATGCTGCTGAAGTCTACCATTTTTCTCAGCAACCTTAGGCTCCATACCTTCAACTTTCTTTAAATGCTTTGTATACACTCCCATTGATGGTACTTTTCCAGAATCTCGGAATTTTAAAAATTATAAAGGTATACATCAAAATTAGTACATCAATTACCTTTTTCCTTTCTGTACTCTTTGAACAACCTGAAAAGATTATATACGGGCAGAGTATTGGCAATTGTATACGTGCTGTCCTTGCCCAAGATACAATTTGACAATATAAAGATGATGTGACACGACATTCACAAAATAGATGAATTACAGTCTCTTTATCAGTTGCACAATAAGAACATCTGTCATGATCAATAACCTTCCATTTGAACAGCTTCTTATTCACAGTTAGTATATCATGCAGTGTTCTAAATTGGAACTGACGAATATACATATCAGAAGTTACATTGTGTACATGCAAAGCTGCATATCTCCAAGCAAACTCAGGATTAACAATTTTGGTCATAAGTTTTTCTTTATTTACTGGCTCAACAGTCTTTTTTTGTATAATATATTTATAAGTAAATTTAAAACCTGTTTTTGACAAGTCAATAATAGTATCTCTTAATGGCATTAACATGCCCTCCTCCAAGCTGAGAGAAGTATCGCTGCTTAGTAGCAATGATTTCCAGTTTGGAGGTACTGCATGTTGGACTGAAAACCAGTGGATAAAATATTTTTTATAGGCAACACTTGACGGATCTAAAATATCAGATAAATATTTTTTCCGTCCGTTGGCATGATAAAAATTGTGAACAAATTTTATTCCTAAATTATCCAGGTTCTTCAAGTAAACTGGTTTACGGTCAATTGGAATGTACTTATTGTTCCACACCTGTTGAAGCAAAATAGAATCGATATTAGTGGGTTCATATGAGCTAAATTTTTTCCATACTTTAAAACAATTACCGTAAAATTTAGAGACGTTTCTTTGAATGTTGCTGCAATCAAAATTCGAAACAATATTTTGCATGCCACCAATTCTCTTACAATAATTATCAGGTATGGCTGCAAACTTTGTATCTTTCAACGTTTTCATCCTCGTTATACAAGTAACCCTCTGAAATTCTAAAATACTTTCAATATCTGGTAAGTTAATGCCCCCGTTTTCCTGTTGACCTATAAGTACCTCATATTTAAGTTTTGGTTTCCTTCCATGCCATATAAAATCCACATGCAAATAACTTTTTATCTTCTTTATAAAGCCTAAGGGTGGATCCATCGTGTACATAATATATATAGTAACTTAGACGTTCCGAAAGTTTTCACAATTACATTTCTGCCGAATATTGTAAAGGCTCTTGGTTTCCTTCAATTGAATAATACTCTGATCTTATAAACCTTTTCAAAATTATACATGTTACAGAGATCCTGTCTATAGATATGAAAAATATATCCCAAGATGTTTTATTGCGTCTGTATGTAAATTTACCCATTTAAAACGGCTATTATACGGTAAGGAATTTTTTTTCTTCCCCAGCCATGCCGCTTCACATTTATTGTAATTACATATGTAATTTCTACAGAGGAACATACTTTAAATCTTTCTAAAACTGAACAAACCACTTCCATTGAATCGATATCCTTAAGAAAAAATGTTGTATCATCGGCAAATAAGCACTGTTTTATTTCAAAGTTACCAATATGGATGCCTTTAACAGCATGGGATTTTTTTATCAATATTGCCAAAACTTCAATTACGATTAAAAATAAATATGGAGCCAATGGGTCTCCCTGTCGGGTTCCCCTTTCTAGATCGAAATATCCCGTCGAATAACCGTTAATTAAATACGCAACTTTTCAAACCTTTATGCAATAGCTTGACCCAAAGAATAATGTTTTTTTTTTTCGAAAACCAAATTTATGTAGGACTCTAAATAGAAAACTATAATCTAAAGAATCAAATGCTGCTGCAAAATCTATTGCGAAAAGAATTGCCTGTTTATTTCCTAATAAGCAGTAATCAATGACATCACTTATAAGACGGGTTGTGTCTGATATTTTCCGACCTTTAATAAAGGCCGTTTGATCATCACCTATTATTTTTTGGCAGTACCGACTGAATACGTTTAACTAAAACTTTACTAAGGACTTAAACATCAACATTTACTAAACTAATTGGCCTCCATGAGGATATATATCTGTTATGTTTACCGGTTTTTTTTTTTTCCACAAGTGTGACCACTGCTTGCCGCTCGCTATTTGCAAGTGACCCTTTTATATGACATTTATTTAAACAGTTAACAAAATCATCTCCTAGTAAGTCAAAAAATTCTATATAAAAATCTTTAGGCAATCCATCGTTACCTGTATTTACATAAAGGCCTATGACTAAACCGTTATCCATAATTACATAGCAGGCCTACGTATCATAATATGCAAGCGAATATTTGTGGTAGGGGCCTAATATTATACAGCAACAGGTGCATATGTTAGGTTTGGAAAACATTTCATATTTTAAAAACATACATTTAGATCCAATCACATACTGTCAGCACTGTTGGGGGGGGGGGGGGGGGCACTGCATGATAACAAGTGTAAAATTGAAAACATACAGGCAATGCTGCATGCACGTGGGTATGACAGCTGATTCAGTTACCGGTACAGGAATCAGGGGTCGTTTGTTATGGTTATGACTCATCCGGGGATATCCCAAAAAATATGTACGGAGGGATCCCTCTCGTTTACCTGATAAAATGGCGGACTCCAGGGAAGCCACAACCTCGTTTCCTGTCAAGAGGAAGTACGATGATAGCGGGCATTTTGAGATTTCCAACCAACTTGAATCGAAAAGTGATACTGAGACCGAGAGTGAAAGAAAAAGAAAAAAACCGCTGGTGGACCCGGATGGCGGAAAGCCGCCATTATCACCCATGCGTGGGGTTCGGGGTGAGACACCTCTGTCCAAGCCTCTTTGCACTCATTTCTGTGTATCCCTGTAACTATTTCTGAGCTAGAAAGACTTTAGAGACACTGTCAGCTTAGTCCTTTGAATATTCACATTCTCCGAGGGAATCCGATTGAATGATGCACTGATGACGTAACAGATCTAACCACGTGTGTATATTTACACACATGAACACGTGTCTTTGTTGTCGTTTGCTTGTACTCAGTTGTAGGTCTGAAAAAGCTGGTGTCAACACATATCATTTTACTATATTACTATTTACCCGATCTGGTTTGTAATTTACTAGTGTACTTTTAGCTTAGATAATCAGTTTGCAATCATATTTCCAAATACAAGGACTGTAGCAATAGAATATCATTAAATGTTTTCCAGTCTACAAAAAAGGTTAAATTTTATTGACAACATTTAAATACTGTTTTGTCATTGATTGCACCAGTGTATCTGTAAGATAACAACTGGTGATTTTAAGTGGTGTTTATCTCTCCCTTTACTTTCTGATTTGTATCGTAAATAATGATAGGACAATTTTAATTTTTTTCTGACTATATTGCTGAGTACTTTTTCATGGTATAACTTTACAATATTCCTCAATATATAAGGACAGATAAATGAATACGAATATTTCACAGTATGCAGACATCTGAGGAGACCATTTTAGATATATAACTCATAAAAAGATTGGTTTAACATACACTCTTTTATACATTTCCATTTTGTTCATATGTATAACAGATACTATACTGGACCTATCCACCAGTTCTTTTGGAGAAAACTTTCTTAAAAGGTTCTGTTTTTCAGCAAATTCCTAGAACACTGCATATGGAATTGATGGCCTGATGTAGCAATTATGAATTTTAAAATAAATCACCAGTTTACATTTCACTACTTTCTGGACCCTTTACAATAATCTGACATATTAGTTGTCTATCTGAATGAATAGCCATCTTTGTTTTAGCTTACCATATTTTCTAGCGTGTTTACATGACATCATCCAGTCAGCAGCTGTTAGCCGAGGTTATTTATGCAATGGGGCTGATATGTTGTAAAATGTAGACTGATTTCTCATATTTTAAAATCATTCTTTTTCTTAAATAAGGTGAAAGGCAAAGGTATAAATTTACCTTTTTGAAAATTAGGCTTTTTTATCTTCTACTCTGCATTACAGCTATGTAGCTAATAAAATTTTCAAAGCAAAACACAAGTCTACATAAGGGGATGGAATGGACTACTGATGTTAGATTTTCAGTGAATCAAGAGTTAGTGCTACATCCTGGCTTGAACCACACATAGAAGTCTATCATCTTTCATTATCAGGATCCATATGGCACTGTTGTAAAAGATAATGCATTTTGACCAGTTATTTGGTATTCTTTAAAAGGAAAAATTTACTTTTTTGTTTATATTATCTTTTTGATATATTTCTATGTCAGGAGGGGACGTGATCAAGTCGGTGTCTGAAGACCAGGAGGAGAGCCGCCAACAAAACTGTCAACTTGCACACAAGGTTAATATTGTTTTTATAAATCAGTGAGTGTACCCAGTAACTTGATATTGTTCCAACCCTATCATCCCAATGTAATTAAAGTAGATAGGAAAGATATTCTCTCAAAGCAGGCATAGTCAATCACTTGTACAGAAGCATATGTTATTTTAATTCCCTTTCAGCAAATATAGCAACTTTAAAATCCATTACACAAATGCAGGCAGAAGCTACAAATATTCAGGATTGCAAATGCAGTTGAGCTTATTTAGTTCACAGATACCTCAACAGATGGCAGCATGAAAGTAAAGCATCCTATAAAGATGAGTGAAAGTTGTTCCAGGTGATATTTTAAGAGGAGTACAGTAACATCTAAAATTTCCCATTTTTGCTCAGCTGACTGAAAGTCAGTTGAGGTATAGAAATGGTGCCAACTGGTTGTCATTGAGCAGGGCACAAATTGTAACAACTGACCCTAGAACCCTGTTACTGATTATTCTGGGAGTTCTATAAAAGGACTCCTAGGAAACCTGGAATTAGGTCCCTGTGACCTATATCCTCTAAGCTATAGGCTCCCCTAAATAATTAAAAATTTGATATAAAACCTGCAGTAAAGTGATAATTTATGCATTAATTGCCCTGAATCTTGCCATGAATATTAACCGTGACTAGGGTTGTCTGTTCCCAAAAACTGGTGGGGCCACCTGTATTTTTTTCTAATTTTTATGATTTTTTTTCTGTTTTTGAGACCATCAAATGATGCAATTATGTCAGTTTCTCAACTGTGGTTTCATCTATTGTCCCTTAACCTGGTGTGTTAATTGGTTATTACTGGTTTCTTCAGTTCCTGAAGACTGGTGGTGCCACCTGAATTTTTTATGCATTTTTTTCCTTTATTTTGAGACTGCCAAATTATATTGATACTCTCAGATTTGCAAATGTGGTTTCATCTTGTGTCCTGAAACCTTGTGTGTTTTTAAGGCCCATGTTTGAATAATCAGATGCCCTATAGTAATCACCCTGTCCATCCGTCTGTCCAGTCATCTTTCTGCATGTCTGTCAAATTTGTTTCCTGATGATAACTTTACATTAGATTGATATATCAATTTCAAACTTGAATTATATATTGCCCACATATAAAACAAGAACTCTATTGATTTGGGGTCATGAAGTCAATGTTCAAGGTCACAGGACCCACTTATTTAGAAAGATTTTGGATGCATTTTAAGCCAACCTTTTCATCCCAAACCTTCCCTCTAGCACATCTAACTGATCTGCTAACGGGGGGAGAACCTAATAGATTTTGGGGTCACTAGGTCAAAGGTCAAGGTCTCAGGGGCCATCTGTCCACATATTTGTTTCCAGATGATAACTTCAGTTTGGGTAAACAGATTGCCTTCAAACTTGATCACAGAACCCACATTTAGAAAAAGCTCATAAACATATCCTTATAGACACATCCAGCTGAGCCTCGAGACCCATGGGTCCCTAGTTTATCTCAGCTGGCTTGTCATGCTTTTCATTTGCCTGAGATATAAACTTAGAATTGACTTGCTGAACATTATTGTTTCATTAACTTACAAACTGAATGAGTCAAGTTTTAATGCTTATGTGCTTTTCACGGTTTCCAGAGTAAACATTTTTATTAAATGTAATCATTTCTGTTGGTTAAGGCTGAAGGGGCTGGAGAGGATGACGGAGATGACAGCAGCAGCTGCAGCAGTGATCTGAGTGATCTGAGCGGCGTGTCCGGCATTAGCACTGACATTGCCAGCTGGAGGCCTGATGCAGGTTCATATACTTACCTAACAGATCTATTATCATCTTATGTTGAAATCAAGTAATAATAGCCAGATCGGGGGTCAATTTTATTCAGATTTTTCAATTCCAATTTTAAAATCCTAATTTCAATAAATTTACATAAGTTTGTTAGGGGAAACATTTAAATTTCAGTTCCAATATAAATTATATTAGTTCAATTCAATTTGTAATTTAGAAAAAAAACATGGCAATCTTTTTTTGACAAGACATCCATTGGAGGATGCCCTAATACACAAAATTCAGTATGTGGAATGGAACAGCATATCAGCTGGTTGCTTATTGTGTTAAGACTGTAAGTAATTAAGATTAAGAGAACATTGACCTTGTAGGTCCTATGTCATGGGTGCATAGGCAGATGCTGGAAGGTCGTGACCCACGGGTCATCCTGGGTCATTTAGTGCCACAAGTGGATGACCTTTTGGAGGAGATGGATGATTTCCAGATGTGGAAGATGATCATACAGATCCTGTCAGAGCCTCCACAGCGAGACAAGTTACAACACATCAACACCCTGGATGATGTCATCAGGCTGCTACACTCCTGTAGTAACATCATAGTTCTCACAGGGGCGGGTGTGAGTAATTCATCAATTCTATGAAAAAAGTCACAATAAACAAAGTCATAATATGGATAGGAGATAAAGTCATGGAAAAAAGTCACAAATCTATGTAGAAAACAAGGTCACAGGTTTGGGTAGGAAATAGGGTCATGGAATAAAGTCACAAACTTGGGTAGGAAATAAAGTCACTGGTTTGTGTAAGAATTGTAACTGTATTACCTGTGACATTTTTCCTGTGACTTTTTTCCAGTTACCACTTCATCACCTTTTTAAGGTGAAAATGTAGCAGATATTTCTGTGTGCAGCTTTACTACCAGCCATACACATACGTTTATGGTGTACTACCAGGTTACTACTTTCTGTCAGCTGACATGTCATAATATTACGCCTGACTGACTTTGGTTAATGGCTGTTGTTGCAGGTGTCTGTGTCCTGTGGTATTCCTGACTTTCGGTCTCGTGACGGTATTTACGCTCGGCTGGCGGTGGAGTATCCTGACCTTCCAGATCCTCAGGCCATGTTTGATATCCAATACTTCATCAACAATCAGAAGCCTTTCTTCAAATTTGCCAAGGTGATAACAAAACTCACCTTTGTTTTTAAAATAAATCAGGCAGCTATAAGTTTTAAATATCTGGTTTTAAAAAGTCTTAAGCCCTTTACCCTTGGATGATTTGCTGTGATGCAATATTTGTAGAATAGCAGTAGCTCATTTGCCAACTACCATATGACCAATAGTAATAGCATCATCAGCTAATTTTCCTTCTCATAAAAATGGGAGGGAGACTCTTTGCACCTGTCCCCAGTCTCCATTCACAAACAGTGGGTGACTGATTGGCTGTGCATATCAGCTTGTCTTCTTCCTTCACTAGACTGTGCCACCTGCAGTTCATGCAGGTAACTGTTTAATAAAAAATCAGATTGGGCTAGATATCACAATGTCTGATGGTATTTAAAAGAGACAATTTTAAAAGATTAAGAATCTTGATAATTTTTCTCTTATATTTGACCACTTGCATGAATGAACAACTTTTGTGAATATGAAATGGTTGAGTGTAAATGTATTTTGTGTTTCCATGTGTCAGCTACATCAGTCTATATGTTTGTGATCTTAAGGAAATTTACCCTGGTGAGTTCCGACCGTCACCGTCTCACCAATTCATTAAGCTGTTAGAGGACCATGGGAAGCTTCTTCGCAACTACACACAGAACATTGACACACTGGAAGAGGTCGCAGGCATCAAGAATGTCATTCACTGTCATGGTGGGTTCAATTTAGCTTGTGCCTTGTTTATCTTCATCCTTGCTGTTTAGATAACAAATCTTGGAACCTAAATAATAATTGACCTTGGTGGCACTTAACTGTAGGCATGCATCTCTTCTGTGGCCTGACCTATTTATATACGCCCGTAATATGACGGGAGTATTATGAAATACCCATTGTCTGTATGTTAACTTTTAGTGTTGCCGCGATAACTTACCTGGGCTTTGATGGATTTTCACAAAACTCACCATAACTACATACCAACAGATTAACTGACACAAGTTCGAATATGGGCAACATCCACACATATTTAATAAGGTCACAGGTCACTAGGCTACCTTGTGGCGTTGCCACTATAACTTATGAAGAATATGAAGGATTTTGATCAAACTCATCAGAAATGTTAATCAGTGAAATATCTAGCATTAGTTCGATTTCCAGCAAAATCCATGCATATTTAATGAGGTCAGAGTACACTGCACTTTGGAGGCACCTTGGTGACTAACCAAAAATCCTGTGGATTTTCCTGAAACTCATATTTAATAATAGAGTTTCTCAACTGAATTACCTTCTCATCAAAATTCATGCATATTTAATGAGATCAGAGATCACCAGATACATGACGGGCGTATTATGCACATTATCGTGTTCTTGTGGATGTTGAAATGTCAGGAGTGAAGCCAAGTGTGTCTGGGGGGGGGGGGGTATTTTCTCAAATATCTGACACAGTTTCCATCAATCAGAAACTCTGTATGGATGTCCTGTTGAGGAAAACTTGCAGTGTCATATTTGGAATGAAACCTAACTGGCCTTTAAGCACATAATAATAAAGGGTAATATGCCAGTTGATATAATTTTAATAGCTTTTGAGTATTTTGAGGTGTACATTTAAAGATATATAGCCAGAATATAAAAATGTCCCATTATACCCTGTACAAGAAATACTGGAGTAAACACAATATTATATAGAGCCTAATATATCAGTTTCTGGGTGATTAAATGCTTCTAAATAATCTATGACAATCACAAATAAAGATCTTATAGAGAAAAAAGAAGAATTAATGAACAGAATAAACAGGAATGTATAACTATGATAAGGGATGTTGTCTTTTTTCAGGATCTTTTGCGACTGCTACTTGTATGAGCTGCAGACATAAGATGGAAGCTGAGGACATCAAGGAGGATATCATGAACCAGGTAACAGTGTAGATATAATGAACCAGGTAACAGGTGTAGATATAGTTAACCAGGTAATAGGTGTAGATATTATGAACCAGGTAATGGGGAAGATATTATCAACCAGGTAACAGGGGTAGATATTATCATCTAGGTAACAGGTGTAGATATTATCAACCAGGTAACAGGGGTAGATATTATCAACCAGGTAACAGGTGTAGATATTATCATCCAGGTAACAGGTGTAGATATTATCAACCAGGTAACAGGGGTAGATATTATGAACCTGGTAACCAGGGTAGATATTATGAACCTGGTAACAGGTGTTGATATTATGAAACAGGTAACAGGGCTACTGGTTGTCCTTACATCCTTTGTTTTGTGGCACGTTGCTGAGGGGGTTTTATGACACTGACATTATCTATACTCCACCCCACCTATGTCCACTTTCTTTTTCACATTTAATTTTGCTGATGTTTTTTCACACAGAACTGGAAAAGATGCCAGTTTAGTGTTTTGAAATGAAAAATATGACACACCTGGTATGGATTTCCAATAATTAATTTAAATGAAATAATGTCAGGTGAGGGAACAGTCTACCTTTTATTTACAAGATGGACCTGGCATATGGTAGACAGTGTTTTTATTTATGTTGATGACATAACAATGTTTTCATCAGGAATGTTTCAACACTGGTGATTGATAGGCTATGTTCAAATGAACTGATGCTTATAAATTTGAATCTATGTGCTTCAGTTATAAAAATTTTGCTCTGCAAAACAGTAACAACAGTAGGTCATACCAATAAAGGAAAAAGATACCAAAATGTATTTAATTTATGCTAAATGTAGTCCAAACCTTTTCTCCTCACCAAGTGAAAGTTGAAAAAAGTAAGATAACTATAAACAGATGCACCAGGGGGTGAAATGGATAGAAGAAGCAGTATCAAATGAGGAGAGTTTGAACAATTCAGTGTTATATTTTGATAACTTAACTGTAATTATTGATAGTATAAGTTGACAAAATCATTGTAGCTTGATTTAAAATGCTGTATTTTATTCATTTAAATTTCAGCCACTTGGTATTTAATAAAAAATCATTCAGTCTGTTGTATGCTTAATTGATGATTGTTGTCTTCAGATTGCTTTCAGCCTCTCTCTCTTTTAGTTTTTTTTCACAGTGTTTGCTTTCATGATTAATTGGTGTTTTATGTTATACATTTCCCTTCAGGTTATTCCAAAGTGTCCTAAATGTGCACCTGACGAGGACATGGCCATCATGAAACCGGACATTGTGTTCTTCGGAGAAAGTTTACCACCCGAGTTTCATGATAAAATGGACCAGGATAAAGACCGATGTGATCTCCTCATAGTCATTGGTTCATCTCTCAAAGTACGACCAGTGGCCCTGATTCCTAGTAAGTTACATGCCTCTGGATTTTGTGTTTGCAGCAAATATTGAATGCATTGTTTCATTGGGATAGCTGGTGACTTAAATGTAATTCTGACTTTTTGAGTTTTCTTATACCTTGCATTCTATTTGTCGTCTGAACTAGTGCTGTTTCACATAATGGAAAGTGTATGGGGGCTTCTACATCACCCTTGACCTTTGCTTATTAAATGTTGTGAAGCCAATACAAAACTAGAATACGGGTAGTCAACAAGCTACTACGTGTATCCACCAAAGTCAGATTAGGACAGGTAAAGTGAGGCATTTTTGTGTATAATAAAGTGCTATGTGAGATCCAAACACTTAAAAAAGTTCAGGAAGATATGTCAAACCAGTCTGAAGATATTAGCATGAATATCTGCAGCATGAACTTGAATGTAGGTGGCACCTCCTGTCAAAAAATCAAGAAAGCTATCCAGGATGTATGCGCATGCCAAATTTCTGGTGAATAAGTCAAACCACTGCCAAGATGTGAGTGATTTTATCCCAAGTCAAACGAAGAGATTGATGCTGTGCATAAATAGTTGCAGGTGGCACCACCAATTTCTTGTATGATAAAGAGATATGTGAGATTTAAACACGTGCAAAGTTTCAGGAAGATACGTCAAACCAGTCCAGACATATAGGCATGGATGTCTGCAGCTTGAACGTGAAAGTAGGTGGTGCCACCTGTCATAGAATCAAGAAAGCTATCCATGCAGGATGTATACACATGCCAAATTTCAGGTGAATTAGTCAAACCACTGCAAAGATACATGTGATTTTAACCCAAGGCAGACAAACAGGTGGACGCTGTGCAAAAATGGTTGCAGGTGGCGCCACCATTTTCATGTATGTTATAAAGCTAAGGGCTACATTTGTGCAAAATTTTTTTTCTGATTGGTCAAACGAGTCCAAAGATATGTGGGTTAAAACAGACATACAGATGGTCACACTGGAGAGAGGAAAGGTCAGAGGTCAACGCTGAATGGTTAGGAACGAGTTCACATGTGACCTGTTCATTGGTGTAAG
Source organism: Sipunculus nudus (assembly GCA_026874595.1). Lineage (NCBI taxonomy): Eukaryota > Metazoa > Annelida > Sipuncula > Golfingiida > Sipunculidae > Sipunculus > Sipunculus nudus. The sequence goes on from CM049307.1 coordinate 64,331,527, forward strand.
TTTCGGAAAAATTGGTCCAGTAGTCTCAGAGGAGTTATTCGGAAACGAATACTGCAGTGGAGGCGGAACCCGGTCAAAAACATAGTATCCACAAAACTTTGTTTTGGCAGATACAATAAAGTGGAACCTGTCTGAAAGACCACCTGTTTAATAAAACCACCTGATATGACCACCTGTCTTATTAGACCACCCTTGAACTGAAAGCATTCACACTGGTCATAATTGACCGGTCTTATAAGACCACCTGTGAATTAAGACCACTTTTGGCCAGTCTCACAGGTTTTCTGGTTAAACAGGTTTCACTGTATTCATTTCCAAGTATTAATTTTGGTAAATGCTCTTTGGGAGTACATTATGTGACTGTTTGAGAAAAAAGTTTTAAATGACATTATACACTCTGCTCTTTACACAGCGCTTTACCTATAGGCCAACTACCTATATCGTAAGCACTGTTATGACCGTGTATCCTGAATCTCTACACCAGTGGGGAGCACTGGTCAAATTAGATGAGACCCTGTGCTGGAAGACAAAACGGTGTACCAGCCAAGCAAGGAATACACGGAGCTAATGTTGTTCATTTTGTTTTGAGTGACAGCTCATCGCCCCCGCAGGCAATTGAAGAGGCCACAGGCTCAGAGAAAATGGCCCCACACATGGTTTCTGGGCGGAGCCTGATGCCTGTCGAGTGTTTGTTGACTGGCATTTGGTTGGCTGCTAGTCACATCAGCAGTTTTTTCAGCAGACAGGCCACCTGGTGTTTAAGTTCATCATAAACAGTCAAAGCAGGCAGTGGGAAAATCAGTAGCTTCTTTAGAAGCACAAGATTTCCAATTAAACACACACCGCTCAGTACTTCATGTGTCCCTTCAAAATTCCATTGAAGGCATAGAAAGACCAGGGAATGTCAGGCTTGGTCCATATAATTAGCTGTTTCTGAAATGCTGGTATATTTACATAATGTGAGCAAGTAGGTCCAAGAACTTGTAAGCAGCCTGTACTTGAATGGTGTTAAACTACAGATTATTCTGTGTTAAGAGTTCATAATGAGATCCGGAAAGAGTCCAGGAATTTATGTTTGAGTGCTTATGTAAATATAATCTTGGTGCTGCAGAGTAGCACAAGCTAAAAAAGTGAATTTTTTATTTAAATAAGTATTTTTTAACGTTGACAGTAGTTACCTATTTGCTACTTTCTCAAAAGATGTATTTGCATTCACATTTTTTATTTTAATTCAGAAATTGAGAAGAATGCACAACCTTGCATTGTGAAAATCTTTTAAACTTATAACACTTTAGAGCATTTTACATGTTCAGAGGTGTTGACCCAATTTCAATATAGTGCTGCCACCTAGAGGTATAAATTTGTAATATTTTGGGTTTTATTACTGGTAAAGTGTCAGATCAGTGAATGGTTTAATAAACTTGTAATTTTTATGATGTTATTTATTTTCAGATTCCTTGCCATCTGACATACCACAGATACTGATTAATCGGGAAACTTTAAAGCACCTTAACTTTGATGTGGAACTGCTGGGGGATTGTGATGTCATTGTGAATGAACTGTGTCACAAACTGGGTGAAAGCTGGCAGACAGGCTGCACCAGCTCCCAAGCAGCAACAGAGATTTCTAGGGATGAACTGCCCACTCCACCAATGTCTCCTCTTCCACAAACCACACCAGAACAGAGCATTACCAGCATCTCAGGGCAGCTGTCTGCTGGCTTTACAGCGCCTAGCCAACCCACAGTGTCTCCAGAAAACATATCAGTATCAATGCAGCACACATTGCAGCAGACATCGCAGCATCATTCATCTTCCGCAGCAGCAGTAGAAGCATCACAGCCGGTACCTGGGACCAGCGGCTGTGTCAGTCTTGAGCAGCAGCGGCAGGACTGGACCCAGTCACAAAAGATGCTGACAGGTCCAGATATTTATTCCAATGGTCAATGCAAAACAGTTTCTTCAACAACAGCAGCTCAAGGCACAGCAGACTCAGTGGCAGCAGGTCAGGAACAGTCTGTACACCATAGTAGTCAGACAACAAACCCCAGGTCACAGGCAGCTTTACAGAGAGATTCTGTAACCCACCCGGTTACAGACACACCAAATGGTGAAAAACTTAACAGTACCGTTGTCCCAGGGAGTGATGATGCTGTAGCAGGTAGGAGTTGGGCCAGGACCACCATGGTCTCATCAAGTAGCTCATATACGGCTGGTGATGGTGTATCAGGCTGTACAAGGGATAAGACTGGTCTGTGTAGAGTAAATGGTGTCACCAGCACATCTGATATGTTGGCAGATCCAGCATCCAGTGTCCATATGGGTCATGATGTACACAGCCCTGAAACAGCACACGCAGCAGCAGACAGAGTCCACATGGGTCATGATGCAGCTCATCAGGGTGGTCATCACACTGCTGATAAAGAGGCACACGGCCCTGAAACAGCACACACAGCAGCAGACAGAGTCCACACGTGTCATGATGCAGCTCAGCAGGGTGGTCATCACACTGCAGATAAAGGGGCACACAGCCCTGAAACAGCTCACACAGCAGCAGACAGTGCCACTTACCATACCAACAGTCCAGAGAACACTTCTGGGAAACAACTGTCTTTCCAAACAGATGCACAAGTCACACCGAGGTTTAATCTGGCTACTGCTCTTCCAGGTTTGTATATTTGTAATATGATTCTGGATGTCTGTAGGATTGTCCTTTATGAATGGTTTCCTGGACAGCCCACAACACTCATTTCCCACTACCACATACCCAACTTACTCTTCTGATGGTTTTAGGATCCATTCTGCTTAAATTCTTGCTCTTTATGACAAACTATAAAAAAGTACTTGTCTCCAGCATTCACTACTTATCACCCTTCTGTTTAAATCAGTTTGGCTCAGTCAGAACAAAGGGGTTTTTTTTTTTGACTGATTGTAAAATCTGATGTGTTGTGAATGTATTGCAGGCATCTTACCTCCACAGGTCAGGGCACTCGGTGAACTTTCCCAGGCTCTGCATGCCACACTTGGGCCACATCTTAAGGCTCTCGGAACAACAAACCTGGCACCCTTCACTGCTTGTCCCAGAGGAACTGGCCCCACTCATTGGAAAAGCTATTTGACAGAAAATGCAAAACCTTACTCATAAAGTTCTACAGTCTTACAGAAGACCACTAGGCATATGATGTGATTGCCTGCCACCAAGAAAGATCCCTACACTGAGAATGTTACCACATACAAAACAAAGGGCTTTGTTTTTGGCTGATGTACAACTGGCATATGTAAAGTTACAAACTCTGAAGTACATGTACTTTATACTGGTACTACACCTTTCCAGCGCACTATTCACGCTGTCTGTGATGCTCCATCAGTTTCATTATTGACCAGATACCTCACTTACTCACATTGAACATGCATCACATTTACCTCAAGACAATGTAAAGAGTGCATGGACAGCAGGTGACTGACAATCAACTGAACCTTTATTCTGCTACTACTTTTTTACATTACATTATTGACAAAATCATGCCTATTGATACTCTACAGACAACTGTGCACTGACAAATACAAATACGTTTACTCCATGTAAAATCTAAATAGCTCACAAACTGACCCTACTTTACTAGAGCATATGTAAAGTTCACACTGGTTGAGGATGTTAAGACTGAAGACTGGTGGTGCCACCTGTATTTTTACTATGTTCAACTTATTTTTTCCTCTATTTCTGAGACTGCTAAATAACGTCAATGCTATCAGTTCCTCACTGTGGTTTCATCCAGTGTCCTACAACATGGTGTGTTTATTATACAATGAAGCATGTGTAGGATATCTTGTGAATGTGATAACTTTTGAACCACTGCATGTTTCCCTGAAACTTGAAACAAATTTCTACCAAAATCTCTTCAGAGTTCCTGGTGACCTTCAAGATCAAATCGGCAAAAATGTAAAGTTTTGTGAACTCAATAACTTTTGAAGTACTTCATATTTTGTCCTAAAATTTGACACACAAGTTTCTACCAAGTTCTTAGATGAGATTGAAAAAGAAGACCATGGTGAGGATCTTCAAGTTCAAATCAGCTGAATTATCATGATAACTGTGGAAGTATGGTGTATATTTTCCCCTCAAATTTGACACTTAAGTTGTTTCAAACAAGATCTTTGATGATTTCTAAAACTAGTGACCTTGACCTCAATCTTCAATTTCAAATCTGCAGAATTTTAGGATTGTTATAACCCCTATTAAACTTTTGAAGTACTGCATAATTTTTCTTCAAATTTGCCATACCAGTTGTTTCTGCCATGTTCTTAGTTATTAAACTTGTGACCTTGACCTTATTTTTCATGATTGGATTCAGTCTTCACATATGTGTGACCCATCCCTTAAGAATGAACCCTACTGACTTTGGTGTCAGATGGTCAGAGGTCAAGACCACATCTGAAGTTTATCTCAATATACTTTTCAGACAATAAAATTCCTGTTGTGAATGTTAGCCTATGGTGTTGTTCTAGTCAGCTGACCATCATGACCCATGGGTCACTTGTTACTATTTACATCATGTCAATGTAGATTTTCAGGTAATTTTTCTCTGATTTTTCAGATGGGAAATACTTGTTCCTGCCGCCAAATCGCTACGTATTCAAAGGTGCAGAAGTGTATGAGTCCTTCGAGAAAGACAGAGCTGACACACCAGTGCCACATGATATGGAGATGGTGTGCATGTTCAATCCTGATGACATGATGCATTCTTCCCAAAGGTCACCAGGTCATAGTTCAGAGGTCACATTGGACACCCAAGGCCACAGTAATGAACCTGAATCCCATATGGGAACTAATATGGGAAAATCTACATTGTGTAACAATAGCATATCTTCAGATAGTACCATTGCCAATGAATGGAACTCATTGTATTCCTATCCTTGTCCTACACACAGACATAACCAAAAAGTGTCTTCCTGCGTCTTTTCTGGCAGTACAGACCAAGCAGAATCAGAAGTCAGTGGATCACTACCTCATCAAGGCCAGCAAAAAGACTCTGTTGAAAATGATGGTATAATTACTGCTGGTCAGGACAGTCATGTCAATACTTCCAGGTCACCTGTATCTACAAGCAAACAGTCTCCTGAGGATAACTCAAAAGTTCAGACTGGCTGTACGTTCCAAGCTCCGTGATGCTGAAACAGGCCAGATTCATCTGATATCAGGATTCACCAGATAATAATAATGTTATCACTAAAGGGTTCCATTTTTAAGACTTCATCAGAAAATATCAAAATAAACTGCTAGAGGAAAATAATTATGAAAAATTATGTATCATTTCAATATGTATATTGATCCTATAAATCTATATTCTTTTGACTCTGTGTTTCGGTTTCACTGCTGTGTAGCCAAATAGTAGGTACTTTCTATTAGTGTAACTGTGTCATATTGAAAGGCTGATTTACTCTCCATCTCTGGTGTCTTATTGTGTGAATCCCCCCCCCCCCCCCTTCTAATCAGCCGAAATGGTATATAGCACGCAAATGTTACGTCAGGGTATATAAATGTGCTGCTAATAGTCTGATTCAGTAGGGCTACCTGCGTGGATGTTTGTACCATCTTAGCTGAAATTGTGGAGGGTAGTGGGACGTGTTCTTTAGCTCAGCTGATTATAAATCATCTGAGCTATAGTTATGGTCCATTGTCCGTTTTCCGTCTGTCCATTAGACTGGCACGTTTTTAAACCATCAGACCTACGAATCCAAAATTCAGCATACTGTTAGATGTCCCAAAAATCTCCTACCAAACCGAAAACTGGGTCCATGTGACTTCCTTCCTTTGAGAAATTAAGGAAAAACCTTTATTTTCCATTAAAACCTGTTATTTACCATAAATGTTTTCCTATTTATTTGCCATGTACATACCAGAAATTAAGTCAGTATTACATAATTTGTAAAAATTATGGGCCCACAGATAATGCACTTTGTAAAGAACTTGCTCAACATGATAAATGTTCAGCCGAGCAGTGACCCATGGGTCCCTTGTTTATCAACGCACAAACAGAATATATAACAATTTTGGCTTGTATATTGTGCAGTTTAGGCTTTTTGGCGCGAGTTAAATTTATAGTGGGATCGTAAGTTATGAGCTGTGCGGTTCATGGTCACGAGTGACTGTCTTTCACACTTTCAGTAGCCTACTTTTGTTTGGTTTGCACAGTCGTTGTTGCTCCCTGCCACAGGTACGACATCTGGTAGACAAAGAAACAACTATACTAATTGAATGTTTCTCTGAATCCATGACTGCGCTTCACAACCTTTAGTGCAATTAATGACACCATGAATAGCTATCTTTGAGCGTGTTTATGTCATTTTCACATGAGTGAATTCAGCCACTATAGGTTTTCCTTTAAATCTATTAATGAAATTATGAATCAGGGGAAACAGTTACCATCCATCTGTATTATCTGTCCATATATCATCTTCTGACTTATAAAATCTGTGTGCAGTGCATCATTTTAATTAGAAACAAACAATTAAGCCTTAATATATAGGTTTTATAAACAAGGTATACAAGAATTATGTCTGTAGAACCACACTTCTTGCCTTTACCTACAATCCAGAAAAAAATGATATTGCGAATGAAAGTAACAAATGTAAAAATAGCCCTTCATTTAAGTTACAAGGCAACACTTAGGAACGATTCTGATTCGTTGCCAATTCATACACCCTGGTGCCCAAACAGTTATAACTTAAGGGCTAGCTCTTCCAACTCTGCGCACACGCTTTCAGACCCCTAACTCTCATTCAAGCTGAGCTACAATAATTTATGTTTATCTGTCGTCTGGTTACAGTTTTAGCAGAACAAAAAAAGTGATGGCAAATAGGAATATACAGCTCAAAGTTTAGTCAAACAACAAATTACTGTAGTCATTACAGTTGCTCAGCTGTTGTTCCATCTGGTGTTGTGAGACCTCGTATGTTCATTGATCATGGAGAGTTTTATCGGTTGCTGAAGACTGGTGGCACCACCTGTATTTTTGGCTCAGCTGACTGAACCAGTCCTCCCATCTACCAATATTTCAGGCCGACCTTTTGCCGGTCGAGAAAATCGATAGATGTGAGGGTGCTGCCGAACTGATTTTTAGCTCAGCTGACTGTAAGTCATCTGAGCTATAGCGATCACTCTTTGTCCGTCGTCCGTCTAGCTGTCCGTCTGTCCGTCCGTAAACCAGGCACAAATCGTAACCACTGGACCTAGAATCTTGTAACTTGACATTCTGAGAGGTCCATGAAAAATCTCCTTGGAAACTAGAAATTAGGTCTCTGTTACCCATATCCTTCGAGCTATGGGGCCCCAAAGTACCCCCCAGAATAGTAAAAAAATTCATACAAAAACTTCGATATCTCATTAACTACATCACTGATGGTCATGTTTTTGGCAAACATATTGTTCATGAGATGTTCCATCAGTTCCTGCAGACTGGTGACGCCACCTGTATTTTTTTATTTTTTATTACGATTTTTTTTCTCTATTTTTGAGACCTTTAAAAAATGTGAACATCTGTTAACAGGGCAGAAATCGTAAAGACTGGACCTAGAATCTTCATTCTTGACACATTGAGAGACCTATGAAAAGTCTCTATGGAAACCTGAAATCTGTCAACAGGGTACAAATTGTAACAACTGGACCTAGAATCTTCATTCTTGTTATGCAAGGAGGCCCATGAAAAGTGTCTGTGGAAACCTGAAATTAATTCTCTGTTTCCCATATCCTTCAAGCTATAGGACTCCGAAGTGTCCCTCAGAATAATGGAAAATTTGATACAAAAGCTGAAGTATCTGAACAACTAATGCAGAGATCACCATGATTCTTTGCATGGATATTGAATATGGAGTGTTTCATCAGTTTCTGCAGACTGGTGGTGCCACCTATATTTTATTCAATTTTTCGAATTTGTTTCTCTATTTTTGAGACCTTTAAGGATGCTGTCATCTGTTAACAGGGCACATATTGTAACAAGTGGAACTAGAATCTTCATTTTTGTCATGCAAGGAGGCCCATGAAAAGTGTCTGTGGAAAACCTTTAAATTAGGTCTCTGTTTCCCATATCCTTCACGCTATAGGACTCCGAAGTATCCCTCAGAATAATGGAAAATTTGATACAAAAGCTGAAGTATCTGAACAAGTAATGCAGAGATCACCATGATTCTTGGCATGGATATTGACCATTAAGTGTTTTTATTAGTTTCTGCAGACTGGTGGAGCCACCTGTATTTCTTTTTAAAGTTTACGCATTTTTTCTCTATTTTTGAGATATATAAATACAGAAACAGTCTTTGCCTGTTGGTTAATCTTTTTGATGCTTCAGTTGAATGGGTATATACTACCATTCAGATGATAAAATTTCCTTTCGCGAATCTCTTCCCAGTCAGCTGAGCGTAATGATCCATGGGTCACTTGTTTTAAAAGCCGGCAGGAAAAATCAGCTGCAAAAATCCTTGACATGTCAATTCAGTAGATGTGATGACGGAAACGAAAAATTCGGCTGATTTATAACCTACTGTTCCTTATTTTAATCATTCCTGACGCCAATAACAATCCAGTAGACGAAATCAGAAGTGACCAAAATGATCGGAAAAATTTGGTTATCTGCACAGCTTGTAAACTTGAAGATTTTTCCTTTCGCTTAAAAAATCAACCGGCAGAAAAAAAAAATAGATGGGCTGACCAGCTTGAAAGTGATCACTCTTTGTCCATCTATCTGGCTGCCCTGTTGTCAATTAACCAAACTTCAGAAGCTAATAGGTCCTGCAAGCTTCTTTGTGGAAACAAATATAGGTCATTGTGACCTATAGTTCCTGAGTTATGGAGCCAAAACCACAAAATGCCATTAACAGAGCACAAATCGTAACTCGCAAGACCCAAGAAGTTCAAACTTTACATGCAAACAGGTCCTGATATGTCCTCTATGGAGACCAAAGTATAGATCACTGTGAACTACATTCTCCATGATTTACGCTACACAAAAAAATAAAAAAAAACTCAGGAGTCATCTGTCAGTCTGTTAACAGGGCAAAAATGATAACCGAAAGACTCAGGAACTTGACATGCTAAATGGTCCTCAAAGGTCCTCTGTGGAAACCAGAAAGTAGGTCACTGATCTATATTCCATTAGTTATGGAGCGAAAAAAAATGAAAAGCCATATCGATTCATTAACAAGGCACAACTCATACCTGCAAGACCGAGGAAGTTCACACTACATATGCTGAAAGGTCCTCTCGAAAAAACTCCAAGTTATTGAGCGAAAACTCCAGGGCCATTGTAATTACCAGGGCTCATTAACGTCTAAACAGGGCACAAACTGTAACCGCATGGCCAAAGATGATTTAACTACACATGCTACAAGCATTAATAGATCCTTTGTTGAAAATTTTAACTAGGTCACTGTGGCCTAAATGTTCTCGGTTAATGAGTGCAAGCCATCGTCCATTCATCAACAAGACCTGAATCATAACCGTTAGATTACAGAATGCTGTTTTCAACTATCTCTAAGATTTTTTAGCGTTTATATCATGATTTATTATTCTGAAGTAGAGGGAACGATAAATTTATAGGAAAAGGCTTATTTTAATTCGTAGTGGTAACGCCTTGATTCTGAAATTTGGTTTAGTATCAAGACATTTCTTTTTAATTTCAGGTGTTTGAACGCATAATGTTTCTTACAATATATATGTAGCCGCTGCCTTCAGCATCACATACCGATTGGTATGTATCTGTATGACAGATTTTTATCTGTATAGGCCAACATTTTGGGCTGGACCGAACCGCTAACCCTAAACACAGGCGCTTGAATTGCTTTTATTGTAGATTTCGGTTGAATTTGTTACTTTTCTAGATCATTTCCTTGAAACTATTACTTATCTGACATTTTCCTTTAGCTGTTCCTATAGCGTTGTATGCACTATATGGTCCATCTCTTTATTATTTACTTAATACATGAGATAGACAGGCAAGAAGCCCCCGTCATTAGGTCCGACAGCCATGGAATAACAACCGAGGACGCGCTTTCCGATTGGTTGATATGTGTACTACTGGAAGCTTCAGATGATGACGCCGCTGACGTAACAATGGTTCAACCAATCAAGCATGCAGGCACCTACTTCAAATTTAGCCTGAAACCGGTAGTGTAGCGAATAGTTGAGCGTAGCGTAACCACTGCTTATATGGAGCGTACCTCATCAGCTACGTAAAAGGTATTTAAAGCTATGGCAACTACAATGGTATATATTCATATACGTGTGTTAATAGTTTTGTTCTCTGGGTAAGAGTAAAGGATCATTTTGAGATTACCTGAGAGCTTATGCGATGGCGTTACGTCGTCCGTCTGCCGTCGTCCGCGTACGTTAACCCATACTAACTACAAATATTATGCAAAAATCATTCGTGTAAAAAGACTGTCGTATTGAGCTTATATTTTGGCTATTTGCACTGACTTAGATTTTACAGGAAAAAGCTAAATAACCATTAAATATCTTCTTCTGCGAAACTGTCCAGCCAAACTGTACAATATTTCACAGAAATATCCCCAGTAACATTCTCTCAAATTTGTTCGAATTCTTCCAGTTCGGTTATTTTTCTGAATTACAGGAAGCTGAACTTGGTCAATTGGTCAAATAAGCATACTAAAATTACAGTCTCAAAAAGTTAAACGGCAGGAGCTGGCCTCACCAAATTTCTATATTAATGTTAGTCACATGAGTTATATTTGAAATTGAGGTATTGGTGGCGTCCCCTATTTGTACGATGAACATTGGTCATCAGTTCATTAACCCATAATATCTCAGGAACAGGAGGAGCCAGCATCACCTAAGTATGCAAAAATCAGTCGCATGTCAAATGTTTGTGCTTTTTGTGGCGCCACCTCAATCAACCTACAGCAAATACTAATAAATATATAAATAAATAAATAAATAAATATATATATATATATATATATATATATATATATATATATGCATTAAATTGCCGTTGCTATAAGTTGCGGATCCGGAGGTTGCGCCTTAGGCGCGCGGCCCCCGCTTAGCTGCAATATCTCTCCTTTTATCTTATTTCCCAAATTTCGAGATTGATTTTCGTTTCTCATATTTTTATTTTTTTAATTAGCAATTAGAATTTATTTTAAGTTATCTGCAGTTTAATACTTTGAAATTTATTTGTTGAGGATGAGGATGAGGATGTAGAACAGCTGTTTTAACCCCCCCCCCCCCGCATCAATTCGTTTTATTTTGATTACATCTTTCAAGAAGATGAAATAATACAACTTTTGAGAAGATGTCCTTTGTTATGTTGTGCTTTTTCCTGTTAAGAAAATAATTCTGTTATTTTTATGATTTTCTCTAGTCATATGACATTTTAATAAAAAAAAATACAAAAAAAGGTAAAAAATAAAATATCGCCCGGCCGCACTGAATCCTGAAAAAAAGTGCCTGGGAACCAAACCTTACTTTTTTTTTTGCCTAACATAAGACTTCAACATATCAGTTATTTCATTCCGAGCATTACATTAAAAAAAATAATATTTTGCAAGTTATAAAAGTAAATGCGCCCTTGTGCCATTGACTTCAACATGTTGAAAACGATTAAATTTTATATTTTTATTTGAAAGAAATATAAATAGTAAATATTGAACCTCTCTTCAGTTTGACTACATGACGCAAAGACATATGGGAATGGTTTTTTAGGAACAGGAAATCCTCATCTTTTTGGGTGAAATTTGCCTAAAAAACTTCCTCTTTACATTGCATATTTAAACAAATTCCAAATATGCCCATACCCTCCTCATGTACCTGTTACTAACCTTAATGAAACCATGGTTCATAATTGAAAATTAAAAAAAAAAAACTTTTTTTATTACACTAAAATATATATCACGTATAGTCATAATAATACTACTACTAATAATAATAATTATTATTATTATATATACATACATATACCCGTAAATATAAAAGTTTTCATACCCATGATTAACCCCCCCCCCCCCCCCCCGATCAGGGTCCCCTCCCCTCGGTCCTGGCTACGCCCTGGAGTTCTCTCAAGTTTATGTTCAAATGGTTCGGGTTTGATGCAGTTTGGCCGAGTCACAAGAATCTTAGTCAAATGGCCAAGTAAACATACTAACTTAAAGACCCACCCGGAGTATAAAAGGGGCCGCAAGATGGCGTAGCTGTCAGTCATTGAAATTTAAATACCTGTCAAGACACATCGCCCGAAATCATGAAAAAAGTCATCATGCTTGAATTCTAGGCCATTATTCAGTATAATATTGTCTGACATACGCATTTTAACTAAAGGAATCAAATGTGACCATTAAAATGATCATACGTTATACATTTTCTCCAATATCTGACGATGTTGCTCACCATGCACCAGCCGGCCAGCTGTCAGTGCCGATCACCGATCGCCCCCGGCTGGTAAAGTCTGGATAATTTTAGTTTATTCGAGCGAGATCCTCTCTCAGACAAAACGTATGCCTTATTGATGCATCAAATATTATTATTCTCATTTTTAAAGTGATAAAATCAAGTATTTTTTTAGATATTCCCAGTTCTAGTGCCGAGGCGGACTGTCAGATTGCATAGGTTTGAAATGGCAGTTGGGGGGTCACGTGACATGACACCCCAATGTAAACAATAACAGACTGCACGTGTTTTAGTGGGCGTTGCCTGGTCTTTTGCCTCCACAAAACATAGTGGAATCAGTGTCGTTACATTCAACCTCTTCTTCCACTGATCTGAATTTTTTCTACTCTTAAAACACCTCATTTGGGCATATATCTGTTTATTTATAAATTCAACTGAAGGACGACTGCTGATATCATGAACATCTAAAGATGGTAGCATGGAAATATTTTTATTTAGTATTTCATCAAAAACAATCATGAAATATATTATTAATTCAGGATGACCATTATTAATTGCAGAAAGCACACAAATCAGAATGACGCTGTCGACTTAACAATTAGACATTATTCATATTTTAAATAATTTCACAATATATGTTTATGTTATGTGTAACAAAAATTTATCGCCACACACACATATATATATAACTTATATAACTTATTCTAAATAGTTATCTCAACTTTTCTCTGTGTTATGTAGTGTATGGCGTCCGCATGGTCATTAAAAAATGGACACTAGACATGTTCAGTGAATTAATTTTCTAGTCTCTCGCCTTATACCAATCATGTGAAGAATGCTATTGGTTTATTTTTCCCAGCTGCCAGGATCGGGTCACCTATCAGTTGATTTTACGACAAGGGTAAATTCAACAATTTCACGCCATTGAGACTGTAAATCTGATGATTAATAAATGAATTTGCAGCCTCAGAATTTAAACAACATTTCATGTTTGACCAATCTCATAAGGATCTGTATTAATCAGATTCATAGTTTAAGATAGGCCTAATACAAACCCAAAATGATTTACATCATCACAAAAAAATAACCAAGTTGTATAAATATTAACTCAAAGAAAAAGGTTATTTTTCAAAATGCATGTGGTCTTATATATGTGAATCAGGTATGCTGAATAAAGAATGGGTCATGTATACATGTATCGGTAAGTATGTGTGTGTGTGCCGAATATTGTGGTAATATTATAAAGTATGACACAAATACTTTAAAAATATTTTTTTATTTAAATAATAAAATGAAGGTTTTTCCTAATTATCCACTTTAATTAATATTTTTATTTTTAGCATTGCTAAAAGATGTATAATTTTGTTTATGCAAAATTCCTAGTTTAACGATTGGCTTCACCATTTTATGAAAACACAGATGTCCACAATGACAGCTAAAAAATATACCTGGTTTGTCCGTGTAGGTTTCCGGCCCTCATTGGATTATAGCACTTACAAAAAGCCTGTATACATTTTCAAAGAGGTTATGTTATCACCTCTTTTTTTTTTTTGTCTGTCTTGTATAGCTTCAGTGTAATAAATCTTGATAAAAGACGGGTCTTGTGACAAGGATAGATTTGATTTAAATTTTAAAGTCGCAGATGCAGGATTCTTTCTGCATCAGTCTTATTTGGTGGACACATATGGCACTATAAACAATATATTTCTTAGCACACTCTGATTGATACATTCACGTAGGTATACATGTTAATATACATTTACATGTATATATCCCGAATTCCAAACTTCCTTTTCTTTTCTTCTTTGGGGGAGGGGGGGGGGAGGTTTCCTCACCCGGACTCGAAACAATCCAAATTCAGTTTTGAACCTTGAAAAAGCCTCCTCTAATATTACATTGCCTCATGGAAAGTAATTGTAATTTTGATCATATAATAGGCCTACTGCTCGTCATAACCAACTTTCATCTGTATGTGCATGCACGCGTTGAACCTTGTGGTGTTACATTGTTACATACCAAAACCGCAATGTCACAATGTCAACAAAATTTCTGAAAATAAAAATACTCATATTCTGTGAATTTTTTATTCATTTATGCCCATGCAAAGTTGCAACGACACATATCCAGTTTCTATATTTGGTAAAAAATGGGGATATTTCGTGAATGAAGAAGTTGGCTTACATGTGGTCGGTAATCTAAAAAATCAAAATCAGGCTATTTAAAAATCTCTATGGAGACAATAATGTGTAAATTGAACTTCATCGGTCTTTAAATATTTGCTCTCAAAAATTTTTGGATGACAAAACTCTCGGAATCTTTGATACCACATCTGTCATCATGCACATGGTTTGCTTCCAAAATAAGTCTTATTTCAGCAAACCCCGCAAGTGCAGTAAAAAACATCTGTCTTATAATAACTAACGTTTCTACCGTCATGCTGATATACATTTCATGCAAAACTTTCAATGTGCCAGCGTCTTCAAACTACATATAAAGCGCGGTAACCATACAGTACGCAAGTAGGTCGATGCTGCTGCCGGTCATGTCCATATTTTCACTGCCGGCGGCCATGTTCGTTTTTCCACTGTCACGCGTGGACTGTAATTACAGTACGTGACACATATTTAAGTGAATTTCTGTAATGACCACTAACACGCGCCTACCTTGTTCACTTGGTACATCATTTTATAAATTCCTACAAACACACGTGTTAAAGAACTAGTGCTTACATCACTCGATTGGCAATGCGGCCGCGAGTAACCCAGTGTCAACATGTGCTCGCGTTTCGAGGTCATGTCAAACCGGAAGGCTGACGTAATCCCATAATCCAAAGGGAAATCGAAGTTCTTACACTTCGAGCAGCGTTTAGAAAATCAAAATTGATGGTTTATTACGTTTAACGAGGATACATTTCTTGTAAATTGCTGTAAATATAATCCTGCACTGCGGTAATCTGCCGAGCTCACGCAAGTACACGTGCTTGATAATGTTGCCAAACACCATGTCGCTCCGCCTCTATTACCATATAAGGTAGACGCGCACTGCGCATGCGACCCGTCCGCCGGATCGGGTGTTGGGTCTTTAACAATCTCAGAGATGGAACGTGTTAGCATCACCAAGTTTTATGCAAATGTTGGTCACATGACTCATATTTGATATTGAGGTCTTTGTGGCGACATCTGCATCGACCTGTTTTTTTACCTGCATAACAATTCATAATTCGCAATTCGTAAACATTATAATGTTTTATGATAAAACGGTCACGCCAAATTGTTTTATATTTCACAAGAATTATCCTATGGTAGGGTTCTCTCAATTGCATAAGAAAAGATCAGTTTTTTTTTAATGTTTTGACCGAGTCATAGAAAGCTGAGGTTTGTCATGTGGCCAAGTTAGCCGATATCAAACTGTGAGCTGCAATAGTCTTCTTCTGCAAAATCGTTGTTTCAGTTATGTAACATTGCACAAAAATGATGACCTAATTCTTAGGTGACCTTTGTTTAAGTTAATATAAACGATTTTGGTTGAATTATTGGACCTTCAACCATGAAAGGACTGTGAGATACTTTGGTAAACAAATCTAGTAGATTCATTGTAATAGCAGACTGAGCTCTGCGGGTATATAAGCAGAACTGTACAAGCAGTATAAATAATTGGTGTCCATATCCAGCTTATGTGTAAGATAAATCCATGAATGAAATATATCTGTATACTGAATTTGTTTTGGTTTCCATCTGTTTTCCCTCTAAACATTTTGGCAATCAGATTTTATGAATATGTCAGCTTGAAAACCACATTGTAGCCAGAGTCCTTCAGTATGTATAAACAGATTTGGCAAAACATTGTAGGCTATGTCTATTATTATGTATACACAGATTTAGCATCTACCAAGGTTTGTCTGTGTCTATAAACAGCCTGGCAGACTGCAAACTGTATCAGCTTTGGCAACAGGTCAAGAGTTCATTCAGTCAGTGCAGTAGCTACACCTTCGCTTGATTGGGGCAACTGTCTTCCACAGCTGAACTTAGTCAGCCGAGTGAACCTAACTCAAGAGAAATTTGATGTATCGGCATGAATATCTGGCCTGTCCATGCATCTTTGAACACTTTCTCGTACACAAGAATGGTGTCGCCACCACAATGATTTTTGCACAGTGTATGTCCCTGCTATTTCTCAGGAGTGATTTGACATTTCAGCTTAATATAGTGCCTGATCATATATCTCGGATAGTTATGTTATATACAAGCATTAAGGTTGCATACATCTGCCCAAGAGTTGTTTGAAGTATCCGCTGAAATTTTGCTTGTCCATACAATCATTTTTGTGTTTTGCATATCCATGCCAGTATTTCAGGAGTGACGTTTGTGTTACTGTAATCCGGTTCAAAATGTTTAGTACTTGCTTTGTACATTTACATGTCACACATGTACTTGAAAAGTAATGAAGTACTTTTCGAATAATGGTCAAGGATGTTATCATGGTAGCATTATACCTGATGAATAGCACATTTCACAGGTTCGCATTCGGCCTGTAGGCCTGTTGTGTTTTTATTAACTTATGACTGAATAGACATGTTCATCATTGCATTCATTGACCCCTGCTGTGTTGCACAATGCTGGTGCTTTTACTCTGTATCACTGTGTATCAAAGTATAATAAGAACAATTTCTGTACCTTTAATACATAGGCCTATATATACTCTACATATTATATCATTAGCATTAGATCAATAAGTTTTCTATTTTCACCTCGCACTGAAACCACTACATCACTATTCAGCCAATGTCAATCCGCATCAATCCCCGCCCGGCAACTTCTTTTAATCAGCTCTTCTCACGATTACCATACCCCGCACAGTAACACAAAATATTCCACTCTTCTCATTAAAAACCCCACATTTCGCGATTCACGCAAAGGTTATTTTTCATTTATTGAACGGTTTGTGATATTCGGTTTTGTTAAATATTTTAAAATTGGTAGTAAGGAAAAAATATAGAATAAAAGCAGATAAAAAAAACACAATTTTTTTTATTATTTTTAATAATATTTCAAGAAGTGGACTCGACCGCTTGGACCGGTCCGCTTATTGGAAAAGGACCGGCTACAGCTGGACCGGACCAGGTCCGCACCTCAAATGTGACAGACCGGACCATAGAGGGTTGGCCGGTCCGGTCCGCACCTCTATGCTTAGCTAAATAAGATAATGTCACGCGTTCGCTTTTATATCATGTTTACCAATTCTTCAGAAGATGGGAAATTAAATGAGTTTACATTTTCTTCTTCATGTGACTGATCTTCAGATGTCCATATGTTGGCACACATAATGTTGTGTCTGTTATGAAGTATATCCCGAATGTTTTCAGCTATCAGCGCTAAATGTTACAGGCAATCTGGTCATTTGACTTGTATGTTTATTTAAAATATAGGCGGCGCTACTTACTTTTGGCATCTTTTATTCAGGTTCACCGTTATTTCCTTTTTAGTTATAATCATTCACATTTATGCAAAGAATGAATAAAAGACTCTGGGTCTATTTTTTATACTTTACTGGCATATGAGACAGCTGATGTAAATTCCACGATTAGCTTAACTTGCCCTTCATTAAAACAAGCAGTAGCTGGACAGAAAGATGGTACAGTAGACTGCCCTTGGGCCGAGTGAACAAAACCTCGCTTGTTCTCTGGAGCCTGAATAATACAGTCATGGCCTCAACGGCGAATGTCTAAAACGGCTTTCAGTCTAGTCTCTATGACGTGCTGAGGGACTAAACATTAATTGACAAAAGGGGCAGTCTTTTGATACTACCGGCCGCCATTGTATAGCTCTTTCATCTTCTTGTGCATGTTCAACCCTCGGACTGGCAGTATATGTCTTGGCTTAGTCATTTGGTGATATAAAACTTAAATTGCTGTGTTGTTTTATTTTATATGTTGGAGAATTTCTACTTTAGCACAACGAATCGTGCACATTAGATGAGCGCCACTTTTTTTTAGCAAACACTACATTGTGTAGTCTCTTTCCTAACGCCAGTCTCAATAGTGCATTAACTTTTAAAGTGTTGTTTAGCGGTAAATCCATGAAACCCTTTTACGAGAAAATGTAATTAGGAAGGCGTTGATGATAATGAACCCCTGAGTACGTTATAATGTGTGCGTTTACGGGATTTACGAGTTCGTCAATTTACTTAATGAATCTCGTGTTAACTGATCATTTTCTGGAGCTTGGCTTGCTTCTATCTCTCGCTTACGCGTAATCTGTCATGTTTTGCTGTTAAACGTTTATGGGAAATAATATCCTAATCGTAATTAGCACATAGAGGAGATGTTGCTAGCTTCAGTACAAGAATAATCCACATTCCAACTCCCAATTGGAAAGATGATTAGCATATTGGGATCTCCTGATGTTCGATCACCATGCAGTAATTCTGTTATAGTTGATGACCGATATGTTCTTCACTTGCATTTATCTTCACGTGAAATAGTTTAGTTTTATAATGGCACAGCCTTAGTTTGTTCTTCTGACTTAAATTGAAAATGTATGATGAGCCTTACTGAGATATGACTTGGTGTGTAACTTTATTCTAAAAAAATCGTAATCGCTCTCTCTCTCTCTCTCTCTCTCTCTCTCTCTCTCTCTCTCTCTCTCTGTATATATATATATATATATATATATATATATATATATATGTGAATGTGGTCACCTAATGATCGGGTCGCATCCCGTGAAACAGACTGTTGCAGTTATATCGCTCTGGCCTAGTCTGTAAGCCATTGAGCACTTTACAACGGAGGATAACTCTACCTTCTATATATATATATATATATATATATATATATATATATATATATATATATATATATATATATATATATATATATATATATATGGAATCATGGAGCCTTTACCTGCGGTTGGTAGGATGTAGGTCATGGTTGTGGAGGTACATGAATTCAGCCTCCCTGAAGCAGTCTATCTCGGGGGGACTGATAGATCGGTCGTTAGACCGTGCTATCTTGGGCCTGACATTTAAAAAAGGAAGCCGGGAACGTTGATGACTAAAAGAATAAAAAGCTCGGCCTGCTCTGTAAGCCTGGATCCCTCGCCATAACTATTCCCTCATCCCACCCATGGAAACAGATATCTTGTAAAAAAATCTCCTTGACGTCACGCCGCGTTTTGATTGAAGATATAATAAGACGATGACAGTGCCAATCAGGATGGATTCGCACGTGTTCAGCTACTTTTTATGACGGTGCTTTTGCATCTATCAATTAATAACCCAATCTCGTTCTTTCCTCGGTCACCCAGTTCTGTTCATATTCTTTCCTTTCTGTGCCGTCCTTTTTCTGTTCCCAGGAATGTCATTGTCGGAATGTTTTGTCATATTTCTCATAAACTGTGTGACCCGCCTCTGCTTCTTTTTTGTAGCAAAAAGAGAGATTACTTATTCCATGTCATACATGTTACCAAGGATATAAGAGACTGCATCACCGGGGTTATTAAATCTCATAATGAAAACAAACTAAAAAAAACCGTTGGGGAATATTTGAGAACCGTTGTCATAGCAACAATTAGTAACAGCTTCATGGTCAGAAAACCAGGTCCTCCAAAATGTATGGAAGGACGTGAAACCATGCATCCATCACACGAACTGTTACTGGTATCAAAGCGAGTTGAACGAGAACGATCGATGCTTGAGATCTCCCATGAGCTCACTGCTGCACAGCTATCCGACCTGCAAGTCACGTGACCGGCCTAGTATGTGTAACTTTGAACTGACAATTCAGCGCAAACATTGAAATTCTCAGCATGATGTAATTTTTATTTTTAATTTTGGAGATAACCGCCTCCATTTTTAGTTTTCGACAACGTTACATTGGGGTAGCATTCGATTCCTCACTTCCATGACTTGGTGTTAAACAGGTCCGGTGATTACCGAACCTGCGGGTCCTGCGTGTGTAATCAGGTTCTAGGACAATTACTTCCAGACAATTTCTCCAGGACAATTACCCATACTGGGTATAAGAACACAAAGAAAGGAACACTTTAGCCTGCACAGTGCGTACCCTGGGCAGGAGCTAGTACCCCAAAATTTATGGGGGTCACAACAATCCTAGAATTTCGCAAATTTTTATCTTAAAGATTTATGTCTGATTAATGTCTAGGTCCCTAATAATCTTATTCTCCCAAGAACTAGGTGGAGACAACTTGTGAGTCAAATTTAAGAGACACATATACATAATACTTTCAAAGTTATTGCATCACAAAAATGCAAAAGACGAAGTCTAATTCGACTGATTTAGAAGACCAAGGTCGAGGTAACCAGTTTTCGAAATCTATCGAGATATTGGTAGAGACAATTTGTGTTATAATTTCAGAAAAATATATCCAGCGCTCCAAAAGTTATCACAATCACAAGAAATCCTGCAGTCGACGAATGATGTCGACGACGGATGACGATAGACGATGGCGCTGAGAGAGACATCAGTGTGGTTAACATATACCTATAGCACTTTTTCATTTTATATATGTGTGTTTTACTCTCGGACATTAAACAAGGGTCTAGAGACCCAATGCTCATGAATACATTTCCATATGACATCACCGCGTGGGAAAAAGTGAATTATTCGTTTTCTTTCAGAAAGCTCCTTGATAATTTGATAATTTAGTTCAACTGCAAAATCTTCAGTGAATCCGAATACAAAAAAAAACTTAAGGCATCAATCTCGGTGAATTAGTACTGATATTTATGAGTATTGATATTAATATTTAAAAACAAATGTATATGTTGTTACATAGTCTTCTTCATAA
Source organism: Sipunculus nudus (assembly GCA_026874595.1). NCBI lineage: Eukaryota > Metazoa > Annelida > Sipuncula > Golfingiida > Sipunculidae > Sipunculus > Sipunculus nudus. Next base: position 64,352,736 of record CM049307.1, read on the forward strand.
AATGGCTGTAAATCAATTTCGGGGAAAGCTTTGTAATATTTAAATGTTATTAACCATTACATAAACCTGACAGTGATAACAGATTGTTTATGTTGTATGACCGTGAGAACGTGTAAACTCTCTGGTGTATTTGATTGACTTACCACCATTTTGAACCCACACATTTTCATGGGTTAACTTAACTAAACGGACTTTTTACTATAGGATCAGTGTTATTTGTTTGATATAGGGTACCATGATGAATGGCAACTGAAATATTTGACTGAACAAACAACATACTAAACACTAAAATACATCAATGGTTAAATGTGCAGTTCCACTCGAACTATACACATCTACAGACAATGTTAGACATGGGGCACATTACCCACTCTTCAATTCATAAATACACGACTGAGCAGGCATTTATAATGGACTTGAGTCGTGATACAAGCCATGTGGGGGAATGTACCGCAAAGGCCATCCATCCTGTTGAATTGATATCTTGGTAAACAGCCGATAATTTTAACATTAGGCAACGGGTGATGATTTACCGCGATAAGAATACATGTGAACTTACAATCAAAATGTTTCATTTCCTGTATCGCGCAAAAATTGGATATCGTCCAGTGACCCGTGTGAGCCATGCTTCTGTTCGAGGGATTAACCAATATGTTGAGTTAAAACGAATTTTTTCTTGCAAATGTTGGAGTTGTTAGAAAGTATACTAAAAAGCTAAAGATTGATCTAGTTCAAGTCTGGTGACATTAGGCATTGCCACAAATGACGACAATTTTGCATCCTCATCGGGCATTACGGTGCGATCCCTGATGCAAGATGTAAAAGCACTCTGACGATGATAATGTCAGAGGGCCAAAATGGCGCAACCACTTGATTGTCTGTATAGCAATTTTTAAGTGACGAGCGCATGTTTTAGTGCTGAAGTTGGTATAATCTTGGACCTGTCGGTTGCAAAAAAAAACTTTCGTAGAGTTGTGATGTGTCGCAAACCATCTCCGATGAAAAAACGTGGGCCGTAAGACCATCGCAGCAGATTCTTTTTCTTAAAAGAATTTTTCGGTGGAGGAATATTTTTAAATGGTTGCTTAACTATGTGGTATGTACATCTGCAGAGTTACATTCCTGTTTCGGACTACGTGACAGGGGCTTATACACTCATTTATCCTGGTGTCAACCAGTCTCGGTGTACCATTCCTGCGGGTCCTGGGTATATGTCCTCCCCATTGCTTGGTCACAACACCGAGGAACCCCCGAAAGGCGCACTCGTTTGTGAGTGAAACACGACCGTTGGGCACAGTCTCCCCATTAAGCCTGCAGAACGCTCACCCTGGGTTGGGGCCGATCGTGAAAATTTCACCACATCGGCTTTTATTCGAACTCACGATCTCCCGGCTTTAAGTCCTGTGCTCTGCCCAAAAGCCACGGAAGCCGGTTCCCACATCAGATCTTAAGCCTAATAAACCTGTAAGTATGAATCAGGTCTTATTTCTTGCTCTTCATAACTCAGACATTATATTTTACAGTAACCCACTTTATATTTTCAACTAAAGACCTATCTGGGCCAGCTAGCATGTGGAGGTTCAGCTTCCTTGGCCTTGTGGTTACGATATGTGCCCTATAGCTATTAATGACAAATGATGGCTTCTGGCAATTTTGCTCAGTACCTTGCAGAATATAGGTTACAGTGACCTACATTTCTGTCTTCTCAGAGGACCTGTCAACATGTGAAGTTTGAATTCCTGGGTCTTGCTTTTACGATTTGTGCCCTGTTGATGATGAACCACAACGCCTTTTGAGGTTACCTGCTCTTTTGGTTTCAACAGAGAACCTATCTGGACTAGTTAGCATGTGAAGTTTGAAGTCCTTGGGTCTTTCGGTTTCGATTCGTGCCCGGTTGTAATTGATTGATCGATTTATTTTGATGTTTTCGCTGCATGACATGGAAAATATCAGGACCTGTTTGAACTCTCTGGGCTTTACGGTTTAGCACTCTTAATAGAAGTCCGGACGACAGACAAAGAGTGATCGCTATAGCTAAGATGACTTTCAGTCAGCTGAGCTGGAAACCGCATCATTGCTTCACGAAATGAAATAGGTATTAATGTATTGGCATTATATTATGATGTATCATATATGACGTTTATTTTTAATTGTTAATTTTTTCGAGAAAAAAAAATCGGCACTTTTCGTGTAACTCTACAAAAACGACACGACACTGCTACCGCATATACTGTATTTTAAAGGATCGAAATGCATTTCAGGGTTTAAAGACTATACCTGGGTTGTGAAGACAGGAGGCAATTTTTTTAAATTACAAGTTTCTAACTTCAGTTGATATCTTCTTAAATACAGAAGAGATACATCCACATAACACATTCGGGAAAGGTCACATTACGAGTATACTGGCATGACCAGGGGAGGCCGAGTGTGCATCTTACACATTAGATTTTTTAGGACATTTCCCTTCGCAAGCTCGACGCATGTTAAAGATAATTTTAATTCTTACCAGCTTTATGCAACCACACAAGCATTTCAACACCAAAACAAAAAGGCAGTTGAGGCCACCGTACTTTCGAGTGGAAATATTTTCACAACAAATTATTTGATGTAAGATGAATATAACCGTCCCCCCTCCTACCAATTTTTCCGGCGGATTTTTCTCCGGAAGGAAAATCGGCTACAAATGTTCTTGAAAAAGTCAACGATTTTCCGACAGATTTTTATCCAGACGGAAAATTCGGTAGATGTGATGACGGAACCGAAAAAAATGGCTGATTTACAACTTTCCTTTCATACTTTTTATCATTTCTGACGCCATTAATAGTCCTGGAGACGAAATCAAAAGTGACCAAAATGACCGGAGAAATTTGGTGATCTGCAGGAAAAATCGGTAGATGTGCGGGCACTCACCGGCCGGCGAGACTTGTAGATTTTTCCGGCCGGAATAAAAAATGAAATTGGTAGATGAAAAAAATGTTTTCAAGCCGGCCTCCCATCTGCCGATTTTTTATTGCCGGAAGGCGCATGCCCGCAAACCTACCGATCAACAGCGTGTCCGACCATTTTTTTCACTTTTGACTTTGTCTCATGGATTACAATTGAATGATGAAAGAAGTGAATAAATCAGCCGATTTTTTCACATCTACCGAATTTTCACATCTACCGAATTTTCCGATTTTTTTCTGGCAATAAAAAGTCGGCCGGAAAAATCGGTAGATTGGAGGTTGGTTAAGATAAGACAAAATGATGTGAGTAATCAGGGACAGAATGACATGGCTACAGCAAAACAAACATGACCCGTCAACGGAACCCTGAAAAATAATTCAATTAAACAAGATGTTCATCGTTTTCGCTCCGTTAAGTCTAATCAAAATAGTGCCAGTCACAACGAACAATGATCTTCATTCGCGCGTAAATATTTCCATATAGGATCTACCAGAAATGACCCGAGCACCAGTTAGTCAACATACCACGATACTGGCGGATGACAAAATTCAAATGACATTTAATGTTTGAGAAGTCAATACCGGAGAGTAAATAAAGATTAATACATTAACATATAATATTTCACAACAGACGCGGCAGTTCTGTCTTGTATCCATGGGATTAAATAGTTTTAATCCAAGCGCCCTTGTGCTGGCTATTGGCTGGCGTGGCAATTTGAAATTATACAAGGTGTCGTTAAGGTGTTCGTCATGAGGACATTGTAGGAAAAGATAATAAAACCCAGCCATTTTTATGATACATGAATATACTTATTATATATAAAATTGTTATTTGACTATTCAATATTAAAAAAAAAAACAAATTAGAAATTATGTCCTCAAATCACGGTATTTTAAATTATTTTTTAGATAATATGCGGGAAAGGCATATTCCAAGATGCCTGAGTGGTGGTAATTTTTTACTTCATCCTCTTATGCTTATTAATCTTCAGTCAACCTTTCCCAGCGGTTCTTGAGACAATGCGTGCAAAATAGATTCCAAGCGCTAACTTGGGGCCATTTTGAATTTCTAACGAAAAGGCCTAAAATTGGACAGTGTACATGCTCTCATTGTTACCAATCTCTGGTAACAACGTAGCGACAGCTTGTCACCCCAAACGTCGATTTTAGATATACTGAAGACGATGGGGTGACAGTACAAGCTATTGGGTTCGCATCAATTCTAGTATGTGCAGATGTGCACGCCATTTCTGACACTACTTTTTCATCTTCATCTACTTCTCGAGCTGTCATTTTCCTGAGTTAAGACAAAAAGTGACGTTATTCTGTTGGGGAAAATAATAATTATTACATCAACGGTTGACTTACGTGTATTCGTGCAGCAGTTTTTAATACCGAAGCTGGTTTTACTAGAAAAACTCGTCTCCACGTCTGTTAGCGGGAGAACCATAACTTCCGGTAGGGGATTCCCAAACGGCTATGTGTAAAACTCGGAAGTCCGAAGTCGGAAGCAAGGATTTTTTAAAAATAAAGCAATGATCGAAGCATTATTAAAATGCTACTACATTAATGGAGAGTACCATTTTATTTTTATTGATAGAATTAGGTTTTTTAAGCATAATGCAAAAATCAAAGTTATCCATCCCAAGTTATAGACTCGGAAATGCCCGGTTATGGTCCAGATGTGTAAAACTCGGAAGCCAGTAATGGCTAATGCACTGGTCATCATATCGTCAGCAAACGTGTCAAGCATTTTCAATTATTTCAATATGACATATTTTTCATAAACTCAATCTGTTTTTTAACATTTATGATGCTGTTTTTTTATAATATATTATATTGATATTTTATTTAATTTTGTTAAACAAGATTATATTAACTCATCAATATTTTACGCTGTTACCGTATTTTATGTTGGGGGAAAAAGTTCAGTAAATGTTTAAAAATAAATTGTTACAGAGCAAATGTTATAGATATAAAAAATTCTGTTTAATTATAGAACCTGATACCAGCAACTATTAAGTTCAGAGAGAAGGATGTCTGAAAGCGCACGGTACTATACTGTATCGAGAATTCCGACTATAGTCCGGTTAATTTTGTTTTCTGAGGATAAAAATATAAGGATCAAATAAAAATAGTGAGTATACACGGAATATTCAGATGCATGGATTTTTATAAAGATCAAAATATATTGAATTTTCATATTTGTTCAACGTATGGGAAATATATTACTGTTTTTATTTTGAATGACATCGTCATTTATAACTATTTTTAATGCCGTATTAGGGTTTATTATACCATATTTATTATTCAGTGGTGCATCCATAGAGGGCGCAAGCCCATTTAGACGTAATATCCCTCATTTTATCGAGTTCTTTTCCAATAAATTCGTAATCAATTTTCATTTCTTTTTCAGATTACTTTTTTATTCCCCAGCAATTTCATTATTATATTTTTTCCAATTCATAAGTTGGTGATTTACTCCACTATGAGAGCATATAAATATATACTAGTATATTGAGGAATCCCCCCCCCCCCCCCATCGCATTACCGTGCGAGTCATGCACGGTCTCCCCACAGAGCTCAGCTCGGGGTGGGATCGACCGTGAAAAATCTCACGCCTCCTCGGCTGATACTCAGACTCACGCACTGTGAGCCTGGGCGCTCACAGATCACAAAAGTCGGTAAAATGCAAAGATTGTCATAAGACTTAAACATATCAATTATTTTACAATGAGTACTACCTTTAAATAGTGACATTTTGCATGTTATAAATGTATAGACGCGCATTTCATCATTGACATTAACATTTTACGAACTTTTGAATATTTGGACTTTACAGTTTATACCGTAATTTTATAGAAATATAAATATTAAAGCCCAACAACCTCAAGTTTGAATATATTGTTCAAAAACATGTAGGAGAATAGTTGCAGAAAACAGAAAATCCTCATAATCATTTGTTTAAGGTGCCTCAAAATGTCCTCTTTACATTGCATATTCTAAAAATTAATCCCTTCCCATACATTCCTCATGTAAATATAAATATCTTTAACAAAATCATAGCTCTAGATGGGGCGAAATATATTACGTGAAAATACACCCACACATATGTATTATATATATTAAATTTACTAATCAAAAAATTATACACTCATTAAAAGCAGAATCATGCATAAAAATTTTAATATATGCATGCAACTATAATTATAATGTAACTGCATTTGGGCTGTGGCTCTTAACTGACCACAAGTTAACCAGTGCGTCTCTGTGACTTCCGAGTTATACACATTGGATCACATCCCAGCACTTCTGACTGATTTCCGAGATGGCTTCCGAGCACAAAATCATCCATAACTTTCAGATTAAAGAATGGATCACTATTATTCTTCACAGAATGATAATGAAGATCTTATTCTATCGGGGAAAAACAAAACGGTATTGAAGCGTTAGCATTTTGTACATGCTTTAAACTGCTTTATTTATAAGACAATTCCTTGGTTTCCGGCTTCCGGCTTCCGACTTCCAAGTTTACATATATGACCGCGCCATGACACATTTAGTTTTGAATGAGAAGTACCGCTTCACGTGAATCGGTGCCACAGTGATGAAAGGAGGTAATAAATGTAATTATTTTTGTGTAACAACATTTCTTCTTCGATATTAATGACATATAATACGACTTTACAAGCCTGTGATGCCAAATAATACCAGACAGTAAATATTTTGATCCGACCCTTAGAATGGGCGTTCTGTTGTGACTGCCATCATGACTCCAGGCCCTATCAGTTTATTTCCGAAGGCCCGAGTGTCATGTTGTCATGGCTAGTAACAACGGCCAGTGCCCTGTTAGTTATCGAGAAAATACGTGCGAAAGAACGTGACGGGGGTGAGTGGCTGGACCGACGGAAAATTTTTACACGCTCAGGCGGGGCCATTATAAAGGGAAAGAAAAAGGTTAATCAATTAGTGTAATATAGTTAAGTATCCTATATCAAACAGTTACGTTGTTTGGAACAGTAAAACTTTCATGGGAGTAAAGGTTTATGCCATATGTACTTCATAAAATGTGTTTCAGGACACCCGTTTATCTGATTTTAGGAAATTTGTTCTCAAAACGTGACTCAATAAAAATATGTGCATCTGCCTAAGAGTATAAAAGCTCGTGGCCGCTCCCTCTGGACAGGAGAAGTGTGACGTCACCATGACGACAATCTACCTTTTTACCTCCCAGGTTGTCCATAAATACGGACGCCACTGGTGCGGACATAGGGGCCTGCAGCAGATGCAAAATAAGTATACCATTGATTGGATCGACATGTATTTTTAAGCTATTGGATGCTGATCATGGAATAGACAAAAAACTAGAATAGAATGAAAAACACACAAGTGAAATTTTCCATATTTTGACATCATTTCACAGGGTGAGCTAAGGGCACCCCTTGGGTTTTAATGACCGGGCATTATACCAGCCACGTGAACTTTATCAAAACAAACATTACTATACCGAATGTTAATATTGGTGTCACGTGGCAAAACTGCCCCTCCAGCACACAGGAAATGTATTCCCTGGTTTGAATCAATAAGCGCATTGCCTTTTGCTGACTGATATAGATTGATACCCAAGGGCATCCATTGGTCGGGAGAAAAAGCCAACCAGTTACGCTCTATATTTAGGACAACCAGGTCAATAGGTACACGTGTACACATCCCGCGATGTTTATCGTTAATTCACATAGGCCGCGAATGTTACGTTTTAACAAATTTCTCAGAACGTGCGTTTCCAGGCGTGACACATGTAGCTTGTTTTAAATGAGTTGTCGTTTTGTTTTCCTTCAGGAGCTATGAATATACGCAGGCCTACGTCACTCCGCTGAGTATTGACGTCATCAGCACGTGACCAAATCCCTTTAGGTTAAGAGTACTGATTGATGCGAGTTATTTTGACACAGGATATGTTAATATACTTGTTCTGGCTAAATCAAGGCACAGGTGGTGTAATTAACACTGAAATGCGGACAAAGTTTCAGCAATGACGTTGTTGGCCTATACATGCAGTGTGCGTGTCGTTCAACCATTTCACTCGATTCAACCAGTTCACCAATTTTATACTCAACCGTATCATTATGTAAACATTAAAGGCCCGTATGCACAAAAGCTGACTAAGTAAACCTAATATAGTCCATGGATTTGCTTAATCTCGGACTGGCTAGAACGGGATTATCGGTGTAGTCTAAACGGTATGCACGAAGGAGGACCAAAGAAGGTTTAGCCAGACCAAGTACTAACTCCTTAAACCTGGTACTAAACCCAATATATGAATATTAATGAAGCAGGTTAGCAGGGTCACTATGGGATTCCCCACAGAAAACAACAGTTAAGAGCAATTTTACTGCTGTCTTTTGCTGTACAGTGTATGTTAGGGCTAGGGACTGTGTAATATTTGTGTAACCAATCCTATAAAACCACCTACAACTGATAGGTCAGTTAAAACATGTAAAATGAGCCTCTTTAGTTCAAACTTTCAGCCATGCTTAGCTATTGTGATGGGTCTTTGATCATTACAAGCCCGGATTTTTAATATTTTTTTGTAAAGGGGGGTGTCAAGAGAGATGTCAAGGCACACACTTTATATATAATAAATAAATTATATAACAAATACACAGTAAATATACATATATTAAATGCGTATACGTTATGATATATGGCCAGGCACTCATGTGATATCTGGAGAACCCCCCCCCCCCCCCCCCAAAGTAGGCACGCAATGTAATGAGCCTCGAAAAAAAAACCGAGGCCAGATATAAACTCTACTAGGATTTATAATATCTAAAATTTAATATTGTGTAAATGTATGGGAAATAATGCATTTTAGGGGATTCGAAGCAATATTGTGCATAATTCAAAAGTCGGATAAAAAAAAAAAATTTTGCCGAGAGCAGGGAAGGGGTGTCCCAAACCCCCAAAACCCTCTCTGGATCTGAACTTAGTTCAGTATCTTTCGGTCAAGCCATTAACAGGACACACGATACTAACCAGAAAGATCTTGGTAAACATCATGACAGGTCCTGCAGAAATCTTCAGGCAAATTAGTATTAGCTCCGTGAACACCTTGAAAGTAACATTTTCTGAACGTTAAATGCTGTTGAACAAAATTTATAATAATAGCTCAAGAAAATAAAATAATGTATATACTTCACCCTACTTGCAGATTTTGGACAACATTGTCACAAACAGCTCCTCATGAAGGTCACCTCACAGGTTTTATGTTTCACCCAAATCAGTCAATTTGGAGCACCAAATGATGAAAAAAGCTCCAGTTTCCCAATAAAATGAAGAAATTCACTGCGCTTATTCATTTTTATAGCTCGACCTGCTGTATTTGAATATTGGTGCCATCTAAATGTTGAATGGTTTATATGGAAATTCAAGATTGGTATTGAGAATGGCACCTGATTTTTATGTAATAGTAAACTCTGCACTCTTACATGTGACTTGTCTTAAATTAATATAGAATGAGTCTCTCTGTCAGACCTGTAATCCCTTTTTAGTACGAAGGTATTTACAAAAACATAGGCCAAATATAATTCTTGAAAAATATGAATTACAGAAATGAGGTTTCATCTAATCAGTCAATTTTGAATGAAAATCCAAAATCCAATTGCAATTTCTAAATAAAATTAATGCACGGAATCCCTTTTTCATTTTCATTTTCTTATCAGGTAGTGGTTCTCTCTATGATTTAGAGACTGACATACAAGAGTCATGTGAGAGTTTTACCTCTCAACATTTATGATATTTTACTAAAACTGGTCCATTTAGCAAAAAAAAATCCTCCAACATCTCAGTAATTAATGAATAATAATTGATGATAATATGCTATATATGTGACCCTTTGATATCTTTATAAACTGAAAAATGTTATGGTAGCACCACCTTTTTTCATACATATGTATATTTGCAGATCCGATGGCTAGACTGACAAATAGCATTCACAGATTATATATCAGATACTTTGCATTTTACCATTACAATAAAATAATGTACTTCTATCAAACATACGTTCCAATGATTTTGCAAAGTATTAGTCAAAAGACATTTTTTTTTTAAATAGGACTAACATTGATGAAATGTCAGTGCAAAAGGTCTGTATTGAGTAATATTAATACAGAAGCACGAATTTATCAGTTCACAAGGATTGTTTCGAAATTTGTATTTTATGTAGATCTAACATTAATTTATTTTATTACCTGGGGGGGGGGGGGCACCTGAACCTTTTGTAGGCTATTCTAATAGCTATTTTGAGACTGGCAAATATCAGGCAGCAAGCATGTTTGTTAGCAATATATATGAATCTGATTATATCAGGGATTTGGCGCGAAGTAAATACTGTTCATAATTATTAAGGCCATAATTGAAAAGCATGCATGCTCTATAGTGATCACCTTGTTTTTACGTTCGTCCATCAGTGACGCAATTTTTCGCACACAGTATTTCAAAGATAATATTTTTGATCTTGCTCAAATTTATTGGTATGATTGGCGTCTATGAGGGCTCCAGATCTGTGGCGTGACAGGCCCACTGAAAATCCAATATGGCCACCAGATTAAAACGGGTGATTTTCTATCGCGCAGTATGTCAAGAGAATATGAGTGATCTTTTTTCCCAAATCCATAGGGTGATTGCTGCCCTTGAGGGTTCCAACCCATCAAATTACAGACCTGTCTAATATCTAATAATCTTTCCCAATATTAAAATCTATTATTATAACCAAGAGGGGGTATGCGCCTTCAAATTTTAACTCCTTTTATATTTATTATGGCTGTCAGGCAAATATTCAAAAACTCTTGTATATTATATCAATAATTAGTTATTGCCGTGATTTTACTGACTTATAGTCCTTATTAAATTATTTTGGATGCTATACTTCAGACCAGTATATGAGAAAAAAATATGATACCAGATAGCTACCATTTTGAATAACGGGTGTTATTATTATTGTTATTATTATTTGAGCAGTAATCATGGGTCTGGTATTTTAGATAATCTTGTTCATACCAAATTCTAGAACCAAATAACCGTGAAATATTTATTCTGTAAGAGGGTGCAAGCTGTTAAAAGTTTTAACATAAGCAAAAAAATTCATATAAGCAAAAGAAAAAAAAAATGTTCTTGCTGAAACTGAGCTCGATATATAATCTTTACATTAAATCTGGCAACATCATAGAAATTACTTTTATGTTATATTTTCATGTCATATTTTATTTTTTTACTGAACAAAGTATTTGCATATATTTTCTTGTGTTTTGTTTTATGACACTGTATTTAGTATATAGAGTATAAATGCACGTCGAAATGACTTTTATATTGCACATGTAAAAGACCTTGGCCTTGCTTGTCAGATGCTTTTGGTATAAGGAAATATTTTCATAAACTGTAAGAAAAATGTTTTGAGATTTGTTATATCAATTTTATGACTTAAAAGGTCAAAGATTAAGGGCAATATATTTATTCGGTTACTAGTGGACCCACCATAAGGTCCATGGTTTTGAAATGATATATTGATAATGCCAGATTTCAGCACCTTATTTAGTTGCATTCTGTGTCAAACGTCATGGACTCAAACAGTAAAAAATAATATTAGTATTATACGGTTTAGTGCTATAAATATACATGCTATAACGAACATTTAAACACAATGCGAAAGGGAAACTTTATTGTTAAATTCCTGCTTTTTTTTGCTAAAAATCAAACATAGGCCTATTACATGTGACACTGTTTTTCTTAATTTTATCAGACGGGTCTTCAACAAAAATTGCTGTTAGGGCCAATGTCAGCATATCATATGTATTTGGGGTTAATAAATTATTGGCGTGAAAACATTTTTATACATTAATACTTTTAACAGCCCATAAAAAGGTTCAAATGTAATTTGTTCCAATGAATTTTAGCACTTAGTCCGACCTTAAACTTCCCCCTAGCAGGTCTAAATTTTTGCTTAAATCTCGGACTAAAATGCAGTGATAAACTCAGTTTATCTCTAGTCCATTTTTGAGCATACGGTCTAAAGTTGGTCTGCAGATTAAACTGAGACTAACCATTAGTCGGCCTTTGTGCATACGGCCCTTAATTTGTGCTTAATTCAACATAAAATGGTTGGGCCTAACATCTTACGTGGATTTTTTAAATGATAATCAGGCGTTATCAGATATAATATTTCATGCAGCTATACACAGTGTGCACTACAAATAGGGCCTATTCAAGTTTGACCTTTGACCTCCTAGGGTAACAACAATCAAACAAGGGTAATGATATTGTTGACATCTACCTCCAAGTTCTCATCACTGGTCATGGGTTAATTACTGTTATATTCTTCCTGAGGCTGAATTGCTCAGTCATCACTTGACATGAAGCAATTACCTCTATAACTGCCATAATGTGGAAGCCATCTTCATACACAGCTACCTTTATGGCATAGAGAAGTGTCTCGTACAACATTACGCATGAATCAAGCCTAAAAAAGGCTCTTTTCAACAGAGCTAAAGTGCTTACACAATACGATTTAACAACGTAATATGTTGACAGTCAAACATATTCATATCTCTCTTATTTCCACGATAGTGGCGATCGAGTCCGAAGAAACAACATAAGTATGTGCGTTGCCTGTGAGAAGATTAATCATGTGTACACCCCCCCCCCCCCCCCAAACACATACACACATCCATACTTTGAGAATTAACCTTTTTTGCTTTTTTTCTCATTTTTAAGGTTAAATCTCCTTTCTGGAGTTTTAGACTCTTTTGAAAGTTTTCCCTGTATGCGGTTAATCCTTTCCTTCCAAAAATCCCGGACCGGCCTTGAAAAAAAATGAAATGTGAATACAGACGATTATTTTTATTCCATAATACAAGTGCAAGGGATACACAGAGGCAGATGAACGAAGGCTCGTAAACATAAGAGAGAGACAGAGACAGAAAACAGAGCGAGGGAGTCAGAGACAGACTAACAGAGCGAGGGAGTCAGAGACAGACTAACAGAGCGAGGGTGTCATAGACAGAAAAACAGAGCGAGGGAGTCAGAGACAGATAAACAGAGCGACGGAGTCAAAGACGTGTACAGACCAACAGACCGAGGAAGTCAGAGACAGACTAGCAGAACGAGGGAGTCAGAGACAGACTAACAGAACGAGAGAGCCATAGACAGACTTACAAACCGAGAGCGACAAACACAGACTAACAGTCCAAGGGAGACAGAGACAGACAAACAGCGAGGGAGACAGAGACAGACTAACAGAGCGAGGGGACAGAGACAGACTAACAGAGCGAGTGAGACACAGGCAGTGGCTGACGTTAAACATCAACAACAATCCGACTTTATTGCTATATTTTCATACCAGAGAATTGTGTAGGATAAGGAAATTCAATATGGTAGTTATTTTCCGATTATTGGTGAAGACATGTTTACAGGGCCAAGCTTGTAATATAAGGTCATAACGCTTTGCACTAGTATATTTCGTTGAAGGTGGACCTACAAATGGAATCACATGGCTCTTCTTGGTTGGCGGCCTTCCGTAGATTTTGATAAATACTCGATAAGCAGCCATACTATAAAGGATCATACAGGATCAGGCCAGACAGAGACGTGGGTGGATCGGCCCTAACAGTAGAGATCAGAGGTTTTTGACAGACCATTCATGATGGGGCCAATAGTGACGTACCAGTGATAAAATATATTTAAACAGGATCTGGCTGGCCCAGGCTGATTACGCCACAGAGGGGCACATGCCTGATAAGTTGGAGCCCAAATGGAACACTCCTGGAAGACACTGTCATTCATGTATAACATTGCTGACAGGAAGGCGCCAGAGAAGCATAACCCGTAAAGAAACCCTCAAAATGAAATGTAAAATTTTTTCGAATATATATGAACAAAGTATTAAACGTTCAACTGTTTTAGTTAATACACCATTGTGCATGTTTGCATGAAATTATCATTGGTGATTCATGTACGGCTTATTAATACCATTTCAATCGTGTCACTGTCACCAGAGGGCCATGACTTAGTCATTGTATTGCATGTTCTGGTAGGGAGGAGTATAACCAGATGATTGTTTTGATGATTTACTTTACATGTAGATGGAGTATCATATTATGATATTAGCGTGAGAGCACACGTGTCGTTTGATGTTAATTTCAGTGCAGTTTAATTCCGTGGGAGCCGTCTCTGTTTGGCGGTCTTTATAGTAACGATTGTTTGTTGTAGACTTCAACACCTGTTTAGTTTGGTTTTCTCAGGGTTTTGTCTCTAGAGGCGTGGCCATATCAAAATATATGTAATAATTGGCAGTCGGCATAATAGGGAGTAGTGATTGGCCAGAAGACGATCAGTTCTTTTGCCATCAGCAAGCAGATGTAAGTTATGATTAAGAGGATGTTCTCCTGAAGTGCCCGATCAGTGCGCCAGTTCGTGTAGCCTGACAACATATGTAGTCCAAAGGCAGGTCTGCGTGCACGAGGGTTAAGACAGCTGAGAGATGTTGTCTATAAGCCGTAGACTGTCGATGTCTGAGGAAGGCCACGGTGATTTCTCTGAAACGTACGTCAGAGCGAGTATCGTATTTTGCCGACGGACTGGTAATCTTGCGAATATACACCTGTGGTGAGCGCTTCCAGGAACCAACCGAGGACATTATTTGAACACGTAACTGTGAAGGTACTGGATATCGATGTGTGGAAGCATATTCGATTACCTAGGGCTGGATGATTCCAGGAGACATCAGCTGAAATGCATTTGACATATACCAGACTGATCGTTAGCATATTTAGTATACATTATAACAACACAAAACATGGGCAAGAAAAGATTCGTTATAACTCAGCATATTGGTAAACCCCTCCGCATGTTTGTTGAATTTCCGACCGCATGAATACCAGCTTGGCTCGCACGGGTTACTAGACGCAGCAAACGTGTTTGCGATACAGGAAATGACTCGTTACCATAGAGACGGGGTTTCAGTTTGGGGTGTGAGTTCACATTTATTCAATTGTGTTAATTCATCATTCGTAGCAAAATGCAAAAATTATGGGCTGTTTGCCAAAATATGAATGCAGCATGATGGAAGACCACAGCGTTGCATTCCTCGATACTGCTTGTATCACGACTCAAGTATAGCCTATAGGTTCAGCAGCCCAATTATCATTGCCTTCTGAGTCGGGTTGTCACGGCTAACCATCGGCAGCGATGACCAGTTACATAATTAACACCGGCAAGGATGTAACTCATCAAGCGCAATAGCTTACATACCTAGTCCGTTGTTTACCTGTTTGGCCAATTAAATAGTCACACATGATCATACCTTTCTTCTCTCGCCGACAAAGCATAAATAAGAAGTTATTGATGAACCAAACTTAATCCAATCCTTACTTTTGATGTGTCTAGGATAATCCATTTTTGGTAATACTTAATTATGTGCTTTTTTATTATAAAATTACGCTCCCGAAGCAGCGGAAATCTTGCGCTTCTAAAGAAGCTACTGATTTTCACGCTGCCTGCTTTGACCGTTTATGATGCATTTAAACACCAGGTTGTGCAAATGGGCCTGAAGTATTTTAAAGCCTGTATGAAGATGAGAAAAACCTTATTTGGAGTTATTGTTAACAAAAGAAAACTCAAATTAATAGCAGGCAAAATAAATTGGAAAATTAAATATGCATGAAAAATACATTTAACCACATAATTTTCTCGTGATGCCTCTGAAACATGTTTTCCAGATTCAAGCTTGTATACGTCTTTCAATCAAGCCATTAATCTTGATTTACCCTTGGAGTTCTGAGCTAGCAAGGTGACAGGCACAGGGGGATTTCTGCAATGTGTAATGTCACATACACAAGCAACCTCAGTAAGAGGGTATCTGTTGGTATCTGTTCATTACTATCGTCTTCCTCGGGTAACTCAAAAGCTTATATATGATAAAACAGGGTTCATATTTATGTAATGTCCTATATCATTATTGAAATGATAATACATTTATGGGGACTTAGAGAGACATGAAGATATTTCCTGATTCACACCCATACACAGCTAAACCAGCACAGAAGGATACACTACATGTATACATGTCAGCAGTAAGCCACGTGCTCAGGCTGATGTCTGTGTATGATAAGCTTGCCACTGGCTGTCAGTCACAGTCACATGACTCCAAAGCGAACCGGATGGTTCAAGAACTCGGCCTTTAAGAAACTGCTGATGTGACTTTCAGCCAACCAAATGCAAGTCAACAAACAATCGACGGGCATCAGACTCCGCCCAGAAACTACGTGTCAGGCAATTCTCTCTGAGCCTTTGGCCTGTTCAAACGGTCGCTGGGGCGATGAGCTGTCACTCAAAACGAAATGAACAACATTGTCTTCGTGTATTCCTCGCTTGGCTGGTAAACCGTTTTGCTTCCAGCACAGGGTCTCATCTGACTGGACCAAAATACAGTGCTCCCCTCTGGTGTAGAGATTCAGGATACAAGGTAATAACAACAGCGCTTACGATATAGGTAGTTGGCCTATGGGTAATGCGCTGTGTAAAGAGCGTATATTAATATATATATATATATATATATATATATATATATATATATATATAAATATATATATATATATATATAATTTGTGTTTTTCTTTCACGCAAACATTTGTGAGAACTATAAAATATAGGTCCTATACATGTGCAGTATTTATCGATAATAACCAAGCTTAGAGAAGGCTGAATATAATGAACATCAGTTGTTTCGAAATCCGGTTGTGTCGAAGTAAATTCACCAGCGCCTTCAACTTCGACACAACGAGGTTTCACTGTTTATTTCAACTGTTTTTATCTTACTCTTATATTTACCACTTGCATTATTTTAGAACTGCAGATGTTAACTGAAGCATGTCACCCAGCGCTAAAAATAAGCGATTTCCACTAATATGCTGACCTCTTTTTCAGATAAAGACATCGTGCCTGTATGTTATTTTCCCTACAAAACTGGGTAGGCGTTGCCTTTGAGCCCGTGTCGAATGTTTCTATGATGAGCTATAAATATAGAATCCAACTGGAGCCATGTGACAAACACAGCGGCACCGCCCTGCAGAAAAATCAAAACGAAATGAACAACATTGTCTTCGTGTATTCCTCGCTTGGCTGGTAAACCGTTTTGCTTCCAGCACAGGGTCTCATCTGACTGGACCAAAATACAGTGCTCCCCTCTGGTGTAGAGATTCAGGATACAAGGTAATAACAACAGCGCTTACGATATAGGTAGTTGGCCTATGGGTAATGCGCTGTGTAAAGAGCGTATATTAATATATATATATATATATATATATATATATATATATAATTTGTGTTTTTCTTTCACGCAAACATTTGTGAGAACTATAAAATATAGGTCCTATACATGTGCAGTATTTATCGATAATAATCAAGCTTAGAGAAGGCTGAATATAATGAACATCAGTTGTTTCGAAATCCGGTTGTGTCGAAGTAAATTCACCAGCGCCTTCAACTTCGACACAACGAGGTTTCACTGTTTATTTCAACTGTTTTTATCTTACTCTTATATTTACCACTTGCATTATTTTAGAACTGCAGATGTTAACTGAAGCATGTCACCCAGCGCTAAAAATAAGCGATTTCCACAAATATGCTGACCTCTTTTTCAGATAAAGACATCGTGTCTGTATGTTATTTTCCCTACAAAACTGGGTAGGCGTTGCCTTTGAGCCCGTGTCGAATGTTTCTATGATGAGCTATAAATATAGAATCCAACTGGAGCCATGTGACAAACACAGCGGCACCGCCCTGCAGAAGTAATTTTGTTCTTGTACACAGGCGGCAACTCTATTGTTTTGGCTCAGCTGAGTCTGGGAGCATTGTCAAGTGTCTGACAACAGCGGAAGCTGTAGGTACGTGTGGTTCAATTCGATAAGGCCATAGAGGAAGGCCCCAGAAGCCCTACAAGACATAAACCCACACAGCCTATTAATAGCATCACCTCCCCCGGACGACCAAGCCATAATAACGCTCTTGCTGGAGATGGGGATTGGCGAATAATACGGACTGTATGACGTCAGAGATGCCGAGATGTTTGCTGTTGTTATTGATTCTACAGACTCGCAGATGATTGAAAGTAAGCGAGCAAAACCGCCGGATCCTGTAAAGTGAGATGCGCGGGCGCGGGCTTCATCACTCCATGATTACACAGGCATTAATTAGCGATGCTAATTTCTGCTTAAATTCATCTGTTATAAACCTGAGATTATGGGGTTGTTTTCCCCGCGATAATCACCGGGTTATTATTTCAACGGAATTAACATTGTCTTCGTTAACAGGAAAATTAAAAGACTAGCGTTGCTATTTTAGGGACCATAGTCCATATTGGTGATCATTAATTTCAAAGCCTTCGGAAAAAAAATGTTTACTCGGATGAAAATTATTGGTAGATTCGTTATTAGACAAGAGGCATTTGAAGTTTAATTGAGAAAAGAACGTATTTAAGTGCATGGTAACAGATGATCTCTTTATAAATCAGGAAAGGTTTACGCAAAAATAGTAATGGCTTACTCCTGCCTTGTCACACCGCGTTTCTTAAATGAAAGTCAGCATTTACCCTAAGTAATGTGTATAGGAGTGCCTTGTATCAGTATCTCTGCATCTATGCGTGTGTGTCACAGTGTGTGTTTCCATCATCGCTCCTTCACCAGAGATCTTGTTTTATCAAGCAGTCCGGCTTGCAAGTAATGGGACCAAAATCATAAAGGCAAATCAAATCAAACGCTACAAAAAATAAACAGTTCGCAGTATAGCTAAAAGTATTCGTATAAAAAAAACCCCATGCACCGGACGCTGGATTGGTTTACAAGCCTTTGGTTGATCTTAACAACCGTTGATCTTAAAATAGCCACACATGTGTTTGCTTGGTGCGTACGCTTGTCCAAAGAACGGCAAAGTTCTTGTGGTCCCCAGAACAGAGAGGTCGTGTTGACTGACCTGGCTTCACGCCGGGTTTTATTTTCAAAGTATTTGTGACTTGTTTTTCTGTAAGTGATTGTAGGATGTCCGTATGTATTTTTTTAAGTTGCCGGGAAAGATTGTAGACCTTTGCATTACCTTTTCATTCAAATATCACATTGATAATAAAACGGAGAAGTTAAAAATTAATATCAGGGTGTTAGGTCCATCGCTACATGACAGTTTCTCAAACCTTTTTTTTTTTTTTTTTTTGCTTTTCCTCTTTATATTGTTATCTGTTTTTAATCTCAAATATTTAATTTTGATTCAACAAAAAAATTCAATTTTAAGTTTAAGTTGAGAAAGACACACGCGATCGTGAAAAAAGTTCAGTATCAGCTCAATGCAATGTAGCCTACTGTTACTCGAAGCTTAAAATTGCGTTCTTTTGTCAAAATAAATGTTCTAATAATAATATTAAAAATATCATGTAAATATTAATAAAAATATAAAAGAAATATGTATCTTCAGAAAGTACCCTGTTTAAATTCATGTACACTTCATAGGAGCTGATATGAATTTAAAACAACATTTGGTTTGATTGTAAATGAAGGGATGCGGTCTCAAAGGTTTTTTGCAGAAAAATAATGTAAGACCTAAATATACAAGTATTTCATGCACATGACAGTGAAACATGAAACTTTTTAAGACCTTGCTTTTTCATATACTACCTGTATATTATCAAAGGGGACACTAACATGTATGTGAATAGTAGAAAAGGCTTTTCTTGATTTTCGGAACTGATGTTCCTTTACATTAAAATCTGTATATGAGGCCATGGGCAAGTCTTATATATGGGACTTGGGACAAGTCCTGTATATGGGGCCATGGACAAGTTCTATATATGGGGCCATGGACAAGTCCTATATATGGGGCCATGGACAAGTCTTTTTTTGGGACCATGGACAAGTCCTGTATGTGAGGCCATGGACAAGTCTTTTTATGGGGCAATCGGACAAGCTTTTTATATGGGACCAGGGACAAGTCCTATATATGGGGCCATGGACAAGTCCTATATAAATGAGGCCATGGACAAGTCCTGTATATGGGGCCAGGGACAAGTCCTGTATATGAGGCCAGGGACAAGTCCTATATATGGGACGGAAGACAAGTCCTGTATATGGGTCCAAGGACAAAACCTGTATATGGGACCACGGACAAGTCCTGTAAATGGGGCCATGGACAAGTCCGTTTTATTGAGTCAGAGACTAGCCCTTTATATGAAGCGATGGACAAGTCCTGCATATGGGGCCAGGGACAAGTCCTGTATATGGCACAATGGACAAGTCTTGAATATGGGACCATCCACAAGTCCTTTCTTGAGGCCATGGGCAAGTCCTGTATATGGGGCCATGGACAATTCCTGTATATTGGGCAATGGACAAGTCCTGTATATGGGGCCAGGGACAAGTCCTGTATATGAGACAATGGACAATTCCTGTATATGTGGCCAGGGACAAGTCCTGTATATGAGGCCACGGACAAATCCTGTATATGGGACCACGGAGAAGTCCTGTATATGGGGCCATAGACAAGTCCTATATTTGGGACCTTGAACAAGTCCTGTATATGGGGCAAGGAACAGGTCCTGTTTTTTGGGCCATGGACAAGTCATGTATATGGAGCCAGGGACAAGTCTTGTATATGAGGCCATGGACAAGTCCTGTATATGGGGCCAGGGACAAGTCCTGTATATGAGGCCAGGGACAAGTCCTATATATGGGACGGAAGACAAGTCCTGTATATGGGTCCAAGGACAAAACCTGTATATGGGACCACGGACAAGTCCTGTATATGGGGCCATGGACAAGTCCGTTTTATTGAGTCAGAGACTAGCCCTTTATATGAAGCGATGGACAAGTCCTGCATATGGGGCCAGGGACAAGTCCTGTATATGGCACAATGGACAAGTCTTGAATATGGGACCATCGATAAGTCCTTTCTTGAGGCCATGGGCAAGTCCTCTATATGGGGCCATGGACAAGTCCTGTATATTGGGCAATGGACAGGTCCTGTATATGGGGCCATGGACAAGTTCTATATATGGGGCCATAGACAAGTCCTATATATGGGGCCATGGACAAGTCTTTTTATGGGACCATGGACAAGTCCTGTATGTGAGGCCATGGACAAGTCTTTTTATGGGGCAATCGGACAAGCTTTTTAAATGGGGCCAGGGACAAGTCCTATATATGGGGCCATGGACAAGTCCTATATATATGGGGCCATGGACAAGTCTTTTTATGGTACCATGGACAAGTCCTGTATATAAGGCCATGGACAAGTCCTTTTTATGGGGCAAAGGGACACGCTTTTTATATGAGGCCATGGACAAAACCTGTATATGGGACCACGGACAAGTCCTGTATATGGGGCCATGGACAAGTCCGTTTTATTGAGTCAGAGACTAGCACTTTATATGAAGCGATGGACAAGTCCTGCATATGGGGCCAGGGACAAGTCCTGTATATGGCACAATGGACAAGTCTTGAATATGGGACCATCGACAAGTCCTTTCTTGAGGCCATGGGCAAGTCCTGTATATGGGGCCATGGACAAGTCCTGTATATTGGGCAATGGACAAGTCCTGTATATGGGGCCAGGGACAAGTCCTGTTTATGAGGCAATGGACAATTCCTGTATATGGGGCCAGTGACAAGTCCTGTATATGAGGCCATGGACAAGTCCTATATATGAGACGGGAAACAAGTCCTGTATATGGGTCCATGGACAAATCCTGTATATGGGACCACGGACAAGTCCTGTATATGGGGCCATAGACAAGTCCTATATTTGGGACCTTGAACAAGTCCTGTATATGGGGCAAGGAACAGGTCCTGTTTTTTTTTTGCCATGGACAAGTCCTGTATATTGGGCCATGGACACCTCCTCTATATGAGGCCATGGACAAGTCCTGTATATGGGGCCAGGGACAAGTCCTGTATATGAGGCCAGGGACAAGTCCTATATATGAGACAGGAAACAAGTCCTGTATATGGGTCCATGGACAAATCCTGTATATGGGACCACGGACAAGTCCTGTATATGGGGCCATAGACAAGTCCTTTATTTGGGACCTTGAACAAGTCCTGTATATGGGGCAAGGAACAGGTCCTGTTTTTTTTTTGCCATGGACAAGTCCTGTATATTGGGCCATGGACACCTCCTCTATATGAGGCCATGGACAAGTCCTGTATATGGGGCCAGGGACAAGTCCTGTATATGAGGCCAGGGACAAGTCCTATATATGGGGCCATGGACAAGTCCTGTATATGGGTCCAAGGACAAAACCTGTATATGGGACCACGGACAAGTCCTGTATATAGGGCCATGGACAAGTCCGTTTTATTGAGTCAGAGACTAGCCCTTTATATGAAGCGATGGACAAGTCCTGCATATGGGGCCAGGGACAAGTCCTGTATATGGCACAATGGACAAGTCTTGAATATGGGACCATCGATAAGTCCTTTCTTGAGGCCATGGGCAAGTCCTGTATATGGGGCCATGGACAAGTCCTGTATATTGGGCAATGGACAAGTCCTGTATATGGGGCCAGGGACAAGTCCTGTATATGAGGCAATGGACAATTCCTGTATATGGGGCCAGGGACAAGTCCTGTATATGAGGCCATGGACAAGTCCTATATATGAGACGGGAAACAAGTCCTGTATATGGATCCATGGACAAATCCTGTATATGGGACCGCGGACAAGTCCTGTATATGGGGCCATAGACAAGTCCTATATTTGGGACCTTAAACAAGTCCTGTATATGGGGCAAGGAACAGGTCCTGTTTTTTTGGGCCATGGACAAGTCCTGTATATTGGGCCATGAACACCTCCTCTATATGGGTTCATGGACAAATCCTGAATATTGGGCCATGGACAAGTCCTGTATATGAGGCCATGGACAAAGCCTGTATATGGGACGATGGACAAGTCCTGTATATGGGGCCATGGCACGTCCTTTTGATGGGCCAGGGACTAGCCCTTTATATGAGGCCATCGACAAGTCCTGTATATAGAGCCAGGGACAAGTCCTGTACATTGGCCAATGGACAAGTCCTGAATATGGGGCCATGGACAAATCCTGTATATGGGGCCATGGACAAGTCCTGTATATGAGGCCATGGACAAGTCCTATATTTGGGGCCAGGGGCAACACCTGTATTTGGGTCCATGGACAAGTCCTGTATATGGGGCCATGGGCAAGTCCTATATTTTGGGCCATGGACAAGTCCTGTATATGAGGCCATGGACAAGGCCTGTATATGGGGCCATGGACAAGTCCTGTATATGGGGCCATGGCACGTCCTTTTGATGGGGCCAGGGACTAGCCCTTTATATGAGGCCATCGACAAGTCCTGTATATAGAGCCAGGGACAAGTCCTGTACATTGGCCAATGGACAAGTCCTGAATATGGGGCCATGGACAAGTCCTGTAGATGGGGCCATGGACAAGTCCTGTATATGAGGCCATGGACAAGTCCTATATTTGGGGCCAGGGGCAAGTCCTGTATTTGGGTCCATGGACAAGTCCTGTATATGGGGCCATGGACAAGTCCTATATTTTGGGCCATGGACAAGTCCTGTATATGGGGCCAGGAACAGGTTCTGTATTTGGGACCATGGACAAGTCCTGTACATGGGGCCATTGACAATCCTGTATATGGGGCCATGGACAAGTCCTGAATATTGGGCCATGGACAAGTCCTGTATATGAGGCCACGGCCAAGGCCTGTATATGGGGCCATGGACAAGTCCTGTATATGGGGCCATGGCACGTCCTTTTGATGGGGCCAGAGACTAGCCCTTTATATGAGGCCATCGACAAGTCCTGTATATAGAGCCAGGGACAAGTCCTGTACATTGGCCAATGGACAAGTCCTGAATATGGGGCCATGGACAAGTCCTGTATATGAGGCCATGGACAAGTCCGCTATATGGGTCCATGGACAAGTCCTGTATATGGCGTCATGGACAAGTCCTGTATATGAGGCCATGGACAATTCTTGTAAATGGGGCCAGGGGCAAGTCCTATATATGGGGCCATGGACAAGTTCTATATTTTGGGCCTTGAACAAGTCCTGTATATAGGGTTAGGAACAGGTCCTGTATTTGGGGCCATGGACAAGTCCAGTACATGGAGCCCAAGACAATCCTGTATATGGGGCCATGGACAAGTCCTGAATATGGGGCCATAGCCAAGTCCTGTATATGAGGCCATGGACAAGTCCTTTATATGGGGCCATGGACAAGTCCTGTATATGGGGCCATGGACAAGTCCCGTATATGAGGCCATGGACAATTCCTGTAAATAGGGCCAGGGGCAAGTCCTGTATTTGGGTCCATGGACAAGTCCTGTATATGAGGCCATGGACAAGTCCTATATTTGGGGCCATGAACAAGTCCTGTATATGGGGCCAGGAACAGGTCCTGTATTTGGGGCCATGGACAAGTCCTGTATATGGGGCCATGGACAAGTCCTTTTTATAGGGCCATGGACAAGTCCTGTATATGGAGCCATGGAAAAGTCCTGTATATGGGGCCATGGACAAGTCCTGTATATGAGGCCATGGACAAGTCCTGTATATGAGGCCATGGACAATTCTTGTAAATGGGGCCAGGGGCAAGTCCTATATATGGGGCCATGGACAAGTTCTATATTTGGGGCCTTGAACAAGTCCTGTATATAGGGCCAGGAACAGGTCCTGTATTTGGGGCCATGGACAAGTCCTGTACATGGAGCCCAAGACAATCCTGTATATGGGGCCATGGACAAGTCCTGAATATGGGGCCATAGACAAGACCTGTATATGAGGCCATGGACAAGTCCTTTATATGGGGCCATGGACAAGTCCTGTATATGGGGCCATGGACAAGTCCCGTATATGAGGCCATGAATAAAACCTGTAAATAGGGCCAGGGGCAAGTCCTGTATTTGGGTCCATGGACAAGTGCTGTATATGAGGCCATGGACAAGTCCTATATAAGGGGCCATGAAAAAGTCCTGTATATGGGGCCAGGAACAGGTCCTGTATTTGGGGCCATGGACAAGTCCTGTATATGGGGCCATGGACATGTCCTTTTTATAGGGTCATGGACAAGTCCTGTATATGGAGCCATGGAAAAGTCCTGTATATGGGGCCATGGACAAGTCCTGTATATTGGGCCATGGACAAGCCTGTATATGGGGCCATGGACAAGTCCCGTATATGAGGCCATGGACAATTCCTGTAAATAGGGCCATGGGCAAGTCCTGTATTTGGGTCCATGGACAAGTCCTGTATATGAGGCCATGGACGAGTCCTATATTTGGTGCCATGAACAAGTCCTGTATATGGAGCCATGGACAAGTCCTGTATATGGGGCCTTGAACAAGTCCTGTATATAGGGCCAGGAACAGGTCCTGTATTTGGGGCCATGGACAAGTCCTGTACATGGAGCCCAAGACAATCCTGTATATGGGGCCATGGACAAGTCCTGAATATTGGGCCATAGACAAGTCCTGTATATGAGGCCATGGACAAGTCCTTTATATGGGGCCATGGACAAGTCATGTATATGGGGCCATGGACAAGTCCCGTATATGAGGCCATGAACAATTCCTGTAAATAGGGCCAGGGGCAAGTCCTGTATTTGGGTCCATGGACAAGTGCTGTATATGAGGCCATGGACAAGTCCTATATTAGGGGCCATGAAAAAGTCCTGTATATGGGGCCAGGAACAGGTCCTGTATTTGGGGCCATGGACAAGTCCTGTATATGGGGCCATGGACATGTCCTTTTTATAGGGTCATGGACAAGTCCTGTATATGGAGCCATGGAAAAGTCCTGTATATGGGGCCATGGACAAGTCCTGTATATGGGGCCATGGACAAGCCTGTATATGGGGCCATGGACAAGTCCCGTATATGAGGCCATGGACAATTCCTGTAAATAGGGCCATGGGCAAGTCCTGTATTTGGGTCCATGGACAAGTCCTGTATATGAGGCCATGGACAAGTCCTATATTTCGGACCATGAACAAGTCCTGTATATGGAGCCATGGACAAGTCCTGTATATGGGGCCATGGACAAGTCCTGTATATGGGGCAATGGACAAGTCCTGTATATGGGGCCATGGACAAGTCCCGTATATGAGGCCATGGACAATTCCTTTAAATAGGGCCAGGGGCAAGTCCTGTATTTGGGTCCATGGACAAGTCGTGTATATGGGGCCATGGACAAGTCCTATATTTTGGGCCTTGAACAAGTCCTGTATATGGGGCCAGGAACAGGTCCTGTATTTGGGGACATGGACAAGTCCTGTAGATGGGGCCATGGACAAGTCCTTTTTAAAGGGCCATGGACAAGTCCTGTATATGGAGCCATGGACAAGTCCTGTATATGTGGCCAGGGACAAGTCGTGTATATTGAGCCTTGAATGTGTCGTGTATACGGAGGAGTGTTATAGTTTCATATATATATATATATATATATATATATATATATATATATTTATATATATATATATATATATATATATATATATATATATGCAAAGTATCATCAGAGATACAAAATCTATAAAAACGTGTTTTTTCTTTCAATATTGAAGTTTATGTCTTAAGTTTCAAATTTTAGATGGCTAAAACACTCACAGAAACTAACAGTTTCTCAAGGATAAATTTAAATAAATATAGATTTTTTTTATTTTTGAATCGCGGTGTTTTACCATATGTCTATAATCCCTAAATGGCAAAATCTCAAAATGTTTCCATGAGATTTAAAATCACATGTATAAATAGAATTAAATTACAGAGAAGTAAACATGATAAATGCTTAGTCCTTATGAAAGGAACTGGATGCTGATGCAGAGCGCGTGGATTGTCCTGTATTGATCAGTTACTCGAGGTGAACAACCCCAGGTGAACGCACTGGCGCACCAACTGCAGTCAAGGTTAGTTAAAATTTACATAATCCAATCACTATTTGTAGCGTGCATTGTGATGAGACTATACTGTTTTCGTATCTGCTTCTGTGTCTGTAACAGTGGTAACTCTAGTCCATTTCGTTATAGTCTCTAAACTAGAAATCTGCAATTTAAGGAATGCAAGCCTCCGCCAAGTTGGGAGTCCCTATTGTGAGATTGTCCCAAAACCGTGTTTGCATTCATTTATACGGCCAAATTTCCTATGTTCATTTGTACATACGGGACTTTACATTTATGATTAATGAATATTCCTTGACTACGTTTCTGCCAGTTTCTGCCAGATCTGACATGTGCCAGATCTACAGAAAAATTCTTCAAATTGTAATCGATTCTTCACTGGCCAATTCCCTGAAAATGTCATGAGATTCCGTTCATAATAGCGTGAGTTAGATTGTGAACATGGCCACCGCCTCCTCCCCCCCCCCCCCCCGAACCCCCCCCATGCCCCTGTGTATCTTTGATAGTATTAAATGGCAACGCGCATATATTTTTATTTGCTGAATCTCTGCCATCTTAAATCATATTATGGATTAGAAAGTAGACGACTTAAGTATCTGAATAGTTACCATTTGCAGCTTAATGAACATTATGTTTTATAATTTCTAATTTTCCTCAGGGATGAAAATCAAATGATTTTTTACAGTATAATGAGGACAAAAGCCCAATCACCCGGCTTGATGATGAAGCGACCAATTTAACATTACACACATCGATATTTGCATGACGCAATTCACAGAACACTAATTAAAGAAATCTCTTTGATCATCAGTTGTCAAAGAGATTCTTTTCATGGATGTGATAATGAGGTCATAAGACATTATTCCTTGAGAAAAGTCCATAAAGAAAGTACAGTAAATCAGAGATATTAACACATGTAGGGTGAATTAAGATAAGCTGGTGTAAGTTTAGTTTAATTAAGTTTAGAGCTTACTTCTTCATTTATTAAAATAATAATACCTAAAGTTTGGAAAGTTGGTAAAAAACTGTCCCTTTGCGACCCATTCTTACAATGAAAAGTCAATTCTACTTCTCAATCTTCCTTAAAGTCATCATGCGGGGAATCTTCTTGCTTTCTCGGGATTATCCCTGTCTGTTTATATCAGTTATCGGTATAAAAGTACCTGTGACCACGTTTTTTTTAAATAAAATTTGAGATATATATTGTTACGGAACTTAATATAAACAGATCACGTATGCCTGATGAACACAAATTCTGTAACGGAGATAAAAAAAATCAGATTCTGTAACACTAGGCAGCGTGAAATGTCTAGAGGAATGTGTAAAGAAGTCAGTGATTTTTTTGTTAACAAATATCTATAATTTATTCTTAAAACAACCCTAACATTACAATACCCTAAATAAATACAATTATACAGTAAAACAGCGGTATAACAACAAATCAATACAATCACACAGAAAAATAAACAATGTGCACAGTACCTGGATACCAACACCGTCACAACGATAAGTTCTTTAAATGTATACTCTCGGAGAATGACAGTCCAGTGTAAAGCTCTTGTAACAATCAAGAACGTAAACTAGTCTAAAGGCACAAAATCCTGGAGAAACTCTGAAGAAAATCTATAATTGCCGCACACGTCGGATAAGGTCCCAGAAACTGACACACGCTTCTGCTTCCGCTGGAAATCTTCTCTGCTCTCTGCCCTTTATATACTCTTCACCCCAAGCCGAGAATTTTCCACTTCTCGAACAGTCTATAAGATCTTACACAACACAGTAAACACGCGCCACAGGAATCATATACAAGAACATCGCTGTGTGTCTCTACACACCATGGTGTACACGTGACCAGGCGAGAAAGCCCCTAGCTAGCATAACAACGAGAGTTCAACCAGTACGGATTAAACATAGAATGCAACAAACGGCCCGGCGAGGGTGTAACAACACGAGTTACGCCCGTGTCACACAATAAAAAGAGCATCTGTAACAATATTAATGATAGAAATTATTTTGAGCCAAATGTATGGTAAATTGCGTAAATCTACGTATATGGTAAATTGAGTGTTTCATGGACACCGCGCACTTTATTGCATTGAAATTGTCATCAGACATTGACTGCCTTCAGTTATGATGTCCTTGACTATCGTTTCATTAACCTTGTTTCAGCTGTTGTACCATTCCGCTTTTGGTTATAATTAGAGTAGCCGCTGAATAAATGGTTAAGTATAGAACTTAATTTAAAAGTTATTGTTGGATACCAATATAACTTAAGCTATTAAGACCCGTCTGCTATTTTAAAGCCAGGTAAAGATAAAAAGGAGATATAAGCATAACAAAAACTGCATGTATGTTAAATATGTTTTTAATTATACAAATATAGAGGAATCAAGATTTGTCAGACATTTTTACTATAACGAAGTTTTCGTGCAACATTTTGTTGCACTCATCATGTAAGGCTGTCTGATATATATATATATATATATATATATATATATATATATATATATATATATATATATATATATACAAGGTAAATCCATATTAAGTGCCATTTTATTGTATACAAACCAGAAACAAAAAAGAAATTATTCATCGAGTTGTTTCTGTTCTATGAAAGGGATTCCTAGTATCTGTTCCATCGTTAAATAAACTCTACATGTTAAAAGATTTACAGGAAATTTTTTAAATTTTGTCATGATGAAATTACAGCTTTTACTTTCGTTGATTCAGTATGTGCTGAAGGCATAATTCAGTATGTTATCAACTACCAGATCCCGATCAGGGTTTGGGCTGGACAGACCAATCAGCGATTGGTCCAGATCGGGATCTGGCCCTTGACATATAAAAAGTATACACATATATATATATATATATATATATATATATAAATATATATATATATTTATATATATATATATATATATATATATATATATACGTAGCAGTATCTTTGCTTTGTATAATTTGCTATACGAGTAATAACATGACATGTACATTAAATGAAGTGAGTACATGTATAATCACCTACTTAGCCAAGGCCATCTGGTTAGATGATATATCATCATTACATTAACGGCAGTTAATTATCACGCTGTAAACCAGTTCTAATTACACGTACAGCAAAAAACCTCGCCATCACGACCATGCCGTCAGGAATGGACCAATACATGATTAATTTAGCCGATGATCGCACTGGAGAGTTATGACAATTCTTATAAAATGCTGTAGTCTTGATAGCCAGGTGGGTTTGTAAATCGGTGGTAATCAGGTGGAATTTAACGTATTTTTCTAAACCAATTAAAATATTACGAAATATTAAAACCTTTATAAATATCGTAACTGTTATAAATGTTAAGGGAAAAATCCATTTATTGATCAAGCGAATCAGAGGAATCATGTTGAATGAGTTTTTTTATCTAATAAAAATCCATTAATAAATACAATGTTTGTTTAAAACAAAAGTATTATACCCACGATTGCCACGATTACAGCTTGAACTATTTCTACTTCAGGGGTCGCGAACGGGGGATACCACCTTCCCCATATACCCTCCTCCAACGAGGCTTCGCAGCCTTTCTATATATATATGACGCCCTCACCTATTCAGAACTCCTTTATATATGGTAAATTCATGAATCAGACATGGAAGACATAATCAAGTTTTAAACAGAATTGTTACAGAATCGCTTCTGTACCGTTGTGTTTCCTTTTATTATCCATACTTCCACTTAAGCCCAGCTCTATTCCGTCACCCTTACCAGGGATGTCGTTTGTGCGCTTTCCGGCTAGATTTATAAGGTTAAGCAGTTTTTAAAACAGTCTGACAAAAACAAGTTTGAATTTGTTAAAATAACAGGTAGACATTTTGCTTAATTTCCGGATTAAGATTGATCATCAACTTGGCTGACTACACAGCAAACCTCAATCAAAACTCAGACTGATGACCGCTTTTGCATCTCTACGTTCTCGTGCAGAACAGAACTCTCTATATATAGAGACATATCTTTATCGGTCGTTTGCGAAACAGCAAATTTCTACTCCAGATATAGGTCATTTTGGTAACCTAAGTTTGATAGCTGCCCACGATGAGGTGGTAACGTTTAGCCAGCGAGATCTGTCTGTGCGGCCCGCAGGGCGATTATCCATTTATGTTATCCAATACATTGTCGCTTTACGACATTTAAATGAGCTTCGAAGCCATGTTGGAAACAAACGGACGTTGAGGATTGACGGAGTACTGGTTTCTATAACAGGGTTTAATAGTATTTAATTAATATTCAAAATATATTAATAAATGTTTCAATATTTGTAATAAAATGTACGAGAAGAAAACTAATAATTACCTGAAAATTGACGACGGACCACGTATAATTTTTGCGTCAAAATATTTTTTATTTATATTCTTTAGGTGTTTTTGTCGAATGCGGCCCGCAAGAAAATCTCTGTGTGGCCTTCCGGAAGAAAACATCGCCCATATCTGGTACAGGTCTTTTTATAGGCATGACGTCAACCCTTGGCGTTATTATGGTTAGTTTTTGTGTATATTTTTATTTCAAGCACATAACTTCTATTATGTTGTAAAGGTGCATTGACATGTTTGTACATATCCTACAAAAATATAACTGTGCATGTCAGAAACCATGGTTGACATCCTTGCCTGTTGAAGGATCAGTGTTTGTGAGGCACGAATACGCAGGGGTAGACCGATTTAAATTAGGCTAACGCAGGGACGTCTATATATAGGGGGGGGGGGTGGAGGGGTATATATATCCCCCTTGTTTTACGAAGGGGGGGGGGAGCAGGCGGTGATGGACAATCAATCATCCCCTACTCTATTCAGAGAAATAATATTTATATATTGAAAATGAATAGATCAATAATTATAGAATCATAGACTTTGTTTCTATTTCTCATTTTACAATAAAAAATTCGTTTACAATCAACCTACACCGGAATTATAATACATTATTTTTTAAAACCTTATAATTAATTGTAATATATTTGTAATAGGTTACATATATATGTGTGTGTGTAACGGTTTGTACAATACATTCATCTGATAAATGTTTGTTTTACCATAGAATATAGCCCATCGTTAGCTTTTTTATCATTAAATTAATTTCGCTGGCCAATCCGCTCTTTCGCTGGTCCTACTTGGTTGCAAACCAGTTTTACTCCTAGGGGCCGGTATTTGTTAAACATAAACGGTCGTAATGAACAGGTGCAATACAGCGAAAAGCTGTCCAAGAAATTCCGACCAGCGCCGACTCTCCATGTAGGCGGCACGTCTACTGTTATTTACTTTTGTTCAGGTAGAACTTTCACAATATATCTCAAAGTCATACGTTAAAGACGATAGATTCATTTATTATTCAAGAAGTAGTCTTTACTTTTTTCAAAAATGATATTATATACTTATGTTAATGCTTGTTCTGTAAATATCCTTAAACGAAGTATTTTAGCTGAAGGAATTACTGTAGGAATTCCAAGACTCTCTAAGAGTCGAAGAAGTATATAATGTCACGCTATTCGTGTCTTGTACTTTATCAAAAATACTTAACATTATTACCTACGTTTGTGTCTTGTTGAATTTTTGGTCTTTATAATGAGACCAGCGCTGACTCTCCGTCGAGGCAATACTCTGTTATTTTCTTATGTTCAGTTGCAAAGACAACTTCACTGTATATACTGCACCTGCACCTCATCCGCATGATGTATGAATAAACGTCATATACAACAACCTGGTTTACGCTGGTCTATCAAACTCTTCACGAATTTGACAAGAAAGTGGACCCGAGTGTATACGACTGGACGGATCACTGTTACACACACCCACACACACACACATATATATATATACACTGTCAATACTATCAATATCAGCAAGCGAAACAAAAACGTGTGTGTTGAAACCTATTCATTTTCGAAGGCTCTTTGATTTATTAATTTGCAGTAGCAACAGACATTTGATATGAGCCCTTTCGGCCAACTTTGTCAGATTTTATTTTCGAACACCTGCCAAAGATAGAATATTGATTAATAATAAAAATATCCAACCCAATTAAAACAGCAATTTTTATTCGATGAACAGCTGACAGTGTGATAGTGAAATCCCCGATGTTGGTCATAAAATATTATACACGTGATCAACTGAATGCAAGCGTCAGAAGAATTGCATTAGTTGTCAGGCTGGTTTTTGATTAACTTATGGACCGTATTTGCAGCGAAGTAGCTTGAAATGTTAGACATTCAGTCTTCATTATTGTTTTTTTGGTTGAAAGAATTCCGACAGTAAGTATGTTTTCATTGCCGTTGGTGGTACATTAATTTCGTTGGTTGGTTTATCTGTTAGTAATTTGACACAAAACGCTATGAACGGAGGGTAAGATTTATTAAACATTTGAAGTAATCTATGTCATGAAATGTCTGGGTGGATTATTTAGCGAGGTATGTTTATCCTGGAAGAGAATGAGTTATTCTCTGGTTCCGACTGCTTTCCAGTTTGTTATAGGGTAGGCTTTGCAGGGGTAACGTTTGTGAATAATCTTATAAAAATAAATCTGGCCACTTATCCTCAAAACCGACAATTATTGTAACGTGGTTCTAAAGCCGTCGCGGTCTTAATATAACTTCCTCCACGTCACAAGAATGGCTATATTTAAGTATCTTTCACGTTTTAGCTTTGGGTACCATAAACTGCGGCGTGAAATTCACTGAGACGACAAAGAGACAATAAATGCCAAACTTATAATGTCGGAGTTCATGGCAAAAGTCATTAAGATATTTACCCATGACTTAAGTTACGAGTGTTTTCGTTAACTAGCCCTATATATATATTCAGAATGGGGATATGGTGCAAAACTGGTGAGTCCGAATATAGGAACAAAAATGAAAGATCGAGCCTTATTCTCCACCGAGTCTTTAGCCATAGAGAGGCTTTCTCTTTAGTTAGAAATAAATGTATACCTGTCAACAACGAGGATTAGGCGGCAAATTAATAGAATGAACTAGAAACCTGCGTTTTAAGGAATGGATGCCATGCATCTTCTGCCAATCT
Source organism: Sipunculus nudus (assembly GCA_026874595.1). Taxonomy (NCBI): domain Eukaryota; kingdom Metazoa; phylum Annelida; class Sipuncula; order Golfingiida; family Sipunculidae; genus Sipunculus; species Sipunculus nudus. The sequence goes on from CM049307.1 coordinate 64,386,713, forward strand.
TCCTTATTGTGGAATTCTCCCCTACCCGTGTTTGAATTCACTTATTCGGTCAATTTTCGCAGGTCCATTCGAATATAAGCGGCTCTACATTAGGGAATATTCCTTAATGACTTCCTGAATCCGGATCCCTGAAAATTTCTTGGATTCCGTTCAAGATTGCGTGAGTTATGTCGTGAACAAATACACACACAAACACACACACAAACACACACACGAACTGAGAATCATCAGAGCCTAACAACAGGCGATAAATGATATATAACTGTAGCCAACGTGGGCGGTTTGTTATGCATGCTGTGTCTGACAGTCATGATATATTTTTATTAAGGCGAACGTTCATCTACAAAAAATGAATATCTTTATTTTTAAATCCATGTATTGTTATTTTTCCTAATTTTAGAGAGTGAATAACATCTTGCATAATATTTTCTTCGACTTCCACCAGTCTTCAATTTTTGGTAACAACTTGGAGTACACTTGGTGGGACAATTAATTCCAATGGTTTTTCATAGTCTTAATTAACCTAGATAGCACCAATGCCGGATATAGGTCATATGGCTTGCATCTTTGTTAATTTCAGCATACTTCCTGGCGCTTGCTTATCTAGTCCAATTTCACATTCAAATTTAAATGACAAAAGTATGCTAAAAATAATAACACAATGAAAGGCCAATTATGTGCGGTTATATCTGTGGATTCAACCGACGCAGTGAGTTTTCAGTATCATTATTACCTAGTTATTTTAGCCCACATTCGTGGTTTCCAGTGGTAATTTCAATGGAATCTAAATATCGACTGGATATGTTGTGATACATGTCTTCAGTCATCATTGTTATGCAATAACAACAGGTTCCAGTTTCGACAGAAAAGGCAGCCAGGCATTTTCCATAAAAATGGTTTGCTGTCTGGGCATACAAAATACCACAGAGGGTCTACAACGGATCCATCGTGTTTGATACTTAGTTCGTCTATAATTGATGGACAAAGTTCATAGCAGGGCCTGAAAAGAGAGCTTGTCTAGGGTCTGGGGGAACGTAAACCCTCTTTGATGACCAAAATGAAAATACTAAAAGGTTCAAACCGAAAGAAAGGATGTCCAAAATATCAAATACATATAATGCCTACCATAGGCAGAGCAGGAAATAGGCAGAAAGATCATAAATAAATGTGTCGTACTGTTGCTATTTAGTTTTTGGGTTTCACTTCTTCTTACCTTATATTTGGATATGGACGATGTCATGCTAAAATCGTTAACTCATGATGGCGCGAAATAGAATCCTTCTCAAAGTGCAAGTGCTATTACCTTTAAAATTAAGCAGAGAGGTCAAAATAGGATGAACTTCATGTCGGGCTTCTTTTCATCGTCTTGGAACTGGGTATATCTCCGCTGGAACAACATTATGTAGAAAAAAGGTTTGTTGCCGATCGCATATATTTCAATCATGTGAATCTGATTTTGAAATATCGAAATATTGGAATAAAAACATCTCATATAAGCTGTAGTGGAATATACTCTAGTCTTATCAAATTATTGCTGTATCCCTTTTCAATATCATTTCACACAAATTATCATACCATTAAAGATATGAGACTCGAGCTGCCACATAAACTGGTGAGACTTATCCCCTCATTCCTGGTTAATCTTAACGGTACACAGTCTGAAACGAACACTCCCCAGGTTTGGGCAGCCACAATTTCGTCCTGAGTCAGCTATTGCTTATCTTGTACGCAGGGGTGGATTTAGGGGGGGGGGCGCAGGGGGCGCCCCCCCCCCCCTATTTTCGACCTTACCAAAAAAATTTGGGGAAAAAAACTCATAGTACACCAAGTTACAATGTATGTTTTGCTTATATAATGCATGCATTTAAACAACCCCAGATTGCACGATTACAACCTGAATTTTCAAAAAATTTCTACACCCGGGCCATACCTTCCTCCCCCTCCGCTTCGCGCCTCGGCTCACCTCGCACAGTGAGCCCCCCCCCCCCCCCCCCTCCCTTATTCTAAATTCCTGTATCCGCCCCTGGTACATTTATAGTATTGTTAAGAAGAGTCCTGGTCGCTGAAAGCATGTATACTTATTTAACTGGGCGCCCCAGTGTGAACGTATTTCCCGACAAGACCTGGGGTCAATTCTGAATTGAATTGTTATTGAATGGGAATGGAAAGGAAAATTGAATGAATCGGAATTAAATTGAAAAAAGTGAAATTAAATGAATTGGAATTGAATTCGAAATTAATTTGACAATGAATTGATCTGAATTGATGAATAAAAGTTACAGATCTCAGATTTTCCTTACTGTCTCTCATTGGAATGTTGCTCAAGGTCAGTGTGAAGATCAGCCATGTAGTATTTGGTTTAAATCAAACACAAATGCCTCTCATGCAAGACACAAGGAACATGATAACAGCTTCAATACTTCTTAATCACTGTTCCTGAATTGTTTGTATCAATAATTTAGCACACCAGAGATGGAATAATAATATGATATATAGTAATAAAAATGTTATATTTCCCTAAGTAACAGTAATATAATAGATATAAAACGGAGCTGTAATAGTGATGATAATTAAATAAGAGTAATATGTGTTCTTCTATTACTTCCAATCTCCTGCTGTGCCATAAAGCATGTGATCTGATGATACTGAGCTGACTTGTTATGGTCCGGTGACTTTCTACGATGTGAATAGACTACTATATATGTAACGGCTCCGATAACACGTATTATATTATCAGGTATAACTGAATTGCCTGGCAGGTATCATATCATCAGCTTGGCCTAACTGGTCAATGAATTGCCCCGCAGTTGCCTTGGTTGCCTTGTTTGCTTGGTTCCTCATTACTCAACCGGTTTTCCGTTATTCCTATTGTTTTCATTCGGACAATGACACGGACCGCGACGCGAACCCTGCCAAGCCTCAGTCTCGTGACATAGAGAACTTGTCAGTATTCGTTCTCTGCTTGGCAGGTAAGGACCGTTTTTACTAAACTCTTAAACTGCGATAAACTCTATCATTTAGCCAATTCATTGCTTTCAGTATATCACATACGTACTATCATGTAAACTGTATATTCCATATTCTAATTGCACACGTTACTGGTAAATTCATACTTGTTGTACGCATGGATATTTGTATTCATGGTAATATGCAACGATATCTTAAAATGTGGTTCCTAAATATAAAGGCTCATTTGTATAATATGTAATGTGTTTTCTTGTGTAATGAATACCAAGAAATGTGCAAATGTATATTCTGTATATTCATGCCATTTATTGTATTTTTGCACCATATAGAAATGTTTTATATGAAATGTTTAATGTCAGTATTCGTTCTCTGCTTGGCAGGGACTCCGGCTTGGAGGACTCCAGATTTGTATATATATACGGCTGAATAAACACTTTTTTATATATACATCGCCTTGCCTCGCTTTTCACTCACGCCGGGTGACTTTGGCTCTTGCCGGGAACACCCGTTACATATAGATAGAAAGAATAGATGTCCAATAGACTACTACGGGATTAAACCAATTCTGAACAAATTTGTATGTTGTTTACCAGTGCAAAAGTAAAGGAATGATACTCTCATCACACCAGTGATGAGTATTCAAATGAATGCAACGTTTTGAATTGCGAATTGATTTTAAATTGAATAAATATTATTTTAATTGAATTCGAATTGATATTTTTCTCAAGCACAATGAACTGAATTGGAATTGGAGTTGAAGTTTCATTTAATTTCTTGAATTGGAATTGAATTGAAACTTAATAATAATTGAAATCATTTGAATTGACCCCAGGTCTGTCTCCGGGGAAACTTAAGTTAAACTTTTCCGAATACTACTTTTAGACACGATGGATAAAATTATTTCACTTAAAATACTTGATGTTTAACACGGCTGTGGGCTCTTAGTGCTAAGACATACGTATTTTATCTAGAAGTTAGAAAACAGACCCTCAGTCTCAGAGCAACCATAGTATAGTTTAACAAAAACAACATACCTATGAATACGAACAAACACAGAGACCACAGAAGACTACATGATCTAACAATCGACCAACACTTAAAACAGGATAATTCGCATAACTCAATAAGATACAAATGAAAACAAACACAGATTACGCATTCAGAATGTCATCAAGGAATATTCACACAGGTACATTCATGCAAGAATAAAATAAACCGTAATATGGGCCGAATAAATGAATGCATACACAGTCTTGGGAGCATCCCGCAATAGGTCCTCCCATATGGCGGAGGCGTGCGTTCCGTGGAATGCAGATATCTAGCTTAGCTTGTAATCTGCTTGGTATGGCATCAGCATGACGGTTCCTGTAAGAGGATTAGACATGTAATTTGATCACACGGATCCCTGCTGGACAAGCACACTGTCCAGGTCAGCAGCAGACTGAGTTTACTGACTCCGTACCTGCCCCGAAGTGATCATGTGCAAGCAGCATGTGGCACAAAGTATCCCAGCAATATTGATACTGATTGAATTTCGTAACGTGTCTCAGCCTCCGCTACATAAAGGAGTCTCTTTGTCTAGCGGAGGAAGTATATATATAGAACAAAAATCAGCCCACAAACAAATGCTTATAGAAAGATGTAAAACTCATCGTGTTCCTTCCATAAACCGTATTTGTAATCAGGTCAGGTGAATGGTCAATCAGTCAGAATGCCTGCTGAACCCTCAGGCAAACAGAGGATGGGCCACTGAACGTGTACAGCAAACAAACCGGAAGATCTTGCTGAGAAGAGGGCTGAGAGGTAATAGATACAGTTGCGGTCATTTGCATTTACAGTTTTAACAAACTTGTAAGCCTTAGCCTCTTAGATACACGCAATCCACTAACTTTTTTTAAGCTTATCATTTACCTAGTCTGAACCAACATATATACCTATGGAATTACTAATAACAATTGCAAATAAAAACCTTGCACGTAACTAAGATACCACGCTCGGTAAAAACTTCCACTGCGGGCGTGGCCTCTAAACCTGTAAAAATTTCCAGTCACATGACTACAGTTACCCACAGCAGGTTGGGTATGTCATGATGACGTCATTCTTCCAATGTTCGAAGGCTTTTTTGTTCTAAAGCCAGCTATTCACCATTTCACCTACCTATTCGATGTAATAGATGTGATTTCTATCTTACTCTGCGTATATATTAATAAACTCTAGGTAATCCCTGTTATGAAACTTTCTCATAACGCCTCTGTGCCTAATGTATTGGCTTGTCTCTCTTCAAGTTGTACGTTAGTTTCCACAACTACATGACAAATGAAAAAAAAAACATGTACTCTGATGTGGTAGATTGCATAGGTTCGGAACTTGAAAGGTCACTAGTTGCAAAACGCCCTTTGCAAAACTCTGGTACTTATTATTTGCCGCCTGATATGTCCTTGTTGAATGTGTTTAGATTAATGTTTGCCCCTTCACATGTTATAAACACGTGGTTATAACAAAAACGAACATTTTGTTTGTCGTGTGATCTGGATTTTCTGGCCTATTTTTGCACAAGGTTCAACTGAATATATTCAGTTAATAGACGTGAGATATCATAATAGGCCCCTTTTAAATTTGATCATTAATATCAATTTGGCGAAAGATGGGAATCACCGGAATCTGAACGGAGTGACCTCCTGCTGTATGAAGCAATAAATTCTTGACGCCAGTCGACTTGGAGCGTTTGACTTAACAGTCAAATCAGCCGTCTTCAGACTGGACGGATTATTATTTAAGGCCGGTATTTGAATCTCCTGGAAATTAACGTGTGATTTCATCTGGCGTGGTCCGTACCCGCAAGAGAGACATTAGTTTTATAGTAATCATCAGATCACAAAACATCGAATGCATTCTGCTCCGCTCTTATTTCTTCAATAATACTTCAACAAATTAGTAAATACTATGATAGACAGCTGTGGTGTAAAACACACACAATTAATTACTTTTCCCAACCTATATAGGTACCTGATTAACATAGTTTTTCGAATATTGACTATTAGTGAAAAATCTGTCCAATATCTGCCTAATATCCAACTTTTGGACAGTCCGGACGGTCGAGGGATAAATCGCTCGGCTCTCTTCGCTGGCGACCCGAGTTCGATCCCCAACATGGCTATGAGAGTGGGTTGTATAGTAGCCCGTGAAAGGCCAGTGGTTTTCTCCGGGTTCACCCGGTCTCCTCTACCTCCAGACATTATCGAACGCCACCATCTGAGCCAGGAAGAATGCCTACACTAAAAGAGAAAAAGGGTAACATACAAAACTCTTAAGGATTCTTTAGAGTGGAGCCAGTAGGGAACCCTTAGAGGTTCCAGGTAGAACCCTCTGGTCAGGGTTCTTCAATGAACCCTCTCCGGGGGTTCTTTGAGAAACCCTAAGGGTTCCTTGTGTAACTCTGATAATGGGTGCTTCAAGGAACCCTGCAAGGAGGGCTCTTCCTGGATCCATTTTTTTATGAAAGGTTCTAGAGGGTCGTTTTTATATATATTTACATATATATATATATATATTTATATATATATATAATATATTAAAAGGTAGTCTGGGATGTCTATATTGAAGGAAGACAGTTTAATTAATTGATAATATAAAAAAACTTTAAAAATTATTTCACCAAGAAAGTTGGCAATTGCAAGGACCACAGCTAAAAATCATATTTCAAACTTAGTTATGTCCTGAAAATATGATATATCCTTCCGGATGAGATGAAAACACGTTTAAAAGGAGACGAATTGTTTAATTAAGTTGTGAAGATCCACTTGTTAAAATGTGCTACAGTCAGAAAAGCATTAGCATATGTATGCACCCAGTACCTGAATACTATATTTCGGCACATGTGATACAGAGTTAATGAACACGTCACACAGTTCTCTCTCATACGCACACACAAAAAAGGCGACAAGAATGAACATCCAAATGGCCCCAGGACGTGCTGTTCTTTGTGGTTTTGATAGCTAGTACTCTGATTATCTATTTTTTATTAATTGTTTGCGTGTTCTTGGGAACATCTGTTGTGATTCCAGACCCTCTCCTCTTGTGTAGTAAGTCTGTTTTATATAATTAATACTTGTCTGGTTCACAAAACAAAATATATCAACTCGTAGCAACATACAATCCACACACAGCATGTGACGCAATGTTTGCGCTAATGGTACAGCCGATACGCCTTGGTGAAAACCTACACAAATCCCTTGGCAAATGTATTTTTTTTTCTATGTATACAAGTGTTCCGTCCAAAACGATATGTCTGTGTAGAACTGATGCGCTGTGTGATCGGCGAATAACTCCTAAACTTTCGGGACCGTCGGGATATTCACTGATTCCTTGTCGACATATTCCTTATTTGCGTGATGGGTTAGGAATGGTGCGGAGAATCAATCTGGAAAATAAGAGATGACAAACATAGATAAAAAATATATATGATTTTACACACGTATAAAGTGGTGCAATTTCCAGGTATTATATGCTTTGTTCGTGTTTGGAGAGTTGCAAATCGTGTGATGGCAGTGGTGCCCACGTGTTTCATTACGCGGCTTGAGAACTAATTAGCATACGTCCCTGCTTTGTGAAGTATATGTTATAATTAGTGTTAGCTATAATAACTATTTGTATACAATCCATGTAAAATCAATAAAGATTAACGTTTGTCGTTGAATATATTATAATTAAAAACAACAGTTAATCGTTTCCCCTAATCAATTATGACAACCACAATTGAAGATCAGTATATTTACCATTGTAAGCCGGATCTTGATATTTAACAAACAATGACAGTGGCAAGATCCTTATAAAAGATACATGCATGCCAAATTGGAAGGATGAGAGTGGCGACTGCATAAATGCTGCATATTGTTACATGATACGACAAAACTTATGTCCGAGGAGACGTCGGATCTGTACCACGACCGCATAAAAGGAATCGGCCCTTCATTTTATTATGTGTTTGACTTTATTAACATCTGTGAATGCACCGTAATCGCGACTGCGTGAAAGGAACCATCAAACTACAATTCCTTTTACGCGGCTGCGCTTGCGGGAGTTGTGTGCGATCGGTTGTTGCAGAGCCGATTCCTTTTATTCTGATGCGGATAAAATGTATTATGTATATGGTGTTACGTAGACAAATTTTCAGGGGAAAATATCAGAGCCGATCCGGGATTCGAACCCATGTCGGTGGTACACATGTCCGGCGTTCCAACCGCTTCGCTAGAAAAGCAAGCTACACTAGCGAGACAGTTCGGCCCGCTTTTATGTCACCCCGTAACACACCCCCTCTTAAGAGCGTTCTGCTATCAGAACAAGACTATTTATCCCAGGAGTCACACTTTGGTGAGCTTATTCCCTGGGCCACAAAGTTATCCGTCATCCCGGACGAGCCCCAATTTGTTACGAAGACAAATTTTCAGGGGAAAATATCGGAGCCGATCCGGGATGCGAACCCAAGTCGGTTGCGCAAATGTCCGGCGTTCCAACCGCTTCGCTAGAAAAACAAGCTTCACTAGCGACAGTTCGGTCCGCTTTTATGTCATCCCGTAAAAATGTGACATACTTAACTCATGAAGGGATCGTAATACTTTGAATATATAACATTATCAAAGGAAAATATAGGAAATTAAGGGAGTCCATATTTAAGACTACTTGTTAAATAATTCGTTTTTGTGTCATGTGTGTTACTACTTCTCAGCTACTAATGTTGGAAACATCTATAGGAATTCACCTTTCCAGCAGATTAGTCCAAAATGAAAATTGCCTTTCCGTTCACATGTTTGCTTGTCTGAGACAGCCAAAAAGGCGTTATTACGACCCCTGTAACTCATGTATTAAGAACATATAATCGAAACAAAATTTTGTCGTTATACATATATATATATACACATATATATTAAATATAATTAAATTATAAAATGTATGATATAATTTAAATAAAACTTTGTCGGATGAGACGTCGGACCCTTACCACAGCCGCATATAACGAATCGCCCATTCATTATTAAATATATTTTGTTTGGCTTTATCCGTGACCGGATCCCGACCGCGTAAAAAGACAGGAGAAAAGAAAAGAATTATTGAAGATGTCTGTGAGTGTACGAGTTAGCCGTAAACATGAGTATAACGTTAGTCGGACTGGGTAAAAGCTACGATTCCTTTATACGCGGTTGCGGCCGCGTTATATGTATGCGGTTGCGGCAAGGCCGATTCCTTTTATGCGGGCGCGGTTGCGGATAATATATAGAAATAGAAATCAATTGCTTGAATGGAACAGGTACATGCATTGGGCAATAATTCATCACCCACTAGCTTATTTCTTATTGAAATATTAGTTTTTGGAACGTGTTGCATATGTCTCCTCGCCGCTGTATATGCTGTTAAGCACGTGTAATGATGGGGAAACCTCTTAAGTGACGTATGCAGTAAATCCTTTGTCCGACCCAATGCTTTTGTCAGAGGAGTCGCTACATGATCCGATGAACGTTTTGTCGGATGACAGATCGGATACGTATACCGCAACCACATAAAAGGATTTGGTCCTTCATTTAATATCATTTGTCTGACTCCGTCCGCAAGTGCGACCATACTGCTCTCCGTAAAAGGAATCGTAGCTTTACTGTGTATCCCACGCGACGCTTTTCATCTCATCTCTCTTGTGGGAAATTTGGTGGCGCTACCTAGCAGAATTATGGTGGACCTGCACTCTTAATAACTGAACATGAATACCGGACATTATAAACGGCGTTGAAATTTAGTTGGCGCTATAACAATGTAATAAAAAATAAACAAGTAATAAAAAATAAAAATAAAAGTACAAATCCTGTTTCCTTCAGAAAAGCTGTAAAAAAGGGTACCAAACTCAACCAGGCACCCTTTAAAATAGAACGCGAATTCGTTAAACGATTTATGGATCTCCTAATTTATGTTCTTACTACAAATTGAAACAAATCCACGACAGAAAATTTACGCATTGTCGGACAGAAATAATGTTGCGGCTGTAATTTTGGCAATCACAGTTTGGATTCCCTTAGGTTGTTATTAGATCCCTTAGAATCAAAGGTTGTTATTTTACATGATGAAATCAAAAATCCCTAAAATTGTGCTGTTGCATTAAATTCTAAGCACACGTCTTTGACAACGTGATGATAGACATGTCTATAGATACAAACGACCAGGAGACGGTTTTCCAGACAAATCTTATTTTCTTAGCTCGGCACATCAGGGGTTATTATAGCAGTAAGTCACGCCGTAGTCCTACCTTTTTTAGAAATAAATAGGTCGGCTGTGTTTTAGGATTCTCTCGACGCAAATAACAAAATCAATCATATTTTCACGCTTTTAACCAGTGAGGCTGTAGGTAAAATATATATGGACATACGGGACAAAAACTATGTTCCGCCAGGTTCGGTGATTGGGAGTGAATACACACCCACATACACACACACATGTGGCCAGCTCAATTTTCTTTAAACCCTGCATACATGAGAACAATATTCCTCTAGGTGTCAAATTGATACCATTTTCTTTCATTCTCAAAATCTCAGTTAAATCTATTTAAACAAAACCGTAAATTGTGTGTTACAAATCTTGTACAGCTGTATGACACCAGTCTTTGAAAGTCGCTGAAGAGACTTTAGATCAGGGGGCATATACCAAATACACAAACATACAAAACAGGCATTCTTGACAAATCTTAACTTCTTTTAGCAAGAGTTAAACTCCGAATTTCTGGTGCTGAATCTGAATTTCTCTCAGTAGCAGACAAAATATAGATCACTGACCTCTTTATAGAATTCAAAAGAAATCTTTTTCAGACCTGTCCCGAGTTATGTTAGACACAGGATTAACTATGTCTGAGCTAGATATAACAGTCACAGTGTTTCCCGGATAATTAGGCGAAATGCCATCTCTATATAGGACCGGTGCTGGAAGAATTAGGTTTTATCAAGTTTCAGTGGTGTAGGACTCGAGTGCACGTTTTCAGGGAACTGATTGAGACTTGGACTCGATGGTCCTGGTCTGGGACTCGACGGTCCTGGTCTTGGACTTGATGGCCCTGGTCTGGGACTCGATGGTCCTGGTCTTGGACTTGATGGGCCTGGTCTGGGACTCGATGGTCCTGGTCTTGGACTCGATGGTCCTGGTCTGGGACTCGATGGTCATGGTCTTTGACTCGATGGCCCTGGTCTGGGACTCGATGGTTTTAGTCTCGGAATCAATGGTCCGGTCTTGGACTCGCTGGTTCTGATCCTCGACTCAATGGTTCTGGTCTCGGACTCGATAGGCCTGGTCTTGGACTCGACGGTTCTGGTCAGGGACTCGATGGTCCTGGTCTTGGACAAGATGGCCCTGGTCTTAGACTCGATGATTCTGGCCGTTGACTCGATGGTCCTGGTCTTGGACTCGATGGTCCTGGTCAGGGACTCGATGGTTATGGTCTGGGACTCGATGGTCCTGGTCTTGGACAAGATGGCCCTGGTCTTGGACTCGATGGTTCTGGTCTTGGACTCGATGGTCCTGGTCTAGGACATGATGGTCCTGGTCTTGACTCAGATGGTCCTGGTCTTGGACTCAGAGGTCAAGAAATAAGGCCCAGTCCCTCTTGAGTCCTATAAAAGATTTACCCTATCTCAATAAATCTTTACCGTTCATATTGGAATACATTCCACATGAATGACATCTACATTCTATTGGCAGAATATTTCAAACACAATAAGATGTGAACCGGCTGTGACATTTTTTCATATTGGTCCATTTGTAATTTCCTCATGGATGTTAAAATAACACGGACGTCTAGCGGTATAATTTCACATTTAAGTTAATGCTGGGAACTGACATAAAAAATAAACATGATTATCTAAAATTTCGTTTGTTTATTTTTCGGTTTATAAAAGAATCATTGCTCGACGCTGAAGAACTCGGTCTTGGACTCGTCCAGCTTGGACTCGAACTTTCACCTGTACTCGGCCAGTATGGATTTGAATACATCACTGTTCTTTATAATGAAAATAGAGCTAATAATTATGATTCCAGTTAACAAAGACAAACCGTACAGGAAAGGTAAACAACTGCACATTGTTAATATTGCCCTAGACACCGCCAATAATTAGAAACTGGATAATGTCGTTATTGAACCACGTAAGGCAATATAACACGCATAGGTGATTACCAGGCAGGTTGAGACAGACAGTCAATCAAATATCATCATGTTCGCTTATTTCCGGGAAAAAAAATAATGGGTGACAGAGATTGATGCCGTTCACGAATCATGTAGAGACACCTTAATGTAATTTCATCGAGTAAGGTTTCTGATTCACAGAGGGGCAGTTATGTCTGTTTCAATTTTCAGCCGTTATATTTTATTGCAAAAATATAATGCAATGGCTAACGTGACATTTTCTCCCTAGGGAACTCATACATGTTTCTCTCAGAATTTTTATGAGGAAAGTGCGTTATATAGCCTTGAGCATCTTATCAAATTTCCAGTCCATTAAAAACAACAAGCATTAATATCAGCGTGTTGTTTAATTACCGACCTGTATAAGCATGGCATAAGCTCAGCTTACATTCATACTTTTTGTGTACGGGTGTGAGTTATATATCACGTCAATATTATCATGCTTTCGCCAGGAAGGTTATATGTTTTCTACTTGGTTTTTTGGATGGTTAGGTTTGTTCGTTAGCAACATTACGCATGAAGTCAGGAATGGATTTTGATGACATTTTCTGGAGTACACGGGACCCTCCCCTTACGCCATAACCGTGACAACCCGACTCGGTAGGCAATCGGACAGTTGGGCTGGTAAGCCTACTCGAGTCGTGATACTATTAATACGGAGGAAAGTATCGTAGTGGTCTTGCATCAGGTTGCATTCATTTTGTGGTAAACGACCCATAATCTCAATATATATATATGCTAAGAATGATGAATAAACACTAAAGTATACATGTGAGCTCACAACCCAAACTGCAACATCGTCTCAATTGACGCGGGTCATTTCCTGTATCGCCTGCAAGCTGCCTGCGTTCTGTAACCCGTGCGAGCCATGCTTGTGTTCATGCGGTCATAAATTCAACAAACATACCGAGGGGTTAACCAATGTGCTGGGTTAAACAGGAACTTTTCTCGCTCGTATTTGGTATTATTAGAAAGTACACAAAAATACTAACGATTGGTCTGGTTTATGTTGATTGACAGTGTGCCTATAGGCCATGAAGCGTTGTCAGAAATGACGAAAATATTTGCACCTTCATAAGGCCTTACAATGTGTTCCTCAGACGTAGATGTCATGACACTCTGGGGCCAGTAATCCGGTCGTAATGCCAGAGGGTCGATATGACGCTACTTACGCCAGCACCTGGACGGTAGTCATACATATACGAGTCATACATACGAGAGAGGACAACGGCAGTCATATCATAGGCAGAGGACAACGGGCAGTCAGATTGAAAGGCAGAGGACAACGAGAGTTATACATAAGGCAGAGGACAACAAGGAGTCATACATAAGGCAGAGGACAACGGGCAGTCATACATAAGGCAGAGGACAACTGACAGTCATACATAAGGCAGAAGACAACGGACATTCATACGCAAGGCAGAGGACAACGGGGAGTCAGATTTAAGGCAGAGGACAACGAGAGTTATACATAAGGCAAAGGACAACGGACAGTCATACATAAGGCAGAAGACAACGGACATTCATACGCAAGGCAGAGGACAACGGGGAGTCAGATTTAAGGCAGAGGACAACGAGAGTTACACATAAGGCAAAGGACAACGGACAATCATACATAAGGCAGAGGACAACGAGAGTTATACATAAGGCAGAGGACAACGGGCAATCTTACATAAGGCAGAAGACAACGGACAATCATACGCAAGGCAGAGGACAACAAGGAGTCATACATAAGGCAGAGGACAACGAGAGTTATACATAAGGCAAAGGACAACGGATAATCATACATAAGGCATAAGACAACGATAGTTATACATAAGGCAGAGGACAACGGACAATCATACATAAGGCAGAGGACAACGAGAGTTATACATAAGGCAAAGGACAACGGACAATCATACATAAGGCAGAGGACAACGAGAGTTATACATAAGGCAATGGACAACGGACAATCATACATAAGGCAGAGGACAACGAGAGTTATACATAAGGCGGAGGACAACGGACAATCATACATAAGGCAGAGGACAACGAGAGTTATACATAAGGCAGAGGACAACGGGCAATCTTACATAAGGCAAAAGACAACGGACAATCATACGCAAGGCGGAGGACAACGGGGAGTCATACATAAGGCAGAGGACAACGAGAGTTATACATAAGGCAAAGGACAACGGACAATCATACATAAGGCAGAGGACAACGAGAGTTATACATAAGGCAAAGGACAACGGGCAATCATACATAAGGCAGAGGACAACGGGCAGTCATACATAAGGCAGAGGACAACGGTAGTCATACATAAGGCAGAGGACAACAGGCAGTCAGATTTAAGGCAGAGGACAACGAGAGTTATACATAAGGCAGAGGACAACGAGAGTTATACATAAGGCAAAGGACAACGGCAGTCATACATAAGGCAGAGGACAACGAGAGTTTTACATAAGGCAAAGGACAACGGCAGCCATACATAAGGCAGAGGACAGCGAGAGTTATACATAAGGCAAAGGACAACGGGCAATCATACATAAGACAGAGGACAACGAGAGTTATACATAAGGCAAAGGACAACGGCAGTCATACATAAGGCAGAGGACAACGAGAGTTATACATAAGGCAAAGACAACGGGCAATCATACACAAGGCAGAGGACAACGGGCAATCATACATAAGGCAGAGGACAACGAATGTTATACATAAGGCAAAGGACAACGGGCAATCATACACAAGACAGAGGACAACGGGCAGTCATACATAAGGCAGAGGACAACGAGAGTTATACATAAGGCAAAGGACAACGGGCAATCTTACATAAGGCAAAAGACAACGGACAATCATACGCAAGGCGGAGGACAACGGGGAGTCATACATAAGGCAGAGGACAACGAGAGTTATACATAAGGCAAAGGACAACGGACAATCATACATAAGGCAGAGGACAACGAGAGTTATACATAAGGCAAAGGACAACGGGCAATCATACATAAGGCAGAGGACAACGGGCAGTCATACATAAGGCAGAGGAATTACCGACCTGTATAAGCATGACATAAGCTCAGCTTACATTCATACTTTTTGTGTACGGGTGTGAGTTATATATCACGTCAATATTATCATGCTTTCGCCAGGAAGGTTATATGTTTTCTACTTGGTTTTTTGGATGGTTAGGTTTGTTCGTTAGCAACATTACGCATGAAGTCAGGAATGGATTTTGATGACATTTTCTGGAGTACACGGGACCCTCCCCTTACGCCATAACCGTGACAACCCGACTCGGTAGGCAATCGGACAGTTGGGCTGGTAAGCCTACTCGAGTCGTGATACTATTAATACGGAGGAAAGTATCGCAGTGGTCAACGGACAATCATACATAAGGCAGAGGACAACGAGAGTTATACATAAGGCGGAGGACAACGGACAATCATACATAAGGCAGAGGACAACGAGAGTTATACATAAGGCAGAGGACAACGGGCAATCTTACATAAGGCAAAAGACAACGGACAATCATACGCAAGGCGGAGGACAACGGGGAGTCATACATAAGGCAGAGGACAACGAGAGTTATACATAAGGCAAAGGACAACGGACAATCATACATAAGGCAGAGGACAACGAGAGTTATACATAAGGCAAAGGACAACGGGCAATCATACATAAGGCAGAGGACAACGGGCAGTCATACATAAGGCAGAGGACAACGGTAGTCATACATAAGGCAGAGGACAACAGGCAGTCAGATTTAAGGCAGAGGACAACGAGAGTTATACATAAGGCAGAGGACAACGAGAGTTATACATAAGGCAAAGGACAACGGCAGTCATACATAAGGCAGAGGACAACGAGAGTTTTACATAAGGCAAAGGACAACGGCAGCCATACATAAGGCAGAGGACAGCGAGAGTTATACATAAGGCAAAGGACAACGGGCAATCATACATAAGACAGAGGACAACGAGAGTTATACATAAGGCAAAGGACAACGGCAGTCATACATAAGGCAGAGGACAACGAGAGTTATACATAAGGCAAAGACAACGGGCAATCATACACAAGGCAGAGGACAACGGGCAATCATACATAAGGCAGAGGACAACGAATGTTATACATAAGGCAAAGGACAACGGGCAATCATACACAAGACAGAGGACAACGGGCAATCATACATAAGGCAGAGGACAACGGGCAATCATACATAAGGCAGAGGACAACGGGCAATCATACATAAGGCAGAGGACAACGAGAGTTATACATAAGGCAAAGGACAACGGGCAATCATACATAAGACAGAGGACAACGAGAGTTATACATAAGGCAAAGGACAACGGGCAATCTTACTTAAGGCAGAGGGCAACAACAGTCAGACAAAAGTCAGGGGACAACGGCAGTCAGACATAAGGCATTGAACATAGTCCAACATATGGCTCAACATAAGGCAAAGGACAACGGGCAATCATACATAAGGCAGAGGACAACGGGTAGTCAAACATAAGGCAGAGGACAACGAGAGTTATACATAAGGCAAAGGACAACGGGCAATCATACATAAGGCAGAGTGCAACGGTAGTCATAAATAAGGCAGAGGGCAACGGCAACAAGACATAAGGCGAAGACAAGAAAGTCAGACCTAAGGCGGAGGGCAACGACAGTCAGACATAAGGCAGAGGACAACGGGTAGTCAAACATAAGGCAGAGGATAACGGTAGTCAGACAAAGAGCAAAGGACAACGCTAGTCAGACATAAGGCAGAGGATAACGGCAGTCAGACATAAGGCAAAGGACAACGGTAGTCAGACATAAGGCTAAGGACAATGGTAGTCAGACATAAGGCAGAGGACAACGGGCAGCCAGATTTAAGGCAGACGACAACATGAGTTTTACATAAGGCAAAAGACAACGGCAGTCATACATAAGGCAGAGGACAACGAGAGTTATACATAAGGCAAAGGACAACGGGCAATCATACTTAAGGCAGAGGGCAATGACAGTTAGACAAAAGTCAGGGGACAACGGCAGTCAGACATAAGGCATTGAACATAGTCAAACATATGGCAGAGGACAACGGGTAGTCATAAGGCAGAGGACAACGGACAATCATACATAAGGCAGAGGACAACGAGAGTTATACATAAGGCAAAGGACAACGGGCAATCATAAATAAGGCAAAGGACAACGGACAGTCATACATAAGGCAGCGGACAACGAGAGTTATACATAAGGCAGAGGACAACGGCAGTCATACATAAGGCAGAGGACAACGAGAGTTATACATAAGGCAGAGGACAACGGACAGTCATACATAAGGCAGAGGACAACGAGAGTTATACATAAGGCAGAGGACAACGGAGAGTCACACATAAGGCAGAGGACAACAGTAATCATACATAAGGCAGAGTGCAACGGCATAGTCAAACATTAGGCAGAGGACAACGAGTAGTCAAACATAAGGCAGAGGACAACGGGTAGTCAAACATAAGGCAGAGGACAACGGTAGTCATACATAATTAGGCAGAGTGCAACGGTAGTCATACATAAGGCAGAGGACAACAGTAATCATACATAAGGCAGAATGCAACGGTAGCCATACATAAGGCAGAGGGCAACGGTAACAAGACATAAGGCGAAGACAACGGGCAGTCAGACCTAAGGCGGAGGGCAACGACAGTCAGACATAAGGCAGAGGACAACGGGTAGTCAAAGATAAGGCAGAGGACAACGGTAATCAGACAAAGAGCAAAGGACAACGCTAGTCAGACATAAGGCAGAGGATAACGGCAGTCAGACATAAGGCAAAGGACAACGGGCAGTCAGACATGAGGCAGAGGACAATGGGCAGTCAGACCTAAGGCGGAGGGCATCGACAGTCAGACATAAGGCAGAGGATAACGGTAGTCAAACATAAGACAGAGAACAACGGACAGTCAGACATGAGGCAGAGGACAACGGGCAGTCAGACATAAGGCAGAGGACAACGGGTAGTCAAAGATAAGGCAGAGGACAACGGTAATCAGACAAAGAGCAAAGGACAACGCTAGTCAGACATAAGGCAGAGGATAACGGTAGTCAATCATAAGACAGAGGACAACGGGCAGTCAGACATGAGGCAGAGGACAATGGGCAGTCAGACCTAAGGCGGAGGGCATCGACAGTCAGACATAAGGCAGAGGATAACGGTAGTCAAACATAAGACAGAGAACAACGGACAGTCAGACATGAGGCAGAGGACAACGGGCAGTCAGACATAAGGCAGAGGACAACGGGCAGTCAAAGATAAGGCAGAGGACAACGGTAATCAGACAAAAAGCAAAGGACAACGCTAGTCAGACATAAGGCAAAGGACAACGGTAGTCAGACATAAGGCAAAGGACAACGGTAGTCAGATATAAAGCAAAGGACAACGGTACTCAGACATAAGGCAGAGGATAACGGGCAGTCAAACATAAGGCAGAAGACAACGGTAGTCATACATAAGACAGAGGACATCGGCAGTCACACATAAGGCAAATGAAAACGGCAGCAAGACATGAGGCAGAAGAAAACTGCAGTCAGACAGAAGGTAGTGAACAACGGCAGTCAGACATAAGGCAGAGGACAACAGCAGTCAGACATAAGGCAGTGAACAACGGCAGTAAGACATTATGGCAGTGAACAACGGCAGTCAGACATAATGGCAGTGAACAACGGCAAGCAGACATAAGACAGTGAACAATGGCAGTCAGACATAAAGCAAGAGACAACTACAGTCACACATAAACAAAACGAACAGGGTGTTCAACGCAGGGTCAGTGCCTTTTGGTTTGTTTTTATTAAATGTTGATAAGGTTATTTTTATTCATTACACGCCAGATATCAGATTGGGCCGTTTTAGATATTTAAGATAATCCGAATCATCATAATATGTTATTGGAATGATGATATACCATTATGACACAGGGCGATTCAATTGTCTCGGGCAGGCAGGAACCTCCAATTCTGATTAGAAGATTTCGGAAGTGGTTTGTCAGCTCCGGCTAAACAAGTTATTACATGACAATCTCAAATGAGCCAGCGGGGCTTCGTCTCAACTGTCACTTACATCAGTCCCATCCCATCCAATCGGTGAACTTTTATTATACACGCATTTCCCACCGCACGTGGACGGAGACCTGTGTACTTGACACGGACTAATCAAACACAGGTGTGCTGAGTATTGATTCCATATTTAGTTTCGTAGATTTTACACCAGGTGAGAGCCTCTCAAAGCTGTCGCCCACCCGTATTCCATCATTACGCTAGAAAAGAAAAGACGCCCTTCATTTGCCAAGGCCCCCACAGACATTTACTTATGTAATGCCTGGACGAGAAATAGGGGATCACTTTCCCAAACAACAGATTATTTCATATTACTGGGAAGTTATTGTCATGAATATACGTAACGGAGCCTCCCCACTAGCCCACCACCGCTGGAAATGTTGCTGTGTTAAACTAATTAAAAGTTTCATGACATATGTGCACAAAATGAATTATTAGCATGTTTCATTCCATCTTTCATTAATCTTTTTCTTTTTTTTTTTATTTTTTACTAGGTGTATTGAAATAATAAAATACAACAATTTCCAGCAGTGCTCGTTACTATATCACAAGGGTCGGCCAATGTCATCTACCAGTACACAGTCGTTTTACTGGATTTTTAAGCCAAACCGAGAACAAATAGCAACAACTGTATCTTACTCAAAATCAATAGAATAACATATTAAAAGTCCCAAAAAGTCCCATTGAGTGAAAGTCGTTTAATTTGATAATTTTAAGTGGCTAATTAACGATTAAGTTTTACTGCACTTATCTGCACATAGTCATATTAAACCTGGTCTTTACCCCTATGAGTGACATCTCATTTGAAAGTCTATTCAACTAAACTAAGATGTAAATTTACCAAAAATAATAATTTTAAGTATATTGACCAGGGCAGGGTTCGACAATAGCACTTGTCCATAGGGTTGGGGAATATTGTGAAAAGAACTAGGTCCCTTGTCTGAAAGTTGCTGGGTCTACGATATACTATTATTAGACCATGCAATTGACACAATTAAAGGGAATATTACATACAGGAAAAACCATGTAGAAATAGGAGTAGGATATATTATATACCACGATATGTATCATAAGGGATATATAGGGTTTGACATCAGGGAATATTTAGCATTTAAATGGTGGAATTCGCAATCTAATATGTGCAAGATTTCCAATTCTCCCCTTAGAAATGTTTTATGTATATTGTACTTATTTGAATAATCTGGTCAACGCATAAGAAAATTTAATAGCCGTCGAAACCGCATGGACTACTAAATAGACAGAACAAAGGAATGATAGTACTTATATTTTAAAATCTGTTTTACTAGACTACCAGGAGAGAATGGGTACTGGTCATGATGGGCAGGCAAACAAAACCTTCTACTGCCTGTGGCAATTGGTTGCATGAGTTGTATGTTCGGGGGGGGGGGGGGGGGTGAGAAAAGCTACACGGAATGAACAGATCCGGACGAACAGAAAAACGAGGTGAGATGGACGTCTCACTGATATTCAAAAACCAAGGTAAAAAAAAACTAGATGTTAGTAAACGCCAAGCGATCACTGGTAGCATCCCCTGACACCGCAGCTGAGCGGGAATCTCGCCTGGCTCGCTAAAGGTAGTCTTTTTCACATTATCAGTTTTTTAATGACAAACTTGTAATTTGTCTGCAATTTGTGACCCAAGCAGTTGAGGCTCACATACACCTTTTTCATCAAAGAGATTTCTAAAAGCAAATTAAATACACGAAGAGGAAACAGGCATTCAGGGATAAAAAACGCTACGTATAATATTCCTGTTGCGACACTTTTAAAGTTCCATATAATTTACGCTAATTCTGTGATTATTCCACCAGTTACCCCCGGAATATAGGCTTTTGATTCTTTGTGTCTCCTTAACGTTGACGGATAAAGTAGGAGTGACTGATAAAATTTATGATAAAATTTATGGTTTAGCCTAATTTTTATATTTAGGTGTAGCTCAAATGATTTACAAGTTTGGATCGACTGAAAATATATTTAACATTTGCAAATTTTCATTGTTTCAGCTTATGCTATGCCCAAAAATGTCGGTCACAATCTTCATAAATGTGGGTCTAATCTTTTTCTTGTCTATGACCCAAGAATCGCCATAAATATAACGTGTAGTTTTCCTATTAATTTTTCTATTTTGCAATAGCTTTATCTTCAGAGTTTAAACATGGTACTTTGCAAATTTTACTATTTTATAAATAAAATTTGGGATCTTTAATATTCAATATATCCGGAGCTGTTCCATCGGTTCCACTCACCAAGTTATAACAAATTCAATGGTATGGTCTGTTGTCCCAATTTGCCCCGATGTTTATTTTATACTGAAATTGCGTCCGTTACAAATATATTACGAATTACCATGCAGGTTTTATTAAACGGTCGGCTAGTTCATTCTCTGTCCTTCTTGTCTGCTTGTAAATGCCCACGAGATGTGTATTTGTTCTTTTTTCTGTTTAGCTGAAAAAAAATATCTATGCAAGAGGGTACCAAGTAAGACGTTACGAGTACCATACGTTTTCCTTTATTAAATCATAGGCGGATCCAGAGTGGCGCACAGGGGGCATGTGTCCCCCCCCCCCTTCAGCGTTTGTAATTTTATTAATTTATTTTATTTTATAATTTTATTTTAGTTTTTGCTTTTATTTATTTTTTATGTCTTGCATACGTCATATGGCCTTTCATCAAAATTTCATCATGGATGTAATGAGAGATAATTTTTATCTCATGCTGACCTTCTTCCTTGTGTTCTAACAGTAACCCCACTCTTTTTTACAAGAGGACCAGAATAATAGACGTGACTGGAAATGCCCCCTGGTAAATGGACGGTCAGACCGCAGGCTGCATTCCCCCATACAATAAAAAAAGAATGAAGAAAAGAAAAGAAATACCTTTCAGAATGGAAATGCTCCCTCCCCCATACAATTGAAAACTATTGCGTGTACATCAATGTCTATAATTTAAGGTAAATCACCACAATGCCCAGATGACGTAAAACAGAAATAAGGCTTAAGTTATGGTCAGTTTACTAAATTGCATACACCATATACTTTACATTGTTCTTTAAATATATGCATTTTTATATAGTTGCTCATATTTCGGCAAGGCACATTCTTACTCTAAAGGGCAACTCTTTCTAGCATTTTCTAACCCATTGCACCGATAGTTCATGAATAAGCTGAACATATGAACGGGTGAATGTCAGTGTTGGAAAACATATTTGCTTGAAAAAAATAAAGTTTGTCGAGAAGAATGCTTGCAAAGGTTCAGCATCGTCATAATATTAAGTCTGTTGTAGCTGTAGACAGCGCAGCTGCCACAGACTTTGTTGTATGAAGGTGAAATTCAGCATCTTTTACAGAATTTCAAAAAAAGGGGAGGATACTGAAAGGATGGATTTGTGAGGGTTGGCGGTGAAACCCACCGAGGAAATTGATATATATTTAGTGAATAAACAAATTGTTGTTTAACAAATGCTTCAATTTCATCTCAGTGTTAAGTCTCTATATTGTTCAATCTCCGTCTTAATTATATACAACAGCAACTTTCCCTGCTTCAAGAATATAGAAATATTTAAATGTTAAATTTTACCTTTCGAATGTGTGAAGATTTAGTAACGGTGAATATGATTTAAATTGTGTTTGATGTTCATATTTCTTAAAAAAAATTCATAGATCATTATGAGTTCAGAGGAACCTCATGTAAATTCAGGTATTATATGTTTAAAAGTTCCATATCCATTCAGGTATCCATATTGCCATTGCCGCTAAATATTTATGGACACGTTGGGTTATTTTAATATTGTTTCATATTGCGGAGTCAGATAGAGTGACTTTAATAAAAGTTAATTAGAATTCATTAATTTAAGATTTTAAATCTATTTAACATGTAAATGCCCATTTATCACAGGTTTTCCTTCACAAATGCCTCTTTTTAAGGTCCTATAGGAGACTGAACATATGGCCTTGTTACGTTTGTATAAAACATTCGACGTTCCCTTTTTTTATGAAAATGCTGAGCGAAGTACATAAAAAATAAATCACACCTTTGAGGCAGTTGTGCCCCCCTACAGCAAAATCCTGGATCCACCACTGTAAATTATGCACATAAGGGCAAGGCTATCAAGACAGTTTTGGGAGAAAATGTTTTATTTGAATACGAACCTATTACTCCGCCAACGAAGGTGATCGGCTGGGCTTGTGTGTGTTCGAACAATATAATTTTCAATGAATCAAGATGAATCTTTGGGACGAATCGTTGAAATAAAAAGACGGGTCTGATTAAAGATCCGAGCAATTTTTTTTCCATGCTGTCTCGTTTCATCGTATAACATTTCTAAAAATAAATCGATCCGCCAACATAATCGATTTACATGATTAACCTCGATTGAGGACTTTCTGGGGATATTTTGTGGAAAAACAGGTCCCTCAACATTCATCAGCTAAATGAGTAACTGACGCCTTAATTGGTAGTTGATTGAAATGGTAATGACGTCTTATTAACGTCTGCTCGTGGTCGTGAAAAGCTTTAGTTTGCCTTCATCCTGCGACTTACTCACCCGCTGACCCAACTAACGTCAGAGCTTGGCCGCCAGTACAAAACGATATATATTATGATCATTATTATTTCACATCAAAAGCTTTTGTTGAAGAACCGGCTTAGGCATTTGTCTCAAATTTTGTTGTTTAGGCAATATCACCTAATCCTCTCAAGGTATTTCTGGATATAACTATAGTTGTCTCAACGTCAAGACTTTTGGTTACATAAGATGTTTCCTCTGTAATTTTTCGACATATCTACAATGTCACACTGCAGACATTAGATCCATTTATTAACGCAATATAAAAAACAACCCTGGAATAATTCCCTGAGGTGCCAATTCTTGTGCCTATAAAAAAATATAATTGCAATGTCCATTTGCTTATCAAAATTCCTGGTTACAAAGCAATTTTCTGGACACCCTTTCAAGTGATAATATCCTATCAAACGTGATTTAGATCCAATTTTATAAATTTTATGACGAATAAAGGCAATAAAAGCAACTGTAGTCGTCTCTGTATGATTATACATGTATATATTTTTTTGGTGTTTACATCAGTTCTCTCAGCGTCTGTGGTATTTTTGTATTTAACCGTAATTACTTTCGTTAGAGGAAGAAATCCTAGGTAATTTTTTTTCATTGTTTCAAATAATTAATCTGATTTCTAAAACGTAGTTGCTTTGGTAATTTTTATTTTATTACTGAGACCATGTCTTCAAGTGCATTTTCCTTTTAAATTGAAAACAATGGAGAAACAGAATATCAGTGGCGGATTCAGCCGGGCTCAGGGGGTCCGGACCCCCTGATTTTGAGCCGCAATAAAATTTATTTAAGGTTTAATATCAATTTTTCAGGGCAAGACACCTCCCTTTCGGAATCAGCGGACTTTTGATTTAGGTTTTCTTATTAGTCTTCCCGAGTTAGACCCTCCCCTTCTTAAATCCTGAATCCGCCCCTGATTTATACCACGTTCGTCCATGTCTCTTCTCAGAAGCTGGGATCAAAACAGGGTGTACACAAAACAAATTCATAAAGTATGGTAAAATAGGATATGCAGACGATTTTATTATAAACATAAAAATAGTAACAATATAAACTCACTAATCAGAATACACCGAACACCTGGACATTCTGACAGTCTCAGATAGTCAGCTCACTCACGCTCAGGTAGAACAACCCTCTGGAAATCTTGACAGTTTGGCATTTTTCTGTTACCCTTCACATAAACGACTGCTCTGTTTGAAATGAGGGTGCTATCATATATTATACATATCATTACTAAGAATGCTCTAGACAAGTCAATACAAAACGCATGTATACCCAACGCTTCGTTTATATAGAAAAAGATACCCAATGTACCCAATGTACCCAAAGTAAAAATAATATATTGATATATAGATATATAACATTAAGATTTAGATGCTCAAAACATAGTACATACATATTTCAAATTGACAGCCCATAAATATACCTCATATGAAAATAGACTTATGTTGATATTTTTTATCACTGTACAATTAATCTATACAAGTATGTGCATTGATAAAAGTCGCCTGTGTGAATATATTTAAATGTTATTATATATATATATATATATATATATATATATATATATATATATATATATATATGTATGTCACATCAGCAGGCTCATGAATACGTATGAGTTACAAACATTTGCATACAATTATGTACACTAATCAGTGTTTGTCGTCAGTATAAGGAAACAAAGCTGGCGGAGCGGAACAGGTGAACAGATCACAAATGTAAGACACTCGACACGAACAATGTGAACAAGATGCTGATAAGATATGCAGGGAAACCTGCCAACTGTTTCAACCGCATTCACTTTAGGAGTTGTCATATCATGAAGGTGTACGTGTATATATAGATTGTGCTGAGGCAAGGGCCATCAACCGGTGCAGCTGATAAGATTGTAATCTTCCGTTCTCTTTCTTATCAACTTCACCGACCAATAGTGTATGCATATAGGCCGTATGAAAATAACATGACAGAGAACGCTCCACGTAGGCCCTGTTGTTGAGAAAATATAAAAATATCCTTTGTGACTCTTGCTATGGTTATCGTGATTGCACATAAACTAGGAGAGACCTGTCAAGCGCATGAGACGTGACTTATACATGTCGTATACATCCAGTTCATTTACTCCAATACCTCATTTGAATTTTCATGATGCAAAATCTGATATTTTATATCTTCAGATCTATCTACCCATAATATATTTCGTTAATGAAATTAGCACTTCCGTTTGTATCTCTTGATAAGTTTACCATATTGTGTTATATACGTTCATGGCTATATCACAAGTTACATGTACACTGCAGGTAAAAGCTGAAGCACGCCGACTTTCGATTCATCCATATATATAGCTGCCTAACGACTACACAGTTTCCTGATTTATCCTGGCGAATGTTTTGGCTACGTGGCCCTGATAGAAAAGGAGTGACATTGTTACTTGTCTCCAATAAGTATTTGCCTCAAACTGGCAATGTATCCAGACTGTCAGACCTACATCTGCTCGTTAACTAGGCTGATTGAAGTAAGGAAAGTTTTCAGCTGCACGGATCGTTCATTATACCTAGGTCCCTACTTAGTAGCGACAAATGGCCTGTGATCCATGCAGCATATCAAGTGATTTATTAATAAATGGAAGTTAATCATGGCACACGATAATGTTTCTGAAAAAAAAACTGGCAAGTTACGATCAAGGCGCACAGCATCAGCGCTGACGGAAGTGACGTAGTCCATGGCATGCGTACCGACTCAAAGACTAACGTATATTCGCAACCCATATTAATACCGCCAAGGGTTTTATCAGGATGAATGGAAAGTCTTTTTCCCTACGTCCTTCATCCCAAAGTGCCATATATTTTCCTACACAACCATTCGGTTCTAAAGAGTATGACAATAGAAGCGCATGTATACTGCTTATAGAAAGTTCCTGATAAACTCCGTGATTGATGTCACAACAACGTTTTACTTAAGCAAACAATATTATATGTTTATGGTCAATATCTGGAATATCTGCAGGAGCCTTTATGTTTCAGACTAGCTCAGTTACAGTTTTAAAGAATTATCCATTTAAAATTTAATTAACTACAAATTATAGAAACATGTGTTGCTTGTATGTTTAAACATTAAACAAATTTAGTCTACAAGCGCAATGAACGTCATTCTGTAAATGAAGGTAAAAAATAGTTAAACTTATGATGAACCTAGAATGGCCTTTGAATAAATAATGCAGATTCTGAAGGCTGCAGCTTTAAGTTACTTGTGCCACGTGTACGGTAAATACTATGTAAACAATGAGTGACTTCACATTGTCTTGGTGTGTAGCATAAAAAAATGCAAATTTTTACACATCCCAATCTTTTCATCTGTTGTAAATAATCATTTAACCAATAAAGTCTCTCAGGAAAAATTGTGATAAAATATAATCCAAATAATGAATACACTGACTGCTGTGAGACAAAAACAGACCCCTTTCCTCCAAGTATTTTCCATAAATGATTAAAAATAAAGGAACTTGTAAAAATAGTGTCTGTAATATACAAACCAGCGCAGTACTGCCTTGAGAGTGCCACCAGTCTCACAAACAACAGACACACATCTGTTGGTCACAACACAAATGGACGCAGCAGCGGGTCGACCTTGACCCTACCAGGGCTTGCCGTAGAAGATTATGAATTGGCAACCAGAAGGTGATGCAACTGTGTCTGCGGGGAAGGCATTGGGGTTAGGTTGATGCTGTCCAGCAGCGCTGGAGCACCCTCTGGTGAGGGGCTACCCTGCATGATAGGGGTCCGGCCCCCACTGTACATGTCGTTCATTCCCCAACCTGCGGGGAGTTGACTTGTGCTGAAAATATCACCGGCGGACCCTGTGACCCCTGGTCCCGGGGCTAGTTGTAGCGGTCTCTGTGCAAGGACCATGCGACCCTGGGGATCTATGAAGTCCTTTCTTGGGTCTCGGGGACTTAAGGTACGAGAACGGGGACTTGGTGCCCCTGGTGACGGGAAACCCATCTGATGCACGGGACTTCGGTTCTTAGGGAAAGTCATCATTTCCGTGGGGCTCAGTCTCGTCGGTCGTTTGGCCTGAGACTTCAGCTTTGTAGAGCCGAACTTTGTTTGAGCGAAGCTTGCAGCCGTAAAGTTTGGAGTGCTGCTGGACTTTCCCGCAAAAGGTGCCGACAGTAGATTTGATGGGGACGTCGGACTCGTACGCCAGCCTGTTGTCTGCGGAGTCGGAGAAGCGGGAGACAAATTCAGGTTGGTCATTGAGGCTGACAGTGAGTCGATCGGCTTAAAGCTCTGGGCCTCAGGATTAAAACCCCGACTGGCTGCCTGCACTTCCGTGTCCACCGATTCTTGATCTTCTGTTGTTTTTTTATCAGTAAAGAGGATTTTGACCACCCCTTTCTCGCCGATGCGATAGGACACCTCACATGGATCTATCCATATTGTTAAGTCTTTTGGAAGGTAATCCTTGATTTCTTCGATATCAAGTCCACAGTCCTTGGCAGCATTCACCATGACTGGATCCATGTTTTCTCCACTCACTCGAATGCATCGGAAAGCCGAACCTTTGAAGGGTTTTTCTGGGTACCAATGGCCTTCAAACTTCTTTTTCAATCCTTTCTCGAGCTCCTCGCCGAACACATCAACTCTGCGCCTCGGTAACTTATTATACAGGTATGAGATCACAAAGTTCAGGGCTACCGATACTTCAACGTGCATTGCTGATCTGTTGTTTGTTTCGTTCTGTTTGTTATAGATACGCCGCCACTGCAAGATGAGGAAGCCGAGCCAGTTCAGCAACACAATCACCCGGGGTCCAGCAGGCCGTGGAATTGACAGTGAATGTATCTGCTGGCGTTTCTACTTGGCAGCACCTGGGAATATAAAGAGAGAGCACACCTGACTAAATGTGATCACAACAACACCCCTCGTTTCATACACACGTGAGTTATACCTCCCCCAGGCATCAGAACAGATTTATACATCAGCCGCGATGAACTTTGTAACGCTGTCGCTGGTGAAACAATTATTACGAGTATCGCGCTCGATATGTAGATCAGGGCCGACGCTAAAATGTTAAATCCCAATCTGGAACGAACTCGGTATTAATCTACCACACGGCGGAAGATAAACACAGCCAGGAGAGAGAGACAACGCAGCAGGCCAGTATACAGGACAGGGTATTGACGGCAGCAGTGCTGGTGACGTCATACAGCTATGTTTACATCGCCTGCCCAGCCCGAAGAATCGTTCGAACGTTTGGGATTGCGCTGTAACTGAATCACTCAATCGACCTCTACTCGTAGCTCGCTTCAGCCCTGCTTTTCTCTGGCTATTTCTGTTCACATCGCCTGCTATTTTGGTAAGCTCTTATCGGCATAGCCAACCAGTAAGAATTCCTACATATTATTATCTCCCCTTGTCTGACATAAGTATACCTTGTCGTTGCATTTGTAGGAACCACGCCTGTCCGGCTGCCAGGAGGGCGGAGGGAGGGGTGACATCAACCCTTATATCACTCACTGAGTGAATCTGACCGGTGTTCCCCCGATACCTTGTCCTCTGTGATCAGATATGCGCAATACTAATTTAACTCGTGTGAAAACCTGACACGGGGTGCCTGAGTATTGCTGAGCGCTAATATCGTGCTCAGATCGATGGGCTGGGCGGATGGTACGGATCTCGAATGGCTCCTGCCGTATAAATTATCACCCATATCACACAAGCCTGGTCAGGGCTTACGTCATGGCTTCAGTCAATGATACTGTCCGATGAAGCTCACGAAACAAAACTCTACTGGATGAAGAGTCCACGTGTAAGTGATTAATACAAGTAAATAACCGTTAAGTACCAATCAGTAGGGGTACTAATCATCCAGTTCTATCAGCATATAAACATGGAGCCAATGAGTTTCTGCTGTCATAAATATAATGGTTCTGCCTCGGCTGATAGGATGATATATATACACCATTAATTCAGGAGTGCTCACGATTCCCGCAGCTCAGACTGCACCAATAAAAATGATAAATTAATAATGCGCTGTTCAACACCAGACCAGCGATATTAGTTGGCATGGTAACCGCAATAAATCTTAACAGGGCCTGATTTAGGTTATACAAGTATATAAAATCATGAACAAATGCATACTTGACACAGTATAACACGCGTGCACATTATTATTTCACAATGTATCACATATTCCGATAGGACAAAGTACGAGTATTGCACATCAAATGATAGATATATAAAGTCTCTCTCTCTCTCTCTCTCTCTCTCTATTTATATATATATATATATATATATATATATATATATATAAACATGAGCTGATATTTATACTCATGCATGTATATACACATATATAATTGCGCACAAAAACATGAAGCCAGCATATATATTTATGCTAGTACTGTGTGTATAAATAAATACATATATATGTATATACACACACACACGTATACACACGTATCTATATTACCGCACATTCACAGCTGAAATCAGCATACAGTTTTCCAGTCACCACGGTCTTAACAGATGGTGAACAGTTTTCACAGTTTTCCAATGCAAAAACAGTTATCCGTGGTGTATATCTCTCCTGATGCAGATGTTATTCAGTGTACGTACCGAATGAAGGCGTGTTTTCCAACAAGTATAAACATAAGGCCTAATAAACATAGGAGCTCGCTTACAATTTTATTGATAGCATTCATTCAGCGTGTTTTGGCACCTACATGATCACTCGATAAACGCTTTGTACGTGACATTTCGAGCAATATATGGTCAAAATAGGGGTCCCCGTTAAAGAGTACAATTTTGCAACTGCATGCGCCGATAATCGGATACAGAACTCCTTTAAAAGAAACCTTTATTTTACAGCATTTTAAATCCAGAGATTTGAAGGTTTCATGGGGGAATTAAAAACATGATGGAAACCGTGTTTAACGTCTGTGAATCTGATGACGGCATTTGAGGAGAGTGATAATTTATTGGTTACGCTGTGAGTTTATTTTCATATCAGGTACTTAGTTTGTAAGGTATAAGGCATGGACCAGAAAATTTTCAAAGTATGCAATGTGACAGATGATTTCTTGACGCTGGCATCACCTTTCTTCACTTGAAGGGTTTTTAGATATATACATGTATATCCAGGTAATAACCTTTAATGTCCTCATTATTTAAATGCATACCAATCAGTCCCAGGTATGGTCACCTAGACTGTGGTAAGCATTATTCAGCGCTGATGGCCTATTCCCATATGGAATTCATAGCGACCATCTCAGGGCGCCAGCTGACCTACCTGTCAACAACGCACTTATACATAACACCAAAACCCAAAACTGACAAAATTTTACCTACCGCCACTCAGTTCAGTTCTAGCCTCTTATAGACGAAGCTTAGTTCCAGTTCGGGTATAAAAATAGCTCGAGTACAAAAATATAAAATTTCACTGGAAACCACGGCACGGTGACTGCTCGGGCTCTTGCATTGATTCTGTTCATTTCGACCCAAGCTATTTATACACCACTGGCAGCTGCTCCGCAACCATTCCGCGCGGGACTACTTGCAGCCCGATATTGATTTCGTGTGACGTGAGCACGTTTGGCCATCTTGTTTTGCGCTGTAGATACTCACGAATGGCTACTGTACCTTAATCGACAGTCTACCTCCACATGATGGTCACAGCCTATTAGGAATACGACAGCTGGCGCTACTTTGCAATGCGGTGGGATTTAATTTCATTAATAAAATGGTTTGTGATCTGGCCCTCTTTCAGTTATCACACGCTGCGGCGAAGGTCAACCTATAGGCTATACATGTGTTCACTCTCAGCTGTTTCAACAATATTATATTGTACATTGAATTTCAGTTTAATAATACGCCTCGCCTGCTGTCCACATCGCGCTGCAGCATTATAGTTTTTCGATACAAACAGCTGAGCAAGGCACAAACTGGGTTAAGTGACGGCTGCGTGGTTTGCCAGTTAATTTAAACAGTGACAAGTACATTCAACATTAATTTGACTAAAGGATCGTTGTGTGCCAACGCATTAACCGTTCTTTTCTATCGGTTTAATCAGCCTGTTAATATTGTGACAGATTGGACAGACCGGTGCGTTTAATTACTAGGATTTTAAAATGACAACAGTGACACATTCAAGTCAATGTTTTTAACAAATAACCAGCGAAGTTCCAGTCTAATTATAATCGAAATTTTCATTTTCTATCGCACAACAGCTTCATTCTGTAAAATATGAGTTTCAGGTATAGGCCTACATCTGTTTCGGGTGTGTAAAATTTTCGTTAACTTGAATAAACTGTTTTAAAAAAAAATTATGTCGTAAGTGGAAGCGAGAGGCACTTGTATGTAGATGTCAGCGATTTAATTAACGGATAATTAGGCGGTGATACAGCTGACAGTGTTTTGTATTTCGCAGGTGGGATGAACCAGTATCCTGTCCCTGTATCATAAACAACTCCATTTACGCTGCTGTATCCATGGCCACGAGGCCGCAGGAGGCCTCTGATATAAAATGTCACGCCAGCCTTGCCTGTTTAAATGACAGCACTTCCTCTAGCACGTTGATAGGGGACACTTTAATTATTCGTCACCGTAGGATTGTGTGTTTCTCAGTAATTGTCCCGCCCCCGTGGGCTTCGGTCTCCCACTTAATTTGGAGGATGACCCGGAAACGAAGGCCTACACTGCACACCGAGGACCGCAGCGATCCCAATACTTGGATCAAATTGGAAGCTCGTGCTCAAGTGCGATCTCCTTGAGCCCAGAACAACGGCCTCTTATTTTCACCTGCTTCAACGCTGCCAGGAATTCCTGTTACAAAACGTGTCTCTGACGTCAATACTGCAGCCGATTCGCCAGCTATTTGCGCCAAGGTGAATTGTGCTTCTCAACTGTTGTGGGCTGGCGGCACTTCCAGCCAGGTGTAGATGTTTGCTTGCCGCCAGCTCCTGATGGTAGCTAGCCGCAGCCCCCTTCCACCTTTCAGGCCGGTGTTTACGCAGCATTGTACGGCAAAACATCTGACAACTATTTCTCTACTACATCAAACAATGCATATTGCTGTCCTGGAAATAACCCCCAACACAATATATAGCTACAAACGTAGGTGCCGCTTGATGGCCCCCATTTTGCGGTAGAGGGTGTATATTTAAAGCGTGACTACTCAGTCTACATAAGAGGAGAAACACAGCTCCCGTGATTGAGAGCTGTATATATTAATCACCCTCAGGTTCATTGTCCGATCGAGTAGTATTCGCTCACTTAACTCTTTGTGATACGTACACGTACGAGCATATCCATTTCACTAACATAGGGGAATAAAAATTGACTTCCAGAATATTCAAGAGATCTGATTTATTCAATGTGTACTATGAAAATTGTCTATTTTTTTCACATTCAACTCCACTGACATCAGCCTGAGAGATAAGTCGCATGTAGAACCATTTAATATCTGAAAATTGGATTGTGTTAAAATACTTAACTAGGAAAGATTGCTACTCATGCATAGATAACACCTGGTCTGTCAGCTCACAGTGTTAAAAAATTCCAATATATGGATTTGTCATTCAGTAATCAAATTTTTCATGCCATATCAGTGTTTCATCCCGATGAGCGGTTTTTCATTAACGTTATATATTTATAATAATATAAATTTTCCAGAACTGTATTGACAAAACACGAAATTTTGAACCAGAACCTGAAACTTTACAATTCAGAGGGAAGCTGGCCTGGTTGGTGTGTCCTTGGAACATGATCATGTGATTAACAATAAAGCTTATGGAAAAAGAAGAGAACAACAAACAACTAACAATGGTTGTATAGCTGAGGACTATTTTGGGAGTCGAGAACATGTTTATGCACTTTCCAAACAGGGCAGTTAATGTTGTGTTTGTATGGTTTGTCCCTGTTACAGCAACAAGGTCACTGAGTGTGCATATGATGACGTCAATTTGAATACAGAGAGCCGGCGTTCGGTATCTGCAACTTGCTTCTGTAATAAAAACAAGATAGACAAGACCTCCCACTCTAAATTTTAAAGGTAGATTGCATCTGTATATTTCATGTGCTGTCGTGTTTTCTCACTATAAAGCTTCCATATTGCTGTTTGCGGCCTCATTCATACACTCTTGAACACATTCCGGTTGAATGTTGATTGGTTTGATGTCATATTTTTAAAAACGGTACTCATCCAGTGTTATTTATAGCACATATATACTAATCTCATAATCTGGGGGCTTGTCTAAATGAGGAAAAACCCCCTGCGGAGACTGCTAGTTGTTGTGTTTTTAGGCCTGTAACGCAAAAGAAAAAATCATTTTTTTAAATGTTTTACCTGTTTGCGTTGAAGCTCCTATAGTGGAGAGTCTACCCTGTAAAGTATATGGTCTGACCAAAATGGTCAGAAACACGATGTCCGACGTTCAGCGTGAGAACATGCAACAACCCCTACACATTACGTATCATACAGTTGTGTTGAATCCGTTGGGACTTAAATTGTAACTTAATAATCACTTTATATTAATGTATTTCACTTACTCTCAAGAAAATCAGATATTTGTTGTTTTCAGCCTGGCAAGGTATGATGGGATGGCTTAGGAAGGTCTATCCTTAGGCGACGTCATGGCGACATATATGAGGGAGCCACACTATATTGGGTGATTTTAGGTTATTTGCATAGACCCATCTGTTAATTTGCATAAGGTTCCCGTTTTGGGCAATCTGACACCATTCCAATGAATGGAGGCATAATGTTCGGGCTACTAAAGGTGACACCTTTACGCCCACATCAGTCAAAAAAAGCCAATATATGGCAAATTACCGTGATATGACATATAAGTAAATATTCCTTTTTAGGTAATTACCTTCGCCAACGGGGTTTCCCCGTGTGATCACCGCTGTTTTGGTGTTTGATTGTTTATCACAAGTGCCTGCCAACATTTTCGACTAATTTCAGAGAACCTTTGGCGGAAAGAGAGCCGCTGCAAGACTCTAGCGCCAACACAGTGATGTCATATCAAATGGACATAGGAAGGACAACAGCATGAAGTAACTTTTAATTACGACGCCCTTTTCTGTTAAGGGGTGACAGGTGGGGATGGGGTTGGCCTACAGCTTCATGAGCTGGTGGTTGTGCCCCATTCTTAATATTTTGCAGCTTCGCTAACCAAAGAAAGCAAGATTCATGTAGAAAACAAGTGCTATAGTATCGTAGAGAGCTGGAACTCTTTTTCCTGTAATTCACTCGCTGCAAACAATCAAGGTCCAGGCAAGTTACAGGAAGTGATGTATGATGAACACTTACACGGCTCTCTGTCTCATCACAATGTGTATTTTTACTATTTGTGTCATTTTTTATAAGGGTTCTTTCCGCTAAAATCCCTACCTGTACCCATGGTTTACCCTGCCTCCTGGTGCTCCCGGTGAAGCCTATATAGATGAGCTTAACAAACTTCCTTGGCAAGCATCAGGCATCAAGCTGTTACCCTGGCAACGGATTCCCTGCAATGCTTTGTTCATTTCTGTCTACTGATAAACAAGGAAAACCCAAATTGATTTCCTCTCAGGAGGGAGACAACAACACAGGAAACTTAATTTTGTAACGTTTATATAATTTAAATAATATGCATTTACGTAATGGTCCAGAAAGCATAGTTCATAAAAATATGTCAACTGAACTTGATCTAAAAATTAATCGTGAAGGTTTAGTCTGAATTAATCTTTTTGGTTTAATGATTTTAAACAATCAGCAAATCTACAATCAGAAATATCTATGAAGCCAGTAATGTCATGATGTCCTTTCGTATGAAAATTCTTTCACAACTTTCCCTGGGCATGTTGTTATAATTAATAAGACATTCATGACAAATCATGTTTTGATATTGATTAATTCAATTTGAAGATCAAGGTTTAACATGAACAATATTTTGGCTATAATGTAATGATGTAAACGTTTTTAAGTATGGTGCATGTGGTGTTTTTTTATAAAACCTTAATAAGAGAGTTTAACATTTGTAAACTATATATATATATATATTTTTTCTTCAAATAGATGGAATGGTCCTTGTTCTAATTGTAACTTTGACACCCTGTTGAAGGTCATTCTTCAGATTAAAGCTATGTCACTTAAAGGACAGATTACACATAACTATGGAATATTAAGAATACATAATTGGTCACGAGTTAATCAGGTCAAAGGTTTTGTTTATTTTATTCTTGTATACCAGTCATTGTGTAAAATCAAAGCATTTAATTTGGCTTTCTTCAGACAAACTAGTCATGTATATAACAGTCATCAACGGTTTGCTCTATATGCATGATGAATCCCTATCTGTCAGATATTTATAATCATTATTATTAAAACTTTTTGACGCCAAATTCATTATAAAATGCTCTTAGGCGCTTTATATATAATACTAAGAAAGTATAAAATACAAGTAAATACAAGTAAATACAAAATGTTGCAGTAAATCCGTTCATAATTACGATAACATTTTTAAAAGTAGTTCAATACGAAAACCCGCAAGATCTAAAAGTATCAGTCAATTAGCACTTCATCCTTCGGAAAGCTTCTCTAAATAAATATGTCTTCAGTTTTGATTCGGAAATTGACAAAGTTTGACCAGATCAAGTGTTTAGAAGAAGACCATTCAGTTATAAAGTTCTCCCTGCAAGGAATGCTCTGTCACCACACGAATCCCTGTATATAGGTCCTTGGCCGTAGAAACATGTCTGTCACCTGACCGTATAAGATGCCATGTTCCCTACGTAAAGACCACGGAAGAATCAATATTTATGAGGAACAAAATTTTTCTTCAAATCTGAATAACAGGATCTGATTAAATAAACATTGGAATAATAAAACTGAATCATTTCTGTCGCGTAAGATTTAAAAAGGCCGGGATTTCAAGGAACTGATGGCGACGTTAAGTTTGTAACATACAGATGCATGATAACAGAATTTAGAATCAAACTCCTGCATAAATTTAACATTATATATAATTATGATGTGTACACATTATATCGTTAATTGTTTATACCTCGCCAGAGGGCACCAAATATGCATCATGCGTATGTCAGTGAAGTAAGGCGTCCTGCTATATATATATTATATAGTGTCATTTCTCGCGTACATAAACATACAGTGTGGAAAATGAAGACCTTTAAGTATATCTGAAATATGGGATAATAATTTGCATGCGCCATATGGTTTAACGGTTCCTAGATCCATGCAGGGATATCTTGTATTATTATACACAAAGGGAACTAGGGAAAATATAGTGCAAGAAAAATTACCTTTTATAGCTTTAAAAATACCTTTTATAAAACTGAACAAACAGCGGGACTTTGTTTTGTCGAAAGCATACCTTATCCATCATTTTTATATAAAAATCACTCGTAACACTTCCAGTGGTCACTCGATAAAACATTCTGGCCCATCACTTTATATAATAAGTTCACTAGCAGGCTCCACGGTTAAACAATCATACCACTGAATCGTCCATGATGGTCAGGAGGAACCATGGTGATTTCTTTCATTCATATGCTGTGCATGTGTTTAAATGTCACTGTAATTACATATATGTGTAACTAAAGTAGATATACTTTTGTCATTATATTAAATTAAAATTAATATTAATTAAATTAGATATTGTAAATTCTCTACATGTGCGAAAACATATTGAGAACATGTATGCATGCGAATTAGGGGGCTAGATTCCCTATTAAAAACAGTGCATGCATGATCCAGGGATACATCAGATAGAAATATGTCCGTTTTTGTTGATGTATCATAAATATAAGACCTACCGTATTGCACATATATGGTTTAACTTTTAGCTCAGCTAACTAAATGTCAACTTAGGTATAAAAATGGCGATTTGTCCTTCGTCCGTCCGGTCGCCCGTTAGCAGGGCACAAACCGTAACCGCTGGCCCAAGAAACTTCAAAGTGAACATCCAGTGAGATCAGTAAAAAATCTTAAATTAGGTCACTGTGACCTATATCCTCCGAGCTATTGGGCTTGTTTATAAGTAAACCCCGGAATATTTAAAATTATGATACAAAACCATCAGTATCTTGATAATTAATGCATGAATTGCCATGAATCTTGCCTTGAATATTGACCATGACTAGTTTTGTCAGTTCCCGAAAACTGGTGGCTCCACCTGTATTTTTTTCATTTTTACGATTTTTAAATTATTTTGGGACCGTCAAATGATAGCAATCATGCAGTTTCCCAGCTTTGGTTTCATCTATTGTCCCTAAACCTATTGTGTTTATTGATTATGACAGTTCCTGAGACGGTGGCCTCACTTGTATATATTTTCTTCTTTTTTATGCATTTTCCCCCTTTATTTTGAGACTGCCAAATTATATTGATACTATCAGATTTGCAGCTGTGGTTTCATCTAGTGTCCTGAATTAGTGTGTGTTTATTAGGCCCCACTTATAGTAAGGGGGTGTCCTATAGTAATCACCCTGTCCGTCTTTGGATTGACATATGGATTTCAAAATTTACTTATATATGGCTCACGACTAAAGTAAGAATTCCTTGATTTTGGGGTCATAAGATCAAAGGTTAAGGTCACAGGACCCCCTTCTTTAAAAGAAGATTATGGATACATTTTAAGCCAAACTTTTCATCCCAAACATTTCACCTTTTACATGTTGCTCACCTGCCAATAGAGGAACATTTTGTTTTTAATTTTACGGCCACAAGGTCAAAGGTCACAGGGCCCATTTATTATGGACGATAACAGATTGGCTTCAAACGTGATCACAGGAACCACATTTTGAAAAAGCTCATAAGTATCCTTATTGACAAATTCAGCTGAGCGTCGAAACCCGTGGGTCCCTAGTTTTGTCTCACATTTCCTTGATTCGTTTCCTTGTCTTATATTGACTTGTCAGTTAAAACGTGATTGATAGCTAGTTGTGTAATATATTTGTATGAAATATTCGGGGGGGGGGGGGGATGTTCAATCATTCAATCAGTGATTTTATTTATATCCCCCTATAATATTGATGTTGGGTTAAACTCTTTCCTGCCAACACATTGAATAATCTGATTTCATTTTACATGTGGCCTGATTAGTACATTGTATCTTATTTGAAACTTATTCTTGAAACTCATTGAAACTTTATCGTAATTATATAAAAGCCCAGCTGACATCTGTACCACGGCTTGACCCAGCGCCATCTACATACACTGGAAAATCGCCAGCTGCATGCTGTGATATAAGGCGGCATGTGCCAACACGCGCTGACAACAGGGGAGTTTTCCCAGATGGCATCTTTTGTGAACTATAAATATACGGCACAAGCGCGCTCGTGACCCATATAGTGAATGTACAGTTGGATATAAAGTCTATTATTTCTCCCGCAGCAGAAACCATTTATTTCTAATAATAACATAGGATAATGTACACAAATAATATATATATATATATATATATATATATATATATATATATATATTCCATGATTGTAGTCTGTTATACATTTGGGGTGCATGCACACTGGACTTTGGCAATTGTTTCTTAACATTGCAGATCAATTAAAGATGGTAGGCCTAAACTTTTGAGGCAAAGGCATAATTATATATGGTTTCTTCCACCAAAGGGAACCGATTAAAATTTTGGGAATATTTTGATAAGGTTGATGGTCTAATTATGAATTTAAGCTGCAATGAAGGCATAAGATAAAGACCTCATAAATTAAAATGAATCTCACCAGACGCTGACTATTTTAATAAATGTACTAAAATCAGTTTGTGAGAAAACAGTATAATCCCATTGAGGAAATCCAGGATACATGGTCAAATGCATATAGGACTGGATTTATATGTTGTTGATTGTTGTTTAATGTTATTTTCTTTTAAAATAAATATGAAGATGAGGTTGGAAACTGATGTATATACTCGACAAAAAGATAACTAGATTGAAAATAAAAATGATGGTTCAATGTTTTTTTTTCTCTTGATATAATAGCCTTCTAGTCCCTGAGGCAACCCAGGACAGACGCCATATATGACTTGGCCACAAGACCAGATGGACAAGGTTTTTCAATATAAATGTTGAATTTGTCATGAGCTTATATCTCTCATACTATATATGCATAGCCCTTAATTCTCTCATGCACGTTATTATCAAACCACATGATCCTTTAAAAACAATTTTTCAAGTTTCAAGGGCACCCACTGGTGGAACAAACTGTAACACAAGATATACGTTATATGTACGTTATATAAATAGTATTACGTTAGATATAGTGATGTAAATTAATTATAAATATGACCAAATGCAGAAATAGATATTTTATTATATAGTAAATCATTATTGTTTAAGCACATAATACCCGTTATACCAGACAAGAGATAAGTTTTAGGCCTATAGCCATTTTTGTGAATGAACAAAAAATGATATACATGTACACTTATGGCTTTCGATATATTACGATATATTAATATATATACTATTGTTTCGAAAAATATGACACATGCAATATATAAATCTGATTCCACCCCAAAAGGTGTGATCAAAAGAGGGATCTTATTCAATTAAATCTTGATATATTTACGTTCATCCACGAAAAAAATAAAAAAAAAATTTACCACGAAAAGAAATTGACATCGATGTGCTTAACTCAGTAACCGATAAAAAATGGTCAAAACCAGCTTTGACACGAAACTTACAAGGTAAGATTTGTTAATTTCACGTCCCTGGACGCACCTGTACAGATTCACTAGGCAATGGTTGCTTTTTAATCCCTTCCGCTGTATATCAGTCGAGCTTATTGTCCTTTTGGAAATTATTTATATAAAAAGACTGGAAATTTAGCGGTCGCACTATATATGAGGCATCTGGAAACTTGATTTTGGAACTTGAAACCATTACTTGGCCCACACATTTAGATTTAAAAAAAAGCGCACTTTAAGGTTTTGAAACACTAATATTATGTATGTGCACAACATCAGAATGAATGGAGTTTCGATTACCCATAGTATAATTTTTAATAAAAGCTTACAGTTCAGATCATGCAATTCTTTTCATTTGCATATATAGGCTGCAGTGTAAACCAAAAATGTCCCCGGCCAAAAATGTGTTTCCAGTAAGTACACCTTGAATTTGTTTTATACAGAAAGTCATTTTATGCACACTGGTTTACATCTCATTTGTTTTGCAAATTATCACATGTATATATGTACATACATATACCGACGATCATTGTTGTAATGGCTTTATTTCTTCACCTATGAGGTGTAGGGTAAAATCTTCTCGACTTAAAACAATACATTAATTGATACATTCTTATAGAATTCTTACTTTGAAAAGTATCGCCTTATTTTATTTAATGATTTGCTGGGATTTATTTGATATGTTTGTAAACGAAGGTGAACTTTCAATCTTATACAGAAGCTCGTTCGAAGTTTTCATATAGGCCTAATTAATATGTCACACTGCGCATTATCATCATATATATACATATATATATATTTATATATGTGTGTGTATGTATGTGTGTATGTATGTGTGTATTTATGTGTGTGTCTGTGTGTGTCTGTGTCTGTGTGTGTGTCAGGATTGCGTGGAGATATATCGATTAATGTATATAAGAGAACCGATAGATTATCCTTGGCGGTGACAATAATCAATACTGCATTGACAGCTTACATAAAATGATCCGATTTTCCATGAATGTCGACACACATGCGAACTAGAACTGCAAATCACGCAAGTGATAATACTTTTATGAATCTATATCGCACGCAGTTATATATAGCGACAAATCATAATGTGTAAAGATAGTTCTATGGAAACTAAGTACAATAAGGACATCTTGCCTTTTTGGCGCCATCCTGCAGACAAATATGATACTTATTTCTTAACTATATACAGCTGCGCTGTTACCACGGGAGCGATTAATAAAATAAATTATAAAGACTCTCCTGTCGTGACAATATGTTTTTTTTTTCCAAACTAAATATTAATTAGATATAAATATTAATTATATATCCAGCAATTCACCACTAAATTGATCGAAAATCGATAAGCGAAACGAGGCTCGATAATCGATATTAAAGTTTCTCCGGGTAAACCATACATAAAGTTTACTATTCCTTTTTTTTTGGCCAAATATGGAACTTTCTAGAGGCTCTGTCATATATAGTATGTTGCGTCATGACCCCATTTTAAATATTATTTCCTCTCACCCATATCTAAGAATATGTTGCACAGCAAGAACAGATCGGTCAAATAGGCTAGCTGTGGAGTTATTTGGCGGGGAGCGACAATAAAATGTGTATAATCATACATCTCAGGCTGGTTTGTTAGAAAATAAACAAGAAAGAGTGCAGTGTGGATTTTCCACCAAAAACAATCTATCACAATCTTGTATTGAAATCAACAACACTTCTAACATATATGTGTGTCGGGGGGGGGGGGGGGAGGTTGTATTATGAACCTGATATATAATGCAGTTATATTCCTTATTCCTAATATCTGGAGTAGCTCTGCGCATATAATACTGATCGAGCCAGATAATGATACACCAGATATGACAATTTAACCTTTGTCGAGTATTTTCAAGGTTAGCGGCATTAGAGTGACCTTCACCTTGGCCCTCTTCGACACGGTGTGACATGACATCTGCCATCTGCATGCGGATGAAATGACATGGAGCTCCGGTTCCTCCACTTTACCAATTAACCAAGCATCGTTCTCATCAATGATAAGTAGGCTATAAATAGATCAATATTATAGACAAACGGTACGTACGTCATACATCTTGTATGTTGGTGATAAAATGTTGGATTGTTTACTCTTATAAGTGTACAATTACTGTAACATACCTGTCAAACGTAATCAACTGCAGTGAGTGCAGAGCCTATACCAGTACAAGTACCAATATAACTCAATATATATGCTGCTATTTGCAATTTAGATATGAGAATTCTGTTGTTTGTCAGACGAAATTATTTTTTCTATTCCGTTCACCAAACAAATACAGGCGCCACGATCGCTATAGGTGTACGTAGGTGTAATAGAGTATTGATCCATGCACCGACAAAAAAAAAAAAAAAAAAAAAACGGAAACTGGCATTATTAATATCATACACTGTCTAAATAAGTTATTATACATTAAAGTTTAAAGAAATGGCCTGACATGTATAATATCCCGGCCGGGTGATCGAGTAGGCCTAAACCAAAACAGAATACTCAGCGTAATACCCAAATCTGGTAAGGTCATTCTCATACTTAAGCGTTTATTCATTTTATAATATATATTATAATATATATATATGATATGATATATCATGATGCACATGAATAAAGTTAGATATAATTATATAAAACAAAATTAAATGATTATACAATAAATATATATTACATAAAATATATAGTATATAATAA
Organism: Sipunculus nudus; assembly: GCA_026874595.1. NCBI lineage: Eukaryota > Metazoa > Annelida > Sipuncula > Golfingiida > Sipunculidae > Sipunculus > Sipunculus nudus. Next base: position 64,429,976 of record CM049307.1, read on the forward strand.
CACATAGAAATTGTAACATACAACTATGAATATATATGCTGCTATTTGCAATTTAGATATGAGAATTCAGTTGTTTTTTATTTTAATAATCTCTTTTTTTCCAATATATATATTCAGAAAATATTGTTAAAATATATTGAAGTTTTTACGACCTCACCCGTATTGACAAAATAATAAAACTATAAGCAGTAAGGTGTGAAAATAAACCAGTAAGTTTAAAGGCAGAACTAAAAACTTAGTTTTTTATCCGATATCGGTGTGTGTATTTTCTCTGTTAGACATTCTGTACTCTGTCCCCAGTTATATAACCCTGGTGGTGCCACCTGGCGCGTGTGTGAGCAACATATGCGGCCCGAAAGATAGGCCTGTACGTGCCAGGATATCACACGCATGCGCATAAATTGTGCCGCCCACACCCAGAAAGTGATCGATTTGTGACTGAGGCCATTACATGATGTAGAGGCGCACCAGCTGTGTTGCTGAATCCACAATGAGGCCGATCGAGCACAATAGTACAGTTTACTCCCACCATTTATCCATGCAGCCTGGGTCACACGCCTTGTCATCCACAAATCTATACGTTTGTCAAGCCTGTCACTGCTGTCTGCCTGAATAAGGCAGCATATATGATGATATTTTATGGAGCTGTGCAGCATTGTCCAATTAATGCCTTATACAGGAATATTGATATTTCACTACCCAGCTAATGTTACGGTGTAGAGTGTGTCATCTGTAATCTGGAAAAGACTTTTATCATCGTTGGTGCCGTTGGAAATTTGGATCTTGTGAATTTTACATCATTATTATCTAAATGTTTCACTGGTTTATCAAGATTATATCTAGATATCAAATGATCAAGGAATGCATAAGAAATATGGTGTCTTATTTTCCAGTTAACTGTTAAAAAGAAATCTTTGTTACCTTATTTGTATATGAAAATTTTGATTTTTAAAATTCTATTATGATATTGTTATTTTTGTATTGTTCATTAAATAACAGGAATAACAGTATTCTGTTATGTTAGAGGTCTGAATCTTGATTTAAATTATATGAAAACGTGGTTGATTATTATACTGTAAATAAACATGATCACCTTTCATACCTTATAACGTTATGGAGATCGGCGGTGGGTGTGATTAAAATCACGGGCGCTTGAATCCTTAAATATGAAGCCTTTTGTGGTTATATAACTACTGCAACACATACCTATAACCTTATCGCTTTATTATAACCAATTTATAATATATATATATATATATATTTATATATATAAATGTATATATGTGTGTATTTATATACATATATATATATATATATATATATATATATATATATATATACACTAAAAACAGATTGTTTGAATCAACCAAAAAATTGGTTGAATTTAACCGATTTAATTGGTCAAAATATGTCCAAACAATTTATTGTTTAAAACAACCAATTTATTTTGGTCGTAATCAAACAACAGGTATTGGTCAAATCAACTTATATATTGGTCAGAGCAACCAACACAGCTGATCATTTAAACCAACAAAATTAGTCAGTTTGACCAAAATAATTTGGTTATACTCAACCAATGTACTTTGGTTGAGGTCAACCAAAACAAATTGGTTAAATCAGATAAAAAACTGGTCACATGAACCAATTCAAATTGGTCAGACTAGTGGACACATTTATTTGTGCACTGCTACTTTTAGTTCCATTTTCAGTTGTTCATTTTTCAGATTGATTGGGCGTCTTCTTGTAAGTCATTTTTCAGTATCGTGTTGCTCTGGTGTGGGTTTCAAGAGGAAACACAAATTCCGGGCAGTGTGTAAAACCCGGACCCCACGGATCCCGGACCCCGGACCCCCAAAACCTATTTCCACACTGTCGATTTTATATACAGATAAAAGCACCCCTCTTGCTGATATAAGAACAAAGTAAAGTCACCTAATGTTAAAACTTTGTAAATAACCATTTCAATGAAAGATTTAAGTATACAAAATATTTTGCTGGAGACGGACCCCAACTGCTTGACTTATAGGTGAATGTTACATTTTGACGGACCCTAGTAAACGCCGCTCATATTTTCATTTATGACTCAATGAGAAAGAATAAACACTCGTGTCAAACATTAAATATGATTATTTGTTATTTTACGTGAAAATATTATATAGTGCAGGCACACTCGGAGAGATTTATTTGAAGTGCGCCAGCGGTCATTGCATGCGGACCTGAGACTGATAGTATATATCGATATTAGAGCTCTTCCACATAATACAGGTTTCGTGTTCCATTCATGAACAACCATCCGATTTAAAGTTGGTAATAACATGATTACCCAAAGGAATTGTTGATTACTTGCATTGTAAGAAACTCCAGGTACAAACATAATGATTTTATAAATGTTCTTATTATTTTTTTATTACGATAAACATGAATCAAATAGCAAATATAAGAATATGAAGAAAAAGTAAGACAACATGAAAATATATAAAGAAATAAAAACAGAATAACTAAATCACATGGGTGTTATGCCTAAACGTGATGTTAAAATATGTACTAAAGAAATGGTAAAACAACGAGTAAAAGCAAGGGGTCCTTGGGATCCGTGAGGTCAGTGCGCCAGGGTCCGTAAGTGTTAATTATAAATTTTTTTGCAAAACTTGCCATTTTTATGGATTTTTAACACACATAATATAAAATACGTCTTTAGATACCATTCTGCTAAATATCTCGACAAATTACCCTGAAAGTTTTAAGAATTATAAATTTTTCTTGGGGTCCGGGATCCGGGGTCCGTGGGGTCCGGGTTTCACACACTGCCCAAATTCCGCCCGGTCTTGGACTCGAACCTGTTACCGCTCGCATACAAGACAGACGTTTTGCCCTTCAGCCAGTGAAGCTTGCATCTCTTGTGTCTGATTTGGAGCACTTTTGTGCCTGATGTTAAAACTGACAAATCGGTTTGGTCAGTGCTTGACCAATCAGTTGGTAAAATAACCAACATGTTGATAAAATCAACCATTGTTTAACTCAACCAAGAAAACTGGTTAAATATATGCAACCAAATGGTCGACCAATCAAAATTGGTCTAAATGACCAATGAGTTTGGTTACAAGTTGGTTAAAATTACCAATGTGTTGGTTTAATCAACCAATATCATCTCAACCAACCAAATTGGTCATGTATGTGTGCTAAAGTAACCAATATTTTGGTTATCAATTGACCAATATATTGGTTAAACCTATACATACAGTATTTTTATTCTGTTTACCAATAAAAATTGGTCAAAACAACCAACTGGTTTGGTTAGTACTTTAACAATGAATTGGTTAAGATAAACAATATCTTGGTTAAAACAACCAAAACTGGCTTAACCAATTAAATTGGTTATATATTTAACCAATCTGTTTTTTGAGTGTATATATATGAATCAAATTTTGGTGTAGGTCCAAAGCTTCAATTCCTCTATATTTGTATAATTATAAAGCTCTGGTGTAATTCCATAGAGCTCTCTTGTACTTGTTTATTGCAGGAAACCTGACAAATAATTTATATATATATATATATATATATATATATATATATATATATATATATATATATATAATGTGAATGTGAAAAGACAGACCCAGGTTCCAACAGTATTAAATGTTTGTCCTGAGCTTTGTTGATTGTCATGGAATAAGCAGGTTTGACCAAAAAATGGACAATGCTGCCAGATAAAAAGTAGGTTACCATCTTTCGGTACAAATTTGTAACTAAGAAATATGTTTTGACACTCGCCATGCAGGCGAACCCGTGTTACTGAAGCGTGACAGTGTTTTTCGTGAAACGTTTACCTATTAACACATGACTGATTTTGGAGATTTGAGCGAAGAGCTGCAAGCTCCGACTACACAGAATCTAGTTTGTTAATTGAATTTGAATCGCTATCTGTTTAAAGAAATACTGTAACATGTTTACATGTTTCATCGTCTCTGGAGACTGCGGATCCCTATAACATGTGTTGCACCCCCCCCCCCCCCCCCCCACACACACACAAGTCATGTGGTCTTTGTCATGCTTTTGAACCCTTTACTTCCTTTTGATGCATGGAGTAAAATCCCATAGAGGTGTTACGGTGGACATTTGGATCAATGATGATTAATGTGAATCTTTGACTGAGAATTGCAAACAAAACCGCATAGGATCCCCGGCCTGGTCATGGTCTGGTTTGTGATCTCGGAATGCAGAAAAATCCCCAAGGGACCCCCAGTAAAAGCGTGACTTGCGCGGAGGTCATTAAAGCACAAAAGAAAGAGAGGCACTTGTGAGAAAAAAATATTAAATTATTAATTGTGCTAAACAACTCCCTTTTTTTCCCTAAGTTCTAATCCTGGTCTTCATCGGATATGAAATGCATGTGCAATGTGACGAGCATGACTCCAATCACTATTAAACCTTATAGGACGAATTAATAATTTATGGTTTAACATTTAACGCAAGATATGTTGATGACCTTATGACAAGATTATATTACCACTTATTCAGCAAACATCCACAGACTTGAGTCGTTAAGCTCCTGGCTGCTCCATAAGGTGGCGCTCAGTCACGGGCTTCCAGATATTGCCTTCCGGAAATCGATTGGTCTTCAATTACAGATATATCATAAACACGGGCTGCTGGATCTGGAGTTATGGGTTAAAGAGTATAATACGCGAAAGACAGTAGTAGCAACAAATATACTTCCATAACAATAAATATAATTAAATCAAAAAGCACAAAAGAGGTCCATGAAATTCTGATATCAATAAAAGTTACATGCTGAAATTTTTACACCTTACAAATGTAATTATGGACACATTGATCACATATACACTACCTGGAAGACAAACCGAATGCGAATGTATTAAATTACCATTGTTTAGCCATTCATCTGTACACGTCCAGCTAGAACTTTCAACAACAAGATGAGCATCATAGAAGTTACAAAAGTATTTCCTGAATTTCTACTTTTACGGTCATTGAGATGTATATGTTGTTTAGTCGTACCCGCAAACTTCCACGACAAAAGAAACCATCGGCTGAATGTGGTAGGGCTTTATAAATATATAATCAAGTATTATCGGTCGCAGAGAATAGTGTTGTTTCAGGGATCGCCCTTTTCTCCAAAGATGTTTTGTCGTACAATACACGTGAATATCAAGTGGGCATTTAAGGACGTCCCCTTGGCAGTTCTGTCTCCATTTTCTCACAAGTTTTCCAGGAGGATTATTTTGAAAAATTGGTATAAAGAGGTACCCGGTACTCAAGTATATATAACCATGTAGATATAGTTGATCGAGCGTACAAAATTTTCACGACAACCGTGCGACTGTCATAAGACGCAGTCATAGTCGTAGGATTGAGCCACGACAGTAGCAGAAACGACGATAATTGAACATTTGTAGGTCCATATGGCAGTCTTAGGATTTTCGTAGGAAATAATTTCCATTCTGCGCACTACCAAAACGGGCGAGGCTGGAAAATTTCGAACATGAACAAAACTGTGTTGCAAGCTAGGGTCTACAACAGCAAAAGCACACCCATAACTGCTCCAGGGATTTCCAATTTTCGGCGTATGTTAAGGCCCATGTTAACTGGCCTGACACTATGCGATTTTTTCCCATGATATTTTCCGTCGCGATGCACCACGATTTTCTACATATATATCATAACTTCTAGGCCTACACTCAAAAAAACAGATTGGTTAAATATATAACCAATTTAATTGGTTAAGCCAGTTTTGGTTGTTTTAACCAAGATATTGTTTATCTTAACCAATTCATTGTTAAAGTACTAACCAAACCAGTTGGTTGTTTTGACCAATTTTTATTAGTTAACAGAATAAAAATACAGTATGTAGGTTTAACCAATATATTGGTCAATTGATAACCAAAATATTGGTTACTTTAGCACACATATATGACCAATTTGGTTGTTTGAGATGATATTGGTTGATTTAACCAACTTATTGGTAATGTCAACCAACTTGTAACCATGGTCATTTTGACAAATATTTATTGGTCAACCGTTTGGTTGCATATATTTAAGCAGTTTTCTTGGTTGAGTTTAACGTTGGTCAATTTTATCAACACATTGTTTATTTTACCAACTGATTTTTCAAGCACTGACCAAACCGATTGGTCAGTTTAAACATCAGACATGAAAGTTCTCCAAATCAGACACAAGAGATGCAATCTTCACTGGTTGAGAGGCAAAACGTCTGACTTGTTTGCGAGCGGTCACAGGTTCGATTCCAAGACCGGGCGTAATTAGTGTTTCCCCTTGAAACCCACACCAGCGCTACCCGAAACTAAGGAATGACTTACAAGAATACTCCCATTCATGTGAATAATAAAACAACTGAAAAGGGGACTGAAAGTAGCACTGCACACATTAATGTGTCCAGTAGTCTGACCAATTTGAATTGGTTCATGTGACCAATTTATTATTTGATTTAACCAATTTGTTTTGGTTGACCTCAACCAAAGTACATTGGTTGAGAATAACCAAATTATTTTGGTCAAACTGACCAATTTTGTTGGTTTAAATGATCAGCTGTGTTGGTTGCTCTGACCAATATATAGTTTGATTTGACCAATACCTGTTGTTTGATTACGACCAAAATAAATTGATTGTTTTAAACAATAAATTGTTTGGACATATTTTGACCAATTAAATTGGTTGGAATCAACCAATTTTTCGGTTGATTCAACCAATCTCTTTTTTGAGTATATACAGTCGTGTAAATAACCGCATGAAAACCACAGTTCCCTGCATATGTCAGTCACTGACAGTGTACAGGATTTTCAACAACTACTCTACATACGCTGTGATTTGGCACCATTGTTTACAACTGCCTCCTATACAATGCAGTTTCCTATATAGTTTTCGTCAGATACGAAATCGTAGCGTGTGGTGGCTGCTTACGACTTTCTTTACAGCGCTACTAGGGTCTCAATCCGCCACTGGTACCGGAAATATGTGGGAGGTGTGGCAGGCATTTTACTGGCTTGATCTGTAACTCAACATCAGAACTAGCTGACTTGCTTTCATCATTATTCTGCATAACTGTAACTGGTTATCTAGGATTCTTGCAGGCGGCCGCAGTATCAGAGCACTCACTACCTTAATTGTGTATTTTATATTTGAAACATACTAACTTACATTCCTGTATAAAATCAGTTACACAAACTATAAGTTAGCTGCATGACTCACATTCTCGAATAATCTTTTGGCGTACATATTAATTATTCAGTTGGTTTTTGCTCTAAATTCGAATTTATATTGCTCATATGATTTGGCGAGACATATCCGGTACTTGTGTTTCTCTGAAAAGGTTCAATCAGCATGGGGTCATTCACTTTTACCTTTGCAAAAACGAAACTTGTGCCATATACAAATGCATTATAAATACCTACAGTGGCTCTCTCTCTCTCTCTCTCTCTCTCTCGCCATCATTTTATTATTATTATTATTATTATTATTATTTGCTTTATAAGGTTTGCCTCATTGAAAATAATTTGCTCTGACCGTAATGAGATAATTATACATATAAAAGGAAATAAACAGCCAGAGAGACAGGCAGGCAGTGGTTACTACATAAATCTAGCTTATTTCACACAAGTTATAAATAAACAAAACAGAAATCAGAATGTCACGCAGCCTGCATCCCTCTGGCAAAACACTTTTCTGAATCATTCCTTTGTCTGGTTCAGCAGCAACACTGAAGGGGGTCTTCCTGCCAAAAAAAAAAACAAACAAACAAACAACCATGCAAAAAACCTCACATGGGCCAAAATATATGTACTTCTTTGTGGAGCGAGTACCTTCTGTAAAGATTAAAGCATGAATGATTTATACATTGCTAACCTTCAAAAGTTTACAAGCTTTCTCTTCACGTACATGTCCACTGAATGTCACTGATATTTGTACAATGACAATATAATTTGTACAGTGGTGAAAAAAAAGGTTACACAGACATGCAGGGGTCCACAGTTTTATAGCCCAGATTGCATTTGTTGTGCGAGCTAATTACACAATTCAAACAAGGATTGGTCAAGTCCTTGACCAAGAAATTAAACTGCTGACACAGGCTGAGTTATTGATCTATCCATCACCAGGAGGACGCAACACAGTCAAATACTATTGAATATCGGATTAAGCTGAGCTCACAAAGTTGTTGCAACAGAGAAAATCTATGGAACTGTTCAGCTAAACCAGGCCAGTCAAGCTTATAATAAACCTTGTGTTCATGTGCAGTCAGCTGGACTTGGCCTTCCTATCAGAAACCTTCAACAAAGCAATTTCGTTTAGAGTTCTAAATATCAGGAGAATATATATATATATAATATATATTTATATATTAGTTAAGTACAATGGGATTATTTTCTTGTTGATTTGTTCCTTAATGTTTTACGGGTATTGCTTGAACAACCGTCATAACGCTCTCGTACATATATATTGGATGTCCCAAAATATATTTGACTCTCAGACGTAACTGTTCCTATTCCATTGAAATTTCTCGATGTGTAACCATTTAATATTACCTACAAGCTTTTAATATACCATAGAAATAAGATGCATATCTTGCGATTACAATTAAACGCAGACTTTTTTTTTGCAAAGAAGGGATGCTTCTCCGGTTTAATTTTACAGAAATGTCCTCCCACGATGCACGTATCCTGTCTACTAACCCCTGTTCCTTAAAATGTCCAAAAACTGCTTGGTTAACGTTTTCATTTAGGGAATCCCAAATGGTATATTTCATCAGGTTACAGTCAGGGTTTTTATGAGGCCACTCATCCTTCTTGGTAGATTCAGGTGTGGCTTCCTCCAAATAGTCCTATGTTACTTTACTACTATGGAAAGGGGCTCCATCTTGTTGAATAACATAATTATTTCTATAGGATAAAGTATCCTATACAATCCGGGAGCAGAGGGTCTAAACGAATAGTTACTACAATAAAACTACATCCTTCATAAACTAGTCCCGAAGACTGAACGTTCGCTAGTTTATATTGTTCAACCTGCAATGCAAGGCATTAAAGTGAGACATTAATTTAGAGTTAACCAAAATACATATATTAAGGCAAATTTCAAAGGCAAACATTTGGTCTCTCTCCTGCCTTTATCGCATACACACACACACACACACACACACATATATATAGTGAGGCAAATGTCCATGAAACTCCGTTTCACAAAAGTAACAGATGTACACGTCTGTCTCAGACTGTTGTTGGTCATGTCCTTTGTATATACTATATACTAGTATACTTCTACCAATTGGCAAAAAAGAATGTTGTTAATGTAGGTATGCGTCTGGTAACAATTCGCAAGAAAAGATGCGAATGTACAAATTGCGAATGCATCTTGCAATGTAAAATTGCGCATACTTCTTTGCGAAAATCCGCTGAGAATCCGTTACCAACTTATAGATGCGAATCTTCGGTTATTTCATAGGACCGGCACTGCCTCCCCGCCGCCCCCACCCCCTACTTATATAGAAGCCTAACCTGGTTGGAATATTCTAAGGAGTCCTGACCACTTTAATCAACTTGTCCACTTGTATATGGATACCGTTGCGGATACGTATTTGTGTGTCCATTTACACGTTCTCGGGGGTATATATACATGCATGCAGTGGACTACCTTTCTTGCTTATCCCTCTCCTGACAGTAGTTTATGGTGCATCTGTTCCGTGAGTTTTTCATTTGCATTGTATTTATCTTTTAAAACTGACTGTTTCTGTAGAAGAAGATTTCAAATTTTCTTTAATACACAAACACACCCTCACACACACACATATATGTATATGCGGGTGTGTGTTCGGGCACACTGAATCAGTAAAATTCAAATTTAGAATAAACAAAAAATTAAAACAAATAAAAATAAGCAATCAACTGTGACAAAAAATATAATCATTTCTAGGTAGCCTTTTTAATATGCCATTAAAATAAGAAGTATATCTGAGTTTAACTATGCGAGATATCGCTACGCCTATAGAAATGGTTTATGGAAAGACAGACGGAGAGAAAGACAGACTGACCAAAGGAGCTGATAATCATCTCCTTGGTTACGTTGAGGTGGGGAAAATGATAAAATTGGATTTTGACAAACAATCAACACTGATGGTTTAACATAACATTGCTTTGTCAACATCCCAATATTAAAATTGTTGATTTTATTAAGGTTTATGTTTAGTAATTCACCTTACGGAAATGAAATAGAAAATCGCATGTTAAATATGTAGTATGTCCAGATCTATGACGGTGTATCCACAATTATGTATAGCTTAGCCTAACCTTCATTAGTTTTCACATGAAGATCAGATTACTTTCATCCAAAATACGACATGCAGATGGCGTTTTATTACGATGAAGTTAGGCTAAAATATTTTAACATCAATATATTACACAACAAAACACACGTTACAGATGAACACTTTGTTGCACAGGCCATAGGAATAACATGCTTAGAGATAATTTGTAAATTAACAAACAGAAAAAGAAAATTTTTATTTTAACCCCTATAGTTACTAGCCAAATATTTCAATTTCATCTGTTACTGTTCAAGGAACAAGTTAACATTTTGTAATGCCTTACTCTATGAGTCTAAAAAATATAAAAGAACAAACATTTGTTTCGGCATTTCGAAATTTGCGTTTACTAGCTTAACGTTCGACAAATTGGACAACTTCGTCTGGAACAACATGTATGTGTCCTCGTTTTGCACTGCCTCAGTTGCCGACAGATGGCGTTGCAATATTCCCTTCGAAAATTGATTTGAAAAATTTATCGATTTATAAAGAAATAATGCAAAATGACCCCCTTAGGATACACTTTATATCAATCTCGATTATAGACAGTTCAAGACAAACCACGTGCTTACCTAGCTAAGGCGTGACCACAGAGGATTTCCCTTACAAAAGTCAAGTGCGACCACCGTCATTTATAATATAGATGATGACTAAACCTGACACTGAAATTAATGCCAGCGAAGAGATACAATGCGAATAAGTGGATATTCATTTTGTCGCCATTTTGTTCACCCATGTGCTGTCATCTTTTGACCCAGATTTACACCAATCGAATTTTTTACTACGGAGATGTTCGACGGTGCAGAGGAGAAATTAAGAATAGCCACCAAATGCTACGCTTAGTTTAACAATTAAATCCATGTAATTTTTCAAATATATTATTTTTTCACTATAAAATCTTCTGCTAAGAATGTGATATATAGCACGTTTGTAGATGAAAAAAAATTTACGAGTTTAATTTAATTTTAATTTCTCAGGATTAGCTTTACGAATTATTATTGCCTCCACCAGGAGGGTATGCGTTCACCTCCGTTCGTTTGAATGTGGGGGGGGGGGATATTTGTGTGGCTTTGTGTAATTGTTCACATTATAACTCATGCAATCAAACGGAATCTAATGAATTCCCCCCCCCCCCCCCCAGTAGCGGAGACTTGCCTTCATTGGAATTTCTATATATTTTTATGTATTTTTTTGGTTCTAACTCTTCTCGGTGTACCATACTTTTTAACATGACAATATAGCACCAATATAGATATGGACAATGGCCTGTCTAAAGGTGGAAGAGCCAAAGTCCATGCTTTGGCCTCTCCGATGACAGAATTAGGTTTCGAGGATTCTCACGTCAGGAGAATCGCATGCCTGACTTGGTCCAAGCCCTGGCGATTCGGCGGACACGCAATGTACGTGGCTTGTCGACAGCCATTATATAGTTCAGTATTGTGAGGTGTCATCCATCTAATGTTCTATATAGTGCACATATTTTCTTTGGATTATGTTTCTGTATACTACCTGTGTATATGAAGATTTATCACTGCCAACGCCTTTATCCTTTGTTTGTTTCAGTATATAGACATAAATTCACACATTTCTTATAATTGTTCGGTTAATTGTTATATGTTAACTTTGGGAAGCAGGATAGTTTTGGGTGGAAGTCACAAGATAACATTAAAATTCTCTAATATTAAATTATTCGGAAATAAGTTTTGATTAGACTAACATCCAAATATCTTTTGATTAGACTAACATCCAAATATCATATATTTTCAAAATTAGTCCTACTCTATTGGCGATCAGTAATATAATTAGAAAGTAGGTGGGCGTTCTTGCACCAGACCCCACCCTATAGGTATTTGTATAAAGATTTTTAAAATTATCGCAGTTTTAACAAGGGGTTCCCATGACTGAACATTTTTTTATGAGAGTACAAGTAATGAAAGGATTATAGCTAACCTGTGAGCTTAAGCCAAAGCGCGGCGTCCGTTAACTGCTGGCCTCAGCAAAGGCTGGGCAGATTCACTCAGAAATCTGTCCACATGTGTATTAGGTCAATGTGGTGGCGCTCCATGCAATTTTTTAAATGATTTGTTTGCGTTTTTTTTTCTTCCTTGAGCATTGGTGTCTATTATACGGTCACCGTGTGACAAATTTAAACAAATGCAGCTAAATGTTATATCACTACATATATCCCTTCCGTGTATAATTTGATGAAAATTGGTCCAACAGTTTACCAGAACTGTTGCAGACAAGTAGCTAGTAAATAAACTGAATTTTCGCCCTTCTTCTTTCATTTATTTTATTAGCAGTGGCTATGCTGATTATCATATTAATTCGTTCATATATTTATCTGGATGAAAATAGGCCAGTTGCTGAATTTGATGGCGCCATCTTCATTTTTTACAATAATACAAAGTTTTTTTTCAAATCTGTAAACTGCCAGTCATGACTGCCATGAAACAGGATTATATAGGATAAAAATTAAAATAAAGGCGAATCGTCACTGAAAGGAAGAACCTTTTCATTTTGGTTTCAGAAAGTTAGAGTGCAAGGTCACAGGTGAAAATTATCCTCAGTATTTTTTGAGATGATATATATACCTGTTTGGGATAGTGATAGTGACTTCACATGTGTATAACCAATCACTAAAGAGGAACCTTACTGGTTTTGGGAACTTACTCATTTTGGGGAGAAAAAAAAGTCACAGGTAAAATATATGATCATTTTTTTCTGCATTTAGATTATGAACTCATGTTAGGATAAAATAATTCATTTGATTCAGAGCTCACTTTTACTGTCTAGGGTGTCATCACTCGGGAAACCAAAACTTGCTGGTCACAGTTATTCCCATTCATACATGTATCAGTTACAAGGTTATAACTGCAACTGAAAGTGATCAGATGAGTTCAGAATTCGCATTTGGGTTACCCATCTCTCGATCTGATTCTTAATTGTTTTGGGTTACTTTTTTATTCTTATTCTTTGGGTTAATTTGGGTTATGGTCATAGGACAGGGTTGTTAACAAGTGGTATGTAAATTATAATTTTTATTTTTATATTTAACTTATGTTTAACTTTACCTATATACTCGCCACAGGTATAGCCTCTCCGAGCCTATGGAGCTCGGATATACGCGGCGAGGGAAAACATGAACCCCCCCTTTCCATTAATAAAGAGTGATAACAATGCTAATAGATTTTCGATAAAAGATATAGAGCCTGTTATGCTGCAGCAAGGCTGTAACAAATTCAGTTGTTCACGTTTCCTAAGATAAACGCCTACAGTGAAACATCGACTAACGACCACCTCGGTAAAGCGACCACCTCGAAATTACGACCACTTTTCATTGTCCCGATATTTTTGCTCTTTATATCATAAATTTTAACCTCGGAATAGCGGTCATCTCGTTTTTCCGTTTTACGGCGACTTATTTGGTCCCAACACGTGACATGAACCTCTATGCGACCACATAGTACATAGTAGGCCTAAACATTGCCTTGCCAGGCGAGGCGGAGGGTCTGGCACAAACCAATGCATTACATCACTAATTGGTAAAAGGTAGTTGGTGAAACAAGTGACGGGCTTAGGTCAAAGCGTGTTCACGGATGATCACACAAGACCAGGGATGTTTACGTCACAGTTTCATTACTTTTTAAGAAGGCTAACTGTTTATAAACTTTACAGGCTAAGGAAAGTGAGTACTCCTCGATTAACTCAGTGATGCAAAGTGTCTGCGCTGGAGGACAAGCAGCAGTAGCGAGCTGCAGTAAGCTAAGTGTTAAAGTCGGCAACTTTGTATGGATCTGTTTTCAAGGAAATAGACTTTTTTCAGGGCAATGTAGAATGAATCTGTTTGACCTGATGCTAATGTTTATTATATATCAAGTTTAAGTATCGTAAAAGCATTTACTGTATATATAGTAACAATTTTTAATAAAAAGAAGTTGTGCTTGAGATGTGCGTGGAGATGAATATTTTATTTTTGAAAGTTTCACTTTTTCTAAATTTTCAGTATTAACAAAATTAAAAAAAAAGTATCGTGTTTATTTCCTGTTTTATTATGCATATTTTGGTGGAAAACATAATATGTAATTCCAAATTATATTGTATAGCTCGTGGCAGGACACTTAAAGAAAGACGTAAGGCAAGACGAGGTGTTGTTACACCCTCGATAGTCAAACCTCACTTGGGCAACCACAACGGAAATGCAACCACTTTATCGTGGTCCCGTTGGTGGTAATTCCGGGGTGTTACTGATATTAATATTAGGTGAATATTTGTCGATTATTTCCAGGTAGCATACCTGGCGAAAAATAATATACACTACAAAAAGTGGCCATTGGGCCATGACGCTCAGCTGAATCTGACTCAAGGCGGTATGTGACATAATTTGGGATTTGTAATAAGAGTTTACTAGATGGTGTCTGTATATTAGTTAGTTTTAACATCCTAGTAGTAATGTACATATCATTTACGTATACGCCCTGCTATAGAGGAGCGATCTGTCAGTCTGAACATGGCATAAATGGTAACTAAAGAACTCGAGAAAAGCCAGCGTCCTTCATTCAAGTTAACAGCTAAGGCATGAATTGTAAGGTTCGCAAGAATCTTAAAAACTCAAACTTCACGTGCTGAAGGTCCTGAAAGGTCCTCTATGGAAATTAAAATATAGGTCACTGTGACCCTTTTTTCTCTATATTAAAATTTAGATGAGCCATCTGTCAGTCTGAACAGGCGTAAATGGTAACAAAATAAAATTTTTGCCGAACTGGTCCAGACGGGCCCTTTGTTGAATATTAAATGTAGGTCAACGTCACCTATTAGTCAGGGGGCAACATTACAAGGAGCATTTTTTGTAAGAGCTCTATACATTTTTGCGTGATTAGCCCCATTTGGCTCTCTCTTTTCCCAAATGAACTAAAACAGCAAGTTATATCTTAAAATGTGTAGGTATTTAAATGCACAAATATATTAAGGCACACAAAGTTGGTTTTAAAAAATACTTCATTCATATATGTGTAAATTTATGGTTTACAAGAATCAAAATACACCCAAATTTCTTTTGAGCAATCTCAATAAATGAAAACAGTTTCTGTACGCTTTACACAGAGGCCTTGTTAAAGCATTAAAATTTTATATGATTATTCCTCTTTCTGAAAGTAACATGCATTAGTTGCTAAGGTGTAAGGCAGATATGTAACAATGCCTTTTGTACCCCTACCCCCTTATTCATGAAAATGAATGCTAAAACGGGAGACATCAGATAACATGGAATTTTACCTAAATATATACTCATACGAAACTTCTTACATTTGTAAGCATAAAAATTACTAATCAACAAATCAGAATCAATATACAATTATATCTGAACGGAGATGTGCTTAAATCATCCAATGAATGAGAAAAAAACTAGAGCGCGGATTATGTTTAAACTGTTTATAGTGTCTCTTACATGACTTAACCTGAACTAATATAGTAAGAGCTATTCTGTTTTAAGAGTAATCTTTATGCATCCTGTCCCATTATTTAGAAGGTAGCAAACAAATCAGGAAATCAGTATTGACACCATTCAAAGTTAAAGCCCTTCATATATCTAAAATATGTGCTAAAATCATCCAATGAATCAGAAAAACTAGAACGTGGATCATGTTTAAACTGTTTATATAGTATCTCCTAAATGACTTCACCTAAACTTATAAAGTAAGAGCTATTCTGTTTCAAAAATATTCTTTATGCACCCTTTCCCCTTTTTTAAAAGGTATGTAACAAAGCAGGAAATCAGTATTGACACCATTCAAAGTTAAAGCCCTTCATATATCTAAAATATGTGCTAAAATCATCCAATGAATCAGAAAAACTAGAACGTGGATCATGTTTAAACTGTTTATATAGTGTCTCCTAAATGACTTCACCTAAACTTATAAAGTAAGAGCTATTCTGTTTTAAAAATATTCTTTATGCAACCTTTCCCCTTTTTTAGAAGATATGTAACAAAGCAGGAAATCAGTGTTGCACCATACAAATTTGAAGCCCTACATATATTTAAAATATGTGCTTAAATCATCCAATGGATGAGAAAAACTAGAACGTGGATCATGTTTAAACTGTTTATATAGTGTCTCCTATATGACTTCACCTAAACTTATAAAGCAAGAGCTATTCTGTTTTAAGAGTATTATTTTTGCACCCTTTCCCCTTATTTTAAAGGAAGCCAACAAAACAAGAAATAAGTATTGACACCATACAAGGTTGAAGCCCTTCATATATCTTCAAGCAAAAATAAAACCAGAAAATCACCTGTACCATTAAACATTAAAAATAATTCAAGTAGCAAAAGTAAACGTATTCAGCCATTACAACGTTCATCTCTTTTGCCATTTATAAATGGCTGTTGTCAATTAGACATATGTTGTTCACAAAGACACTTATCATGTTTCATTATCAGAAGATTAGTCACCAGACACAATTCTTCCGCTCATCCTTTTTCCCAAATAGTGCTGTAGGGGACTTTTGAAAAAGGCCATATTTAAGGAGATAGCGGCATCAATATATATATAAAGGATAATTGGTATAAAAATGTTCGTATGGGTCTCAATTATAAGTATCTGCCTGATGTCAGTGTCAAAATTGAGGGCGTGTTTTAGAAAATCGCATATGTTTTGGGCACGGGAATAGACATCCGAACTGTCACAGATATGGGGGGTGGAGTTACCTAAATGTCCCTATAACTAACTTAATATTCAACGTATAATTCTCGAATAGAATGAAGAGACCCATTGATTAATTATGTACATTTATTTGGCTGGGTTATTGATGTGGGAGATAACTGGTTAACTACGAAAACCGTTTTTGCTGTGTTTTTAAACTCATCTTATTTTTTAATTCAGGACCAATTAAGAACACCCGTATCTTGGGATATCTTTTAAGTTGAACAGCGCAAACCTCTTCCAATGCAAAAAAAACAACTGGATCCGCAATGCGCTTTTTGCACCAACATTCAATGATTTTTTTAAATATTTCTACCCCGCAACCCAACAAAATTTCGTGAAAATCAGTTAAGTCTGTTTTATGCATGGTCTTGATAAGTAGAGGAACAGAAGCCAAGCGCTAACCCGTGCAAGTTTTCAGTGATATACATCCCAGATTAACCTGCTTGAAAATAATCGTCTTTGAGGGTTAACTGATATTTACATAGATTAATATCAAAAGTGTGATCTGAACATAGGCCGACCGATTTCAATATTCTAGCAACCAATAATCACACAGAGCTGAAAACATAACCTCTTCGGTCGCAGGAGCGAGTCGCATGTGCATGAATACAGAAGTGAAGTATCATTTATGAATTTGTGGATAGCACGTATATAATAATTATTGGCAGGGCACAAATCATATCTACCATACCAAGAATATTCTGTTCTAACATTCACTCAGATCTTAATTGATTCTTCTTGATAAAACACAGTAAACAGGAGTTTATATTCTATGGGTATAAGGTATAGAAACATGATATGAAACACATTGAAAATTCACGCCATTCTTTGTATCCAGGATTGTTTAATAAATATTTTGCATGGCTTGCTTTATAGCAAATACTAGGCCGCATTTAAACAAGTATTCCCGTAATGAAATGTTATAAAGAATTTTGCAACCCTGCTTTCAGAATAATATTGCATCATCATACTTAGTACAAAATCATAAAGAGCTGATGATCAGATCAAATTAACCTTGGTCTTGTATAGATTCATCTTTGGCAGCAGGTCTGTGGCTTAACCTGGATTTTTGTTTCATTTTTATCGCGGTTTGGGAACAAACACTCATTAAATAACAACAAATAACAATATGTGCCAGGCAAAAAGCTGGTTTGGATTGAGAGATAATTAAAATATCTCGTCAACACCTTTATCCACATCTTAAACATTGTTCAAAAATAAATGTCAGTCGGACCATTTCTTTAACAATGTCCTGAACTCTTAAGAGCATCTCTGTAATTTTTTTAAATATCTTTTAAGTTTCCTTTAAAAGATTTCTTCTGCTCAGCATGTCATCGTCATTTTGTCCCTCTCTCAGAGGGGTTTGGATTTATACGATCAGTTTATGCTAATAAGTTGAGCGACATGATTCTTTGGGCTTGTGTTTTGCATATTTGTACTACTTTTTAAGTTATTGTCAATTGAGTTTTGCTAATATTTCTTCACAGTTTACTTTCAGCCTTTCAATAGTTTGCAATGGATCATAAAAATGAAGTTTGAATAAATTCAAGGCAACCCTCTCTTTACAGTATTTACCAATAGTTGTAAAATTTCGCATTGGATGGTCCCCTTTTGGTAAAAGGCCTATTCATTCTTAACATTTCTTATAAAATCGATTCTTTATAAGGGTAGCACGAATTGACCTTGAATTGACTAAATATATTGATCTTGAATCTAGTTTAACCTTTGAAAGAAAATTATGACAATCATTAAACAGAAAATGAATGCATGTTCAATGGTTATTTTGAAAATTATAAATATATCAACCATTCTACAGTTATTCCTGGTCATTTTATATTTTGCATCAAACCACAAAACTGAATAAGAAAATTTCAGTCAGACCAATTTTAGTATAATTGGACCACCTTGAATTATAATTCGCACAAAAAACATTTTCCAAACAGAAGTTACATGGATTAACTTAAAACATCCTAATTCAATTTGAGAAAAAAAGATTTATCTTTTCTTGAAATGGCTTTATACTGCATGCTGAAGCTTGCACGTGATGCCACCTAAGTCAATTTGTTCTTGCCTTTTCTTACTTATTTTTTTGTTTTCTATACATGCAGTAATATATATATATATATATATATATATATATATATACATGTATTCACATATATATGAGGAGAGCAAATAAGGTTTGTGTTGAATTAGAAATATAAAATAATTGTATAGTGTACAGTTTCTGTATTACGAATGCAGAAACATCCTTTTACGCATTTTGTTGTCCTACGTTTACAGGACACAGTTTTGTTAATGTCTGGCTTTGCTGATTTGGACATCATTACTGGTAAATGTTTTCCTTTATCTACGATCCGGCCAAACTTTGCTGTTGGTGGCAGATCTGGATGACTTTCTTGTGCGCTTTTGTAAAGTGCTATAGATATATAGTTGGTACAAAGCCTTGAGTACATGAAATCTGAACACATCCTCTGTGGGAGGTATAGTGCTCTGAGGTCTGGCTTTGTCGAGGCATACATGTGTTGTCTGAGACTGTCGAAATAATCAAAACCACTTAGTCTGTATCTGTGCTTTCTGTATCTATGCTGCTGTAGAGGTTATCTTGAATATAACCAGCAAAGGCGCTGACGTGCTGAAAATTACAATCGGATGAACAATTTTTCTTATTTGAAGCAATTGAAGAAAGTATGAAGATTTCAGTAAGAATAGACATGCATTTGATGGAATATCCCATGCATGGCCATTGCATAATAATCTACAATTAATCCTAAGCTGAAACATGAAAAAAATTTCTAGAATTTTGGAAAATTTGAGGGGTGGGAGTAAGTTATAGGACTCACAATCGCTCACATATAAATGATGCCGTAAAAATTCTTACAGCTGTCCAAGCCCTAGTTCCTAGCTAATCAATGGTACAATATTTGTGAAAATATATACAAGCAACTAGCAGCTGTGAGTTAAAAACGGATCAGAAGTAGGTAGCAAAAAAGTCATAAAATAACTCAACCTTCCGAAACAAAAGCAATACTAAAAGTACTTTTGCAAGAGTATTGAGACTGCCAACATTACTTTCCAATCTATAGGGTAGGATCTTCTAAACATGTAAGGGGTGTAAAATTTTATATATGAGGCTATAAGGTACAACCCTATTTCTGCGCAGTACAGAGTTTGGCCCCCTGACATATATTAACTGAGTTATTGAGCGAAAAGGAATCGTCCATTCATGAACAAGACCCGAGTCATAAACGTAAGACCAAGGGGGGGGGGGGGGGGGGGGTTCTGAATATTTTAAGCCATTCTAGCTGACTGAGTGTAAATTGAGTTGTATTGTTTAAAAAATGGCTTTCTTAGCAGATTGGTTTAATCAACCAAAGAATTGGTTGAATCCAACCAACTTAATTGGTCAAAATATGTCCAAACAATTTATTGTTTAGAACACCCAATTTATTTTGGTTAAAATCAAATAGGCCTAACAGGTATTGGTTAAATCAACCAATATATTGGTCAGAGCAACCAACACAGCTGATCATTTACACCAACAAAAATAGGTCAGTTTGACCAACATAATTTGGTTATTCTCAACCAATGTACTTTGGTTGAGGTCAACCAAAACAAATTGGTTAAATCAGATAATAAATTGGTCACATGAACCAATTCCAGTTGTTCAGGCTAGTGGACATTTAGGTGTGCACTGCTACTTTCAGTCCCCTGTTGCTTAATTCTACATATTGATTGGGGGTCTTCTTAAAAGTCATTCTTCAGTTTCGGGTTGATTTGGTGTGGGTTTCAAGGGGGATACACAAATTCCGCCCGAACTTGGTATCGAACCTGTGACCACTCGCATACAAGTCAGACGTTTTGCCCCTCACCCAGTAAAGCTTGTATCATTTGTAATTGATTTGGAGCAAATTTGTGCTTACTGTTATTAAAACTGACCAAACTGGTTAAATATATGGAACCAAATGGTCGATCAGTAAACATTAAAGTTGGTCAAAATGACCAATGAGTTTGGTTACTACATAATCAAAAAGTTGGGTGAAATTACCAATGTGTCGGTTAAATCTACCAATATCATCTCAACCAACCAGATTGGTCATAAATGTGTGCTAAAGTGACCATTATTTTTGTTATTAATTGACCAACACATTGGTTAAACTACACACAGTAGTTTTATTCTGTTAACCAATAAATATTGGTCAGAACAACTAACTTGTTAGGTAAGTACTTTAACAATGCGTTGGTTAAGATAAACAATATCTTGGTCAAAAATAAAAAAATTGGCTCCACCAATTAAATTGGTTACATATTTAACCAATCTGTTTTTGAGTGTATGTTTTCACAGCGTAATTTGGAGAACATATATGTCACAGTGACAGAAATTTCTATATTTTGATTTCCACAGATAACCTATCTGGACCAGTTAGCACGTGAAGTTTGATGTTCTTGGGTCTTCGGGTATGATTTGTGCCCTGTTAACATACTCATGACTTGATTCTGATGTTTTCTCTACATAACTTGGGGAATATAAGTCACAATCACCAACTTTTTTATATCCACAGAGAGAACCTGTCGGCATTTGAAGTTTGAACTTCCTTTGCCTTGTACGGTTTAGGTTTGTGCCCTGTTAACCGACAACTGGACGGGTGGATGGCCGGACGACGGACAAACCAGTATTTCTCATGTGACTTTTAGTCATTTCAGATAACAAGAAAAGAATAAGATCAAAGTCAAGATCGCCAGTTTTCGAACTACACTGAGAACTTTTTTTAAACATTTTGTCTATCAAATTTGGGGACAAAGTAGAAGTTATCACGTTCACAAGAAATCCTAATGATGAAGAACTATAATTGCGCTGACTTGACCTTGTAGATTAAGGTCACCAGTTTTTTAAACTCTTCTGAGAACATGGCCAAGGTAATTGGTGTGTCGTATTTGAAGAAAAAATGCTGTACTTCAAAGGTTATAGAGCTCATACTAATCCTAAAATTGTGCAGGTTTGACGAAGACTGATGACAACAACAGATAATAAGACTGAAAACAATATCTCAAAACCAAAATAATAAACACACCAGGTTTCAGGAAATTTGATGGAACCAAAGGTGAGAAACAGACACCTTTGCTGAAATATGGCAATCTTTATCAGGAACCGAAAAAACTAGTCATGATTGATAAACATATGAGGTTTCAGGAAAATGAAAATTTAGGGGAAAATGCGGGAAAATTTGAAAAAAAATACCAGTCTTCGGGAACTGATAAAATAGGTCATGACCAATATTCAAGGCAAAACTAAAGACAATCCATTCATTAATTATTGAGATACAGGGATTGTGTATCAAATATTTAATTATTCTGGTGGTTACTTACAATTAAGCCCCATAGCTCGGAGAATATAGGTCGCAGTGACCTACGTTCAACGGTTATGATTTGTGCCCTGTTAAGGGACACCCGGAGGGTTGGACGAAAAATGATCGCTATAGCTCAGCTGACTGAAAGTCATTACAGGTGGTACCAAAAGTCTCAAGCAACTAGTAAAGCCAATCTTGATCATTGGACGTACGAGTTAAAAAAAAGCACAAGTTGGAACCACAGCTTAGAAAATGATACGACTGCTCTTATTTGACCGTCTCAATAATTGGAGAAAAATATATATATGCTTGAAAAATAGAAAGATAAAGTTGGCGCTATCAGTCTTCAGGAATTAATAAAACAAGACGTAATCAGTGTACACATGAAGTTTCAGGACACTATGGATGAGGTCACATCTGATACGATTGCTGTTATTTGACGGTCTCTAAAATAGAGCAGAAATGTGGGAAAATAGAAAAATACAGGAGGCACCACCCGTCTTCAGGAACTATAATAAAACAATTTATGATCAATAGCACAGCGAATTTCGGGATACTAGATGAAACCACATCTTAGAAACTGAGAATAAGACTATATCAAAAAGTCTAGATCAATAAGCCTGCCCTATTTCATGACAATCAATTCAGCCCTTCCTGAGAAATCTTACCTTTTGTATTAAAATTTCCGGAAAGGAGTCTTCGTTTCTCAGGTGCTGCCTGGAGCACGTGGTTTTGTTCTGTAGTACAAAGAATACAGAATACAGTTGATGACCTATCGTTATCTGTCAACATATAACGTTTGAACTTCCTCTGCCTTATGGTAGTGATTTGGCCACGCTTTGACTCCTATTGCTGTAAACTGTCATCTTAAAAAATATACAGGTAAAAATGCGTATAACAAAAATAATGCGGGTGGCGCTTCAGGTTTTCTGCAGCATTAAAAGTCCTTTGTTACAGTCAATTGGCATTCCGGATTTCAAGGCTATCATGCAGTCAAACCGTTCCAGATAAATCTCCAAGGCTATTGTGGATTTTTGTTTGTTTGGAGCTTTGGCTTCAGAGGTGCTGATACACGTTTTCGCACCGTAACTCGGAGAATACAGGTCACAGTAACATGACCTCATTTTTTGTGTGCAAAAAGATTTCATCAATGTCAGACAGACTGCCCATTTTAGTGTTTCGATCATTAATCCTTACGGTTTAGATTTGTGTTATGCTGGGGCGGGCTGTTGTAGTATGCTCCCCAGCCGGTGTTTGCATTTACTTATTCGGCCCAGTAATTCCCACGGCAGGTTCATTCGAGCATAATTAACTGTAAATTTGTGAATTAATATTCCTCGATCGAATAACCACATGCGCATACATTCACCCCCCCCCCTTCACGCACAAACACACACACGAACAGGGATGAAGCCTCTCGAAGCCCATTTAGTCAAACGTTTCACTCAGAGTGGATATATATATATATATATATATATATATATATATATATATATATATATATATATATATATATATATATATGACCCTATACTTGTTAAAGCGTTCGATCTAATGTGGTACGGAACGTATATGTGTTATGTCAATAAAACTTCAAGTTCCACATTCTAATATGGTGCTAGGCCTATAATTAATATTTATGATTATTTAAGAATCCGTGTTGTTTAACAGATTGTTTCAAGCACCGGTATGAGCAGGCAATTTATTTTAGAAGCGAATATTAATTAAACTACGTCATAAAAATTGAAATACTTTCGTTTTTGCTTAAAATTTGAATTAAATTTTTTTTCAATAAAAAAGCATCAGATTTCATTACAGCAATAATCTTAAATTCCAGACGGTTCCAATTGAAAGGTTTGTCAAATAAAATACATTTCCCTCCATCCAGGGGAGCTTGATCATTTAATTTTTTCACAAAATTGAAACTTGATAGTGATCTCGAGGCTGTTATAAAATTTTATTTTTATTTTTGCTGTATAAGAAAATGAATGATCTTTCCTTTTTTTGGCATTGCGTTTCATGTGTCGTGATTTGTAATATTATGGTTACTGGGAATGTTGGGGGGGGGGGGGGGGCTCATATTCCGGACTCATTCTCCCTTTCAACAAGAAAAGAAGAGTACGCTCATGGACCGGTAATCGGTATATATAGGCCTAATAATAACGATCACGACTTCGTGACACAGAGCCTCATGTTTGTCGGGCATAACCTAACAATCATATAATGACCTTGAGAGAAACTTGCAGTGTTTGTACAAAAGCAAAGTGGTGTGAATAACGATATGTCTCAGTGAAGGTAGGCCTATAAGCTTCCGACTTGCTGCTCCCATCTTCTGATTACGCCGGATGCTTGTGGCTTCCATCTATTTATAGACATGTCAACCTACAACGCAGTACCCTGATTGGTCAAAATCACTAGAAAACCGTAAGCAGCCAATCGTGTACTCTGAAAGTAGGTCACCGGGATTCCCACTGGCTAAGGGTTTTCCCACCGATGTTAAACAAGTTATGAGAAGGGGAATTTTTCAACATAATCTGAGACGTCAACAAATGCCTGATTCAGTTTCAACAGGAGTTAACGACACAGGTTAAACAATTTCAAGAAATCTGCACAGAACCCTCAGGTATTTGATCAGTTTCATTCGTACATCCACGTGGTATGAATTCCGTGTGTTTGTGATTGAACACAATCTAAAAAAGTCACCACTCAAAGTCAAACTGATACTTCCTGTGTAGATTCCTAAGTTATGGCGTGTTGGGGCAAATTAGTGGCCATCTACTATGGAAAACTAGCCACAACCGACATTATGACGAAATAGTCCTCACTTTTACATCAGGTAGCTGTCTGGCTAATGTAGGAGAATAAATAGAAACAGTCAAAATCTACCGATTGCAGTTTGCAGATCTTAAAAGAATATCAGGCTGGATGTATACTATATCTCCCTCCAATACTATTATTACTAAGTTGATATAAACTGAAAGTGAAACTTCACATTGTTACCAGGTCGTCAGATACCCTGGCTGGATGACTAAGTATTTAATGACTAATCATTACATCACAATGGCAAACTTGACAACATGAACCTTATGAACCAATTTATACATATCACTGAACCAAAAAACTATAATAATATTAATTATCTGTTTGTTGTGAATATTTGCTGAAATAATTTCTTATTGAAATGAAAGAGTTATCTTTATTAGGGGCACCATACAGAATCAATTGGGTGTTGAGAGATATGTCAGGATAACTTGCTTCAGGTTGTGAAGATGTAGGTGTCTTTTATTTTTATATAATGCACACTCAAGGAAATAATGATTAATGGTAGGCGTCTCTTGTCAAGGATCCAGATCTACAGGAAGGATTGTCAATGATATGAAATTGTGTTAAGTGGTAATTTAGATTGCTAAATTTCAGTCGAAATCTTGTAGGTTATATTTGACATTTTCATTTCCCAATTACAAATAGTACATTGCCTATATAAAACAAGTTGTCATGATTCCGAGTGCTTTGCTGATGTCATCAACCCACTGTCTTGAGTTGTCAGCAAGTACTTTTGTAAGGTCCCATATATACAGTAGTCTGTCAGTTAATCATTTAGATATTGATAATTGGTGATCATTGGCCATTTATTTTCTTTCATGATCAATAAATTTAGTTGCATTTTTGCATAATGTGGTTGTCTTAATATTTGCGGGTTTAAAATTTTACTATCTTCATATCATTATTGTTTTGGGAGGGTTATATTTTTTTGTTCATCAATAATAAAAACTACACATTGTATAACCAATAAAACTAATATGATTGAGTTATATTATATAATCAGTATGCAAATCATAAAATTGGACGATGACTAAAGGCAACATCGAAGAAATGGAAATTCCTCTTAATTATCAGCAGATTATTTGAAATATTTGATATCATTATGAATAGCAAACTTTGATTAAGGGGTATTATACAAGATCTTTTATTATTTAAATATCAAGCTTTTATCATGTATATATCAATAATTTGCTTTACAACTTCCCTTTGGTGATTTGGCCTCTTTTTTAAGTGGGTTTTTATTTTCATGATAATTTTCCTTTTGCAAATATTGCAAATTTGAAACCCTTGGGAATAAACAGGCAATCACCATAATTGTTTATATGGTTGTAAGAACTTGTATGATGACCAGTTGCAGGTCAAGTTTGCATTCAGCCAGGCTTGGCTAGTTCTGATGGTATTAGTAAATTGAGAGCTGAATTTTTAAAAAATATCATGAATATTTACTTGTATCACAACACACACTTCTTGAAAAAAGCTTTTTGACTCTTTTAATCCAGAATTCCTCTGATTGTTTAATCAAGGAGTTAATATAGATGGAGATACAACTCTGGCCATGTCGAATGTTACTGACAGGGGTCATAAAATTTTACTTACCTCTCAAAGGCACAGAAAGATATCTGCCACTTTTAAGCGGGATGCTAACTGATACAGTGCAAGAAACCACCCTTGGGAGTGACTTTGGAAAGACTGGTAAATTTCTGGAGCCCAAAAGCATTTTTAATCAAATTAGAATAATTAATACTTGTTAGAAGTTTGTAGACTGATGTGCACTTACAGAAATCTTACATTTTTTCGAGGAAAATATTGTTCAAATACTTACCAGAGGTCCCTCATTTATCACTGCAAATATTGATGAAGAGTGACCGCATCTCTAAAATCGCGCCAGGGATTCAGGGTTGGGGCTATGTACCTGTACCTGGAAATAAAGTACCTGTACCTGGTATAAGGTACTCCAGGTACATGTGTGATACTGGAAATGGACACCAGGCTTGGGTCAGTTTCACATGTACAAGGCTGTCTCCCCTGTCGGGGCAGTTACCTATCTCAGCTTTGGGTTATAACCAAGCATTAATCCCTTCTGTCTTTGAAAATAAGTTGACTAAAATAAGCTGCTGATCTTCCTCCAGCCTCTGAACAAGAAATCATTTGTTGTATTATCAGCACAAGTAAAGGGCAACTAGCAAAGGGTTTCAACAGGATCACTCACATGCCCAGTATAAAGGTTGGTCTAGTATACACAGAACACTGGTGGAGAGTAATTGGGGGAGTAAAGAAAATACATGTTATATCCCTGAACTTTCAGCTCAACTTCATGTATTTATCACTTTTCTTTAAAGCAGTCCAGTATATCTGCAAGGCCTGTAGTGTTGGGACGATATGATTTTTTTAAATCATGATAACTATTTAAATTTTATCGCGATATACTGTGATATCGTGATATTATTAATAATATATAATGGCATTAATAAGCCATCAATAATGTTATTAATAACAGCCACCTTTAAAGTCTTGACTTTATACAAGGGGTTAAGTTTTAATATCATAAATACTCATTGTGCCAGTACCACAGAATGACTCAATAAGTGATGTAAGTTGCATAAAGGCACTGTAGGTATGCAAGCTTGAGGCGCGGGAAGTCCTGCCCCCATCGTCAAATCACGCTTGTCAGAACTTTCCACCATATTTCCTTTAGCTAGATAAAAGCTGGAGAATTCTCATACCCATCATGGCTAAATATTCCAACCCAATTTTATAAGGCAAAATATTTAACCCGTAAGGAATGTTTGATCCAGTGGTGACATTTATATGTTGAAATTTTTGTTCCATGCAATAAAAGCATAAATATGTTTATAAATTGCTCTTTCTTTATAATGTTATTTTCTCCTGGAATTCTCCAACGTTTTGTCCTCTCTGATTCATCTTGCTACTTCGGGACATTTCTGACTAATCCAGAAGTCCGTAAGCACACGGTTCCGCCCTAACGCAGGTATTCAAATACATGTGGTTTATAAAAATAAATGTGATTCTTGAAAATAAATTTATTTTGAACATGGACAGACTCTTATGATGCCAATTTCTCAGAAAGTACACTTCAAGGGCTTGCTTGTTAACAAAAATCATGCACAGAAATTGCTATTGTGATATCGCGATAATAGTAAAGTTGACGGTATAATTACTGTAGCTGTCAGATATCGTGATAATACCGTATACGGGTAACCGTCCCAATCCTAAAGGCCTGTATTTTTCCTGAAGACATAGGGAGTGATCATTAATTTAATACTTTTAAATATATTTTCTGCCCTCTCACTTTAACTTATTATCTCATATTTTGATTAAATTTATGCAGTAAGGATAAGTTTGAATCGCTTTCAAAAGTACCTGTATCTCGGTACTTTCAAATGTACCTGTACTTAGGTACTCTACAAATACTCTGGACCTGTACCTGGCCTTTACACAAGTACCTGTACCTAGGTACTGTCACATGTACTTGGCCCCAACCCTGCAGTTATTTCTCAACAGGAGACCTTTCTAAATATACCTGATGTCCATAATTCTTAACAAAAAGAACAATCTGCACATTCATATTTCTGATCAATGTTATTACTGTGATTTACTGCTCAGCTACTAGACATATCTCTCTACCTGCCTGAAAGTGCATAGTAGGGTTAATTGGCTTATCTCATCTTAATTGCAATAAGGGCACGGCTGACACGAAAGTGCTGACAGTGCTTCCTGGAGTATGATCTCCATTTATACAAACCCCTTGGCTTAATATTTGGCCTACTTTGAAGGATTGCATGCCTTTTGCTGACCATTTGTGTACTAGGAAGTTAAATACAAGGGCCCAGCATTTTTTCCAGGGTGCATGTACAGCAAACAAATCTGGTTGTGACAGTAAGTAGATGAAAATACAGGTTCCTGCGATGATTTATCAAATGATTTCACTAATAACATCATGTGACTGAATATTTTGCTTTCATGGATTTTCCAGCCGATCATTTTTAGCTCAGCTGACTGTAATTTTAACTGAGCTATAGCAACATGTCAGTGTTTGCCATCTGGATTAGCATGTTTGGACACCACTGAACCTACAAATCTGGAATTTGGCATACAGTTAGAAGTTTTCCTACTGAACCCATTAACGAAATTTAGGTCTCAGTGACTTGATTTCTAAATGTAATTTAGCAAAACATTCCATTTATCATAAAATAATCTTGTTGTAAGGCCAAAACAAATAAAAGGTATGGTTCTCAGGCACAGCCTGCATCAATTTTAAACCCCCACATCAAAAATTTTTTATTTTAATTTTCATAAGAAACTTACCAATTTTGAGCTCCAGCCTCTTTGACATTTCCTTTCAAGAAGATAAAATCATACAATTTTGATAAAATTTCCTTTGTTATGTATTGCTTTAACTTGTTTAGCAAAATAAATCTGTTATTATCATGCTTTTCCCTTATCATTTGAAATTTTAATCGAAACTTACAAACAAATTTTAAATAAAAAAACTGCCCGCCCGCACTGATTTCTGAAAAAAGTGCCAGAGAACCAAACATTATTTTTTTGGCCTTATACTTCAGGACAGACTAAAAATACTAGTGTTATTTTTGTTCATATTTAGCATATATATGGTCCTCAATACATTTTCTATGCACATGAAATTTGGTCAGTATTGCATAGTCCTCAGAACATTATATACTTTGTCAAAACAGCAGGAAAGATGTTTCTTCCCTTAACATGGTAACTGTTTAGGT
This sequence comes from Sipunculus nudus, assembly GCA_026874595.1. NCBI lineage: Eukaryota > Metazoa > Annelida > Sipuncula > Golfingiida > Sipunculidae > Sipunculus > Sipunculus nudus. Next base: position 64,459,938 of record CM049307.1, read on the forward strand.
AGATTTTTTTTCAAGCATATAACTATATTTAATTTAGGTTTTATTTTGATACCAGAAATTAGATCAGAATTTTGTAACTTTAAAGTTGGTACTATAAATGTTAAATCATTACCTTAAATTTTGCCCAACTTTGACCATGTCATATTTTTTTCTGTGAACACTGTTGATTTTATTTCCATATGATGCATACATTTGGATTTAAGCTATTAAATCAAAAATTGGAAAATAAAAGCTCTAACATAAAGCTAGTTACTGAAGATTTTTTTCTAGGCTATATCATATTGCACTGTCAAGCTCAGCCAGCCCACTTCTAATCACTCATTCTCAAATCACACACACACGATTACACCAAGTGTAATTTCCTTAATTGTAAAGCTGTTTCCACTCCAATGTACAAAACTTTCTTGAAATAATAATTCAAGGAGTAATCAAGAGTGTGCCATGCTGTAGTAATGTAACATTTTTAAGATGTCAATTTCTTTATTAATAACTTTAACAAATTGAAAATAATATGATAAAAATAATGTATTTTATTAAGGTGCAACATGTAATATTAAAAAATCAAAATTAGAAACTGATGAAAATTCACATTCAGCCACAGAGGGCTGATTCAACACCACTCACCATTTAAAGTATAGTGGGCTGGGCCAGATCAAAATTTTAATCAGGGCTAGTCAAGATTACAATCCTATGGTGGGCTGATTGTAAACTGGGCCTACCCAGATCAGAATCCTAATCTCATCTTAGGCTAGCTTGTTTTTTAAAATCTTAAATCAGAGAATACAGTAAACATTTATTCCAGATACACCAATATGAAGGGCACAAAACACATAATGATCAAGACCATTTAAAATTTATTATTAATATTTTAGTGAGGAAAAAGCTAACAAACAAATGTAATGTGCTTCTTTGGTTTCATCTATTCTTCAAGCATGCAAGTTCACATTTGAACTTCACCTAAACCAACTACCATAATTAATCACAGTTTAGAATATGTGTCAGTTTTGAGACATCTACTTGACTTAATATCAAAATTTTCAACTTAAATGAGATAATTTTCTGTTCTAAATATCAAAATTATATGTGTAATATTAAATTTATACATGCATAATTAAAGACCAGCTTTACTCATTTATAAGTGAACTAAAGTAATTCATCAGTCTTGATGCTCATTGGGTGAGCTGCATGACATTGTGCCCTAATATAGGGCTAGGGAGAGCTTTGTGATACCATTACTGTAATTTTCAATAGCAGAAAATCCACAGCTGAGAAAATGATATAATTGCTGTCATTTGGCAGTCTCAAAAAATAGTGGTGAAAATTGGATAAGAATTTTATTTCAGAGGGTGACAAACATGGTGGAGGTTTCACTTTGGAGTTAATAACTTAAAAAAGCTAATCTATTAACTGTTAACTACCCTAAATTGAAGATAGTTAAATGCTGCAATACAAATACTCTCTACCTTCAATTGTTAAAATGCTGAGTTGGTGAATATTGGTCCCACTGTTCTATCTAAATACATTATGATCGTGTTAATAATTCACACAAATTAGCAAATATCAACCTAATTTATGTACACTAGATATATATTTTTCTGTTTGCTAAATTTCAGTCACCTAATTTCAATGACTTAAGTTCAGGTATCTTAATATATGATTCAGGGCCTTCTTTCCTTAATGTGTAGTATGTTATAAGTTCTAGGTCCAACGTTACAATATGTGCAAATTTTTTAATGGGTAACAGTGGGGGGGGGGGGGGGGGGGGGGAGATCACAGACCAAAAACCCCAACTTATGATAAATGAGAAATAACTTTAAATAACAAATAAAATTTTGAATTTACAGGTCTTGGATCACAAGCTTAACATTGTGTAACATATATATTAATAATTATTGATTAAATTTTGCAAGCTATATTTGTAGTTTTTAGCTGTAAAATACCGATGTTTAACATGATTATTTTATAATTATAATTTAGAAATTTCACATAAGAGGTAAAATTACAAAATAAATATGACAGGAGTCCAACCAATGATATATTCATAGAATATGAAATAAATTCATAAAATATTAACTATTATTGACTTAAAATGTTTTACAAATTCTTGGAATTGATTAAAGGCCAGCTAGGTAAATATAGTGTAATAGAAGCCAGCCTAGGAGCAGATTAGGATTCTGACCAGTTTAAAATAAGTCCTCCACAGGATTGTTAACCTGACCGGCCCAGATCAAAATTCTAATCTGGGCCAGCCCCGTTTAAAATCAGTCCAGACCAGATTTAAATCCTGAAGTCTTCACCACAGGATTTTAATCTGGACTGGCCCAGATCAAAATTTTAATCTGGGCTGGTCCAATTTAAAACTGGTCTGGCCCAGATTAGAATTTTGATTTTGGCTGGTCCAAATCAAAATTTTTGATCTAGGCTGGCCCAGTTTTAAATTGGGCCAGATTCTATATACAGAGATGTTTAAACTCCAACATCCCCCTTCCCCGCCATCAAGTGCTTGCATCTGTGCACTTGGGACATCAATTATTTTGCAATTGTTCACATTTTATAAAAAAATAAAAAATAATAAAAAAGAGGATCTAATTAAATGTGTTTATTGCTGAACTGTCAAAGAACCAACCAATGATCACAGTGATAGTGCAGATATTATGTTTACAAACTGCTCACATGCTTAAGTATCAACATGACAAAACACATGATCAGATAAAAAAAAATTATTTGCAAGTGACTCATTCATCAGTACAAACCAATCATATTAACCAGCCATTCCCTGTATTACCTTTTCCTCTCAGACATTATCTCTATTTGTTATTATTTTAGATTTTTATCTTTGAGGTCAACTTCAGCTGAGCACCGTGACCCATGGGTCCCTTGGTTATAGGTGTTATTCTGTGCTCCCAGTGTTGCATACAATGCCAGCAGCCACAATTTTGATAGAAATTTACACATTTGTTTCGTTATTTGTTATCTGTCCAAGACTTACTCGTAAATTATTGAAGAGGGACTAAGAGGGTGCATCTTTTTAGTAAAGGCTTTGGTCAGTAGGTTGAGTGTGGAGTAGTCTCAACAACTTACAAACCCACAACCTTCACCAACAGACTTACAATTACATGATTACAGTGTAATATAGAAAAACACTTCAGTTTTCTGCTGACATATAGCTGTCATGAATCAGGAAGCGTGTTTTGTGGATTTTTCAGCTCACAAGATCACAAAACTACGATCTATGACAGCTGGTTTTCCCATGGTTTTATAATGTATCACAGGCCACACCTGGGAATTTAAAAAAAAATTCTATACAACCTTAGGGATAATTCATCCATCCAATGAGGTCATTTAACATGACAGGTTTTAGGAGATTTACTACAGCAAACTTGCAATTTTGTAGACTCTTTACTTTTGGGCAAGTTCTCTTGTCATACTTTATCTCATTAGCTGAGCACTTGTTAGGTCTCCTTATACATCTGTCTATATGACAATATATAAACTTTGAATTAGATTTTAAAAAAAAATAATGAATTGATATCAGTGTAATTGCGAGTGATAAGGGTAAAATTCATCCTACTAAAAAGGATTCCCACAGACCTTATGTATATTGATAAGAAAGGGTCACGGTGCACAGGGATGAATGCAACACTCAGGTGATTTGTATTGAGGATATAAACACATCTGTTGGTACCTGGTATATTAACTTTTCTTGCCTACACACAGGAAGTACTATACATAATAACTTGTATCATTGTAACACATTCAGTTGATCATTTTCATTTATAACCACAAAACCTCCAAGCATGTAATAATCTGCAAGTGGTTTCATAATATTCCATGCAAGATGCACAAATTTTGTTTGAGTGACAGTCAGTTGCTTGACTTTCAGATGATGCGTGACATTCCAGCTGGATGACGTGCCATATAAGCATCAATATATAATAATCAAATAAGGACTTATATCTTGTTCTGGTTAAAGCTATTTCTAGTGGTTATACCTGAGTCCGGAATGAATAGATTGAAAATATGCGAAGTTGGCAAAATAAGTAGGGCAGATCATGTAGGCTGAAAAATGTCTGAATAATGAGGAAAAGTAGATGTGGATAGACCTCTGATCTATTATGCCAGTTTATCAAATGTATACCGTGCAGTTCAGTCTTAAATTTTCATTATTATCTTATTAGTTGTCATGGTGACCTGGTGAATGTTAGCTAAAATATAAGCAGGAAGTAAAAAAATACTGGTATTGGCATTTCCTTTGTGGTTATGATGTACATTTATTACTTTGCATACCAGTACATTATCTTGTCATGTACAGATATCTTTCTGGTTATTCCCTTATATTTTCACTTATGATTAATTTTTAAGGAGTATACATAAAATTTAATTTGCCCAGGTTACACATTTATCACTATCTTTAAACATTGTTTGCTGGCAAATTGCTGCAATCAGCTGGCCACGGTCAGTACCTGTCTAAAGTCATATCCAAAATACCATAAAGTCCATGGAGGAATTATAATTTTATAAATATTTATTTCAATTTGAGAAACGCTGGAATTTTTTTTAAATGTCGAGTAAATTGACCAGATATTTCATTTTCTTCTGTTGAAGAGATTGTATTTTCAACTTCGAGGTACTTGTAAATCTTCTAGGTCTGTAAGAGTTGGAGATGTGTAAAATATACTTACCATTACACATCTCATTGTTCAGATATTTTAAAATACTATGATGATTTAGATTTAAGCTTAAATGTTTAAATATACTCTTTGTGTATATCATGGTATATGATGTCCCTTATGATAAACAAGGGACTTATTCCCTTACAGGTATATTTATAACACATTAACTATATAATTTACGTTTTCTCTTTACAACAGTATATCACCCTAAAACCATTTGCTTACTCCTGTGCAAAAGTGGAAAAAAATTGCATAGAGCACAATCAGTGCCATAAACATAAACATATCATCCATGTCACCTGGATGCTGTACCACTCAACTACACAAATCAAGATTTTTCAAGATCCCAACCCTGTTATGGTTATCAGACCTCTGTTCAAGCAGTCTGTTATGGTTATCACACCTCTGTTCAAGCAGTCCGTTATGGTTATCACACCTCTGTTCAAGCAGTCTGTTATGGTTATCAGACCTCTGGTCAAGCAGTCTGTTATGATTATCAGACCTCTGGTCAAGCAGTCTGTAATGATTATCAGACCTGGTCAAGCAGTCTATTAAGGTTATTAGACCTCTGGTCAAGCAGTCTGTTATGGTTATCAGACCTCTGTTCAAGCAGTCTGTTATGGTTATCAGACCTCTGGTCAAGCAGTATGTTATGGTTATCAGACCTCTGGTCAAGGAGTCTATTAAGGTTATGAGACCTCTGGTCAAGCAGTCTATTATGGTTATCAGACCTCTGGTCAAGCAGTCTATTATGGTTATCAGACCTCTGGTCAAGCAGTCTGTTATGGTTATCAGACCTCTGGTCAAGCAGTCTGTTATGGTTATCAGACCTCTGGTCAAGCAGTCTGTTATGGTTATCAGACCTCTGTTCAAGCAGTCTGTTATGGTTATCAGACCTCTGGTCAAGCAGTCTGTTATGGTTATCAGACCTCTGGTCAAGCAGTCTGTTATGGTTATCAGACCTCTGGTCAAGCAGTCTGTTATGGTTATCAGACCTCTGGTCAAGCAGTCTGTTATGATTATCAGACCTCTGGTCAAGCAGTCTGTTATGATTATCAGACCTCTGGTCAAGCAGTCTATTAAGGTTATTAGACCTCTGGTCGGGCAGTCTGTTATGGTTATCAGACCTCTGTTCAAGCAGTCTGTTATGGTTATCAGACCTCTGGTCAAGCAGTCTGTTATGGTTATCAGACCTCTGTTCAAGCAGTCTGTTATGGTTATCAGACCTCTGGTCAAGCAGTCTGTTATGGTTATCAGACCTCTGGTCAAGGAGTCTATTAAGGTTATTAGACCTCTGGTCGGGCAGTCTGTTATGGTTATCAGACCTCTGTTCAAGCAGTCTGTTATGGTTATCAGACCTCTGTTCAAGCAGTCTGTTATGGTTATCAGACCTCTGTTCAAGCAGTCTGTTATGTTTAACAGACCTCTGATCAAGCAGTCTGTTATGGTTGTCAGACCTCTGGTCGGGCAGTCTGTTATGGTTATCAGACCTCTGATCAAGCAGTCTGTTATGGTTGTCAGACCTCTGGTCAGGCAGTTTGTTATGGTTATCAGACCTCTGGTCAAGCAGTCTGTTATGGTTATCATACAAATGTGGGCTGGTTGCATAACAGCATATTAAACAAGTGAACTGGAGGAAGTTATTCTGTTGGCTGGGATGGTGTTGCGAGGAAGTTTTTGTATTCAGTCAGAATGAACTAATAGCCTGAGATAATACACATTTTAAACCATCCTGCTCTATGGCTTTTCTTGTTTCTTGAGCACAAGCACATTATTTTTTTTTTAAAGGAAACAGAAAGATAGAATAGTCTACCATACAAAGAAATGAAAGACAGCTACCAACATGTCTGTCAGGTCTGGATGAAACTCAAATAGCAGCTCAGTTGTTAGCAGACTGGTGTCAGGAAATCACAATATTTCCATGGCTTCTGTGAAGTGTGCAATATTTCATATGAGACAGGCATGGAACTGAGGCATAGGTTGATGGTACTGACAGATGTAGAACACTCAACAGAAGCCCTCATAATGCTTCATCACTTTGGAATATATATATATATATATATATATATATATATATATATATATATATTTATATATATATATTTATATATATATTTATATATATATTTATATTCTTGCATTATAATCTTGTTTTGATTATTGGCAACTTACTCATGGCCATCAAACACCCTTATTGTCCATCATATATGAAGGCAATGTTCCTTGAAAGTCTTTCATTTTGTAATCATGTTTTAAGTGGGAACCATGTAGGCCTATTACAGAATACGATAAAATATTACTGAAAATCTTGATTTCCTGAATATGCATGTGTGGGGGAACTAATCATTGTTAGACATATTACAAATCAATAAAAGCTTTGATGTTTGAGACTGGGGTGCAGTTGGAAGATTTTGTTATCTTAAATGGTTAATGATGAAAAGAAAGATCGCTCTGTTATCATTCAGTATGAAGGTTCTGGACTAGCACCAAAACTGTCTGTATGCTGGTGGCTGGGGTGCTCAGGTGTTTGTTACAGAGTACTGGTAGACATGGTTCCTGCTGCTCTGCCAGCTCGTCCTTGGCTGGGGTGCTCAGGTGTTTGTAACAGAGTACTGGTAGACATGGTTCCTGCTGCTCTGCCAGCTCGTCCTTGGCTGGGGTGCTCAGGTGTTTGTTACAGAGTACTGGTAGACATGGTTCCTGCTGCTCTGCCAGCTCGTCCTTGGCTGGGGTGTTCAGGTGTTTGTAACAGAGTACTGGTAGACATGGTTCCTGCTGCTCTGCCAGCTCGTCCTTGGCTGGGGTGCTCAGGTGTTTGTTACAGAGTACTGGTAGACATGGTTCCTGCTGCTCTGCCAGCTCGTCCTTGGCTGGGGTGCTCAGGTGTTTGTAACAGAGTACTGGTAGACATGGTTCCTGCTGCTCTGCCAGCTCGTCCTTGGCTGGGGTGCTCAGGTGTTTGTAACAGAGTACTGGTAGACATGGTTCCTGCTGCTCTGCCAGCTCGTCCTTGGCTGGGGTGCTCAGGTGTTTGTCACAGAGTACTGGTAGACATGGTTCCTGCTGCTCTGCCAGCTCGTCCTTGGCTGGGGTGCTCAGGTGTTTGTAACAGAGTACTGGTAGACATGGTTCCTGCTGCTCTGCCAGCTCGTCCTTGGCTGGGGTGCTCAGGTGTTTGTTACAGAGTACTGGTAGACATGGTTCCTGCTGCTCTGCCAGCTCGTCCTTGGCTAGGGTGCTCAGGTGTTTGTTACAGAGTACTGGTAGACATGGTTCCTGCTGCTCTGCCAGCTCGTCCTTGGCTGGGGTGCTCAGGTGTTTGTCACAGAGTACTGGTAGACATGGTTCCTGCTGCTCTGCTGGCTCGTCGTCAGACTTCTTGTCTTGACCTGGGTGCCAGTTGTTCTGGAGCTAACCTGGGAAGGCATCTTGGAGACCCTTGCACTTGGCTTGGGGTAGCATCTATAAATTCACCTTCAAAGATTTTCCATCCAATTCTCCTTACAATATTTGGAGGCTGAATACCTGGAAACTAATTCCTGTGAACATTTTGTTGTTGGTGAGAGAATGGATATGGACCCCGGCTTTCTGGAATCAACATGATGGGCTCAAACCCCAACTCCACTTTATCATTGGTTTAATAACCTAAGCATCAGAAGTGGATTTGTCCAGGGACATTGTTAAGCAGGAAGTATTCACTAACAATATGACTGGGATTATATTAATGACAGGTCTGTATATGAGATCATAATCAGCTTCACCATGGCCAGCATTGACATTGCTGGCAGTATAGATTTATATATTAAATACAGTGCTTTTTGACTAACTGGAAATTAACTGAAGCCAATAAAGAATAACAGAAATGAAGGTGTAATTGTTCCAAAAGATGGAATAGCGGAGATGGGGAATGACCACTTTGTCCTTGCCCATTTAAAAGTCTCAGGACTTCAGTTCACAGGACAGGATTGCATATTTAAGTCAGATTTCATACATAAAATTTCATACTTGTACCTACACTTTTACATACTGGTTCGGGATATGATTATTACAACTTATATTGGTCTCCTTCTGCTATATTTCCTATACCAGTAGATTTAAATCTGAAGGGCTGTTTAAGTGGCCACATTTGGTTTTTATAGCTAAAAGTATGTAGGGAAAGAGGCCTAATTTCACATGTCCACAATTCCTTGTTCTGTCTGAAAGCCACATTCAAATTTTCTCATTAATGTAATGGCAGTAAAAGGATCCTGGCCAACTCACAAAAAGCCAGGGAAATGATTGGCAGAATGTATATGGGTTGAAGAATGATGACAGGATCTGAAAAGATGAACTTCTGTCAGCCTACCTAAAATACCCCCCCCCCCCCCCATACTGATATGAAAATAAGATACTGAGATGTGTTAAGGAAAGTAAAATGAAATTCCTTTAATGTATTTGCCTTAACAGTTAACTGACAGGATGTAATCATAGATGTGTGGTATCGATAAAGCTTATGAACAAAAGTGTTATGTTTTAGATTTCATTGATTTTGTGTTGTATTATGGGGTTTGTCAACATGATATTTGCAACAGGAAGTTCCTCAGACAGCCCAGACAGATGTCACATCTGTGAAACCATAGTATTCTCAACCAGTTATATCTTTTTAAGGCTTTCGCAGCAACATGTCTGAAAACGGAGACAGCGACGACTCTTACGAGGTCCCCCCAGAGGTTATTGAGTTAAGCCAAGGAAACCATGAGATTGAATTCAACCCTATCGTGAAAAATGTCAAAGGTATGGGGACTTGACAACTGTTAATAATAATTTTGCCCCTGTCATATTGTTACTCAGTAATACAGTAATAAATTAAGTGCTTCAGTTATTGGTCCTTATCAAGGTAAATGACAAATAAAGTATGTGTGCATGTTCACTCTTTTAGTTTTACGTTTGAAGGGTCTCTCATGAGAGAACATAATTGTGTGTGTGTGTGTGTGTGTATTTATTCTATGGACTGTTTGCACCACATGCCTCTTTTTCCAGTTGTTTTCCTCCCCGTATATGAACATTATATGAACATGTTATTTTCTAAGAGCTCCTTGATTTATTGATGTTCATCACATCAGCCATACACATTAGTCATGATCCTGGGGCCCTTGACAATAAACTTTATTTCCTTATTACTCATAATTATCACTTGTCGCTGTTTGCGTCATGATAATGATCAGTTTGTTTGATCTAAGAGGACAGTGTTTTGTGTAATGTTTTATGAGCTTAACAGACAGGAAAATGCTGTGTCATGTCTAATGGGGTTTCCAGAAAGGAAATTTTATTTAGGGAACTGACTTTCAGTCATGCAGAGCTATACCAATGGATCTTTGTTGGTTATCCCTCTGCCCAACTGCCTGTATGTCTGCTACCATGGCATAACAGCTAATTGGACCCACAATTTTAACACTTCAGATACAATTTCATCCTCATGATATTTTTATGCAAACCCAAAATTAGGTCATAGTATCTGATGAAATCTCCTTGCATACCAAAAATTAGGTCACAGTGACCTATTATCCTGCTATTTATGCAAAAAGTTACCTTAATGATGTCTGTTACAGAAGGGCATCCATATATAGAAATAGTGGAACAGCCCCAGGAGAGAGGGTTCAGGTTTCGGTATGTTTGCGAGGGAGCATCTCACGGTGGCATACAGGGAGCCAGGAGTGAGAGAGGAAAGAAAACCTACCCCTCCATTAAGGTTTGTGGATACTGATGATTGATTGTACTATACCTTCAGATTAATGTTTGTGATTTTGCAGATACCACATTTTACCTCCAAGTTTGTGTGAATTGTTTTTATAAAATTTCACTGTGATGTCCATTAGGATTATGTTTTAATTGTTGAGACTACATTATGCCATTCTTTAAAGGTGTTTTGTTCATACTTGGCTGTTACTCAAGTATCAGTACTGTAAGGCTCAGTACTAGTTAGTATTCATAATACATGGACTGATACAACTAAGGCTGTCATGATGCCAGTCATTTGTAGAACTGCATCACTGTGGCTGAAAAATCATAATGTTTTTTAATGGCTAAAAATTGTTCTTTATGTGCACTATATTATGCACTCAGTAACATCAAACTAGTTAAGTAGGATAATAGTGTAATAAATCTCTAAATGTTTTTGTTTTTCCTCTGCTATGTCTTGTTTGTTAAGAATAACTGAATTTTTTAATTAAGGGGTGTTCACGAGGGATTCTACCCTCACTCTTATAGATGTCATCCCTGACCTTAAGGCTCAGGATTGATATGGCTTGTGACCCTTTAGCTTTATATGCAAATATACCACAAAACCTGATTGCACTAACATCCTGTATTTGATTAACTGGTGCTGATACTCCCTACAGCCAGGTACCAGGAAGGTGAAACAATGTGTATATATGCATTACTGTGTGAGGTCATTGATTTAACAAAGATAGCACACATATAATGCTTGTTGGCCTAAAGGGCTCTCTGTAGTTTCCACTTTCAGAGTCCCAGTGTTTTTAGATTAGGGCTGAAACAGGTAAAAAAAAATCTTGTTGGACTCAGATATTTGTACTTATTGCATGACCCTGAGGACCTGGATACTTATTGCCATGGTTGCAATTTACAAGTGATCATATATTAAAAATAAAAAATTATGAAACGGTAATTTCACTTTTTTTCCTGATGTGACCCATGTGCTGTTTGCATTTAAGAAAGTACAACAGCTGTTAAAGCATGTTAATGGACGTGTGGCATGGTAATGGGCAAAATGATTTTACAGACATGATTAATACCTACATGAAGAACTGCTTTAATGTCTCAAAATGCAGGCCATTATCAATTATGGAGTCTTTCAGACTATAATTCTTGGTTAGAATTATTTGGGCACAGATGCTCAGCACTAGTTATTAAGATACAAATTTCCTACTTATTAAGTGACAACTTGTTTCAAGTGAAGTATATGGCACCATCTGGTGGTAAACCAGAGAGTCAGTCTGTCTGTGAAGAATAATTTATTTTTTCTGTCTAATTTTAGTTTAGAGAGGCAATCTGTCCATCTAGCATAAATTGTTTTTTTTCTGTTTATTTTAGTTTAGAGAGGTGTAAAATTAACCTCTGTCTTATTTTAGTTTAGAGAGGTGTAAATTGTGCCTCTGTCTAATTTTAGTTTAGAGAAGTGTTAATTGTACCTTTGTCTAATTTTAGTTTAGAGAGGTGTAAAATGTACCTCTGCCTTATTTTAGTTTAGAGAGGTGTATATTGTACCTCTGTTTAATTTTATTTTAGAGAGGTGTAAATTGTATCTCTGTCTAATTTTAGTTTACAGAGGTGTAAATTGTATCTCTGTCTAATTTTAGTTTACAGAGGTGTAAATTGTACCTCTGTCTAATTTTAGATACACAACTACCAAGGGGAAGTACAGTATGTGGTGAGTCTAGTAACAAATGAAAAACGACATCGGCCTCACGCCCACGAGCTGATCGGCAAAAATTGTAAGGATGGGAAGTGCACTGTCAGGACCAGAGTTAATTACAACACAGTCACAAAGTAAGTCATACTGATGATCACTTCATGAGAAATTTCCATTCAAGATTGCACAAGTTAAATTGTGAACAAACACAGACACACACAAACAGGAATGAATGCATGTCCTCTCATATGGTAGAACTCCTCCATTTAACTAGTGACAAATGAAAATTTGATATCATAGTTAAGCCTGTCTGTTTACATTCAGAGGTCAGTTGACCCTGCAAACCTTGCCCCTCCTCAAACAGAGGCAGTATGCATGCTTGTGGAAAAGGTATATTAAAGAGAAACTTTTGTCACACTTGCACTTGTATAAATTTTGTGGGCTTCTTAAATTTGCAGAAATTTACATACCATGAAAAACAAATACCATGAATAATTCTAAACCTAAACACAATAAATGCTGTAAAGGTCATCCAAGGATTATTTTTCCTTAGCCTGCCTGCAAAGTTTATAACAGGTTCTCAGGTATCTACTGAACAGTCTAGTGATGATTTCCTGCACTTGTATTTATAGGGGAATATTGTGAATAAAACAGAGTTAAGTTCAATCAGAAAGCAATTAAAATTCTTCAAGATAATGAAATTTTAATGTATTTGGTTACTTTTAAGTAATTCCATGATGATGTATAGAAGTGGCATCTTCTAATGATATTAGACAGTACCTTCCACAGGTTGTGTCTTACTGTTTTGATTATTGTTTACAGTTTCCCTAACCTGGGCATCCAACATGTCACCAAGAAGAAAGTGATAAACATCCTGACCAGCCGGATACTGGAGGAGCTCCGCATGCAGAAAAGGCTCAGTCATAAATGTCACATCGAAGATAAACCCAGACTCCAAGGTAGGTGGACCATATAATAAAATATCGGAGTCTTTATTGTTCTCGCAAGAAAGAGCTAGAACTTGAAGTTTGAACTGCATCACAGAGCTACATGATCCTGTCCTCATCATGTCTTTGAGGGGATGGTCATAGTTACAGCTAGAACTTAAACTATAATATGAGCGGTCACTTTGACACAATGAATGAGTTTATTTATTATAGTGTCATGTACAATAATACATGAAAAATATAATAAATGTCTGCTTATAGTACCCAACCCTCGCAGGGGTTTATATGACACTCAATTCTCTAGTCGATAATGGTGGTACAGGCGTACAAACAGTTCTTTCTTATCTCCGTTGCTTTGGCTACAAAGTCACTGATTTCTTTAACACAGTTTTGAAGCAGGTATATAAATTGACTTTTAGGAGATAATCCTAACAACTCGGTTTCACTGTTATGAATAGATTTGTAAAGTTCCTCTCTTATTTCCTCATATTTTGGACATGAGCATATGAAATGGATTTCATCTTCAATTGAATTGTCCTCACACGTGCATATTCTTTCCTCGGGTTTTAATTTTCTAAATTTACCTGTGATTGCGTCTCGAATATTTTTAAACCTCCCGGGTGACACAACACCTGTTAGTTCATCACTTGTCTTCCAAGTGGCAGCATTATCTTTACCCCATTTGTGACATGATGTAGATAAATAACATCACATGCAGATTAAAGGCAGGGTTTTCATTTTTGTGTATACTGGTATATAGTATATTGTAGCCAGCAGTATCATCACATGCAGACTAAAGGGGCCCAATCACCTATAAAGCAAGATGAGTTAACATGAAAAATAGCTTCTTCCCTTTAAAATAAATCTGTACCTGCCTAAATATTGCCTTGAAACCATTTGCTTACTCCTGTACACAAGTATTAAAAAGAGTGAACCAGGCACTGTCACAGGTGTAAACATAAACAGTGCGTCAGGCCGCATGCTGCCCGGAGCCACAACATGTGCCAATCAGGAGATGCTCTGACTGACTTGACTCAGAAATGTAATACATGTTCCCACTGGCTGAAACACAGCGTGTTGCCCCTCTTAATCAGACCTCCGGTCATGCAGCCTGGTTATGGTAAACAGACTGTGTTTACCAACACGCAGGGTTATAACATGGTGTTAAACTGTCATATGCAGGGAAATATACTGTGTGCTTGAATAGTTTTGCTGGGAAACTTTTGTATAAAGGAAAATTGAACTGATATGTGAAATAAAAGGAATAATGTTGCTCCTGATTATGTCCCTTTAAAGTCAGTGTTTTCATTTTGTGTATACTGGTATATAATAATATATTGTAGCCAGCAGTATCATCACATGCAGATTAAAGTCAGTATTTTCCTTTTTTATATACTGATATATAATATATTGTAGCCAGCAGTACCATCACATACAGATTAAAGTCAGCTTTTTCATTTTTGTGTATCTGGTATATAATAATATATTGTAACCAGCAGTGTCATCACATGCAGGTTAAAGTCAGTATTTTCTTTTTTAGCCCTCAGGGCTATTGTCGTCACCCAAGCTGTCTGTCCGTCCGTCCGTCCAACGTCCGTTAACTTTTACCTTGTGAGCGTGATATCTTGAAAAGGATTCACCGTCAGAATTTTATTTCCTCGTAAAGATGTATATCGACAAAATCTCAGTCAAGTTCGAAGATGGGTGACCTTGACCTATTTTTCTACATTTCAGAGCTGATTATAGAAAAACACTTAGATGCTTATTACTCAGGAACCATTTGGTGGATTTTCACAAAACTTACTATGATTATTGGGACTGACAGTCTGTACCTGCTTCACAAGTCTGGTGGCACCACCTACAATTTCTGATTTTTAATGAATTTTTATCAGATTTTTCAACTTTGGGCTTGTGAGCGGGATAACTCTAAAAGGATTCACAATAGGAATTTTATTTCTTTGGTGAAGTTGTATATCGACAAAATCTCGGTCAAGTTCAAAGATGGGTGACCTTGACCTACTTTTCAAGGTCACAGAGCTTGTAATAGAATAAAACTTAGAAGCTTATTTTTCAGGAAGCATTTGGTGGATTGTTATGAATCATGGTACATACCTCTCCGTTTTAAATTTATAACTGAGACATGTACAGATATACATCCATGTGAGAACAAATATTTAGTACTTGTTACTGTTACCACCTCTAAACACTGTTCTTTTGGCTGAGGGCTTTTGTCAGCTTCTGCTGATATTCGAATCATATACTGGTATATAATATATTGTAGCCAGCAGTATCATGACATGCAGAGGATCTGTCTGAAAATGATTCTTGTTCTAAAGAGATTATATTTTCAACCATGTCAGTTTGTTTGTCTGTTACACAAAAAAATGTGGGACTGAAACCTTGTTAATGTGGTTGCTATCTGTACAAAGGGGTGGATGTTGTAGGATTGTTTTCCTGTGGGAGAGGTATATATTTCATCGTGTTTACTAGTTTTATTTGATATGATTCCACAGCGGAGGAGGAGCACCAGGCTCTACGTCAGGCGGAGGAACAGGCCAAGTCCATGAAGCTGGATGCTGTGCGACTCTGTTTTGAAGCGTATCTCCTAGACGAACAGGGAAGAATATACAGCAGGCTGCCTCCTGCTATATCTAAACCAATATTTGACAGCAGTGAGTTCAGTATTTGAAAACCATATGTAGGTTCATATCCAAAACATCTGCTCATAAACTGTGTTCTGCGAACTTCAGCAAATTTACTATCATTAATTAGGGCCTCTCTGATTATATCTACTGATATATTGTTTGTACTAATATAGATCTTCTAGTCAGGTCTTTACCAAATGTGGAAATTATAATGACTGTCAAATACAGTTATAATTATTGTTAAAATTATATACTTGTGATTAGTAACTGATAAATAGATAAGATTAGTTGGGGGCAGATTTTTTTTAATTGCAACCATTCTTCATTTCTAGTCTCCTGTTTAGATTCTGTACAAATAATGAGATGATATTATTCACAGGATTTGAACAGTGTATGTTTAGTTGTCTCACTTGTTCATATGTTCCTCTAGATAGGTTCAAACATACTTTATTTCTTGAATTCCATGTCACATTAATATACTTGTATTTATTTTAACAGAGGCCCCCGGTGCTGCCCCTCTGAAGATCTGTCGGATGGACCGGATGGCTGGATGTTGTACCGGGAGTGAGGAAGTGTTCCTCCTGTGTGACCGGGTGCAAAAAGGTCAGTACCCACGGTCACTTTAGTAGCCCACTCTGTTCAGTACTCCACTGCCAATTCAATATCCCACTATCAGTTCAGTACTCCACTGCCAATGCAATATCCCACTATCAGTTCAGTACTCCACTGCCAATTCAATATCCCACTATCAGTTCAGAATCCCACTGAATACTCAGAATAGGTTTTTACCATATATCCTTGTCTTTGAAAGTTTGCACAATGGCCCGAATACTCAGAATTTGTTTATACCACTGCATACCCTTCTCAGCTTGAACAATAATTTCTTTGGTATCATGACCTCAAATTGACCAAATTTATCTAATAAAATCTGTGGGTATTGACACACAATGGCAAATTATATTAAAAGGTAAGGTAAAAAGTGCCATAGAACAATTTCTTTAATAAATGAAAGGAGTAAATTCATGGCAGATTTTGAATCGGTTAGCTCTCCCTTTTAGTATAAGTAACTGGAGCTGGGTGATGGTTGACATGTGCCAGCTGATTTTTATATGCCTGTCTATGACAGGACTTATTATGGTTTACCAAGGGTCTGTACATCTAGCCATCCGCTCGTTAACTTTGAGTGACTAATCATGGCTTTTTGTCTCACCCAAGTTTGATCATTGGCAAAACCGATTAATATTTAACAAAATTCTTATAGGTTTTCATGAAATCATTACAAATATTATCCAATAGAATTTCTCACTTGAATTACATTCCCAGCAAAATTCATGCATATTCAGTAAGGTCAGAGGTCACAAGACATACAATGGGAGTATAATGCACCATTTGCAGTGGTCTTGTTTAAAATCATTTTCTTTTATTACTGCAGTGTAGCTCCTGATGCATAGCAGCCAGACCCTTAAATGACTTTCTCAAAGGGATATGTGTAATGTAACTTGTTTGACAACTGTGTCATTTTTCTTCAGATGATATAGCAGTACGGTTTTATGAAGAGGCAGGAGATGGACAAATTAAATGGGAAAGCTATGGAGTGTTTGGTCCAGCTGATGTACATCGGCAGGTAAATGGGTCTAGACCTTGGTGTTTCTATTATGATTTTAAAAGAAGTAAGGTTTTATTTACCACTAGCTGATAAACCCGGTATACCGGGCTAATTACCGGGGTGGGGGAGATATATTAACTGAGATATGGAATGTTGGCTCATTTTTCATTCTAAAAGTTAACAGAAAATATAGGTTTTCAGTGGGAAACTGTCTGAATAAGATATGTATAAATAATTTTTACATTTGTTTTGTGGCACCATGCTCATGGCAAGAAATAAATACCCTGGTATGTTTACCTTGAAGACCTGGTCAGTGATGATGTTTACAATGTGAACCGGAATGAAACGCGGGGGCATTCAGGTTTTTGATGATATTTGACTCGATTCTATCGTTGGACATATAAAGATTAGGTTGATGTGAGGAACACATGAAAGATTTATTAAATGTACGTTGCAAGGAAACTGTTCCTGAAGTAAGGAACAGAAATATGCATACCTCGTAATTAGCAGAGGCGGACCCAACGGGACTCCATGTAGAGGGTCCATATCCCATTTTCAGCCACTGCAACCTTTTTTATTTCATCGTATCAGACAAATTTTGAGGCCTGAAACCCCCAACACCACTCCACCCCACCCCACCCCACGACTGTTCCTGAAATAGGGACCTTGAATTAGGTTTTGTCACTTATCCTCCTGGGTTGAACTCTCCATTTCATAAAGCGAGAAAAGTGTTTTTCTCTTTTACTGACCATGCACGTGGGTGAGAGCCTCATTCAAATGTAAGGACCGAAAGGCTCAAATCCCTCACTGAAAGCAAGCGTTATTCATATGAACAATAGTAGTGTTTGAGGTTGAGTGACCACGATTCACGCATTCCGGTCATTGCCGAAGGCAGTTCATCTGTGCTCGGTCTTACCTCCATGTAAGTCGGTAAAAACGGAAAAATCACTCAAAATTATATGTACATTAAAAATTATTTATTCTCATATCACCATTAATAAAGTTTTTTTAGAGAAAACTCAGGATTTTAAAACCTGTTAAGGCAAACCTGACAAAGTGTCTTAAGAATTATGCTGCAGTATGTGATATCCTAAATTATGCCACCTAAACCTTTTTAGCTCAGCTGAATATAAGTCAACTGAGCTATTGTGATTGTCCTTTTTCTGTTGGTTGCAATCCATCCTTTTTTAAACTGGCACGTTTTGAAACCATAGGAAGTATGAAACCAATATTTTTCCAAGAATGCCTACTGTTAAAACACTGGTGTTGTTTTGTTAGCTCAGCTAAGACATTAATTCCTATAATTTGTACATTCATCACTAACAGCAATTACTAAGTTTTCTTTTTTTCTGTTAGTCATGTCATAGTTATTTCTGCAATTATATTTTGTGTTTGACTACCCCAAATAACAAAGACAAAAAATGCATAACAATAGAAAAAAATCCTTTTTGCATTTGCTAAGATTTTGCAAAATTAAAATGATTCCCTTGTTTTACATGCTTTGGTGTAGAAACAGGGAGACAGAGCTTCTAAAGTAAGACTTTTGTTAGTTTTCAAGGCATCTAAACATATTTGAATCTCACAAATATAGCAGAATGATAGAAGGATATGATGTGATACGTTCCTGTTATCTATTCTTGTCATCATGAAAAACTACAATTTAGCTGGCTCAATTGTTTTATTGTATGTAACTTTAAATGTGATTTTCTCATTATATTTCAGTATGCTATTGTGTTCAAGACCCCTGCTTACTTTGATATCCACATAGACAAGCCAGTCCATGTGCTGGTACAGCTCAAACGGCTGTCAGATGATGAGAAGAGTGACCCTAAACCCTTCACTTACTTCCCACAGTCTATAGGTAAGATAGAAAAAGAGTGACCCTAAACCCTTGAAGCATTTACACTGGCTTAAAATGTACAGTACCAGTCATAGAATAAAACTCTAAAACTCTAAAGTCTAAAACTTACAACAATCTTGGACTTATAGACCAAGCTGATCACCCATTTCAGTGTTTGTAATATTGCTCTAACTTCATATTCCTGCTGTTACATTATGTGTAGTCCCATTGAAATAACAAGAATATATAATGCAGGTGTAATGTCTTAATTTAGGTTTCTGTTGAAATGATATATGTAGCGTACCACTAGTGTGACAGAACTAACCAGTGGGTCTCATCTTTTCTTGTAGACAAAGAAGAAGTAGCAAAGAAGCGGAAGAAGAAAATATTTGGTAATTCAGTGAAGTTTCAGTTATTTTTTATTATGCATAATAGCAAACCAAAAGCAAAGCTTTCATCTTGGTATATCTTTGAAACAATCCAGTCTTGGTAAAAATACTTCATAATCATATGATAGTCATAATTATATAATAATTGATACATAAAATAAGGATTTATATATAGTTTGTGCTCTCTTTTACTGTTATTTTATAAATTTGTAAGGTATTCATCACAAAGTTAATTTTTAACACAGCTGACTTTCAGTTATGTATATTAATTATGATATGCTACTGAAAGGCACCATCCTAGCCATTCTGAGTGCTTAGGATGAGTCATTATAATGATTTGTTCAATCCATGTGAAATAAATAAGTTAAAATGAAAAAATCTGAAAATGCTCTTTTTTTTCTATAAATTTGAGAATATAGTTTTGAGCACCTTGAAGCCAGACTGTTGTGCTTGACAGTCAGACACAGTGTTTTGGTGAGTATGTAGAATTCCTGCAGTGATATCACCAGAAAACCAATAGCCAATTTTGATTACAAAAAAAAAAAATTAGTGCCCAGATGTGCCTCTAAAATGCATTTTTCTAGCAGAGTCTTTGGATTGGTTAAAATTAAGGCTGTCGTTTGTGTCTTATTGTTGTATAACTAATCAAATCAATCAACTCAAATTATGCATTTTACTTGCACTGTCTTAGTATAGAAATCTGCTATAATGGAACATTGCTTAACAAGCAGAATATACAGCCTTTTGAAATGAATGTTGGCTTCAACAAGACTAAATCCTTTGCATAATTTGACGAGCCCTCATGACCATGTGTTTTTGCTGTTAGGCTCCGGTGGAGGAGGATTTTTAGGAGGGTCACGAGAACCAAAGTCCAGTCTTGGAGGAGCTGGAGGAAGTGAAAACAGACCTTCAAACATTATCTTCAGCTCCAGCAACGCCTTCACGCCCATCAATAATGGTCAGTAGATACCTACAGCCTAATCATGTATCAGCAGAGAATTCATAATCATGTCAAATCATAGATTATTCATTTTGATGCTGATTTTGATGTCAGTAAAATGATTTTTAGTGGTTTATGTGTGATTTTCAGATTTGTCCGATATAATTTTTTATAAACACTTTTAAATGTTGACTTAGAATTTATAGAGAATTCTTAAAGGGAGCCATATTTTGTTGTAGTTAAACTACTTATGTGAAGTGGGAGATGATGAAACGTGATTGATATATTTGATAAACATCTGACACTAAATTGACATTGCTTTTATATATCAGAGAGTCAAGATTTATGCAGTGCTCCAGATTCAATGACTTTTACAAATAGTAAAACAGTAAAAATAGATTTTGTTAAAAAATATAAGTGAACTAAATTTATTTCTCATGAGTGTTGTTTCTTTCTTGTTCAGTTCTAATACATGTGTTTATAACTGAACAGTATAAGAAAAAGCTTTAATAGATCTACTAACAATTTTATACATCAATATTGTGCATTAGAAACATATGATACAGTTTATTTAAAGTTACTTTGTGTTTGTGTAATTGATATTAAGGTACAGCTTGATGGGTTTAATAATCAAAACTTATCAGTCCTTAAGTTCTTAATGAAGTGATGCATTGGCATCTTATCATCAGGTTCCTGTCAGTGGTAAACAGGGATGATAGTTAAGAACTGACATTGCTTGTTTTGTGACAGCCTTGCCAGCTGACTTACCTGTGTCACTCCCGGGCTATAACCTCCCTGAACCAAGCGTCTCTGACTCGGACTCGCTGGCCCCTCTGATCAGATCAAGCTTAATGTCAGTGGGCAACGACAGCCTCGGAATGGATTCATCAGAGGACACTAAAAAACGTTCTCGGGATAAGGGTCTAAGGACAGATCAGGCAGCAAGTCACTCTGACAAAACTCTTCAATCTTCACCTTCTGCTGATAAGCCTAAACAAACACATTCTGACAGCCATATTGATCAATCACGGCGGAAAAGTGAAGAAACAGACAAAGACATTAACAGAGCAGAGGACCAGTCTACAGATCAGCAGATAAACAATAGCACGGATGACAGTGAGGATTTTGTAGATGCTCACAGTGACTATAACAGTGCTTCTGATGGAGAGGACTATTACTACGGTCACCCACACAGTCCAGTATATACCACGTCAGATAGTGAGGGCCCAGCATCCCTGGAGGGGTGGAGGCCACAGCTCTCCAAGCAGAATCAACTAGCAAACCTGAGTAAGTATCAGTGTACCCAGGTGGTAGCTATAGTGGTAACAGTAATATGAACACTCCTTACGTAATGGTAAGCACTACAGTCATGTTAATCTTCCTAGCTTCAACAAGTCCTTGTTTAAATTAGTGTGATCTGTTGGGTTTCACCTCCAGGAGTTGGCACAGGGCCAAGAATTTTATCTGTACCAAGGAGAGCTTGGTGCATCAATCTCCAAAGCATTAAACCATGTTTTAACCTTTCTGATGGTGGGGTGCTGTTTTTTCAGTCTCTGATTTTGCGGTGCTGTTTCTGTCTCTGATATTGTGGTGATGTGTTTCAGTGTCTGATGTTGTGTTGATGTGTTTCAGTCTCCGTTGTTGCGGCTGAACGGCTGCTACTGGCCTGCCAGGTGGCAGAACAGATCACTAAGGGTCTGCAGGCCCTAGCAATGACTGGCGATATATCTCACCTCCTGCTGCTCCTACGACACCTGACAGCCAATCAGGATGAGAACGGAGACAAGTAAGTAGTGAAGGGGAGTCTAAATGGTCTCTCATATGTGTTTACTCCTTAAAATAAAAATACTTTAGGTTATTTTACTTTTGTTTTATTTTGTTAAAAGCCAAAATTTATCTATTGGACTCAACTGAAGTTGAAATATCCTAAAATTATCTTAGGCTGGATTTGCTGATACTATTAATGACTAAGGTAATATATAATGTGTAGCACTTCATTCAGTGTGAACTTGGGTAAGTAGTGATTGTTTGTTTTTGTTTCAGTGTACTTCACCTAGGGATCATCCATCACCAGCCAGTCATTGTACAGGTCCTCATCCGTACCGTGAATACAATACCCCATCTAAACATCATTAACGAGCTCAACCTCCTCAAACAGGTAACGGCCTAGCTATCAACACAAGACTATTATGAAGGAACATGTGCTGTTTGCTGTTTGGCTGACAGAATGCACCATGATCACATATTAGCCTTAAACTCTCCTATAACAGTGATTATTTTCTGTTAGGAAAATATTACAGAAGTGAATGTTGGTGGAATTACTGAAGTATATATTTCCTGGACAAAATATCAGATGATTTCCTATAAAGATGAGACCATTAATAGATCATTATTACATATAAAGGAACTAATGTTCAGATCAGTAATGCTTCCACTCCAATAGTGTCAGAGTGGCAGTGGATGACATTTCAAGAACAGAGCTGACAAGGGGACTTGTTAAAAGTTCTTAATTGAAACAGATGAATATCCAGTGGTTTGTGGTCTTTTTTAAATATTTCCAAAAAAAATATATTTATGTCATATCATCAAAGTAACCTCAGCACAGCATATTCTTAGTGCTAGTATACCAGGGTACACATGGCTTATCTACCAATGTTGATCACTTGATAGATGAATGTCTGTTAATATCCCTGTTAACAGGCTCAACACAGAAAAATAACATGTCCCTTACCTTCTTTGTTTGGACATTGAACCTGTGTGTCAAATGTTGTAATGTAATGTCTTTAATCTTATTATATTTTACCGCCGTGGGTGTGGTCACCCAAGAGTATTATTCTGTCTTCTTTTCTGCCACAGATAGAGTCCTTCCCTGAGACTGTCCTTGTAGTATCTTCATGTTGTATCTCCGTGCCTTTATCAAAACCTTGACTGATTCTTTCCTCTCAAGCATTTCAAAAGTATTCATGTACTGCCATTTTCATATAGACTTAAACCAAGTTGCCGCAAGTTGCAAGACAGAATTAATGGTTTACTGTTGTAGATTAGCCCTGGTCTGACCGACTGTGTGATTTTGATTTCAGTCACCACTCCACCTGGCATTTTTAACGGACCAGCCAGATGTTGCAGAACTTCTAACAAAACATGGAGCAGATCCAGGCCTGACAGACAGGAATGGAAACACAGTTTTCCACATAGCTGCCAAATATGATCGTAGCCAGTGTCTACGTTCTATAGTGCCAGTCAAGCACAAACACCAGGATAAGAAACCGTTCCCAGGAATCAATACGTTAAACTATGAAGGTGGGTGCCAGCTGGTTTGTGAAACAGATGATTATTAATGATTTATTTCAGTGAATTTTTAGATGCGCTTGTTGTTTTTTATGTTTTTGTAATATTCTTGTATATATTGAATTTTAATACAATATCAGTGAATCTTTTACATCTTTATATAATTTGATATTATTTTTGGGGGGATTTCCTATTTTTATTGGATATTTTACATAGAGGAACTCGGCTCAGATTAGCTCTAGATTATATTCAAAGTGAAAAGCGTTAGACTGATGTTGGGGATGATGATTTCAGAGTGATCATTTTGAAGCTAAAGGAACTAGAGTGTAATGTACTAGAGTTTAAAGCCAATGATTTAAAGTAACAGGTTTGAGGCTGATGAAATGAGAAAGACAGGGTTGAGGCTTGTACTATTAGAGTGACAGGTCAGAGGCTGATAATAAAATGAGTGACAAGTTTGAGGCATGCTTTTTATAGTGAGAGGTTTGAGGAAGGTGGTATCAGAGTAACAGGTTAGAGACTGATAATATGAGAATGATAGGTTAAAGGCTAGTGCTGTTAGAGTGACAGGTTTATGTTAATTTTTAAGGTTATACTGCCCTGCACCTGGCCAGCATGTCAGGCAGCCCAAAAGTCATGAAACTGCTGATACAGGCACAGGCAGATGTCAACCATCCTGATGGTCGCAGCGGCCGGACAGCCCTCCACCATGCTGTCCAGAATGAAAATGTTCCTGCGATTGGCAGCTTGCTCATGGAGGTAAAGTTACAGTCAATATTGTGCCTGCCAATGGCAGCCTGCTTATGCTGTTATGGTCAATTTAGTCATACCTGCTAAATTCAGCCATCTATTTTAGTTAAAGTTATTATAAATTTTCATGCAATTGGCAGCCTCATTATGGCGGTAAAATGTCTCTGCTATTGACAGCCTTTAGAGGCAAAGCTGTCACAGCAGAGCCCATGGGCAGTGAATGATGAAGAAATATTAATATATATTTTGCTTGCTGACAGTGTAAAGAAAAGTTGGTATGAGATCATGAATAAAACTGCAAAACGTATATCTTGTTAATTTGACTTTGTAAGGCTTCCACATTACCAGTACGCATTACCACATTACCATTCCACAATACCAGTACGCATGCGCCGAATGGGTAGCACGCAAAAAGCGTGAGCTCAACAAAAAAACAGGTTCAAAATGAAAAATCGAAAGAAAAAATAATGACAGATAAACAAAAGTCTAACCACTGAAGATACTAAGGATACCAGGTCGCTCCGAAGTGGAATAACCAACAAATAGTAAGTAAGAAACATTTTATACCAGCGCTAGGTGTGGGCCGGGCCCCTAGTAACAAAGAGGCCATTTTGTCGTGTGAAAATAAACACGCGAAAAAATAAAGTACAGAGATAAACAACAAGAACTCAAAATGGATGCGTCGTCCCAAATTGCACAGCAATTGGTATCCGCTCTACTGAATAAAGACGTTCAAAAATATTTTGAAAATTATATTGTTCACCCTCTAAGAACAGAATTGAAAGAACTGAAGACAGAAATAAAAAATCTCAAAGAAACAGTACAAGAAAACGAAACTGAAATTGACGAACTGAGAACAGAAATGCAGGAATTGCAACGCAAACTTGCAAAGAAATGCGAAATCAAAACCATCAAAGAAAAAATTGAGCAACATAAAAAATGCAAAAACATTATTATCGAAGGCATCCAGCAAAGGATAAACGAAAACACAGCAAACCTAGTGGTGGAAACACTAAACAGAAATCTAAAACTGAGGAAACCCCTGAACGAAAACGACTTGGACAGTGCCATCCGAATTGGAAAGAACACGGAAAATAGGCCGAAAAAAATTCTTGTCATATTCAAAAAAGAAAAAACAAAGGACATTATATATCATGAAAAAAGATTACTACGAAAAAACAAAAATGAAAAAATATACATATCAGAGGATCTGACAAAAAAAACTGACGAACTGCTTTATGAATGCAGAAAAATGAAAAAGAACAAACAAATAAAGTCAGTTTGGACATACAAAGGTGACGTCTACGTTAAAGAAGACGACAAGACCACATCAACTCTAATTGAAGACATAGAACATCTGGAACAATTCAAGGATTTTTTATTGATGTCAGCAAACAGCCGTGAGTCGCTACAGCTTGAAAGCCCCCACGGCTCTAAGAACAATTAAAGGTCAAAGGTCAATCGGCAACCCTAGAAGTTCGTAAATCAGCCGGTAGATGTCGCCCGAAATAAAACAAAGGAACGAACTTCCGGCGGTCGATTAATCTTGATAAATGATACTTTAACGAGCCTTTAAAGATATATATATATATACTTGTTTCATTATTTGATCTTTAAGATTAACAACGTGAAGGTGAGTCGTCAATTTTGTATATTAAACATACTATGCAAAAGAATATTATGAAAATTTAGGCGACTCATCATCCGTTGTAAAGGAAACAGAACCGAACCTGTCGGATGTAAACCTCAAAGCTCAATCAAGGATTAAACTTTTAAAGCATACAAAATCAAACTTCTAATCTAATTTCTTTTATGATACTACTGAACTTGTTACTATTACTCTCTAACCGTTCTATCTGGTAACATATACGGTTATTATCTATATTTTACTATCTAGAATATTTATATAAACTTAATTCTAAGATCCTAACTTCTATACTTTTGACCACAACTGTTACCTCCAAACAGTCGCTCTTTAATTCCCTAGTGGGTTAATTATTATTATTATTAATTTTAATCAAAGCATGTCAAATGAAGCAGACATATTAAAAAACTTTGGAGGAATAGCCAACAATAATCTATCAAAAATCTTAAATTTAATTGAAAACAAGACAGATAAATACACACACACAATCCAAAACCCAAACTCATTCTACTACACTACAGATACACTAAACCAAACCTTAAAACAACCAAATAAATTTACATTAATATCACTGAACTGCCAAAGCATTAATGCAAAACATGACAAAATATCACTACTACTAGAAGAACTAATATCAAATAATATCGAAATCAGTGCTCTATGCTTACAAGAAACGTGGTTACATAATGACTCGGACATAAGTACACTACAACTAAACAATTATAACTGCATACACAAAGGCAAACACTGCACAGAACATGGAGGACTAATAATATATCTACATAAAAAATTTAAATATGAAATATACCAACCAATTATCAAAACAGAAAACTGGGAGGGATTATTTATAAAGGTAAAGTTACCTGAGACAAATAAAATTATCAAACTAGTTAATATATATAAACCACCATATAATAATAATATAGAAGACATCAACCAATTTATTGAAGAACTAACTATGCATCTCTATCACATCAATAAACACAACTCTGACATAATTATAGCTGGTGACTTTAACATAGATCTACTCAAAATAAAAACCAAAACAGCACACCGTAACTTTTTGGAATCAGTACACGCACATGGACTTCACGCAAACATAACCATACCGACCCGCATCACAGACACCTCAGCTACACTCATCGACAACATATTCTCAAACGTCCCACCACGCCACAGCCAGTCAGGTGTTCTTATTAACAACATATCTGATCACCTACCATGCTACATATCCATTAATATAGCTGCTCAATACAAAAAAACTAATAAACAACACTACAACCTCAGGCGCAACATCACCCCACAAACCATAAACTCCCTCCATAACGACTTGACAAACGCTAAAATTGTTGATAAAATAAGTCTAGACATGTCCTCTAACCCAAATATAAATTACAATATTCTAGAAAATATTCTGACTCAAGCAATAAATAAAAACATGCCTTTAAAGAAAATAAAATTTAACAAATATAAGACAAAAAAAACAAACTGGATAACTTTTGGACTCATAAAATCAATCAAATATAGAGATACATTATATAAATCAATGAGAGCTGCAGAAACAAATAGCATAGAATTCACAACAAAAAAACACCAACTTAGACAATACAATAAAATTCTTAAAAAAACAATACTTGAAGCAAAACAACATTACTACAACAATAAATTCAATAAGACTAAAACAGATATTAAAAAAACATGGGAAACAATCAATGAAATAATACAAAGAAAAGAGAAAAAAAGCCTTCCCGAATACGTAATAATTAAAGGCGATAAAATAAATAATCCCACAAAAATAGCTAATCATTTCAATAATTTTTTTGGCAATATAGGAGTAAAAATGGCAAACAAAATAAAAAACAGTCACAAAATAGACTACAAGAAATATCTAAACACACAAAAAAAGCAAAGTACAAACACTAAAAACCTTTTAACTTTTAAACATGTAAATGACTCGGAAGTACAAAACATAATTGACAATCTCAAGCCAAAAAATAGTACAGGATATGACAATCTTTCCAGTAATCTACTTAAGAAAATTAGTCCTGCCATTATCAGACCTCTTAGTATAATCATAAATCAGTCACTCACTACAGGTATATTTCCTGATAAACTAAAAATAGCTAAAATAACCCCTATTCACAAAAAAGAATGTATTCATGAACCTGAAAATTACAGGCCAATTTCACTATTACCAACCATTTCTAAATTATTTGAAAAAATAATATACAATCAATTATACGACTTTCTTCAAACAAATGACTAAATATACACCAGCCAATATGGATTCAGAAAAAAACACTCGACTGAACATGCAATATTAGAATTAGCAGACAGACTATATAAAGAAATAGACAATGGAAATACACCACTCGCAATATATTTAGACTTATCAAAAGCATTCGACACCTTAAATCATGACATATTAACACATAAACTAAAATTTTACGGTATTAAAGGAAAAACTCTACTATGGCTTACTAACTATCTAACTAACAGAACGCAATACGTTGATTACAAAGGACACAAATCAAATAAACTTCTAATAAACACCGGGGTACCCCAGGGATCAATCCTGGGTCCTCTATTGTACTTAATATATATGAATGACATACATCAATGCAGCAACTATTTTAATTTCATACTATACGCTGACGATACAACATTATTTAACCCCTTGGCAAGTTACAACAAACTAAAAGACCAACACATCATCAACAAAGAATTAAATAAAGTACATAACTGGTTAAATGCTAATAAACTCTCATTAAATGTACAAAAAACAAAATTTATGATCTTTCATACTAAACATAAAACTCTAAAAGATGGAAGCCCTGATCTCAAAATTGATAAAACACCAATAGAAAGGGTATCAGATTTCAATTTCTTGGGTATAACAATAAATGAACACATGAAATGGCAAACACACACAAACAAAATTGCATCAAAAATTTCAAAATACATAGGAGTACTAAATAAATTAAAACAATACCTACCAATACACATACTTAAAACCATATATGATACACTTATTCTGTCCCAATTAAATTACGGAATCCTAATATGGGGTTATGACACAAATAGATTAGAAAAATTACAAAAAAAAGCCTTAAGAATAATTACAAATAACAACTACAATGCACACACAGAACCAATCTTTAAATCATCAAAAACCCTAAAAATCAAGGATATTTTCAAATTAAACATAATAAAATTTTATTATAATTATTGTCATGCAGCACTTCCAAAATTCTTCCTAACGTTTAATATATCGACAAGAAACATGACGCACAGACACAACACAAGACACAAAGACACCCTAGCTACAAATAAAACAAGAACCAAAATAGCAGACAATAGTCTGAGGAACAAAATACCAAAAGTCATAAATGAAACTGACCATAACATTGCTGATAAAATCTACACCCACAGCCTCCAAGGATTAATTAATTACACCAAACAACATTTTATAAATACATACAAAGAAAATTGCACACAAACAAACTGCTACATCTGTAACAAAAATTAGAATTTTTCGTTGTTTTTCCTTTCCTCCATTAACAAACAAACATATTTAAAAAACCCATTAATTCTTTCAATCTCCTTCACTATTTTTGTAAACAATTATTATCATCTCATTGTAAATGTATCAATCATGTTCAATCATCCATATTTATATATACTTTCTTATACCAAATGTTTGCAGGTGGCTGTTGTGTCAGCGGAAAAAAAATCCTTACAACAGTCTCCTGACATAGTAAAAACGAAAAGATAAACAATTGAATATACAATATATGGATATGTACAATTTTATGTCAAATAAACTTCTTCTTCTTCTTCTTCTTCTTCATTAGTGTATTTACACAAATTAGCAGGAAGTAATATTAAAGGAAGCAGTTAGACAGATTGGAATTTGTGTGCATATTTACATATAGCTTGTGATGCTGGTTGTCTTATAGAAAAACTAAAACATTGTATAATCTCATGCAGGGACAAGCGGATGTGAATGTACAAGATTACAGTGGCTGGACTCCGCTGCACATTGCCACCTGCAGCAAAAGAGCCAGCATTATAGCCCTGCTGCTGACTGCTGGAGCAGACCCACACATCAGCACTTTTGAAAATGAAGAATCTTCTGCCTTGGACATGGCAGAAAATATGGATAACGAACGTGTACGTCCAGTTGAGATATACTTAATTAGTGATTACAACGTTACTATCAGCTCTGGATAGAACTGATGAGGATTAAATTCTGTATTGTCCTGGAACGTAAGCTGCCTGTTTTAAAAATTTGCCTCCCAGGTTGGAATTTTTAATAAAGTAGGGATAAAAATAAAATGTGCATTGACAACTTTGTGTTATGTACCTGTAGGCAGTTTTATTTATTTAATTTCATTTTGCCAAAGAAACCGTTGGAATTGTAACAAAAGCATGAGTATATGAGAGTTTAAGAATTACCAGTTGATTAACTAAAAAAAGTTGCAGGAGTGACCTTTATTTTTCAGATTTTGAAGGTATTGCGTGGAGAGCCGATAACAGATATGTACTCTGAGATACATAGCCATGATGCACTTCTTGATTCTGGCATGGTACTCAATTCAGGTAGGCCGCACCTTTATAATGTTATAATGTGAAAAGTCTGCCTTTATTATATAGATTACTGTTATTTTTGTGTTGACCTTGTGAAGCTTGATATCTTTTTTCACAAGTTTACTTGTAAGTTGTAAGACTGAATTTATAACAGATGAACAGTCATTACAACCTAGATGTGACTATTGGCTATGCATGGTGTTTGTATGTTGTAACATATTGAAATATTCTGTGTCAGTTAACCAGTGAAACTAGAAATCTGCATTCTTAGGAATGCAAGCCATGTGGGGGTTCCTATTGTGGGATGTTTGCATTCACTTATATTGCCCATATTCCCAGGTTCATTCTTGCATAAGTGACTGTACATTTATTAATACTCCTTGATGACATTCCTGAATCTGGATCATATGCCAGATCCACACCAAATCTAATCTATTCTTCCTTGGTCAATTCCTTTGTCCCGAAATGTCCTGAAAATTTCATGACACACTAGCTGAGGACTTTGATTGTGGGGTATGTGGTGGTTTAAAGTAAACAGTTAAGGCTAAAGCTCCTTCATTGTGAGGATGTAATATGTGCTGGAGATCACCAATTGAAATATTTGCTTTTTCTGTTTTGCTGATTGTCAGTGACCATATCACATTTATAACAATTATAAGTTTATGTATATTAACTTTTTAATACCTTGATTTTTAATTATCTTCTAACTGGGTTGATAATTATACATACTAGTAGTTAATCTCAAATTTGTATTTTAATATGTTATTTTACACCTTGTAAAATCTTATATTAGGTGATATGCACCGGTTGGATGCAGCGACCCGGATAAAGTTGTCAAAACTGTTGGATGTGTTGCGGCCGTCAGCTGACTGGATTGCTTTGTCGGATCACCTTGGTCTGTCCAGTCTTGTTGAACCCCTGCATGGAATGAAATATCCTACTCGCGCCCTTCTCGATAATTTTGAGGTATGGATATAAATTTTTGTTATATACCCCTCTTAGACAGGACGTATGATGGACCCTCTGCCCATGATAATTTACAAGGAATATGATGGATTTTGATGAAACTTAATTGAAATATAAACTAATATAATATCTTATCATTATTTATTTATGTTTAAGTAAAAAGTGATATAATTTCTGGGATGTGTTGGTATCACAAAAACTGTTAACACTAATAATGTAAAAATATTTAGAGAAACTAGTCTCTTAATCTGACGGTTTTCACTTTTCATGGCTATAGCTGCAATAGTTCTTCAGAAATTTAATTTCCGTAAATTTATATTCTTTGGCAGGTTAAATGGCCATGTTTAGACAGGGTGATAAAATTTAATAATAGGCACTGGATAAGTAAACTTATATTGTGAAATCTGGCTCCTTATTGCATAATTGTTTCATAACAAGAGCGATGTAACTCCTCATGCCTATTACAGTTATTGAATAGAGATGTTTATATTGTCAGCTTATTCGACTATGAACCCATCATCCATAACAGAAATACTATTATCTAAATATAAACTTTTTGGTGATACTGGACTTCACAATAAATTTATGTTTAATGTATAGTAGTATATACTTTGATGCAACAATGGGCATTTGAAATTTTATTCGCACCAACAGAGACCATATCAGGCTCTCCATCTTTACTGCACTGGAGAAAGCTGAAGTGAAATAATAATTGGCAAAATAAATTGTTTGGAGCCCTCTGGCGAGTACACTATGAACTGTTAACCTTTTTCAGGCTCTTGACGGGACTGTTGAACAGCTGTGTGGTGCTCTACATAAGATGAATCGTATGGACTGCCTGAGACTGCTGAGGGACGACGTGGGGGTTGCTCTACCTGATCACGAGGACGGGGAGAGTATAACTATAGGTAGGACTGTTAAAAATGTTTTGGGCTTAAAAACAGTGGGCATTGGCTCAGCTGACTGTAAGTCCACTGAGCTATAGTGAAGATCTTTTGTCCGTCAGCTGTCCATCCATCTGTCCAGCCATTAAAACAGGGCAAATGTGTGCTTTTATCAAATTTGTTGAAGAAGTGGAAATCTCTGAGTGCTAAATGAACTCATAATGAAGGTTTTAAAGGGAGGACTGCCAAATCAGTGAATGTGTTTTTTCTCTGTACATACAGAAATAAAAGCTCTTTTATTGCATGTACAACCATTGTAGGAGCACAAAAGACATTGCATGGATTTGGAACAAAGCAAACTACACATGCAGGGCAGACTTTATAATAATACTACAAAATGGCTGTAGCATTAAGATTTACATTTTCAAGTAACAACATTATAATAAAAACTGCAGCTTCTTTTCAGTGCACCTGGATTTGATAATTTTCTGTCATATGTAAGCAAATTCAGCTGAGCACCATGATCCATGGGTCCCTTGTTAACTCAGCTGACTGAAAGTCAACTGATGTATAGAAATTGCACTCTGTCTGTAGTCCGTCCGGCTGTACATTAGTTAGGCACAAATCATAACTGCTGGCCCTAGAAACTTTCCCGTGAACATGTAGAGAGGTCTATAAAAAAAATTCCTTGGAAACTTGAAATTAGGTCAATGTGACCTATATTCTCGGAGCTATGGGGCGCATAAATTTGATACAAAACCACCAGTATCTTGATGATTAATGCATGGGTAACCATGAATTTTGCCTTGAATAGTTTTGTCAGTTCCCAAAAACTGGTCCTGCCACCTGTATTTTCATGATTTTTACAATTTTTTATTGTTTTTGAAACATTAAATTACAGCAATTATGTTCATTTCTCAGCTTTGGTTTCATCAAGGGTTCTGAAACCCAGTGTGTTTAATGTTTATGACTGGTTTCTTCAGTTCCTGAAGACTGATGGTGCCACCTGTATTTTTTTCTATTTTTGATGCTTTTTTTCCTTTATTTTGAGACTGCCAGATTGTGTTTATACTATCAGATTCCCAACTGCTTCATCTGTGTCATCTGTGTCCTGAAATCTTGTGTGTTTATAATGGCCCTGCTTGAATAAGCAGATGCTCTATATTAAACACCCTGTCCGGCTGTCTGATCATCTTTCTGTATGCCTGTCAAATTTGTTTCCTGATGATAACTCCAGTTTGGATTGACATATGGCTATCAAACTTGACTTATATATGGCCCATTTCTAATGCAAGAACTGTATTGATTTTGGGGTCAAAGGTAAAGGTCCCACTTATTTAGAAAGATTGTGGATGTATTTTAAGCCATATTTTGCATCCCAAACCTTCCGTCTTGCATTTATATCTGACTTGCTAAGAGGGAAGAACCTGATCGATTTTGGGGTCACAAGGGTAATAATGGTCAAGGTCACAGGGGCCATGTGTCCAAATATTTGTGTTTGGAATGACATATTGGTTTCAAACTTGATTTATATATGACCCACCAACAATTTATAAGAACTAATTTTGAGGTCAAACTCACAGGGCACACTTCTTGAAGTATTTTAAGCCAGACGTTTGATCCCAAACCCTCCCATCTTCCAGCTATCGCTCACTTGCCAATAGTGTCACAAGGTCACAAATTAATTTTATGGATGGTAACTCCAGTTTGGGTAGACAGGTTGGCTTCACACAGATTGCAGGACCCATATTTTGAAAAAGCTCATAAACATATCCTTATAGACAAACTCAGCTGAGGGTCGAGACCTATGGGACCCTAGTTTTTCTTGAGAGAGGGACTGTTGAGACTTGATGTTTTGTGGTTTTGCAGGGATGGGGTTTGGGACTAGAAGTTTTGTTTGGGGTGGGTTAAACTGGAAGATTTGTGTATTGCCTGGGCATGGTTAAGACATGAGGTTTTGTTTTGCACAGGAAGGATTCAGACTATATTTTTTTTTCTTTTTAATTCAGCTGCAGTATTATGATTCTGCTTTTTTGTGAGGGGGGTGGGGGGTTTCAGTTTAGACTATAAAGTTCATCTTTTGTTCCACTAGGGTCAAGTTCTGAGTTTTGCTCAAATGGTGTAAAGATTACAGTTTGTTTTGCATGCCTGGGATAAACACTTGATGGTCTATGTATGTCCTTGGGTGGAGTTCTGTTGATTTCAAGGTTAAGATCAGCAGACTTATGTTTCTGGTGATGTACTGGCAGGATAAATAAATTTTTAGATTAGAGAGTGTCATTTCTGCTTAAATCTTGATGATCTTGATCTGAACATCAGGCCTGTAACATTTACTGTTCTTCTTTTGTAGCACCAGAAATGACAAAATCAGATATCGTAAAACACAGAGAGTCTTCTAAAGATGGATCGGTCACCAGCCTCGAAGGACCTGTCACCAGCCTCGAGGGACATTATACAGAGCTGACCAAGGAAAATCCTCAGGCTATATACAGCTCTCAACAACCACAAACTCAAGTGTTACCTAAGGAACCAGGCCTGGCACCACCAGCACCTGTATCTAAAGATCAAGTACGGAGCATCGATGAAGGAATATATACTTTAAGTATTAACGCCTCAGTCCCAGACATGGATGCATAGAAGTCTGGAAATTACTGTAGATAATCAATGGGACAATGAAACGATTTGTTAATTTTTTATGCCATGTTTATTATAGAAGGTAAAAGATAATGTTTGTACATGTATATCTTCACTTCATTCCTTTCACCCAAAGTCAGAGACATTCTGTGCACAGTCGTACATATGTGAATACTGGGTGTTTCTGTATCCTGGTGTTGAGGTTATTCTTGTATAATTGGAAATATGTATGCACCCTGTTTTTTGGTTTTGTTATATTTTACAGCATTTTTCTTCCCTCTGTATTTGCTTCACAGCATCAGTTTTATACCAGCTTGACTCAGACTTGTCTGATCCTGTGTCAGTTTTGAAATGGAAATAATAATTTTATAGAAAATGTTCTCATTTCTGAGGGATATTTAATAGAGCAAGTCTCAAGATACAATAACGTTTTTGAACCATGTCTGCAGTCTGCACCAGGGTGTCATGGGATATTGGGGCAGCACTGCAGTCTGCACCAGGGTGTCATGGGATATTGGGGCAGCACTGTAGCCGTGCATCGTCATTTACTGTTGCATCATGAGAACTCCGCAGTTGGCAGGGGTCTGCAGCACCTGATCTTCAGAATGTCTGTGTGTCATCTTTGAAATGATAATCAGTTTCGAGGGAAACATCGTTAAAAGTTAAACATTGTTGACACTGTCAAATTAAGCCAACAGTCATGGTACATGAGCTCTTTGAAATTCATTTAAAAAAATTTCTTTTTCTTATTCCATCTAATTGATTTTTTTTTGGTCAGCTTGTTAATTATGTGTTATCACTGTGTAAAAACTAAAAAGATTGTTGATTGCAGAATTCATTATGTACAACTTGCAGCACTGATATACAATAAAGTATACCCTCATTTGACTTTTTATTTCTTTAATAAATATTTAAAGTTACAGCCAGCTGTTTGAAATTCATTTAAAAAAATTTCTTTTTCTTATTCCATCAAATTGATTTTTTTTTGGTCAGCTTGTTAATTATGTGTTATCACTGTGTAAAAACTAAAAAGATTGTTGATTGCAGAATTCATTATGTACAACTTGCAGCACTGATATACAATAAAGTATACCCTCATTTGACTTTTTATTTCTTTAATAAATATTTAAAGTTACCGCCAGCTGACTGACAGAGAGTAATTCTCTTGTGACCCCACAGGCTTGCAGTAATTCAAGCAAGAAATATTTAATATAACTGAGCAAGAACTCTATAAATTAGGTACCTTGCATCTCATTTATTTAAGCAAGTGAATCTGTAACTGTCATGCTATTTTTCCATTTATACAATTTGCCTTACTTTGTTTTATAATATGGAAAATTTGCTGACCACTGGAACAAGTTCAGCAGCCATTGATTAACACAATTATACCCTGCAACAGGTAGTTTTTGTGCTGCATATAATTAAGCTTGGGCTATATGTTATCATAAACAAATTATGGTGTTCAAACATGTTCAATGAGTAAAAATCACAACAACATTCACAGAATCAACTCTTTCACAGAAACTAGCTAACAGGTATACATAATGTCATGAAGGTATGTACAGTATTTGAGACTGACCAGAAAACGAAGTAAACAAGTTTGAAGAAGAGTCATATTTACCAAGTCGCCAACCATACTGCACAATTGGGCTTCATATTTGCTCACAACTTGCGATGTAACACTGGTTTTCTAAATACTAGACAATTAAAAACAATGAATGGTATTTGCTTGATTCAATAAAATTAAATGCAGAAGGCTTGCTCAAACCAGCTGCGAGGCTTCAAATTTACTTGTACCATGGCCAAGTGTAATTTACTTTAATTTTAACGTTATTTTATTAGTTAAGGGCACATAACCAATACGGATTGATAACACCAACCACCCTTCATGCATAATGTTCAACAGCACTTCTTGACCATATATACTTTAAGGTACACACACAGCTCTCCATGACATATAATAATACAGTCTTTTTTTTTATAATCAAGATTTATTTAACTGAAAAAGTACATCATCTTACAATGTTTCTTTCTGCCTTCACTAGAGAGATTCCTAGCTGCAGTCCTTGGTAAGTCTAAGACTTGATGTTGAATTTCTGCTGGATTAAACCTGACAGCAGGATGGAAATGTTCACACTGAATACTTGTGCTAAGAGTAACCTCAAGAAGAGTATTTTACACTGATGCTTGAGGAACTGATAATGCCATCAGTTTCAGGGTTGGGGTCAAATACAGTATGCCAAATACAAATATAAATATGATAGGTGGTCTCCTCCAAATACAAATACAGAACATCAAATGCAAATGTAAATACGTAAATGTAGGTTATACAGAATATTTATTAATTTCCAGCACCATAAATATTCATAATGTCTACTCATGTACTACTTGTGTATATTCAGAGATCAGAGGAAGAAGTTAAACACTTGACTTTATGCTGTCTTTTGGGTTGATCAGAAGTCGGGTAGTAGTTAAATTTTTAAAATTATGGCAGATATGAATATGTAATTATACATATGTATTTGTACAGTATTTTATCAAATTCATCAAATATTGAGATCAATTACAAATACAAATATTATCATTTTGCACAACACTTATACAAATATAAATACAAATACAATTACGTATTTGACCCCAACCCTGATCAGTTTCATCTTTTTTTTTCAAAATAAGCATAGCTGTGACAAGTTATTTCTTGCAACCAATTACATAAAGTTACTTTTTATACAATATGCAAACTAATTGCAGTAATATATGGAAATATCAAATCTAATGTCTCATATTCTGGCTTTAATTAAATCACGTGTAATAATCATAATTCAGAGAAGTTAAACAGAGTCAATCAACAGAGACACGAGCTGGTAGCTGTTAAAATGATGCAAACCAGTTGAAAAGAACATTACTCTGAAACCAGAAGAATACTGCGGTGTAAATGGTCAGGAAAGAACCAGATACTTAGAGTGGCCATAGCTTTAATACATCCGACACAAATAGTATATATGTTGTTGACATTAAATTTGAAATGCCTTAAGGTACAAATAGTCCCTTGCCATATGTTAACTAGAAAAGTGTGGCATCAGTGATGCCCAAATATCCCTTGGCAAGAACCCATTTGAAATTCACACTACATACAGAATACAAACTTTATTTAAAAAAGAATATGCACAATTAGCTTTTAAGTTACATAGATGACCCTGTTTTTAACTAGGAGCAATGGTGTATGTTATTTTTTAACTACACAGATTTGAACAAAAGCCCAAAGGGTCGAGTCTTACACTGACTCAAATACTGTGCATGACACGAACCACATTGAAATTGAAAATACCATTTCCAAAATTGGTAGTTGTAATGCTTGTGGTCATGAAATATGACAAACATGTTATGCTAACAGCACCTGCTGTTGCAAAGATATTTGGTACTAGATTTACATCTGTGTGTAACACCTATCATGTCCTACAAATCTAATTTCATAGTTAACAGGAAAGCTAAAATTTAAATATTGTAACCATTTAAGGAATTAGCAGAAAATAATAGTTCACCTCACAGTAAACAAGACACCTTAGGTGGTCCTACCTGCAGACAAATTCACATAACAGTCACAGATTAAACATGTCTGCCAAGTTTAATATGGATGGTTGACTGGTTCCAGTGATATAAGGTGAAAGACTTTGCACTATATATGTCAAGATGTGAAACTTGAATATATATATATAACTTCTTCCTGTTGGCCACTGTCGGAAGGCCAGGACTACTTGTCTCAACTGTCAAACTTCAAAATAAGAATTTGTTACATTTCAAGGAAACACCTATTTACATTTCACATGCCAATGTTTAAAAAATATTACTTATTCCATGTAGTCCTTATCACAAAAACTCCCATGTATATGTGACTTTCCTTGTAACAATGCCTAATTAATGTACTTGAACAGACTACACTTTCCCTTCACTACATAATTACCTTTACCATCTGTGTATGTAGAAGCCCTTGTGCAGATTCTGAAGCTGAAAACCATAACCAGCAGAGTCATCATTCTCTTGTGAGTCTAATTCTGCAAGGTGTGTATATTCATCTAGTTCTAATAGCTCTGAGGAATCCTTGTATTTCATTTGCAGGCTAAAATGTTCTGATATACTGACTTATCTGAAGGAGAGTGGAAAACACTATTATGGATCATAGAAAGTTGTTAAAGACAGACTAAGCCACCTGCAGGTCATGAATACATGTCAGTCATTCAGATTTCCAATAGCAAGTGCTCCCACCTGGTGGTGCATTTTAAATTAAGACAAGGCCTACAGGCCTAATGCGAACTTGTGCAATGGTTTTTACACCAGGTATAATGTTTCAATGCTTGACCATTTCTTTTCAAGTACATGTGTAACATGTATAGGAACAATGCAAGTAATACATATTTTGTATTAGAACCAATTACAAAATAACACTGCTGAAATACTGGCATGGGTGCACAGAAACAAAAATATTAGTAGATGGCGCCAACAGTCTTTCATACAATGAAGCTATCCAAGATGTATACATATGCCCTATTTCAGGCTGATATATCAACCCCCCCCCCCCCCCCCACACCCCACCCAACATCTGAGAAATAAGCAGATGTGACATACGCTGTGCAAAAATCATTGTATGTGGCACCACCAGTCTTGAATATGAAAAAGCTATCCAGTATGTTTAAATATGAGCAATTTCAGGCTTATATTTCAAATCCCTCCTGAGAAAAAAGCATGCACAATCTGATTCACTTTTAAGGTTAACTGTTTGATAGTGATTGAATCCATCCTGATGGATGAAAAATTGAGTAATATACTAACCAGGCTGGAATTATGAATGTTATCCAACAAAATTAGGATGAAAAAAAGGCTGCTTCTCTACTGACTATGATAGGCTAGCAATGATAGGCCTCAATGAATATTACAGGTCAGTCAGTGCACCCCTTACCACTAGACGCAAATTAACATTAAGACAATAGAATGTAGGTGAAACCAATAGTACTGTCTATACTACTGACTAATTGTGGATTATCAGTAAACCTGTAAGGACAAATTTGTGAAACATTTGTTTGGAACATTTTGTGAGTGAATCAGGTATTGCAAAGTAAATGAGAGATTGTTAGAAGAATCAACCAAAGTATATTAACCTGGAATGAAGCCTGTAAGAGATATAGCCTTGGCTAAAGATTTAGTAGGTAATAATATAAAAAGGAATGTTTTAGGTTGAAAGATTTGCCATCAGAATTCTCAGTCTATCTCTATGCAGATCAAGATAAATACCAAGCAAAATATCATGTGGCAGACAGTACAATAGAGAACTGTGAATACTTTGAATACCATCGTGATGGCAAAAAAAAAAAAAAAAAAAGACTACCAGAAACACACTGGATATCAGTTTATTAAAAATACTAGAGAAACTCTCAGTGCTGGATATAACCAATGTTTTCTTGGACCAAGCTGTTAACTTGTTTAAAGAAGTTGGGGAAGTTTATAATAAGGAGGATGCAGATGAACAATTCAAAAACATTCTGGACAAATAAACAGGTGACAGGCCAGGTATAATGAAGACGTTTGACAGAGCACTGAATAGTGAGAGGGCGCAAGTGTTTGTCATTAGCAAAAATGATGCCCTACACTTCCTGCATTGCAATGAACATTTTCTTCCTGGTAGGTTCAAGTCATCAGCTGAATGTTCCAGTGTTCACTACATATGCATAACTAGTGAATATCTTTGGACTGGCGGGAGGGGGGTGGGTGAAAAAGTGGATGTCAGGCTGCCTGGGAAACTACTGTTATCTAAAGGGCATAAAGATGAAAATCACAAGCTACAGTTAATAACAGGGTTGGGGCCAGGTACATGCAAAAGTACCTAGGTACAGGTACAGGTACTTGCAAAATGGTCAGGTACAGGTACAGGTACAGCATTATTGTAGAGTACCTAGGTACAGGTACAGGTATATTTTAAAGATATCTTAACTAATGATAATTGCAAAAATTTCTTGTAGATATACGATAATAACTTGTAAAAGAACAGCTGAATATATCATTAAAAAGTTTTAAATTATAGCTTTTTATGTTATCACGAAAAAAAAACCGAGGCAGCTGCAAATGTAAAGGATCGCCTTTAGTAAATGTGATAAGTGAATGAAGCTGATAAAGTTTACAAAGTTAGTAATACAGAAATATAAAACTTTCATTCATATACTAAAATATGATGTCACTTTTTCAAATCAAGTTTTGAGTTTAAGAGTAATGTTTTAAAGTCAAAATCTCTTGAAGCACCACACACTCTTTAAAATAAAGAGGCTTGACAACTTGACTGAATGGGAAAATCTTATGAGTTTTTATAGATTAACTTCATGACATGAACAATAATACATACATAATTAGAAGTAACAATAAACATGTTCACTGCAGTAAGTCACACTGAGGAATCTTTTGATGCTTGAGCAGGGACTTTTTTTCTGTGAAATGGAATGTTCTGCTTTTTTTTTTGGCATATGTTGAGAGTTCAGTTACACGATATGTACCTTCTTCACTTCTTCGTTAATCCTTCACCAATGTACTTTGTATACTAGACAACAGGTATCTACATGGGGCATGTGAGCAACACTGTCCATATCCTTTTCTCTCTACCCTTTATATCTGATAATGCCACAATGAACTTCCTGTGTAGATGCTGGAGGTAGCCAGGCCAGCATGCTACTAGCCATAGCCCAGTCAACTTTAAAGGCTGCTTGGATAAAAGCTTAGTAATTACCCCTGCCTGGATAAGGGTGACAGCTCAGTACACTTACTTGACCCAACCTGATGTTCATTTCCAGTATCATTACCTGTAATCCTCATAACTGTGAATTGTGCACCTAGGTACAAGTACCATTACCTGGCCCCAACCCTGTTCTGTGTCCACATTACATAGGCATGAGAGCAGCCCTGTTCCTATCTTTGTCAGTTGCCTGATACTTGTGCAGATAATGTCACAATGAACTTCCTGTTCAGAGGCTGGAGGTTGACCAGCTTGCCAGCCCCACTAGCTGCAAAGGCAGCAGGGATGAATGCTTTGTAATTACCCCTGCCTGAGATAGGTAACTGTCAAGCAATTGACCCAAGCCTGGTGTCCATTTCCAGTATCACATTTGTACCTGTAGTACCTTATACCAGGTACAGGTACTTTAGTTCCAGGTACAGGTACAAGGTACTTCCTACTCATGAAAACCAGGTACAGGTACAGGTACTCTGAATTGTGTACCTATGTACAGGTACAGGTACAGGTACAAGTACCTGGCCCCAACCCTGGTTAATAATAACACTGAAGGAGGAGCTGCCAAGCACAATCATTTTCATATATTTTAGACTTTTGAGCAAACTTCAAAGAGATTGGATTCTATGCAACAGAATGTGTAAGCTTATGCAACATATGACCTGAAAGGTGCATATATCAAAGCCATTGGCACTGTGTCATTTGTTGTAACTGGACCCTATTGGAAGCTTGTCATCAGTGAAGTTTGATACCATCAAATCTACAAATATGTCTGTTCTGTAGAATGCACTCCACCTTCAAGCATTAGGCAGATAATCCTAGAGGTTTATTTTCAGAAACTGTTGGCATGTGGACTGACTTTATGCTTGAGAGAGAAAGCTTGTATGGTTCAGTGTTGTCCTGCAGAAAAAAATTATCTGCAGTCTTGATTTTGAATGAAATATATTGTCACATATTTTGGGGATTTGTGACTGTCACAGAAAGGCAGCTTGGTGATTTTTTGGATGGAGGAACTTCCAACAACATCCAAGTTGAATGTGTGAGGGCTGCATGCCCTTGGTCAAAGCAAACTGACAAACATGATTGTATTGGCCTGTTTTGGTGATCTTGGTTACAATATTGTCAAATTAAGAAATACCACCCTTCATCAACACTCAACTATTAATATGATGAAGAGAAACTAAACAATATCCACCTGGTTCAACAACAAAAGTAGCATGGAACAGAGTGAACTCTTTCAAGAGACAAGGTCAAATCTTTGTTGCCTACAAAGATCAAACATTTCGGTTTCCATGTCTCATTGTGAAAGGTAATGAACCAAACTTACTTGGCGGTGATTGGCTTGTGGACGACAGTCAAACCATGCTATTTCAAGCCTCATTCAGTACCTATATCTCTACTAGCTAAAGTTGAAGCTGAATTAGACAGGCTAGTTGACCAAGGTATCTTTAAGCTTGTAGCTTTCTCCAAGTGGGGAGCCCCAATCCATCCTATATTGAAGCCGAATGGTGATGTCAGGATTTGTGGTGACTACTGCCTCACTGTGAATACTGCTGCTAAAGTTGTTCAGCACCTGATCCCAAACATTGATGATTTGTATTCAAACCTGCGTCGTGGCATTTGTTTTCAGCTCAGCTGACTATAAGTCATCTGAGCTATAGTCTGGTCCTTTGTCCGTCGTCCTTCCATCCGTCCGGCCGTTAACAGGGCACGTTTTTAAAACCGTTGGACCTACGAATCCAAAATTCTGCATACCAATAGATGTCCCCAAAATCTCCTACCATACCAAAAATTTGGTCATTAGGACTTCGTTCCTTCGAGATATTAAGGGAAAACCTCCGTTTTCCATAAAAAAGCCATTGTTACACTTCAAAGCTGCCTAATATCAAAACCACTGATCTGTTTTTGATCATATTTAGTATTCATATTTTTCCATACATTTTCTGTGCACATACCAAAAATTAGGTTAGTATTGGATATTATTTTGAAGTTATGGGCCCAAATATAATGCAGTTTCTTAAAAATCAGGAAATATATTTGCTCACTTAACATGAGAATTGCTGAGGCTGGAGACTTTTTTTCAGGAATATAACTTTATTTAATCAAGATTCAATTGTTTACCCAAAATTAGATCTGAATTTTGCAAATTTTTCAAGTTATTAGCATAAATAAAAAATCAGTACCTTAAATTTTGTCCAACTTTGGCAATGGCATGTTTTTTCTCTGTAAGCACTGTTGATTTAATTTTCACAGCATATATACAAAAGGATTTAATCTTTTAAAATCTGAAATTTCAAAGGAATTGTTTGAAAGAGTAGCTTTTATTCAAGTTTTCATACACCATGTCAAGTGTTGTTTACATCTGGCCCACCTAGTAATACAATCTTCACTTGCATTATGTAACCCACCCCAGGCAGCTTGCCTTGGCTAAGCTTGGCCACTACTAGCAGGCTTCCCCTCTGCCCTGCACTCCCACCCCCCCCCCCCCCCCCCAGCTGGTGCATAAACTAGATGAATGTTGTAATTTTCTGTATTTTATTTTATTTTTGGCTATGCTGCATTTTAGAT
This sequence comes from Sipunculus nudus, assembly GCA_026874595.1. Taxonomy (NCBI): domain Eukaryota; kingdom Metazoa; phylum Annelida; class Sipuncula; order Golfingiida; family Sipunculidae; genus Sipunculus; species Sipunculus nudus. The sequence goes on from CM049307.1 coordinate 64,504,477, forward strand.
TTTGTATTGTACCACCAGGGTTACAATGATTAAAGTGCACATTTAATTGTGTCCACAAAGTGATGTATTGCTATGAAAGTGTGGATGTTCATCAGAGTGCTCATTAAAGATTTTAATTTGTTTGACTTATAACTCATGGTTGAATCAGTTGTTACATGATACTGGCTAAATAATCAAAATTTATATTGCTGATCCTTTATTTCAGTTCATAAAATTAAACATTCCCAACTCCAGTTTGCTCCTGGTATAATATATTGGGTGTTTTGATCCTTGGATTAATTTTAACACATGTATTAGTTTCATAGTTGAGAATACTTTTCTTTTTTCCTGATACCATTTAAAAAAATAAAAATATTTAAATTTTTCCTGTTAGTGCTGTGGATTTAATTTCCACAGCATATACACATTAGCATTTCATCTGTTAAAATCTGAAATTTGAAACTAATTGATCAAAAACTGTAGATTTTATTCAAGTTCCCAGGTAACAAGTCTTCATTGTTTACATCAGGTCAGTATAAATGCAGTGTACTGGGCAGTTACATAACACATTCAGGTCTGACCTACTGCCACTGTGAGTGTCTGGGTCAGGCTGGGTCAGGCAGTAATTACCAGAGAGACTCTCTTTCTCTCTCTCTTTCTTTCTCTCTCTCTCTTGCAGTCCAGCTCTCTCTCTCTCTCTCTCTCTCTCTCTCTCTCTCTCTCTCTCTCTCTCTTTCTCTCTCTCTCTCTTACCCTTATTGCCTCCCTTCCTCCCTCCATCCCATTCTGTTGACAGGTACTATAAACTAGATACATTAGCTATAAATGTTGATGCAATTTAGAAATGTGAATCAATTGAAATATTAACAATCACATGAATGTTATACTGTAAATTAATAGTAACATTTGTTAACCTGGATAAAAATTATGTAATGAAAAAAAGGAATAAATGCAAATATTGTTAATTTTTTATTGGCTCAGTAGAATGGGGAAAAAAATGATTTGCTTTGTTTCTCCATCTTTCTGTCTGTTTTATATATTTAATGTTCATGAATAAACTTTTTTTTATAAGCACTGTTGAATTAAATTTCATATCCTGTATGTATATGCAAGGGTGTTGTAACTCTCACCATCCCCTTCTTCATCCCACTGAGGCTTTGCTCCTTGGCACTGTGAACAATAGTTCTATGCCTATAGCATAAAATTTAATAATTAAAGAAATAACTGCAGAGAGACAGAGGCGTTGTAACTCTGATCATAACACAACAAAACACAACACCCCCCCCCCCCCCATCAAGTCATTGCACCTGTGGAGTGGGGACGTTATGGCAACTGTATACATATCATAAAATTGATAAAAAAGGTTTAACAAATAAATTAGATCTCATCAGACAAATGTGTAAACTGTTGAACTGTCAACAGCTTATCAAAAATGTAACCAATGGAAAGGCATGGTCAGATCTCAAATATTATTTGCAACATTTTCTTCAATCATATAAACCAACCATGGCCCAAATTACCTCTTCCTCTAAAAATTTATCTACATTTCATCATATTTTTAATATTTTAACCTTCTAGGTGGTTCAGTAATGTTGACCATTTGTCCATAGGTACCTATGTACATGCCAGAAATTATGTCAATATTGTGTAATATGTAGACATGAGGGTCATCAAAATAATGTACCTTGTCAAGAACAATCTTGTCAAGATATCATGTCATACAGTCACAAATTCATTAATCCCCTCATCAGCATAGTTAATCATAACCTTGTATCTGTCAAATTGAAAGCTTGCAGTTTTCCATACACTATAGATCCTTAAACAAATAGCCTTATCATCATTATACCACTGCTTAGTATACTGTCATTGCATTCATATTTGCTCAAATAAATTGTTTTTTTCGACCCCTCCCAAATAAATAAAAATTAAACCACTATATTTTACTCCATATTAATCCATCAGTCAGATTATTTCATATATCATTTACTCACATATTACATTTTATTCCTTTATAAAAGCCCAACATGACCATGATATTCATAAGCTTTTTCTACTCAATATAGTATAACAATGGTGATACATTTATAGTCCAATCATGATCAGCTGAGCGCCGTGACCCATGGGTCCCTTGTTCTAAGTTAGACCTCAGCCAGGCCTATCAACAAGTGTGCCTGGAAGATGATTCACAGAAATTAACAACAATCAGTACAACCAAAGGAGTGTTACATGTCAGCTCCCGGCATTTTCCAATGTATTGTGGAACAAATCATGCCAGGCATTCCTATGGTGGTCGTTTATCTTGATGACAACAAGCACATGCTTACCTCATCACAACTTTACGCTGTTTACAAGAGGCTGGTCTGAAAGTGAACTGTAGCAAATGTTCATTCTTGCGTCCTGTGTGTGAAGGTCTAGGTCACCGTCTAGACAAGGATGGTATCCATCCTACCAGCAAAAGGTTGCCGCCATTCAGAATGCGCCAATACCTACCTGCATGACAGAACTGAATAGTTACCTTGGACTGATCATCTATTTTCACAAATTTTTGGGTAACTTTAGCTCGGTACTGGCGCTGCTGTATCAGTTACTACAGAAAGATGAGCCATAGTGAATGGGTGATGATCAACAAAGCGTGTTTGACAAATAAAAGGAAATGCTACAATCCTCAAGTGTGCTAGTGCATTACAATCCAAAACATGCCGCTCATACTGAGTTATGATGATTAACCTTATGGAGCGGGGCTGTTCTATCACACCAGTTACCAAATGGTTCCTATAAGCCAATTGCATACGTGTCAAGGTCACTTGCACCTGCTGAGTAAAATTACGCTCAAATCGATCATGAAGGACTAGCAATCATTTTTCGGGTTGCACAAATTTCACAAATACCTGTATGGAAGAGATTTTACAAAACAAACCTATCACAAACTGTTTTTGGGACTTTTGAAGGAAGACCCCTTGATTCCACGGATGGCCAGCGCCCGTATGCAGCGATGGGCATTGACCTTGTCTAATTAACAATACCACTTACGCTACAAGATGGGAGAGAGTACTGTGAATACAGATGGACTGAGTAGATTGCCTCCTGCTACACAGACTGATTTAACACTGAGGCCCTTAAATGACACTCCTGTTACTTCTCAGATTATCACTCAATGGACCAGTAAAGACCCAGTGCTTGCAAAAGTGCGTAACTTCAACTTAATAGGCTGGCAGGCCACAGATGCACCCGGATCATCCCCATATACAAATCATCGAAACGAACTGAGTGTAGACAGGGGATAATGATGTGGGGCACTCTTGTCATTGTGCCTTCACTAGGTCGAGAACGCTTGCTTGATGAATTACATGAAACCCATTCCGGGATAGTGCATATGAAAGGACTGGCTTGCAGTTACCTGTGGAGGCCGGGATGGAAACTGAAATCAAGGAAAGGGTGAAAGTGTACAATATGTCAGACACATGCCAAACAACCACCAATCGCACCCCTTCATCCCTGGGAATGGCCCAGCCAACCCTGGTATAGTGTTCATATCAACTACGCAGAACCATTTGAAGGATGGATGATTTGGGTGATAGTGGATGCTTCCACTAAATTTATAGATGCCCATGTGGTTAATTCGTCAACTTCAGATGTAACAATCACTAAACTGCATCAGACATTTGCTAACCATGGTTTACCAAACACTATTGTGTCAGACAGGGGTACATGCTTTATTAGCAGCCAGTTTCAAGAATTTTGCAAATTGAATGGTATTAAACACATCACTTGTTCACCATAACACACAGCCAGCAACGGCAGAAAGGGCCGTACAAACTCTAAAAGGTGGACTGAAGAAAACAGTTGGTCCTTTGGAGGACTGATTGTATTGGTTCTTGTTTACCTACCGAGTAAAGCCGCAATCAACCACAGGCCAATCACCAGCTGAACTGTTGTATAAGAGAAGGCCAAGAAGATGGCTTGACCTTATCTTGCCGTCTACTCAAAATCGATCGCTGGATTAGCAAGGATGCTGGGTAAGCAAGCATAATTCATAGCAGTGGCTCGAGTCTTTCAAGCCTAGGACTCAGTGTGGGTTTTGAACTTTCAAGGTATGCCAAAATGGCTACACAGCGTCATTGAACATCATCCAGGTCCAGTGACATTCAGTGTAAAACTACAGGATGGTAGAGTTTTCTGTAGACACCAAGACCACCTTCATAAGCCTTTCCCCCACAAAAGTATAAACTTATTTATTTTACATGGATTGTACAAATAGTTATTTTAACTAATCGAGGCACTCTCAATGGCTCCGGTGATGGCGTTCGGTAGTCTGCAGAGGTGGAGGAAACCAGAGTACCCGGAGAAAACAACTGGCCTTGGACGGGCAACTACAACCCACTCTCATAGCCATGCCGGGGATTGAACCTGGGTCACCAGCGGAGATAGCCAAGCTTTTTACCACTCAGCTGTCCAGGCCCCATTTCCCCCACAAGACCTACACAGCTGAGCTGCCATCATCAGAACCTGTGACTTCTGTTCCAAATTAACCCTTGCTGGTTGATCAAAGACCATCACCTGTTTCTGTGGTGACACCTGGTGGAACCACCCCAGTTGAGGTACCAGTGCCGGAGCCATCAAACATCTCCAGTGAGTCTAAAAAGCCAGCTGAACCAAGTCCTGTTGTTCATCGCTCTGGTCACAAAGTTAAAGTGCCAGATAAATTAAATTTGTGAAGTGTTTTGTGCAACAACCTTTTAAATGTGATCACATTTGACTCTGAACCTTTATAATTTCATTGTTTACCCCATAATTACTCCAGTCTAAAAAAAATTAAAACCAGTTCAACATATAGACAATTGGCTTAACGGAATGTATAGCTATATATATATACAGCAGCATTAAAAATTGTACTGGCAACGGGACTTATTCATTCTTTGCTTACATATGTGTAAGAACCACATATAATATGGTGGCAGTGTGAACAACCTCGCCTTGAGGCAAAACAGTAAAAGTTAGCAAGCCAGCCTATTGCTCCCACACATGATACTGATCGCGACACCACAAACCAAAAGCCTGGCCATGAGTACCCTCCCAAAAAATAACCCTATTATGTCAGCCCACATTCCTACTTATTACATAACTGTACATGAACTGTCAAAGCCCTTTTACTGTACAGTAAAAAGTAAAGTCATTACAATGTCCTCCGGTGATCTATGCAGGATGCGCCCTCCATATATGGACTGGTCTGTCAGTGACTTGACAACCGCTTTCCATGAATTTAAACAGTACTGCGAATTAATCTTCAAAGTGACATTAGCAGGCAAAAGCAATGACCAAAAAGTGACATATACCCTATTAATGGTTGGCCAGGAAGGGCTTAAGTTGTACAAATCATGGAATCTCTAGACAGATGACCGCAGTGTACCTGCTACAATTTAGCAATGCTTTGAAAGTCAGTTTGAGCCCCATACCTACTTCACACAAAATCACTTAAATTTTCACAACTTCAAGCAAGGACCAACTGAGAGCATGAACGATTTCATGACACGATGCAAACTACAGGCCAAAACATGTTGGTTTACAGATGAACATGAGTGCAGTAACCGCCTCATTGAGCAGTAAATCATTGGCACACTTCATTAAAGGTGCAGGAGGTATTAATCAATAAAGACCATACTCCTTGTGATCAAACAAGGTATAGGTCTACATTGCACAGAAGAGGTCAGAGGTCACCGGCAAGGCAGCAGAAGCTTGCAGTCAACAGCAGGACTCCAGACACATCTCTTGAAATGAGAAATGAGATATTCTCGAACACTGACATTAAGCTCATTAACGAGCCAAACACTCCAGCAGTGCTCAGGACCAAGGCAGATACTGGCTTCAAGGTTAACATTTTGTGATTTCTGCCTCTATGTTTATTACGCCAAATGTATCCAGATAAGCTTACAGCAGCTGGGTTCCAAAAACCTTAAAGAGACTTAAAGCTTGTACAACTGAACTGTGAAGTGTCAGCAACGCACAATAACATCAAACCAATCAGAACAACTGACGCACTGGTGCAGCAATACCAAGAAAACTTTGAGCGTATGGGCAAATTCTGCAGTCTGCATATCAACATTAATCCTGCAATACCATCAGTGGTCTATCCTTGGCATAGATGCCCAATTTAAATTTGTATCAAAGATGTATTTAAAGGATTAGGAGAACTAAAAGGTAAATATGACATAAAGCTAAAGAAGACCAGTATCTTATCCAGTGAGAAGAGTTTCAAAAAGCTTTAAACCAAAACTGACAGTTAGTTTAGGCAAGATGGTCAAAAACAAAATAATAACATCAATGGATGAGCAAACAGACTGAGTTAACAGTTGAAGCTATATAAAACACTCAGAATATGTTCCCAGAAAGCTGAACAAGGTTATAAAAAGAGAACATTATACTCTGACAGATATTCAGGCAAGACTAGCAGGTTGTAAGTATTTCCCTACATTAGAATTCTCCTCAGGTACTGGTAAGTAAAATACTCTGCGAAAAAGCTCAGTTGTAACAACCTTAACACACCATTTGGGTGTTACAGGTGAACAGGTTAAAAGAATGCTTTTTGGAATTTCTAGTGCACAGGAAAGAGTTTCAGAGAAAGGTTAGCAAACTGTTAGGAGGAATAGCAGGCACTGTAAACTAGGAATAGCAGGCAGTGTAAACTATGTTGATCACATATTGATATATGCCAGATCAGAACAGGAGCATGATCAGATTTACAAAAGGTCCTATGTAGAAAAGAAAAAACCAAACTCGACATGGAGAAATGTCAGATCAAACAGAACAGCATTACATATTTAGGGCACATTATCAACAGAGAAGGGATTGTTGTGTATGATTCATATTCAATATTTAAAAGTCACATGGTCAAACTTACATGGTCACATGATACACTGAGTCACGTTATATGTATGGCAAGAGTTTGCCGCCATCTTGGGTAATCAGTAAAAGTTGTTAGGTTACTCAGTTGGGTTGTCAGTCATTAACACACAAGAACACAACAAATCTGGCGACAATGATGTCCGAGTCTCACCTCCCACCTCCTCAGCCATTCCTTGACAGTCCTGGTGAACCTTCGATACCATGGTCACGTTGGTACAACTCCTTCAATACGTACATGGTTGCCACGGGCCTTGATCATAGAGACATTGCCGACATTTGTAAACGCGCAGTCCTTCTCCATTGCCTTGGCACAAAAGGACAAAGGATATTTCATTCACTTGGGACTTCAGAGACATACCAGGAAGAATCTCATTTCCGCCCTAAGAAATCAGTAATCAAGGAACGCTACCGTTTCTGGCACCACGTGCGCATGAAAGACTCTTGATGGAGCCTGATTCCTTGACCCTAGAGCGTGCATTAGTTCTAGCTAAGCAGATAGATGGCGCTATATCCGAGGCTCAGAAACTTGAAACTGAAACTGCTAATGCTACCACAAGCATTCACAGATTTAAACTTGATGACAGATCTGCTTAGCAGGTGTTTTCGAACAACCAGCTAGCCACCATCAGGGTCAGAGACCGCAGACCTACAAGCAGCTTAGTGGAAGTAAGTACAAGCCTGGACAAAAGAAAATGTTGTGCAGAAATTGTGGTTCAAATGCTCATAATACATTTAGCCACAAGTGCCCAGCTACAGGCAAAGAATGCCGAAAATGTCATAAACTTAACCACTTGGAGAAAATGTGTCGTAGCAGTGGTCATGTACATCAGATTGAAATTCCAGCATCAGAATCAGAGAGTCCTACTTTACCAGTTCCAGTCATCATACGACGTATTGATGAGGTTACAGAGGCCAATTGTTTTAAATCCTGCACATTGACACTCCATGGAGTACAGCTGAACCTCATGATGGACATTGGTTCAAAGGTTTTAATTATAAACGAGTCTACATACTGTAAACATTTCAAAGCCAGTCCTCTTATGCCATCTACTCAGAAGCTAACCAGCTACAATGGAACTCACATTACTGTTTGTGGTGTAGTTTCCCTAGATGTTCAGTATGAATATCAGTATCTGCCAGACTACAAGTTCTATGTCACAAAGCAAGGTGCAAATCTTATGGGCATTGACTTATTTAACAGTCTAGGGTTTAAAATTACCAGACAGGAAACAGGGGTTAACACTGTCGATGTAGCTTGCAAATTTACTGAACTGTTCACCAGATTTGGCAAAGTCACCAAGTATGCTCACTCTCCACATGTCCACCCTAAAGTTGCACCTGTGTCACAGAAATTAGGTCGTTTGCCACTGTCACTTCAGGATTAGGTGTCAAAAGAGCACAAACGGCTTGAAAAAACTCGTCGTTGCACACAGGAAGTCTGGAGACATTCCTTTGTGTGTTGACTTGCGCCCTGTCAACAAAGCCATCGTACCGGAAAAAAATATCCGTTGCCAACACTTTCCGAACTAACTGACGAATTCTATGGTGCTACAGTGTTTACTAAACTAGACCTTAGACGCAGTTACCTACAGATTCCGCTGGCTGAAGAAAGCAGAAACCTCACAGCTTTCATTACACATGATGGCATCTTCCAGTACAAACGTATGCCTTACGGTCTGTCATCCACACCAAGTGCATTTCAGAAAATCCTGTCATCAGTATTTTCTTCCTGTCCAGGGACTGTTCATTTGATTGATGATGTAGAAGTTCATGGCAAGGACAAGGCCATGCATGACAGCCGCCTAGAGATGGTCCTCAATAGACTGAGAGATGCTAACATAACTCTCAACAAAGACAAATGTCAATTTTCTACTGGTGAAATTGAGTTTGTTGGATTCAAGGTCTCAGCATCCGGTCAGTTGCCACTAGAGTCGAACACGGAGGCCATTATGAACATTCCAGAACCAGCAAATGTTAACACATTCACTGCCAAGCCCATGTTCACTCCCAGTGCCAGGGCCATACAGAGGGACCCCAGCAGCCCCAAGAGCTGCAGTGGTACCAAGACTAGGTGCTAATTACCTGATAAGAAGGTGTGACTTCGGATAACACAGGGGCAATAAAACTCGGGGGAGGTGTGAAGTTGGGCACTGAGCCAAATGACCGATAGTAGTCGAAGCATGGCGCCGGTGGACTGGTCTCATAGAGTCAACATTGACACCAGCATAAAGCTAACAACTAATTCAAATAAAGATTTTTATAATTTATTTATTGTAAATGATGAACTAAATGAAATTGTGTATGTTGGCACAAATGCTGAATTTGGAAGAGTCAAATGACTGAAAGTCACTGACATTTATAGGCCTAGGCCTATGTCTAACCAAAATAAATTTTATACCGGTACTGCATTTTCGGGCACGATTGATTTGTACATTTTTGTAATATTACCATAAACAAAAAAATTAACAGCAGAGCCAGAATGGCATAGTGTTTAGAACAGGTAGTCCACATATGCCTCGCAGGTTACCGCGTGAGTTCGAACATGCGCGGTGTTTTTTTTTCATTTTACAAACATGTAGTTTTAGTGCTCAAACATACATTTTTTACACTTCCATAACGAACACAGTGATTCTACCAATCAATATAATTATAAAAAAATATCATGTAATTTTCAAACATAGTCATAGACTGTTTATATATACCCACATGTGAGCCTTGACGCAATTGACCTTGTCATTGTAACAATCACACGAAGATTATTCCTGTTTTGCAATTTACCAGCACTTGTTTGTGAAGTTACTAATATATGCATATATCTATATATAAGTAAAAAAGGAACAAGAAATAAGCCAAAAGAATCATTAGCAGCCGCGTTCTGATTACCCTGCCGATCTTTGTTGTTGATTGCACAATACCCTGTCCTCGCGGGGCAATAAACCTGAACGACCTTATGCCTCGCTATCTTGAGTTCACACTTAAAGTGCAATCTATCACACCTCGGTCTCCCAACCGGGTCTGTCGTAAATAAGTGGCCAAAACATGCTCTAATATAAAACTAGCTACATATTTTTATGATTCTCGCTTTCATTTGATTCAAACTAGTATTATTACAAGGAATCGACTTCAAACTGAAGCGCTTAGCAAAATTATTTCACAACAATGGACCGGAGCCGTGGATCTTGTCACCATCTACACATCTTTCCTGCTTTTGAATGATGCAGCGCACTGTTGAATAACAAATAATTCATTTTCGTACTGCGAGACTATTTTATAAATGAACTACTATTCATCTGCAAAGAATTTATTGAAAAATTTATGAGAATTCCTGCTGAAAATGGCTTAAAAATAAATGACATGTATACACGTGCTTGGCACTGGGGGAATCATCATAAATGACCGGTATACACATCATTGGCAGCGAATGTGTTAAAGAGCTACAGTCCTTCCTAGGAGCAGCAAACTTTTACCTCAAGTTTGTTCCATTCTGCGCTCAAAACACAGAGCCACTGCGCAAGTTAAATCACCAAAATGATCCATGGTAATGGAAAGAACCACAGCAGAATGCTTTTGAATCACTGAAGACACAAAACTGTTCGCCTCCAGTCCTAGCACATTTTGACCAAAATTGCGACACGTTCGTCACGAAATGGATGCATCAGGATATGGACTGGCAGCAGTGCTATCTCAGGTACAAAGTGGTCAGGAATCACATTCACATCGAGAACGCTCTCTGAAGCTGAACGCAAATATTCCACCAGTGAACGTGAAGCTCTCGCTTGCTTGTATGCATCAGAACACTGGGATATGTTTCTTTATGGGAGAAAATACACGCTACGAACTGACGACGAAGCACTTAAAATGCTACTCGCTACATGCGGATCCAGCCTCAAACCACTTCGTATCCACAGATGGGTTGACAGATTGTTCCTGTACAATTTTGAAATTGTGAATATACCTGGAACCAAGAATGTTGTTGCAGACATGTTGAGCTGGACACGTCAGGCAAATAACGCTTGCAAACATGGCACTGAGACTGATGTTTCGCTAGTGAACCTAGATGGGTTGGTTACAGCCACAGATCTACAGAACGAATCAAAAGATGACCCGAAACTTCAAACTGTGTATCTTATCTACAAAACGGATGGCCAAAGCAAATATATCCTGAGATCAAAGTATATGCTTGTTTGAAACATGAACTGTCAGTGTGGAATGAATTCTGTGTTTGTCACAGATCACAGGCAGTAATTCCTCTATGGCCAATGGCCGTATGGCCCATGATGGACATCCTGGAATTGTCAGAATGAAGCAACGCTGTATGGTGGCCAGGAATGTCCAAGGATAATTGACGAATATGTGCATAACTGTGAAGCATTTGCTGTAAGTGGAAAGTCCGTCAGGCTGCAACAACCACCCCTACAGCTAATACCATGGCCGACAAAACCATGGCAGACTGTCCAGATTGATATTTTTGGAGAAGTCAAAGTGGGTCCTCATCATCAGCGGTTTATGGTCGTTGTTCATAACCTGCATTCCAAATGGACCAAAGTTGCTACATCAGGTGAAGTTACATCAGTAAAAGTTGATAGGTTACTCAGTCGTGTTGTCAGTCATTTACACTCACGAACACAACACATAGGCCATTATTTATTGTTTACTACCACTGTTAATTTTAATTCATGACAGCCATGGTTTAAGTGGCTAATCAGAGTAAGTTGAATCCTCTCGTCTGGTGAGGATATGACGTAAGGGAGCTTCCCAAGAGCATTCTTTGGATCTACAAGCTGCGGTGAAAACCAGTTTGGGTGAAGTTTCTGAAGTTTCCATTAATTTCAAGAAGATTATTGTTGGTAGATACTTCGCCAATGCTGTCATCACTATGATGTGAACTGATATGAGTAAATTTTGTGCTATGCATGTTTTAACAGCCATCTGTCCGCCCTATGTCTTTAGATCCTCTTTCAGCTTTAACTCAGAGTCAGGCTGTCCCGCTGGAGTCCTCATTGGTGAGTGGCGTGGTGCCTACACTGGAAGTGAGGGCTTTCCTGCTGCCGGGGACGGCATATCCTACGTGGGATGCTCTGCGGGAGGAGATCACAGCCCAGGAGCCGAGTGCACCTGTTGCTACCTGGTCTCAGACCAGAGGTTCCAGAAGTCCCCCTGTTGACCTTGGGGAGGGGGAACTTCCGGAAGAGATCTTCGGATCTCCTGAGTATCGTAAGGCTGAGGAAGAGCCTCTAGACTTCTGGGCCTAGGCCACACGGGGAAGGTACTATGGTCCCAGACTAAGGCCGATCTGTTGGACCAAGTGGCTACCTGTATGGTCCAGGATCCAGAAAATGCCACCCATGTGCCACAGTTGAGGTGGCTAGAGGGGTCCTCGACAAGCACACACACCCAAGGGGGTTTATCTGTGTATGGCTAAGCCAAGGGGTGACCTACTATTAGCATACATAGTGGAACTCACCTTTTCTCTGTGAAAAGTAGTACCGTTAGTTGGCAGGTAGGTCACCCCTTGGCTATCAGGTTTCCCTCCCTTGGTTCTCTCCTTTTTTTCTCTCTTACTCTGTGGTTTTGACTGAGTTCAGAGTTAATTGGATAGTAGTGACAACAAACATAGTTGCTAGGACGTGCGGGGGATCACGGGAAGGGACCTAGTACTAGGGGGGTGTCTCACAAAATTTAATCCGTGTCAGAACTACGAGGTGAAGTGTTATGGCTAAGCCAAGGGGTGACCTACTATTAGCCAACGTAGTGGAACTGATATGAGTAAATTTTGTGCTATGCATGTTTTAATAAGGATTTTATGTATGAAGCTTTTGTTCCCCCCCCCCCCCCTGAAATCTGCTGTAGATATTTATGATATTATGTGATAGAAGCTTAAGTTAGCAATATGTTTTGCTGAGTGCCTGCCTTCTGGAGATAATCATTGTTTAATCTGTTTTATCTCGGTACCTGGTATTTGGAATAACTGACGTAAAGAGTGCATAAAGAAGTATTTTCCTTAATCAGTCGAATGACACAAGTCAAGATGTGCATTTTGTGGATGCTGTGTTTAAAAAATTATGAGGAAATTTGTCATTGCTTGTTGAGCCTGCAGTTTACTGTATTATGATTAAGTTAAACTGGGTTTGAAATAGATCTTATTCAAGCACAAACCTGTGAACAGGTGGTAAGTTCATTTATGAAAATACTTATGAGAAATGTTGTAAAAGAAAACATTATCTGACTGTGTTTGGTTTGCTACAAGACATTAAAAATGTCACAGTGTGCGCCTTTTCAATTAATTTATTTTTGTTAATCAGTCTGCAACAGCATGTATACCTTCACGTACATCCATTCACACGAGAATACATGTAGTCAACAAGCGACTATGTCTATCCTCCGAAACCAGAGTGGGACAGGTGAAGTGAGGCATGGAATGAGTGGCAAGGGGAAATAGAGAAAGATGTGTTGCATATTAGCATGGACGTCTGCAGCCGAAAGGTGTATGTAGGTGGTGCCACCTGCCACAAAATCCAGAAAGTTTTCCAAGTTGTATACAATTGAAAAATTTCAGACAGAAAAGTCAAACCACTGCGAAGATATGAGTGATTTTATCCCACAGCAGACAAACAGATGGACCCTGTGCAAAAATGGTTGCAGGAGACACCACCAGTTTTGCGTATGATAAAGAGCTATGTGAGATCTATACACAAGCAAAATTTCAGGAGGATACGTCAAACCTGTCTTGAGATATAAGCCTGGATGTCTCCAGCCTGAACATGAAAGTAGGTGGCGCCACCTGTCATAAAATCAAGAAAGCTATCCAGGATGAATACACATGCAAAATTTCAGGTGGATAAGTCCATTCACTGCAGAGATATGAGTGATTTTATTCCAAGCAGATGAACAGATGGACACTGTGCAAAAATGGTTGCAGGTGGCACCACAATTTTTTGTGTATGTTATAAAGCTATCCAAGGGCTACATTTGTGCAATTTTTTTCCCTGATTGGTCAAACGAATGAATGGAAGCTGGGCAGAGAGGAAAGGCCAGAGGTCAACCATAAATGAGGGCACAGCAGTTTACATGTGACCATATCATAATTCCGAATTTTAAAAAATTCTGCCCAGTAGTTACTGAGGAGTTCTCTGGAAACCAATGCAGTGATGGCGTGCAACTGAAAACATAGTATCCGCAAAACTCTGTTTTGGCAGATACAATTAATACGGACTTAACAGCATTATGTTGTATTTGTTGCTCATTATATAAGGAGTACAAGTGTCTATTAAGCCTAAATTGTTTGTCTCCTTCAACTGGCATTACAATAGTGTTGAAATGTATGTGTATAATGTCCATCTGTCAGTTTCAGTAGTATAATGGAAATAGACATGTCAAGCCCATCTGTCTGGTATACAACTTCACATTTCATGAATTACAACCAGTTTAATGACACTGAGACATGGTAACAAGCCAACTTTACTTTTAATATTGCTGTTCATTAAGACATTCATGTCATGAAAATAGATCATTAATTAGATATTAAGGTCATGGCTCTGTGATGCTTTGAGCATATTGTTTATTCCATTAAATGATTTTTTTGCAACACGTTAGATAAACTGTCTGTGTCGATATGTTGGTTACACCACATTTTATAGCATTTTATACATTTTATAGCGTAATGCAAGTTAGTAAATGTTATATTGATAGACCTTTATTAATGAGAATTGAGTCAGTGAAGTCATTAGGTTTTATTTTGGATGGCTATGCCTTGTGGTTTTTACTTAGAGACTGTATGGAAGTATGGTAACCATTGATCGTCTTTTATGCCGATATTCTGGCAGATGTAAAGAGTAACACCGTAAACATGGGTTATTCATGGGCCAGTGAGTTCATTATGTGTAAGTTTTTTTCCTATTGTAGTAAGCTTTACTTTGATAAGATATTCACATGTGTCTCATGTGATTTAGAACACAGTGGATGCGGCTGTTTTCGTGTTTTGTACAGGTGCTTACCCCCTTGTGGGCCGTATTCAATGGTATTGAGAGCCTCTCATCAACAATGGCATTGTGAATACAATAAAGCCTTATCTCAAAAGTCACAGGCATCATTGTAAATCCGCTACAGATTTTGGTGGCAGCAGTGGGATTTTTGTGACATTTCCATCCGACGGTGGGGCATAGGACTTTAGGTAGGTGGTAGGCAGCTGTGATGTTGGTATGCCCAAGGTTGGGAGAAAGAGAGCTGTGTGCCGTACCTGTGAGCTTCATGGGCCCGGTTACAACAATTGCCCATATCGACACCGGTTATACAGTTCACAGGCAGTCATCACTGGGACTAACTTGGTCATAGGTGACAGTATTGTCAAATACATAAAGGGCTGTCAACATACTGATTCTGAGTCAAGACTGGGGGCAACTGTGGACTGTTTTATTTCATACTTGCAAGCCTCTAAGTATCATTTGGCCCTTCATATTTCATGTTGGGACCAACGATGTGCATCAGCTGTCCCAGAAAGTCATACAGGAAAATTCTGTGAACTTTAGTGCTTGGCAAAACAAATGGCTCCTGAAGCAGTGCTAGGTGTTTCGTCGATACTGCCTCTGCAAAGGTACACCAGTTTGCAGAAAGTGTAGTTGTAGCAAATAACAAGGTCTTGAAGCATGTTGCCAAATAGGCAGGGTCCCACTTCCTGCCTTCATACAGGCTATCCTTAAAGAGAGTTTAGTGGATAGTGGACTCTTTGCGAGAGACAGCTTGCATTAAAATGTTAAGGGAACAGATGTGCTGCAAGAATATTTAATTGGCAGCATTGTTAGATTGCAGGGTCTTGCTAAATGAATATCAGTATTTCAGTTTTGTGATATATATATTTGCCTTGCAGTCCATCGGCGACGGTGGAAGCTGATTCAGGTAAGTGCATATATAGTTTCCACTGATTACAGGTCATAGTGTTTTTTAGCTGAACCTGCCCTTTGTGACTTGGTTGGTTACAGGGAGAATACTGACTCAACCTTGGCTGCACCAGGTCATAAGGGGTGGGTCTAGGCTCAATGTAAATGTTCTAATTTTAACAGCAATAACAGTAGGACAGTTTCTGTTATGGCGACAGTGGAAATGCTGTCAAAGGAGGTTGAGAGGTTGAAGGCAGCCCTTCAGGCCCAGAACCAAAATGGCGCTGGTGATAGGCAGGAACAGCTTGCTGTACGTTACTAGGGTTGTGCATGCCAGTGCTGTGACCAAGCTAAAGTCCTTTACAGGGGCAACTCAGGAGTGGATGTTAAATCATAATAGATAATAATAATCATTGTAAATAAATAGATAATGTTAAATCAGGAAGCTTCGTCTAATCTGCTGTTCGGTGTTTGTGAGAGCCAGTTAACCCCAAGAACTTGAGCATAATTGATCTCGCATCGGCTTATAACCAAACTGAAGTGGCAAAAGAAGATCAGAGAAAGACAGCCTTTACTACTCCTTTGTATTTTATACCAATACACCAGGATGCCCTTCAGCTTGTCTAATAGTCCTGCGACCTTCAAAAGGCTGATGATGACAGTATACAGGGATCAGCTCATGTCTTCCATGTTCGTGTACCTGGACAACATTATTATCTACAGTTGCACCAAAGATGAACAACTAGATAGATTTGAGGTGGTTCTCAAGAAACTCAAATAACGCGAGTCAATCCTTAATAATGTGGAGACCCTTTGAATTGGACTGCCTTTTGGAGGTAAAGTGTGCATAGAAACTGTTCACCTATCATGCTTGCAAGTTATGCAGTTTTTGATATATACCTATGATTATTCTCAGTAACCTTGAACAATTGTTTCTGTTATTATACTAATTAATAGTAAGGTAGCCAATATTTACCTACAAATATCATGAATATTTGTCTTAAATGAAAGTATGCAATTATAGAAGAACCTGGTGAAATACCCACATGAACTGGGCTAAAGTTCCTACTTTAACACATATAGAGGGACCGACATCAGCTAATTTAAACTATTGAAAAATATGACATTGTCCAATACTACTCAATATAAAGAGGATCGACTGTACTTAAAGACAGCCCTTCCTGCAGTGGTAATGCATCACAGGCATTTGATGATAAACTCCATGTAACAACCTCTCAGACTCTGACTGCTTCAACAGAAAACTTCCAAGTAAAGGACACTCAACATGCCATTAAAGAACCACAGATATGGAAACAGCCTGAAACCGCATGAACTTTTTTTGCAATCTCTGCCTACACCATGACTTTGGTGAGGTCTACAACATTCAGATAAGCTCATCCCAGAAGAAAAATACAGGATTTTGCAAAACATTTACAAACCTGACAATGAATACCAATTTCCAAAACATAAAGGAGCCTGTAACAGAAACTTCACATACAAATGCCTATTAAAATACAACTGGATAGTATACAGCAAAGCTCAGGATCGGGCATTCTGTGTACCTTGTGCAATATTCGCAGGGGACACTGCCAAAATGGAGCTCTAGTGAAAAGTCCTATGAAAAAATTCAAAAATGCCACTACTGTTCTAGATGTGCATGGAAAAAGTCAGTACCATCAAAATGCAGTATTGGATAGATGAGCATTATGCCCATTACAGATAAAAAACAAGATGATATTTCAGTACAGCTGAACAATGTTTGGGCCAAACGCATTACAGAAAACAGGAATTAGTAATGCCATATTCTAAAAACAGTAATTCTATGTGGGAGACAAAATATTGCATTTTGGGGTCACCATGAAGATAGGCATGATAAAATGTGACAATGACATGGATGAAAGAGAAGAAAACTGAGGTAATCCGGGAACTTTCAAGTGTTGCTGGACTTCCGTGTTGCTTCTGGTGCTAAAGTCCTGGACAAGCACTTTTGCACATGCCCTAGAAGTCATCATATTGTTCCAAAACAGTTCAGAATCAACATATGGAACTGTGTGGAGATTACCGCAGAATGAACATTTTTGAGGAAATCCAAGTATTTTGTGTGGTCTTGCTGATAAGTGTACTGATGTGTCAAACAAAGAACAGCTTTCCTCAGTGCTGCCTTTTGTAGACAGCAAGAACAATATTCCTGAAGAATTGGTTGACTTTATACATTGCAAGGATCGAGTCACTGATGAGGACATTTCTCGGCTGACTGAGATAATTTGGACTGGATGTCAACTATATGCAGGGACAAGGGTATGATGGAGCTGGGAATATGACTGGCAAAATTCGGGCACTGCAGCCAAAATACAAAGTGAGATTCCCGCTGCATTGTATGTGCATTGCAATGCACACATATTGAATCTGTGCATCGTCAAATCCTGTGTGCTGCAATCAATTGGATATATGATGGGAATTGTGGTGGAAATCAGCATATTCTTCAGATATTCACCAAAACGGCAGGATAAATTAGAGTAGGAAATCAGAAAAATCTACTCAGATGAAAAGAAAAATAAATTAATCAACATGTGTAAGACAAAGTGGGTGGAGAGACACCAGGCCTTTGAGACATTCAAAGATCTTTATTTTGCTGATGTGGATGTCTTTCAAGAAAAAACTTGAAAACCCTTCCCTTTGGAACAAAGAAAGTTAAACAAGCCCAAAATCAATGCTCTTGGCAGTTACTAACTCCAATTTTCTGATGGCATTTGTTGTTTCCAGGAATGTTCTGGGCTTTGCTAAGGGACTGTCCTCAAGCCTAAAAGCCAGAAATCAAATTATCTGCAAGGCGATGCAAGAGGTTTCAGTAGTTAAGAGTGCTCTTCAATCAACAAGAGAACAAGTAGAGTAAAAAAAAACAGAAATGGTATGAAATAGCAGAAAGCATGGGCAAGGGAGTGAATGTGGAAGAGCCAAAGCTACCAAGGAAATGTAGACTTAAAAAAAACAAGAACAATACACCAGCTAAAACCACTGAGGAACATTACAGAGTGACTCTTACAGTTCCTTTCATGGATCATATGCTCACACAGCTGGATGATAAATTTGTGGAAAGCAAATGAAAAGCAACAAATGGGTTATTTCTTATTCTAAGTAAGTTTCAAGAAAATATTGGCTGGAAAGAGATGCTGCAAATCTATCAAGCTGATGTGCCCTTCCAAGAAAATTTTGACAATGAATTTGAATGTTGGAGGAAGAAATGGCATGTTCCTTCAACAGTGGAAGAAAGTATGGACCATGCAGACAAGGTTTTGTACCCAAACATTAGCACACTACTGCAAATCACTGCCACACTCCCAGTGACCACAAGTGAGTGTTAACATAGCTTTTCCAGTATAAGGAGGCTAAAAACTTATTTGAGAAGCAAAATGGGACAAACAAGGCTAAGTGGGTTGGTGATGATGCACATCCATTATGAGAAAGATGTTGACAAAAAGGCCATCAACAGTGACTTTGCAAGGAAGGGCATCCTCACAGAATGGATTTGGTTTATATTCTTGACTCTGATGAGAAATAGGTGCAGGACTTAAATTGTCAACATGCATGGTTATATTTTCAAACTGCTGCTTTCTCTCCAACCTATTAGAAACAAAAATGTCTGGGTTAAGTGCCCAAAACATGCTCAAATTTGATTTCTTAATCATCATATTATCATAATCTGCACCGTGTGAGGGAGACACCCCTCCCCCCCCCCCCCCCACCCACTTGGGTAGTAAATTTCCTCAAACAATAATGTTCATGAAAGCTCTCACCTCATCTGTCACCCCTCTAACATTTTGTTCTGGATATGCCACTGAGGAATACATGTCTTTTATATTATCATAGTGTTATGGAGTAAGAAAGGGCATATTTGTGACTTGATATATATTCAAAGGAATATTTCATTATTTAAAATCTAAATTTACTTCTGGAACAAATCAAGATCAATTTTGGTTTCAGTCTGTTCTGATATTCAGACAGAGTCAAAGATTATTAATGGTTACCTGACAACCAAGTATCTACTGGTAATTCAGTATGTTTGTAGAGCAGGCTTGGGTCAAGTACATGTACTTGTACTTGGTACTTGTACTCAAGTACAACATTTTCAGTACTTGGCCTGTACTTGTACTTGGTACTTTTTACCAAGTACAGTACTTGAACTGTACTTGTACTTGCTAACAAGTGACCCATGGGTCATGACGCTCAGCCGACTGGGAAGATATTTGCAAAAGGAAATTTTATCATCTGAATGGTAGTATATTCCCATTCAACTGAAGCATCAAACAGATTAACCAACAGGCCAAGATTGTGTCTGTATTTATATATCTCAAAAATAGAGAAAAAATGCGTAAACTTTAAAAAAAATACAGGTGGCTCCACCAGTCTGCAGAAACTAATAAAAACACTTAATGGTCAATATCCATGCAAAGAATCATAGTGATCTCTGCATTAGTTGTTCAGATACTTCAGCTTTTGTATCAAATTTTCCATTATTCTGAGGGATACTTCCGAGTCCTATAGCTTGAAGGATATGGGTAACAGAGACCTAATTTCAGGTTTCCACAGACACTTTTCATGGACCTCCTTGCAACACAATAATGAAGATTCTAGGTCCAGTTTTCACAATTTGTGCCATGTTAACAGATGACAGCATCATTAAAGGTCTCAAAAATAGAGAAAAAAATTCCTAAAAAATCGAAAAATAAAGGTGGCACCACCAGTCTGCAGAAACTGTTGTAACATCTCAAGATCAATATGTATGCCAAAAATCATGACCATCAGTGATGTAGTTAATGAGATATTGAAGTTTTTGTATGAAATTTTTGACTATTCTGGGGGTACTTTGGGGCCCAATAGCTGGAAGGATATGGGTAACAGAGACCTAATTTCTGGTTTCCATGGAGACTTTTCATAGGTCTCTCACTGTGTCATGAATTAAGATTCTAGGTCCAGTCTATACGATTTGTGGCCTGTTAACAGATGTTCACATTTTTTAAGGTCTCAAAAAATAAAGAAAAAAATTCGTAAAAAATCGAAAAATACAGGTGGCGCACCAGTCTGCAGGAATTGATGGAACATCTCGTGATTAATATGTATGCCAAAAAATCATGACCATCAGTGATGTAGTTAATGAGATATTCAAGTTTTTGTATGAAATTTTGGACTATTTTTGGGGGTACTTTGGGGCCCCATAGCTCGAAGGATATGGGTAACAGAGACCTAATTTCTGGTTACCAAGGAGATTTTTTATCGACCTCTCAGAATATCAAGTGACAAGATTCTAGGTCCAGCAGTTACGATTTGTGCCTAGTTAATGGACAGACAGACAGACGGACGACGGACAAAGAGTGATCGCTATAGCTCAGCATGACTGAAAGTCAGCTCAGCAAAAAATGTACTTGAAAAATCAATTACATTTCAAGTACTAATCAAGTACATGTATTTTTTTCAATTATTTTGAATACAGAGCCACTTATCTACTTACCATAAACACAGCATCAGGTCAGACAGAAATCTTAGCACTATGTATGACTTATAGACTCAGACAGAACTGACACTAGACTGAATAATTCAACCTGTTTTGTGAGTTGTTCTGATGAACCAAAACTATACCTCAGTCCTAAACTGCTCAGATCCTCATACCTGATTATATGAATGGCTTGTGGAAACACTACCTACTGAGTATCATGTTCATCAAGTGCAATGACAGCTAGTGTATGCATAATTAAATGAAATGTAGATGAAAATGACAACTAAATATTATTTTCATCAACTATTCCCAGTAGCTGTGAAAGACTGAAAGTTCATCAAGACATCTCTGTGGATTACCTAGATAAAAAAAATTCAGCAATTCAAGCATCAACTGCATCTTTTTTGTGTTCTGAAATATGACTGTGTAATAGTGTATATAATATACATATTTCTTATAGTATAAGTATTATTTTCATAAACTTTTACCAACTGCTGTGAAAAGCCTTAAAAACTATCACCCTGGATAACCTAGAATTAAAACAAACATACAGCTAAGTTAAGTAGGAATTCAGGCATCAAAGCACCATTTCTTGTGTACTGATATATGACTGTGTAATATATAAATAAATGTATATAAATACTGAAAGGCCATCAAGACTGTCACCCTGGATTACCTAGAATAACAAAAAAAACTTTCAGCAATTGAAGCATAAACCCACCTTTTTGGTTACCAGTACTGATATCTGACTCTGAACAGTGTGTATAATATAGGTAATTGTTTTATCAATAAATATTCAGAAAAATGGCTTTTTTAGTTTTTTAATTAAAAGTACTTGTACTTGTACTCAAGTACAGACCCCTGTACTTGTACTCAAGTCAGTGAAAATTGTGTACTTGTACTTGTACTTGTACTTGTCAAATTCTGAAGTACTTGTACTCAAGTACTTACCCCCTGTACTTGACCCAAGCCTGTTGTAGAGCCTTAATGTACTCTCACAAATTAACTCTGAATTGGTTTCTATTGTAGTAGATTTGCATTACTCCAAGAATTGGGCATTGATGGCTGTGTTTTGGTGGTCCCGGATGATCAACTGACGCATGCGCAGAAGACCCGACGTTCAATGGAAGACAAGAAACCCTATTATTTGAGAAGACTTTATCCGCAGATATCTCGGGTTCATTCTGCCATCGGACCTTGAAGGTAAGCCAGATTGTTGCTTACCTATGTAAGTGCAAAACGCTTACACTATGATGAGATCAGCAGATCATGTTTATGTGAGTCCAGAAATAAGATTGAGTTCAATCTATATCTTGATGTATGTCAGGTCAGACTTTTTTTTTACAAGATAACTTTAGACCAATCTAATCAGATAAAACTTTTAAAGTACATTTTTGACTCTGATGTAATTGTGACCTACTTTAGGTCATCCCATAAGGTTCAGCTTTTATGACAAAATGCAGAACAATGGGTGTGTATGTCTCATATGTCACATGACAGCTCTGTATCAAAACTCTTGTATCGTGCATGCCCACACTGCACAGAGACCTTCCTCCTGCTGTAACAAACATGTCAACTGATCTGGAATAAAGTCAAGTGTCTACGGTACCAACCTAGTCTTGTGACTCTCTCTCAATCTGTGTTACAAATTGTAACAATAGTAAGTTCTCAGGTGACTAAGATTTTGAGAAATGGTGCAGACAATTTGAGCGTATTGCCAAAGCTAATAACTGGCCAGAGCAGAAGTATAATATAATAATGCCAGCTTACATTACAGGAAGGGCGGCAGACTTGCTAGAGAAGCTCGATCTGGAAAATATGAGTTATACGGACCTAAAGAAAAATCTAGCCGCCCTACTAAATCCAGAAGAATCACAAAGGCTACATTTGAGTGATCTATTCATCAAAAAGATGGGTGATAATGACACTGTTGAAGATTACAGTAGGCAAATCATCGTATTAGTAAAGAAGGCCTACGGAGAAAAATTTCCTCAAGAACATTTGCTTACACTTCAGCGTGAACATTTCCTTCACGGACTTAATGATAAATTGATAAAACCTGTGTTAGGCCATGCGCCCAAGACGTTTGAAGACGCTCTTCATTGGGCAAAGTATGAAGAAGCATTAGAGACTTACCACAAAAGAAACGGCCCAAGAAATCTCGATCAGGTCGGAGGTGACCATTTACATACCACATTGTTGCACTGTCTTAAAGACTTAACTGATGAACTCCAAGAGCTTAGATTTTCTAAAAATCAGGCCGCAAGCAGTCAACCTCCTGATGTAAACACAAACTACAGACCACAAACTGGCAGACCACAGTATCACTGGCCCAGCCGAACTGCAGATGGTAGACCTATATGTCATTTTTGCCGGAGGCCAGGACATATCAAGGCATCGTGCCGTGAATGGATCACGCAGACAACAGCGGCGCCACCTGCTGTACCTTTGGTGAACCAAGCTATTCACTGATACCCTTACACCTATGCGCCTCAACCTTACAGTGGTCCACATAACTTCCAGGCCATGCCAGTGCACCCGGTACCTGGCCAGTTTGCAGCCCCTGCCAGTTATTTAAACCAGACACAGCCTCCTGCAGCCGACCCGGGCAGGATGGCAGCAACACCAGGTCAACAGGGTCCACAAAATCAGCCTCAGTGACTTGTAAGAACTGTGTTTTTGTTCATTTGCAGTTAAATAATCAACATGTTCAATCATGCATCGATACAGGATCTAGCATTACTTTGGTCAGTAGTGAATTTTACAGAACTATGTGTAACCCACCTGTATTGCAGGCCTGTACAAATATTAAGGCTACATCTGTAACTGGTGATCCTTTGTTGATTGAAGGAGTTGTAGGTCTACAGTATGAGTTATCACCGGGTAAATCCTTAGTATACCCCACACTTGTGATAAGAAA
This sequence comes from Sipunculus nudus, assembly GCA_026874595.1. Classification (NCBI taxonomy): domain Eukaryota; kingdom Metazoa; phylum Annelida; class Sipuncula; order Golfingiida; family Sipunculidae; genus Sipunculus; species Sipunculus nudus. The sequence goes on from CM049307.1 coordinate 64,528,640, forward strand.
TACGGATGGCAATGTGTCTAGCATATTGGGTACTGATTTTCTGACAACTGCTGGTATTGAGGTTAATTTTGCAAACAAATCTGTGAAATGTGCTGATTGTGTATTGCCTAGTATATTTCCACATTACACATGTACAGGTACTCAAGTCATACACTGTAACAGCCAGTGAAACTTTTGAAGTTCCTCCTAGATCAGAAGCCATCATAGTTGGCAGGATTATGGCTGAAATGTTCAAAGTGCATCTTGTTTTGTTTATAAACATGAAGGCATTGTGTATCCTGCCCAGAAGTTTCAAGATAGATATAACTTGTTTTGTGCTAGAGTTTTAGCCAAAATGACACCGTGTGGTGATAACATTTACATTATACCTGTCAGAGTAGCAAATTTTCAGGAGACTCCTGTCAAGATTTACAATCATTCTACTCTTGCATGTTTCATCCCTGAGCAGGTTGATACAGTTGAGTATTGTAGAACACCTGGTCATGATCTTAACCACACTAAACATACCTCTGACAGAATTTCAAGTGTGAATATTGAGACTGATATGTTAAGTGCAGACCAAAATGATACATTACTTAATTTACTGTCAGAATACAGTGATGTATTTGCTGCTTCTGTTGATCAGCTGGGCAGCACAAACATAGCTCAGCATAACATTAATACTGGAGATGCTCGACCAATTTTTCAGCGTCCATACAGACTGCCCTATGCCCAGAGAGAGTCTGTTAAAACCCAGATAGATCAGATATTAGCAAATAAAATTATTGAGAGGTCATCAAGCCCATGGGCATCACCCATTGTTGTAGTGAAAAAGAACAAGTGACCCATGGGTCATGACGCTCAGCTGACTGGGAAGAGATTCACAAAAGGAAATTTTATCACCAGAATGGTAGTATATACCCATTCAACTGAAGCATCAAACAGATTAACCAACAGGCCAAGATTTAGTCTGTATTTATATATCTCAAAAATAGAGAAAAATGTGTAAACTTTTAAAACTAGAATACGGGTAACCGACAAGTGACTACATGTATCTGCCAAAATCGGATAGTGAGGCATGGATTGAGTGGCAAGGGGAAATAGAGTGAGGTATGTTGCATATTAGCATGGATGTCTGCAGCCTAAATGTGTATGTAGGTTGTGCCACCTACCACAAATCCAGAAATCTGTCCAAGTTGTATACACCTGCAAAATTTTAGGCAGAAAAGTCAAACCACTACATGTATATGAGCGATTTTTGCCCATGGCAGACAAACAGACAAACACCGTGCAAAAATCTTTGCAGGTAACCCCTCCAGTTTTGTGTATGATAAAGACCTATGTGAGATCTAAACACATGCACAATTTTGGCCCAATCGGTCAAATGGTTCCTGAGATATGAGGTTGGATGTGTCCAGCGTTAACTAGAATGTAGGTGGCGCCACCTGTCATAAAATCAAGAAAGCTGTCCACGATGTATAAACCTGCAAAATTTTAGGCATTTATGTCGAACCACTACAGAGAAATGAGTAATTTTAGGCCACGGCAGACTAACAGACAGACGCTGTGCAAACATTGTTACAGGTGGCGCCACCATTTTTTGTGTATGTTACAGAGCTATCAAAGGGCTACATTTGTATAAATTTTATTTCCTGATCGGTCAAACGGTTCCCGAGATATAAGCTTGGATGTCATCAGCATGAACGTGAACATAGGTGGCGCCACCTGTCATAAAATCAAGAAAGCTATCCTGGATGTATACACATGACGAATTTCAGGTGAATTAGTCAATTCACTGCAGAGATATGAGTGATTTTAACCCAAGGCAGATGAACAGATGGACACTGTGCAAACATGGTTACAGGTGGCGCCACCATTTTTTGTGTATGTTATAAAGCAATCCAAGGGCTACATTTGTATCAATTTTATTTCCTGATCGGTCAAACGGTTCCCAAGATATGAGGGTTTATGAGTGGAAACAGACCCACAAATGGACACTGGATAGAGAGGAAAGGTCAGAGGTCAATGCAAATTGGTTAGGCACCAGTTCACATGTGACCCGATAATAGGTGTAAGTTTGGGAAAAATCGGTCCATTAGTCTCTGAGGACCTCTCTGGAAACGAACGCCGCCACGGCGGAGGACCTCGGTCAAAAACATAGTATCCGCAAAACTTCGTTTTGGCGGATACAAAAATACAGGTGGCTCCACCAGTCTGCAGAAACTAATAAAAACACTTAATGGTCAATATCCATGCAAAAAATCATGGTGATCTCTGCATTAGTTGTTCAGATACTTCAGTTTTTGTATCAAATTGTCCATTATTCTGAGGGATACTTCGGAGTCCTATAGCTTGAAGGATATGGGTAACAGAGACCTAATTTCAAGTTTCCACAGGCACCTTTCATGGGCCTCCTTGCATGACAAGAATGAAGATTCTAGGTCCAGTTGTTGCGATTTGTATCCTGTTGACAGATAACCACATCTTTAAAGGTCTCAAAAAAAAGAAAAAAATTCGTAAAAATTTGAAAAAAAAATAGAGGTGGCACACCCAGTCTGCAGAAACTGATGGAACAGCTCATGATCAATATGTATGCCGAAAATCATGACCATCAGTGTTGTAGTTATTGAAATACTGCAGTTTTTGTATCAAATTTTCCATTATTCATGGGGGGGGGGGGGTATTTTGGACCCATACAGCTTAAAGAATATGGGTAACAGAGACCTAATTTCAAGTTTCCATGGAGACTTTTCATGGGTCTCCCTGTGTGTCAAGAATGAAGATTCTTGGTCCAGTTTTTATGATTTGTGCCCTGTTAACAGATGTTCATATCTTTAAAGGTCTCAAAAATACAGAAAAATTTCGTAAAAAAAACGAACAAATACAGGTGGTGCCACCAGTCTGCAGAAACTTATGAAACACTCCATGATCAATATCCATGCAAACAATTATGGTTATCTCTGCATTAGTTGTTCAGATACTTTAGCTTTTGTATCAAATTTTCCATTATTCTGAGCTGTACTTTGGAGTGCCATAGCTCAAAGGATATGGGTAACAGAGACCAAATTTCAGGTTTCCATGGAGACTTATCATGGGTCTCCCTGTGTGTCAAGAACGAAGATTCTAGGTCCAGTCGTTACGATTTGTACCCTGTTGACAGATAACTACATCCTTAAAGGTCTAAAAAATGGAGAAAACGATTCGTGAACATTGAAAAATACAGGTGGCGCCACCAGTCTGCACAAACTGATGAAACATCTCATGATCAATATGTATGTCGAAAATCATGACCATCAGTGATGCAGTTAATGAGATATTGAAGTTTTTGTATGAAATTTTTTACTATTCTGGGGGGTAATTTTGGGCCCCATAGCTCAAAGGATATGGGTAACAGAGGCCTAATTTCTGGTTTCCATGGAGACTTTTCATAGGTCTCTCAGTCTGTCGAAAATGAAGATTCTAGGTCCAGTCGTTACGATTTGTGCCACGCTAACAGATGACAGCATCCTCAAAGGTCTCAAAAATAGAGGAAAAAATCGTAAAAAATCAAACAGTACAGGTGGCGCCACCAGTCTGCAGGAACTGATCGAACATCTCATGATCAATATGTATGCCAAAAATGAAGACCATCAGTGATGTAGTTATTGAGATATTGAAGTTTTTGTATGAAATTTTTTACTATTCTGGGGGGTACTTTGGGGCAGGATAGCTCAAAGGATATGGGTAACAGAGACCTAATTTCTGGTTTCCAAGGAGATTTTTCATGGACCTCTCAATGTGTCAAGAATTAAGATTCTAAGTCCAGTCTTTATGATTTGTGCCTTGTTAACAGATGTTCACATTTTTAAAGGTCTCAAAAATAGAGAAAAAAATTCGTAAAAAATCGAAAAATACAGGTGGCGCCACCAGTCTGCAGGAAGTGATGTAACATCTCATGATCAATATGTACGCCAAAAATCATGACCATCAGTCAAGTAGTTAATGAGATATTGAAGTTTTTGTATGAAATTTTTGACTTTTCTGGGAGGTACTTTGGGGCCACATAGCTCGAAGGATATGGGTAACAGAGACCAAATTTCAGGTTTCCATGGAGACTTATCATGGGTCTCCCTGTGTGTCAAGAACGAAGATTCTAGGTCCAGTAGTTACGATTTGTACCCTGTTGACAGATAACTACATCCTTAAAGGTCTCAAAAATGGAGAAAACAATTCGTGAACATTGAAAAATACAGGTGGCGCCACCAGTCTGCAAAAACTGATGAAACATCTCATGATCAATATGTATGTCGAAAATCATGACCATCAGTGATGTAGTTAATGAGATATTGAAGTTTTTGTATGAAATTTTTGACTATTCTGGGGGGTAATTTTGGGCCCCATAGCTCGAAGGATATGGGTAACAGAGACCTAATTTCTGGTTTCCATGGAGACTTTTCATAGGTCTCTCAGTGTGTCGAAAATGAAGATTCTAGGTCCAGTCGTTACGATTTGTGCCACACTAACAGATGACAGCATCCTCAAAGGTCTCAAAAATAGAGGAAAAAATCGTAAAAAATCAAACGGTACAGGTGGCGCCACCAGTCTGCAGGAACTGATCGAACATCTCATGATCAATATGTATGCCAAAAAGGAAGACCATCAGTGATGTAGTTATTGAGATATTGAAGTTTTTGTATGAAATTTTTTACTATTCTGGGGGGTACTTTGGGGCCCGATAGCTCAAAGGATATGGGTAACAGAGACCTAATTTCTGGTTTCCAAGGAGATTTTTCATGGACCTCTCAGTGTGTCAAGAATTAAGATTCTAAGTCCAGTCTTTATGATTTGTGCCTTGTTAACAGATGTTCACATTTTTAAAGGTCTCAAAAATAGAGAAAAAAATTCGTAAAAAATTGAAAAATACAGGTGGCGCCACCAGTCTGCAGGAAGTGATGTAACATCTCATGATCAATATGTATGCCAAAAATCATGACCATCAGTCAAGTAGTTAATGAGATATTGAAGTTTTTGTATGAAATTTTTGACTTTTCTGGGGGGTACTTTGGGGCCCCATAGCTCGAAGGATATGGGTAACAGAGACCTAATTTCTGGTTTCCAAGGAGATTTTTTATGGACCTCTCAGAATCCCAAGTTACAAGGTTCTAGGTCCAGCGGTTATGATTTGTGCCTGGTTAACGGACGGACAGACGGACAGACGGACAGACGGACGACGGACAAAGAGTGATCGCTATAGCTCAGATGACTTTCAGTCAGCTGAGCTAAAAACGGCGAGGACAGATTTTGTGTTGATTATCGTTCATTGAACGCTGTTACGAAATCTGATGTTTACCCTTTGCCTCGTGTTGATGAGATGCTGGATCTGTTAGGTGGGGCCAAGTATTTCTCATGTCTTGACTTTAGGTGCGGATATTGGCAAATGGAGTTAAACCCCCAAGATCGTGAAAAGACTGCATTCACATCTCCTTTCCGGTTGTATCAATTTCAAGTTTTACTCTTCGGTCTTGCATCTAGACCCTCTAGCTATCAGCGCCTGATGTCAATATTGCTTAGTGGCTTACAATGGCGCACCTGTTTAATCTACCTTGACGACGTGCTGGTCATGTCAAAGAAATTTGATGAACACATTAATAGACTGCGTGAGATCTTTGAACGACTAAGGGCAGCCGACCTTCGTTTAAATCCTGCAAAGTGTCACTTTTGTAAGACATCTGTTCTTTATTTGGGACATGTGGTGACCCCTTCCGGCGTAAGTCCAGATCAATCAAAGTTAGCAGCTGTGAAACAATACCCTCCGCCTCAGTCAGTTTCTGATGTCCGTGCTTTTGTCGGACTGGCGTCATATTATAGGCGTTTTATTTGTGGATTTGCTAAAATTGCTGCACCCCTACATAGGTTACAGAGCAAAAATCGCCAATTTCATTGGGATGCCGAATGTGAGGAGTCCTTTATAAGACTGAAGGAAGCCCTCTTAGAGGCTCCTGTGTTGCAGTACCCAGATTTCAGTTGTGATTTTGTGTTAGAAACAGATGCTTGTGAACGCGGGATTGGTAGTGTTTTATCCCAGAATGGAAAGGTTGTGTGTTATGCCAGTAGAACTTTGAACAAACATGAACTAAATTACAGCACTACTGAAAAAGTGAGCTTAGCTATTGTGTGGGCCATTAAATATTTTAGACCTTATTTATACGGCCACAAATTCTTGGTCAAATCAGACCATAAGCCACTTCAGTGGTTGCGAAATCTCAAAAATCCTGCTGAGCGACTTGCTCGATGGGTGCTCACACTTCAAGAATATGATTTTGAGGTTACACATCGTCCGGGGGTCCATGAATAAAAATGCAGACGGATTATCCAGGGGTCCATTGTGTAATTCTGATATAGGCCAGGACTCACCAGATGAGGTCCCAACTTACCACATAGCTGTAACTGAAGACAGTATTTTGCAATACCAACAGCAGGACCATGACTTACAGCCAATCATAAATATGTTACAAGATGGTTCTAGTGAAAATGAGTACAGTAAGGAAGGCTATGTTCTTATATCAGGGACTTTGTACCATAAACTTGAAGATGATAAGAATGGTTTGACCTTGTATTGTTATGTAGTGCCAAAGATATTGCAGCCAGATGTGATTTTTGGCTGTCATGATGAAGTTGTTAGTGGACACCTAGGATTTGACAAAACATATGACAAAATTAGAAAGCGTTACTATTGGAAGGGAATGAGGCAACATGTTTTAGAATATTGTAAGTCATGCCCTGACTGTCAAGCCAGGAAAACTCCCACTCATCGTGTGAAGGCACCCATGATGCCTATGCCTGTAGTAGACATGCCTTTTGATCGCTTGGCTATTGACGTTCTTGGCCCCCTGCCTTTGACAGAGGACAGTAATAAATATGTAGTTGTATGTACAGACTTCCTGACACGCTGGCCTGAAGCTTTTGCAGTGCCTAATGTAACAGCAGAGATTGTAGCCAGATTATTTGTAGAAGAGATAGTGTGCCGTCATGGGGCACCTAAGGTTTTGCTGTCTGATCAAGGTAGTAACTTTCTTTCTACCCTTGTCTGTGTCTTACTCGGTACTTCCAGGGTGCACACCAGTCCATATCATCCCCAGACTGATGGACTAGTAGAAAGAATGAATAAGAACTTAGCTGATATGATCTCCATGTATGTAAATGATGATCATAATGATTGGGACAGGTTTTTACCCTTTGCCTTGTTTGCCTGTCGGACCAGCACACAATCATCAGTCAGAGAGACCCCATTCTTTTTATTGTATGGTTGTATGCTAGTCTACCTATGGATGTTTCTCTCAGGTCGCCATATCGGTTACTGGCAGACCAAGGAAATTACAAAGATTATTTGACCTTAGTGTTGCCTAAGGCTCAGCGTTTAGCTAAAGAAGCCCTGCAGAAAAGTCAGGAAAGACATAAACGCATGTATGACAAAAAGTCCAGGGAACCAGCCTATCAGATTGGGGAGCAGGTTTACCTATACAACCCCTCTATCATCAAGGGTCAAACATCAAAATTCAGACACCCTTGGCACGGCCCATACACTGTGTTGAGATATTCTTCCCCAGTAAATCTTGAGTTAGAGGGTCCTGGTTGCAAAACAAGTATTGTGCATGTAAATCGTGTTAAGCCAGCCTTTAACCGTGTTTCTGTGGAGTCAAGTTCTGACTCGGATGATGAGTGGAGCTCCAGTGATGAGATTCCTTTAGCACAGTTGTAAACTAACTTAGATTAAGATCAGCTGTCTTTTCTAGGCTTATGCTTGTTTATTTACCTGTCATAGTACCATTCTGGTAGTTCTATTTGACATAAGACTAACAAAGTGTGTAATTGAATAACTTTCAAAGCAAAGTTTGTACTGGTAATGATATACTAAGGTACAATTTTAAAATCGTTTGTTATTTAGATTACCTCTCATATGCATGTTACATTCCATTAGGTTAACTGTTTTAAGTGTTAAGTTGACAAAATGCTGAGTCTTGCTGACTTAAAGGTTTACTCGCTCATCGTGTTGAATATAAGTTGTCGCTTATTTACCGATCACTTGTACTTATGTAGACAAAAACTCATCATCTTGGTGTTGACACACTTAATATATGTTATGGTGTTTCCTATAATAGTTCCAGTTAAATTGTTTGCATAGATCTTTTATCTTACCTAGCCTATATTTTATGCTTGATTTATTGACAAATCTGTGTTAATAACCACTCTATCCAGGAGAACCAGTACATAATACCTGTATTTCAAAGATGTGTAAATTAATATCAATATCATCCCAACTACAAGATTCTGTTGTCTATTAGATGTTTGTACTTTTGGTACTTTTATAGGCGAAAATGAGTAAAGTGGTCTTTGTAAGTTAGACTACACAGGACATGTATATCACCTACCAGTATTGTATAGAGAGTGTACTATCTCACTTTGAACTTCCTGGCAGAGAATATGGCCCCATGTTATTTTAGGTGATTATATTACAGGTCCCAAGGACAAAATAGTGTGGTGATCCCACTGGTTCGTCTTTTGCTGTGTTGTTTATTCACTTATGTTGATGATGTATGTATACATATACATGTATGAAGTTACTGTATGGTTTTTGGTCTCAAGATGTGAGAAGTACAGTTTTACCGTTGGATAGAAGGGTATTCCAGGTGAATTGGTGTGATATGTGATTGGAAACAGGAGAATATTGAGTGCTAGGGATTATCATATCTGATAAAAATATCATATAAAAAAAAATAAAAAAAAATGGAGATTTGGTATATGCACTACAGTCAGTCAATAGTGGTCTTTCCTGGGCTGAACTGTTATTTATGTTTTGATGTCTTGTATTTGTTTAATAATATTGTCGTATTCTTGTTATGTAAAAGGGACACTGTATGTGTATTGTCTAACTGGAAACTCCACTGTCTGTTCCTTTTCATACATCTACCCTAGTCTCAAATGCTTGAGATTATAAAACAGCACTTCATGGGCTTAACAAACAAACTCCATTTATAGCAGACATTTATATCGGCAAGAGAAGGAAACAGAAGGCAAAAGAGTGCACAGTTTGCCACTAGGCTTCCTGCCTTGGCCAGATATTGTGAATACAACACAGGCAATGTCAATGATTTTATTAAACATTAAATAATAGACTCCAAACATAATTGTTTGCTGCAAAGGATTTAACTCTTGATATGGTACTGGAGCTTGCTCAGGCTATGGAGGTGTCACAACACCAAGCTGCTGTAATTCCCAGTGACAGCTGAGAACCAGATCAGGTGTATACAGCACGCAGCCAATCCCATTGTAGGCACATCCAGCATCATGGTGCGGCCACCAACTCCAACTAGGGCCGAAAGCCTGATTCAAACAATGGACTTGTTGCAAAGGATTACAATGGAGAATCATAATGCTAAAGATGACCACAGTTCTCCTGACTACCAGTCAAAGCATAATGCCAACTCTGCAAAAAAAAAATGTGGCCATTGTGGTTTAGGTGGCTGTATTAGTATGGTACATCTAAAGTGTTACTGGGTGCCATACTCCCATGTTTAAGGTTCTATACTTCTGCATTTCAAATATAGCTTCATTCTGAATGTCATCGTCTAGCTGGAATAAACTTGTGAACTCAAGTTGTGCCTTCTGTTTGTCCCTGAACAGACACAACAGTGGTGGCCACAGTCACACCTGAGTGAAAAAGGAGTGAGAACAAAAAGCAAATGCTTGATAATGGTTCATACGCAGAGGCACACGCCAAACAGACATTCCATAGTTTGCAGTTCCCGGCACCAATGAAACTGGTCAGTTGCTACATGGTGGCTAGCTGGTGGAAGTTAAAAACAAAAATTTAGATCCTTGAAAGTGTATAGATATCTTCAAATCCTGTGAGAGAGCAAACCAAAAATGTCTAAGATCTTCCACGCAGATACAATACAAGTGGTTCCCAAGAACAGGCAGAAATCAAGACCTAGTTAGTATCAGTAAATCCAGCATGGGTTATGAATGACAGTATATCCATAAGCCTGGTGGTTCCATGGATCATGGGAAATTGTGAATTCTGTTTGACACACATGAATTAAATTGACATGAGATAAATGTCCTGCCTTGGACAAACACTGTAGGGGAAGATGGACGAAAATGGCCCCATCAGGTAAAATGGCCCACCCTATATATACCATATATCCACAGCTGCCGTCTCATGTAAGTTTCATGTGATGATTAGTCACATGATGTAAAACTGTTAAAAAAATGGCAAAAGTTTGAATTTTTTCAAGGAGTGGAGAAAAACAGACAAATCTCTATTTGAGGCCTTACATCTATCGTAAGTAGTATCAGTTTTTGTTAACTGTGCTTACAAAGTTCCTTGGATCATTCTGATCCATATATCAACTTGAAGGTAACTCATATTCAAAAATTTCAAGGGAAAAGTCTTACTTTGATTTTGAATGCATTCCTGATGAAGTGGGTTGTTATATATAAAGTGCTTCTGGAGCAAAATGGTACACTTTAGCAGGGCCAAAATTGCATTTGAACCATTTTGCCCTACAACTGTGTGCCATTTTGCCCCAAACCTTATATGAATTTTCTTTAATTCGGTATTTAATAACTGTATATCTGATGTTATTATAGTCAGCTCCAATGATAAAAAGAACACAGCAGATAAAAGAAACAATTTGAAGACATTTAACTGGTTCTGTTTTTTTCAAATAATAGAAAATGCCACAAAATTACACAAGGAAGACAATGAGACAGTCTTGGTCTGTTCAATCCATGGAATTGGCCCTACAGGCTGTTGAAAGTGGCCAGATGGGATACTTGAAAGCATCAAAAGAGTTTGTAGTGCCAAAGAAAAACACTAAAGAGGCAACATGGGAATAAAAAAGAAAAATATAGGATCATCAAAAAAACTGGGACCATATGATTAAAGTATGCTGTTAATTGAAATTATAGGTTAACATATTAACATTAACAAGAGTGCCTTTACTCCTCCTGGTCCGCTGTTCCTCTGATGATCGACAGAATACCTGCATCATCTAACTAACTTGGCTTCGGGTTCTGCAGCTGAATCGACCATGGCATACTGCTCCGCTCCCAGTGGCGTTTCTATACCAAGACTCCTGAGGTCTGCCTTGAGTGCCTGAACGAAGCAAGTGTCATTCTCTTCAGGGGAACCTTGGTTTTATGGTGTGGTGCCTGGCAAAATGCAGCATTTCGTCGATGGCAGCCCCATGTGCTTGCCTGTCAGTCACCTACATGAAAAGTGCCTCCTCCAGATCTCCATGCTTTCCCCCGCAAAATCGGATCACCTGGCTTGAATTGCTGGCAATACCTGACCACTTGTCTGCTGCGCTCAGGATATTGGAGACTGCTGAGATGTGGACACGGGTGCGCTCAAACAAGACAGGGAGTAAACAGCAGTGAAATAACCACTGGACTATGGCCTGGGTGTGAAATCAACTGAGGAATCTTGGACCTGATTGGGCCACTCTTGTTCGTTATAATGATTCTGACTATAGGGGTGAGGTTCATTTTGTTTCATGTAAGTCCATTTGGATCCGGAACTCAAGTTTTCCATTATATCAAAGCCAATTTTAACTTTATCTCATTCGTTCCTTAGAGATTTGTCCGTAACTTGAGTCTTCCGTTGTAACGGACCCGTTATAATGAGACTTCACTGTATATGTGTATATTAAGAGATCAGTATTCATAGCCTGTTTTATCATTAGCATCACTATTGCTTCAGTTGATGAATTGGCGAAACGTATTGCAGAACTGGAATTAGAATTGAATAGGAAAGTGGGTTCATCTGTCACAAAAGTGGTGCACACCAAACAAAAATTAAGGAAGTTTTCTGGTGATCCACAAGATGTAAAAGACTGGGTGGCAGATGCCAAAAGACAAGTCCGTCTTCAGGGATTAGAAGGAAAGCATGCAGTAGATTTCTTATTGTCTAATCTAGAAGGTGATGCAATGGAAGAAATCAGGTATTCAAGAAGAAATGTGTATGAAATACCAGTTGGATGCGTTAATGGAAATTCAGCAGCAACAGCTAGAGTTACTGAATCAACAACCGAAGTTACTCATGTCAGAGAAACAAGCTATACAGCAGAAAAAAGGCTCCGATGGTCTTTGCTTCTATTGTAAGAAACCGGGGCATCAACGAGAAACTGTTATAAGTACAAAGCTGCACAGAGAAAGGCGACAATTCCAACTGTGCCAACACAACAAATGCAACAGTCGATGAGGCCAGGACAGCCAGCATGTTTACAAGGTGACTTTTATTATTACTCTGCTCCCCCTACACAAATGACGTTCCCACCTCCTCATGAACAGATCCCTAGTGAGACATCTAATACAGTTCCACCCTTAACTTCTCAGCCAGTTGCAAGTCCACAGTTAAACCCATTTTCCCCACCACAGTGAGCTACGTGGTGGGGCGTAAGCAACAGGAGTTAGACGGTGGCTGTTTACCTCTGAATTTCTTATCTCAAATGGTTGGTGGTTGCTCATTGAAACCAATTCAGTTTGGTTCTGTTACCGTTCAGTCTCTTTTGGATTCAGGCTCACAAGTCACCACCATATCTGATAAATTCTTCCACCAACATATCCTCCCCACAGGTGTTTTGTTTGAGGAGGGTAAATAGTTTAGCCTCAGTGGTGCTAATGGATTGGAGATCCAATATTCTAGGCTAGCCATTATGGATATATCTGTAGATGGCATTACAGTGCCCAGTGTTGGAGTTTTAGTTGTAAAGAACACTGAGACTACTAGTGAATTTTGTAGTAATGTTCCAGACTTAGTCAGCACAAATGTTTTGAAACATCTGCCACAGTTTTCATGCCTGTTTGACAAGCCAAAAGTAGTATTGAAATCTAAGTTTGTGCGTGTTGCCACACAACCTCAGTTAGTGCCTGCACTTAGTATAGCCAAGGTGCACGTAAGGTGCACACCAAAAGTTTCTGGGCCCCTTTTTTGTAGAAACCTTGAGTAATCCTAGTGTTAATGGGATTGATGTTATACCAACATTTGTTAATTGTGCTGGAGAAACAAGTTCAGTTTCTGTGCTTGCTATAAATAAAACTAGTGAGGATGTAATCCTTAAACCATCAAATCGGATTGCCAATACACCTGTATACTGATAATGAGATGGTTCAATTGCAAGTCAATTGCTGTCATATTGCTGTTTCATTTGGAACCACACTTAAGGTGGAAAGAGACCGGAAACCAGATACGAGCAACATTTTGTCAAAGATTGACTTTTCTCAGTTTACAGGCACTGAAGAAGAATGTGAGAAAACAAAAGCTTTGTTTGTGAAACATACTTCCTTTTTTTTTAGCTGAAGGTGAATAGTTGGGTTGTACTCCAACCGTACAACACAGAATAAGAACTAAAATGAAATTCCTGTTTCACAACCTTTCCAAAGGATCCCACCAGGTCAATGGACAGAAGATAGGGAACATTTACAGGACTTGCTCTCAAAAGGAATCATCAAAGAGAGTAATTCAAGTCATGCTTACCAATTGTTGTGGTAAGGAATAAAAATGGAGAGATTCACCTATATGTCGACTTTCTAATCTCAACTCGAAGATCCAGTGTGAAGCTTTTCCATTACCTTGCATAGAAGAAAGTCTCGATGCATTAAGTGGTGCTACAGTTTTCAGCACACTAGATTTAGCATCTGCCTACAATTAGATAGAAGTATGCCCTGAGGACCGAGCTAAGACAGCTTTTACTACCCCAATGGGACTTTTTAAATATCTGCATATGCCATTCGGACTAACAAACGCACCCACTACATTTTCTTGATTAGTTAGTCAGGTGTTCCGTGATGACATGTTCCAAATTTTACTTGTATATCTAGATGATATAACTGAATATAGTCAGACTATTGCCAAATAAAACTTCATTTCGAAGTCCATGTATGTTCCCCGCCTAGTGATTGTTCATTCTGTTATTCAGTTCCTCATGGATCTGATTTCATTCATACAAATACACATCAAATGGCGAAGAGTTGGTGATTTTCCTACAGCAGACATTTCATTGCTACTTCTGACTGACATATTTTGTGTGGATCACCTATGTGTGTGCAGACATTTATCATTTTTCCTGTGGTGATATCACGCCAAGATTCAACATGGCCGCTGGCATGATCAGTACCATAGGACAGTTTTCTGTGGCAGAAGGTGACTGGAACACATACTAAGAGAGACTCTCAATGTACCTAGAAGTGAATAACATATCTACAGAGAAACAGGAGCAGGCATTTTTGTCTATTATTGGAGGTAGGGCGTACAGTATTTTGAAGTCCCTATTATAGCCCAATCCACTAACGGACAGGGCAGTTACATTACTTGCTGTGTTGAAGCCTTATGCTCCCACTATACCCTGAAACCATTGGTAATAGGAGAGAGATTTCATTTCATGAAGAGAGCCCAGCTTGAGGGTGAAACTGTTAGTGCCTACAATGCAGAGTTTAAGCGTCTGAGTTACTACTGTGAGTTTGGTTCGTTTTTACATGAGAGATTACATGATCAGCTCGTACTTGGACTTTGCCATTCAGTGTAAGTTATTGGCAGAAAGAGACCTTACTTACAACTGTGCTGTTGAAATCACTTTTTTAATGGAAGCAGCTGCTAGAGACTGTAAAAAAAATGTCGACCACAGGTCACAGTCAGATTCACTTTAATCGGAAACATCCCAGTTAAGTTGATAAAAGCAAACCACAGAAATTGTCAAGAACTTACTGTTATAGGTGTGGTGACACCAGAAATAAAGCTGACAAGTGCAGATTCAAAGATGATGGACATTTACAACAGGTGTGTCACTGTTCAGGTATACCTGTTAGGGAGCCACACAGTCAGCCAAAACATAAACACCCAATGTCAGTAACATTGATGACTTTAGTACTTCAGACAGATATTCACAGCCAGGAGATGTTAGTGAACAAAGCAGTTCATGTAACACCATTTTCTTTGTTAATGCTGGTTCTACACAAGGAGAATACAGTGTAAATATATGCACTGAAAATGTATCACTGAAAATGGACATTGACACTGGGGCATATGTTTCAATTTTACCCAGATTGGTGTATTAGAAACATTTTAAGCATTGAAACTGACTCTGTCTTCAGATAACTTGCGCACATATATGCAAGGTGAAATCCGGGTGCTAGGTGAGATAATTGTAACAGTGTTCTATGACAGTACAAAATAATACTGATCCAAGCCCCCCTGGAGCACCTATGTATTACTACTTCTAGTCAACATGGCTGTTCCATAAACACATGGTGTTGATGAGTCTGTCTTTGCCACTTTCGTGTAGCATATAAAACACGTACCACATTACCAGAAATTATTACAAGGCCAAACATCACAAAAGGTATGGTTCAGATTGTCGCAAACTGCAGAACATGTCAAGAACACAAACCTGCCCAACCTGCAGGACCACTCCTTCAGATTGAAGTTTAGCCGATTACTACAACAAGTATGCATTCATGTGAAAGCTACTGTCACCGAGCCCAAGCCGAATCGTAATCGCTGCCATGCAGCAAATCATTGGTGAACATGGTATCCCAACAAAAGTTGTTAGTGACAAATACCTCTAATTCAATGATGAAGAAGAGATCGCCAAGTGCTGAGAAGACCAAAGTCTTGTAGATAAGTAATCCTTTGCTAGTACAGGATTACAAAGGAAATCAATCATTCTACCAACTCAGCAGCATTCTGAGATCAACCGAGATCGTGCATGCGTATCGGAGCATCATTCACGTGTTGCTTATATGGAAGCATCAGTCACTTTTTTCTACCTCTGTGATCATCGACGTCATTTAAAAGTTATATCGCTCCTATTTACATCTACGCGACACCGGCGTTCTCATACAAGCCGTGGAAGAATTATTTTGCACGGGAAGTTACCTTAAGAGAAGTTATAACCTTTTAAGGTTCCCGAGCGTGGAAGCTGCAGTCAACTGCCTCAGTGTTGTCATGGCCGACGAGAAACTTTGTGTGGAACCTGACGCACGAGCCAGTGTAGAGCTTGCAAAGCCTACATACCTGGCCCAAGTCTCTGACATAGTCAGAGACATGAAGGAATTACGAAAAGAGGCTCATTCTGCCAGCGGGAAATCCGCACATTTGGTGGCGGAACATCACGTATCGGGGAAACCCGGGGTGAGCAGCTCCGCAAGCAGGCCTGTATTTGACCAAGACGGGCAATCGGGAAATCCAGCCAAGATGGGGGCAAAGATAACACCCTCAGGGAGATCATGGAGCGACTGAAAACGCTCACAGATGCGATGCTGCATATGACACCAATTGTGACCGAACTTAAAGCGGCATATGATGCAGGGGTTGAGGATTATGCGGACGCGGCACCCTCCACATACGGTAATCATGAGCTCTGGGAGGGGGAACTTAGTGATGGTGCTGACCATACGACTTGCAAGCACAAAAACCCATCGGAACCCTCGCAGGACGATGACCTAGTTGTAGGCGTCAGTCATAACCAAGACAAGGGCGCAGGTTCTGGTGACGTAGACACCACAAGCAACATGGCGGCGCCCAGGCAGGAACCAGTCAACATGGAGGCACCCTCAGCCGCCTCACTCAGTACATCAACAAACAATCAAAATCGGCTCCTGCAATTGACAGGGACTTAGCAGACACCGTCACTGATATTCTGCAGAGTGGGATGACCAAAAAGGAAAAGGAAATTACGATCAACAACTGTTTGACCCCCCAAAACTGCCCTCGGCTCGACATAGTGAAAGTGAATGCAGAAATCTTCGGCAACGCCAGGAAGGAGGTAAGAACAGAAGATGTATTGCTTCAAAAAGTCCAAAAACCTCTAATTAAGGGGCTGACTAAGCTAGTCAGCCTTATGGACGCTTTCATTTCGGCGGAAAAGGGAGAAGCCGGTCCCTCGCCAGATACAGTAAAACAGTCGATCTCTGAAGCCTTAGCACTTCTGGCTGACAGCTCTCACGAACTTGATACACGGAGAAGGGCCCTATACAAATCCGCTATAAACCCTGAATTCAAACAGCTGTGCAAGGATGACACCCCAGTGACCACCCTCCTGTTCGGCGAGGAACTGGGAAAACATATCACTGAGATAAAGGAAACAAACAAACTGATATCAAACGTGAACAAGAATAACAGTGCCAGTGGAACACCCAGAGGGTTCAAAAGGAAGTTTCCTTTTTTAGGCAGAAAACTCAACATGTCAGGCCGCCAAAATTATCACCACCAAGCCAAACAGGCAAGAGGGCCAGGCGAAAGCCAGAGGCAGAGGGGCGGAATATCCCACAGGCCAAGAGGCAGGGGAAACTACAGATGCAGCCCATATTGACACAGGTGAGAAATTCACTTTCCTCCGCTAGCAATGCTGCTAACAGTGGACCTTTCCAAGCAGGAAATATAAGGAATCATTACCATGAATGGATAAAAATAACATCTGACCCAGCCATTCTAAATTTAGTTCTTGGTTGTGAAATAGAATTCATACAAAAGCCAGTACAATTAAAACCTACAAATTGCAATTTCAGCATTGCTGAATCTACAGCTTTGCGACAAGAAATTTTGAAGCTTTTGGAGAAAAAGGTGATAGAAATTAGTAACTTTGAAGCCGGCCAATTTGTCTCCCCGATATTTCTCAGACCCAAAAAAGATGGGTCTTATCGCATGATCCTAAACTTAAAGAAATTGAAGAAAACTGTAAAATACAGACACTTCAAAATGGAAAGTATTCAAACCTGCATTTAACTGGTAACACCTGGATGTTACATGGCCTCGATTGACCTCTCTGATGCCTACTACACAGTACCAGTAGATGAACATTATAGGAAATTCATGAAATTCTGTTTTGATGACACCCTGTATCACTTTACTTGTCTGGCCAATGGACTAACCTCGGCACCACTTCAGTTCACTAAACTGCTAAAACCAGTCATCGCTTCATTGAGGAAACAAGGCATTATTGCCAGTAGCTATTTGGACGACATCTTTTTTATGGCTGACACATACGAAAATTGTGATAAAACTGTGTCCTCTGCTATGGATTTGCTGAACAAATTAGGATTTTATATTAACATGAAGAAATCTGTGCTAAAACCTTCTCAGGTACTAGAACACCTTGGGTTCACTATTGACTCAAGAGACATGTCGGTGTCCTTGAATGAGGACAAGATCAACAAAATTAACCAATTAAGCCAAGTTCTCCTTAGCTCAAATTTGGTAAGAATCCGCACAGTTGCTAAAGTGGTTGGTACTCTGGTCTCTTGCGCACCAGGTGTGAAACATGCGGCTCTGTTCTACAGGCAACTAGACATTGAAAAAGGTATAGCCTTTAAACAAAATCAGGGCAATTTCAATGCTAACATGAGTATATCAGACAGTGCAAAATCTGATTTAAAATGGTGGACAGGTAATGTCAGAGCAGACAAGCGACCAATATACATTAGTAACCCCACTGTTACACTACAAACAGATGCATCAAATGCAGGTTGGGGTGCTACACGCCCAAACAGAATGACCACTGGAGGTCGTTGGACAGGAATGGACACTTTTGCCCACATAAATTACTTGGAATTAAAAGCTGCCTTTTTGGGCCTGAATGCTTTGTGTAAAGACATTAATGACACTCATGTTTTGATTCAACCAGACAATGTCACAGCGGTGGCGTATATCAATAACATGGGGGGAACAAGATCTGTTCTTTGTAATAATGTTGCCAGGGATATCTGGTCTTGGTGCCACAATAAAAACATTTGGCTAACCGCCACACATATTCCGGGCTCAGAAAACATTGAAGCTGACTTAGCGAGTAGGAAATTTGATGATAGGTCTGAATGGAAGCTCAATGCTAACATCTTCAATATGATATCAGATTTGTAGGGGGTTCCAGACACTGACATGTTCGCTTCTCATATAAACTTTCAGTGCAAACCCTTTGTCTCATGGAGAGCAGACCCTGAAGCATGGGCTGTTGATGCATTCACACTTAATTGGCATGATCAGTTTCTATGGATTTTCCCTCCTTTCAGCCTGCTGACTCGCATCCTGCAGAAAATCAGAGAAGACAACACCAGAGCTATAGTAGTAGTGCCGATCTGGCCAACCCAACCCTGGTGGCCACAGCTGCACCAGCTTCTGAACTGCCCACCACTGGAACTCCCGAACAGAAAAACTCTTCTGACTCTGCCACACCGTCCAGACCAAATACATCCCCTGTGGCCAAAAATGCGCTTGATGGCTTGCCACTTATCCGGGAAAAACTGCAACGGCAAGGTATCCCCGGCCGAACGCAGGAAATTATCTTGTGCTCATGGAGAGATGCAACTAGAAAACAATACAAAGTGTATTTGTTGAAATGGATTCAATTTTGTGAGACTCTTAATATAAGCACCACAGAGCCATCGGTGGCTCAAGTTTTACAATTTTTTACCCACTTGTATGATTCCGGATTAGGTTACTCCGCCCTTAATACTACCAGGTCTGCGTTGTCAGCTGTGATTGATTTGAAGGACAGTACATTTACTATAGGATGCCACCCTCTGATACAACCTTTTGTTAAAGCAGTCTTTCAGACAAGACCAAGTCTGTCTAGATACTCTCATACATGGGACGTGAGCACAGTATTAGCATATTTGAAAACTTTACACCCAGCAAATGACATCCCACTTAAACAATTAAGTGGGAAATTAGCAATGTTGTGTGCATTAGTAACAGGGGCTAGATGCCAATCTTTACTTTTTATGAATCTTGAAAACATTGTGATTGGTAAATCATCAGTTAAATTTATTATTACAGATCTGGTGAAACATTCAAGGCTGGGCAAGGCGTTACAAACACTAGTCCTTCCTGCCTACCCCTTAGATGAAAAACTTTGTGTAGTGTCATGCCTGCTGGCATATTTAGAGAGAACATTAGCTTTGAGAAACAGATGCAGATTATTCATTAGTTTTTTGTAAACCACACAAGGCCATCACCAGCTCCACTTTAGCCCGCTGGCTTAGTGATATATTGAAGAATGCAGGAGTAGACATACAAATATTCAAGGCTCATAGCACTAGAGCTGCCTCAGCTAGTGCAGCCAAGGTCATGAGCGTGCCAGTTAATACAATTCTTAATACCGTAGGATGGAGCAGAGAGAGCACTTTTCGGAATTTTTATGAGAAACCATTCGCAGATGAGGAGAATTATGGCACTAGAGTTCTGGATAAGAATGCACAGTAATTAGTCGCACTAAGGCTCACTAGATATATGTCTATATACTTTTATGCATTAAACTATTGTTTTGGACATATTGGTCTTTTCATTATACATTCGAACCATGTGATCTGCAAAATCTCGGTTGATCTCAGAATGCTGCTGAGTAGGTAGAATTGTGAAATTAAACAAGACTTACCTGTAAGTTGCAGTTTGATTGAGATTTTACCTACTCATCAGCAGCATTCGAGATCAAGCGCACTCCTCTTCCCACCCTTCCGTACTTCTTCACATGGTTCTCTTGTGACAAAAAATGATGCTCCGATACGCATGCGCGATCTCGCTTGATCTCGAATGCTGCTGATGAGTAGGTAGAATCTCAATCAAACTGCAACTTACAGGCAAGTCTTGTTTAATTTCACAATCATGGATGGGTGTTCTGTAACAGCCAAACTAAGCCACATAACATACTCTGTTCAGGTGAGAGACATGTTGTGGAAATGGCATATTGATCAGCTCATAGATGTATCAGGTCTGAGTACAAGTGCACTGAGCAAAACACAGCTTGATGAAAAAAAAAAAACACATTATGATTTACCAGTTGCACCACAAGAAATGATTAACAAGAGTGAAACATTAACAACCCAGCAGAGTCTTTTGTCAGGTGAAAATAGTGTTGATATTAGTGGTGATTATGTTGTTTTTAGTCAGCCAGGAAGTCAAATTCAGTCATGGTCTAGGATAAACAGTTGCAAAATAAAAGAACAAGTGACCCATGGGTCATGACGCTCAGCTGCCAAGCATGACCTGCGACATCATGGGCTGCAATTCACAACTTCTAGTAAAATTGTTGCAGAACCTATATGCCAATTTTGTTTAAACTTTCTACATTGCCATAAATTCTTATCATATATGTCTGGTTAAAACATAGTGAATGATGGTCTGAGGCAAAATGTATGGTTGTTGAGCTATCAGGAACTAATACCACAGCTTGCTCGATACCTGTCAGTCTCAAAAGGAATTCCACACAGGCCATATATAAGATCAAAATATAGCAAAAGATCAAGGAAATCCATGCAAGAATTATTGTGAAACGGGTGCTTCCATATTAATTTTTATTCAATACAAGCCAACTGTACTGAGCTTTCATAAATGATTGTCATATTTATTAAATAATATTTGACCCAATGCAAGATTACATTAATATACATCCCACTGCATTCACTTTAATATTCAATGGGGTCAGCAGGGTAGGTAAACTGCAAAACCTAAAAGAAAAGAAATGCAGAAAGCATCACTTAGAGTCTTGTAATCAAATAAAGCCATCCTAAATCCAGGTACAGACCCACATATTATCAGAACAAACACTTGCTGGTATATCTGATGATTTGTATAATAATAATCAGATATCTAGAAAACTAAGTTTATTGCTATGATTCCATGATATAAACTGCAAAATGTTCCCATCATTTTATAAATCAGTAGCTAAACTTAACACTTAACTCTCATAGTCTTAATGCCTGGCCAAAGCATTCCGGCAACAGTGTTTTTGTTATGCACTAATGATATATCCTTATCACTCCATGAGCTGATACAAAAGGGAGTCATATATCACAAGTGTCACTGACAATTATGGGCACATAGTGAGATGTACCAGTTGTGAGTGCCATATGGTTATATATATACAAGAAAACAAGAAAAATAGAGATGGTCTACAAAATAAGTTATTGTGAACATCCCTGACCTATGAACTTGGCCTTTTGCCAACATATCAACTGGATTCTTTCTAAATGATGGGTAACTACTAACTGTAATGATATGTGATTTTATTTCTATACAAGTCCTTACGGTAACGGTAACAAGTCTTTATGGTAACGGATTGGGTGGCTTCCGGTGAACTCGGGAACGCATGATTCACTCATTCAGTCTGTATGAGCTGAATAAAGGATTTATAATAAACAAACAGTATTTCCAGTACTTATTACATGGTGGCAGCGGTCGTAAGTGTAGTGCTCGTTCACGCACCAGTCCTGATCTAACAAACGGACTCTGGATATACCGCGGCTGACGCAGGTTCCGTGCAACCTCCGGGTAAGCTTTTATTATCGCTCGCTTCAAAACGTAAAGTGACAACATGGCCGATCAAGTTCCGCGCATGGACTGGTCTAGTTCTCACCCAGCAGAGTCGTTTAGGCTCTTCAAACAGCCCATGGAGCTGTACTTTGCTGTCAAAGCAACAAAAAATGACGATAAAGTGCCCATGATTCTTCTAGCGGTAGGGGAAGAAGGCTTACTGCGCTATAACAGCTGGACTCTCACGCCAGATCAACGCAAAGATCCGCGAGTAATTTTCCAGAAATTTATGGAACAACTAGAGCCATGCGAAAACTTTCGCATCTGTAGACTAAAACTGAGACAGTATTCACAAAAACCAGGGGAAACACTTGATGAATTTATCAACCGCTGCAAACTTCTTGCTAACAAATGTGACTTTGAGGAAAATGAACTAAACGAGAGACTTATTGAACAGATCATTGCCAGCACACCATTGCCTGACTTTCAGAAAGAACTGTTGAATAAACCCAAGGATTATAAACTGCAAGAAGCAATAGAACTAGGCAGAAGCCATGAAGCCTCTGCAGCCCACCTAAATGAGCTGCAAAGTTTACACAGTGTTAGACAAAATACCGGTGTTGCTGTTATCAGGTCTAAAGCCACCAAATGCAGGAACTGTGGCCTGGATCACAAGATTGGCAAACAACATTGCCCAGCTCGTGATGATGTGTGCAGAGCATGCAGCAAGTTAGGGCACTGGGCCAAGTACTGTTTAAGTGTAAAACAGAAACGCAACAGGACGTACTATAGACCGCGGAGACAACCACAATTTGTACAAACAAGTGCTAAAGACAAACAAAACAGAAAAAACACAGCAAGAAATGTGAATACACAAGACATGCATACAGTAAATCAAGAACAAGTGCACCCAAATTCTAATTGTGATATTGAAAGCATGAACAATCAACTAGATACCTTTACCTTCAACCACATTAAAGCATCAAACTTGTGTCTAGACAGCAATTCATTCACTTGTGATGAGGCATTTGCTATTCTACAAGTTAAGCTGGGAAACAGAACAGGGATTCATAACCTTGAACTTAAAGTGGATACAGGCGCTCAGGCTAACACACTACCACTCCAAACACATTGCAACATGTTCCCAGAACATGTAGACTTAGCAGGGAATCCAAAGCCTGGGAAGCTCACACCTGCCCAGAGCATTCTCACAGCATACAACGGTACACCCCTTGATTGCAGGGGTACCACTAACATTCAGTGCTGCTTCAAGGACTCGATATGGATGAATACCAGCTTCTTTGTGGTTGATGTTCCTGGCCCGGCTGTTTTAGGTTTGCCCTCTTGTGAATCAATGAACGTTGTAACATTACACTGTGAGATCAACAGTGAGATAACTCCAACAGTCAACAAGAATGCGATCAACAGTACTCGGGAATTAGTAGCAGCATACCCAGAACAGTTCGATAGAACGGGTGATTTTAATTCAGCACATAAACTTGTAGTGGACCCAAACGTTCAACCGCGTACAGATTCACCTAGGAAAATTCCCATCGCGCTGAAAGATAAAGTCAAATCAGAACTAGACCGTATGGAACAACAAAGCATTATAAAGCCCATAGTGGAACCAACTGAATGGGTTAGCTCACTGGCATATGTAACCAAAACAGATGGCAGCATACGCATATGTCTTGATCCCAGACATTTGAACAAAGCACTCATTCGACCTCAGCACAAAACGATAACTTTGGAAGAGCTGAACCACAAATTCACAAAAGCTGAGTATTTTTCAAAGTTGGATGCTAAAACAGGGTATTGGTCAGTGAGATTAGAGCCAGACAGTCAGAAACTGACAACATTCCAAACCCCGTTTGGTCGATATTGCTTCTTACGTCTACCGTTTGGACTCTCGGTGAGCCAAGACATCTTCCAGATGGAGATGGACCGCATCATCAACAAATGCCCTGGTGTATGCGGAATAGCAGACGATATCGTTGTATATGGCACAACCGCTGATGAACATGACACAAAACTTCGCATGCTGATGGAAACGGCCAAGCTGCATGGCACAACCGCTGATGAACATGACACAAACCTTCGCATGCTGATGGAAACTGCCAAGCTGCATGGCCTAGTTTTCAACTCATCTAAGTGCCATATCAAACAGAGAAGCATCTCTTTTTTTGGTAACATATACACAAACAAATGAATCAAGCCTGAGAAGGTACAGGACATCAAAGCCATGCCTGTACCCAGTAACAAGACAGAGCTCCAACAGTTTCTTGGACTTATGACGTATATGTCATGTTATATCAAAGACTACAGTGCTAAATGTGCAATGCTTCGTGACCTGATGAAAAAAGACTCCATTTTCCTGTGGGAAAACCATCATCAAAAACAATTTGATGATCTGAAACAGGAGATATCAGAAAATACTCTGCTACATTATTACAACCCAGAGAAACCTGCATATGTTGTGTGTGACGCTAGCCTACAGGGACTAGGTTCAGCACTTTTACAACCTGATAAACATGGACAGCTTGTTCCTGTTACCTATGCTAGCAAAAGTTTGACAGAAACAGAGCAGAGGTATGCCTGCATTGAAAGGGAATTACTAGCCATAGTGTTCGGGATACAGAGGTTCCACACATACCTGTACGGTCGATATTTCATGGTAAGAACTGATCACAAGCCACTAGTCATGATAATTGACAAACCACTGACATCAGCACCACCCAGATTGCAGCGCATGCTCCTGAAGTTACAGGGTTACAACTTCAGTATTGACTATCAACCAGGGGAGCAGAACCAGTTAGCTGATGGATTGTCAAGACTCCCAAACCCATTGAATGATTCAGCAATAAGCTTAGATACCCGTGTTGACTTCGTTCAGTTTTCTACAGAAAGGGTTAAGTCGTTGCAACAACAAACTGTACAAGATCCAGTGCTCAACCAATTGACAGAAACAATCATCAATGGATGGCCAGAGAAAATCAAGCTTCTACCAACTGACTTAAGACCGTACTGGAGCTTCCGCAATCAGATGTCAATTGAAAATGGTCTTGTCATGAAAGGACAGCGCATTGTCATACCGAAAAACCTCCAAAAGGACATACTGGTCCAATTACATACAGGACACATGGGGCAAGAAAAGACAAAACTACGCGCAAAAGATACAGTGTATTGGCTGAATATCAATCAGACATAGACAAGCATGTGAAAGCTTGTAATGTATGCAAACAATATCAACCGTCACAAACAGCTGAACCAATGCTACCTCATGAGATACCCACCAGAGCATGGAGTGTCCTTGGGACAGATATATTCTCATTTGATGACCACCAGTGGCTCATCATAGCAGATTACTACTCCAAATTCCAGATTATTCGCAAACTACCAGCCTCAAGTCCTAGCAGTGTGATCATTGCAGCAACAAAACAAATATTCGGGGAATATGGAATTCCTGACAAAATGGTTAGTGACAATGGTCCTCATTTCAGTAGTGTCCAATACAAAGAATTCGCAAATACATGGGGTTTTGTTCACACAACCACATCACCCCGATACCCCAAATCAAATGGCTTTATTGAGCGTCAGATTAGAACAGTCAAATCTATCCTTAAGAAAGCCAAACAGACAAACACCAACTATGAAATGGCCTTGTTATGCTGGAGAGCAACACCAATAGATCATTCACTACCAAGCGCAGCAGAACTCCTTATGGGGAGATGTGTTAAAGCAAACCTTCCAGCAAGGATCAACAACAACAGCAGGTATGATCCTGATAATATTTACACCGAGCTGGAAAGACGACAACAGAAACAAAAGTTTAATCATGATCAACATGCACAAAAACATGAATCGGCACCATTATATCCTGGTCAGAAAGTATATGTGCAAGACTACAACACAAATAACTGGATGCCAGCTACTATTCATTCCAGAGCTGAAGAACCCAGATCTTACTTTGTGATGTATAACAACGGCAATGTCATCCGTCGAAAACAGACATCACATCAAAGAATCCTACAGTGAGACTGTAGCTGTGCCAGGTACTGTAACCAATTTGATACCATACAGTACAAACCGTGAATCCATCACCAGAGAAACAACACCTAACACCGATCCATTACCAACCCATGATATCAGTGACAAGTCTCCACAGATACCACCAAATGACAGTGAACCAGTTTCAGCAACCAATTCTACTACAAACCAAGGGGCCTACTATACCAGATATGGGCGACAGATCAAGTGTCCAAAACACTATGAACAGTAAAATAACATGGACTTGTTTTGTGATAATAGTTAATGCATACTTTCTCTTAAATGAAAAACCAACACGTGACAGATAATTTCATACTTTATTCACAATAACAAATTGAAACAGTGCAAAAAATATTTTCATAATGTTTCAGATATACATATAACATGAAGCATGAATCTTACATTTAATGTGATAAGGGGGATGTAATGATATGTGATTTTATTTCTATACAAGTCCTTACGGTAACTGTAACAAGTCTTTATGGTAACGGGTTGGGTGGCTTCCCGTGAACTTGAGAACGCATGATTCACTCATTCAGTCTGTACGAGCTGAATAAAGGATTTATAATAAACAAACAGTATTTCCAGTACTTATTACACTAACCACTTACATCTGGCCCTGGTGTAATTACTTGGCAACCAATGAGTGAATAACTGAGACCTGCAACCTTTAACCTCCTGACCAGCTGACCTCAAAATCAATTAGTTATTTCTTCATGCAAAAAGACCCATAAATATGAAGTTTGAATCAAATTCAGTGATGCATAGATGTGGCATATGTGAAAGACTGAAGGTTTGGGTTGAACAGTTTCACTCGAAATATGTTCACAAGCATTTAGAACAATATTGTGACCTTGACCTTTGACCTTTTGAACTCAACATCAATAGGCTTCTTCTCCTATTGGTAGGTAAGCCATATATGACAGATGGAAAGTATAGATTGAAAAGTTTGCTGAAAATGACTCCACACAAGAAGAGGGTGCTGTGAACTTGACCTTTGACCTCAAAATCAACAGGTCTTTTCCCCTGTTGGCAGAGAAGTGATATCAGTGCTGAAAGGTTTGGAATGAAAGGTCTAGCTTGAAATGTGTCCACAACCTTTTCAAAGAAGTGGATCCTGTGACCCTGACCTTTGACCTTGTGACCTCAACATCTATAGGATTCTTCTCCCACTTAGTAGGTGAGCTATATGTGAAAGATCAAAGAATTGGGATGAAAGGTTTGGCTTAAAATGCATCCTGAGGCTTTTCAAAGAAGTTTGTTCTGTGACCTTGACCTTTGACCTTGTGACCTCAAAATAATTATGGTTCTTCCCCTGTTGGTAGGTGAGCTGTATGTGAAAGATGGAAGGTTTGGGATGAAAATTTTGGCTAAAAGAATTATTTCTGGGGGGTGCAAACACACCCCATAACTTCGAGAATATAGGTCGCAGTGACCTAATTTCAGGTTTGCAAGGAGATCTTTTTAGAACCTCTAAGACTGCATAGGGTTCATTGCCCTAGCCCCTATGGTTACGATTTGTGCCCTGCTAACGGACGGACGGCCGGCCGGACGGCCGGCCGGACAGACGGAAGGACGCCGGACAAAGACCCATCGCTTTAGCCCAGCATGACTGAAAGTCAGCTGAGCTAAAAAACCTGTCACATGTCAGAAAATAGACCACACAGACTCACTGAAACCATTTAAGTTTTAATACAAAGATAACAGTATATTCTATATTTTTTTCTGTAAAAAATAACTGTTACACATCC
Source organism: Sipunculus nudus (assembly GCA_026874595.1). Taxonomy (NCBI): domain Eukaryota; kingdom Metazoa; phylum Annelida; class Sipuncula; order Golfingiida; family Sipunculidae; genus Sipunculus; species Sipunculus nudus. The sequence goes on from CM049307.1 coordinate 64,556,699, forward strand.
TGGACAATAATTTTTCTGCCAACTGAACATTCAGGCTGTGAAGTACTTTATTTTTACATTTTTTCCTGAGGATATACTATTTTCCAAAGGGGGGAGGAGTGTGGCATATTAACAAGTGTGCCTTTATGACCACTGTGCCACCTGTCGGCGTCTTGTATAGCCAAGATCACAACTATGGCTTATTAACAAGTGTGCCTTCGTGATCACTGACCATCTGTAGGCTTCTTGCATAACTATATTGATATGATCACAGGACGTGATGACGTATAAAGTATGTGTGTTACCTGCCTCATGGTTATTCATTCTGTTATTCACTGAGTGCTTCAATGAATCTGCTTGCATCAAATACACAACAACAATATAGTTCCACATATGGTAAAACAGGAAGCCTAGTTATATTGGTCCAAGTTCCAGCAGAAAATGAGACAGGTGTGGCTATAATAATGCAAGTGTGATAGGTTACTGTGGTTCACTTGTTTAAAACAGCCCTTACTGTTGTGTTAAACACCCCTTATTATTGTGTGAAGCAAATGATTTATGGAACAGCCCATCGGTAGTCAGTCTCTTAGATTGATGGTGCAAATGCCTCTTGGAAAAGTTTTTATTTCTCTAATAGCCTTTCACAGGTCCAGATGGAAGGTGTTGTTGAATTTTTTCATTCATTGAGTATTCAGGGATGAAACAGCTGTTGCCATCATAGCTGGAAAGAATAGCAGGACTACTGCTCACACTGACACTCTGTCTTGGGATACATCAACAATGAAGCAGGATGGTTTCATGTATATGTATCAAATAGAGTACAGCAGATAAGGAATTTCACAAAAGAATATGTACCAACAGTGATTAATGATAGATTGACGATGGAATCCCATGTTCACACGTCGCAATGAGTTTTCACGGTGTTACAGTCAAGGCTTGTTCACATGTAGCAGCAGTATATAAGGGTCATTGGTTGTGTTACCTGCGGAAACAGTACAGACAGACTAAACAATTACCACTTGATATGACTAAAGGTGATAAGGTTTCACTACTAGGTCACAATTGACTACAGAATATAAAATTAAACTGCTACTTCTGACCAACAAATTATGTGTGGAATCCTTCTGCCTGTGCAGATATTTCTGATTTTCCTGGTGAATTTAATACATGCAGGATTCAAAATGGCAGCTGGCATGGTCAGAACCATTGTACAGTTTTCTGAGGTGGAAGGAGACTGGGATACATATTCTGAAAGACTTAAATAGTATTTTGAGGTGACCAAAATACCTACAGACAACATAGTGGCAGCGTTTGTTCTATCATAGGAGGTAAGGAATACTGCATTCTGAAATCGCTGTTAACACCGATCCCATTTACAGACAGATCAGTTACCAATGCTCACTGCATAATATCCTTATGTTCACACTGTTGCCCTAAACCACTTGTGTGGGGATATGAAAAAAAAAATCTGATAATATTTCTCGCACGACACCAGAAATTGATGGATTGCTCAATTTGCTCCTTTTGGTTAGGAGATAAGTTTTTGGTCTGGAATTTATTTGGAATTGATGTGCAGATGCTCTCAGTAGGTATCTTGCTAATATGTAATGTGACGAAGTCATTTGCATGATACAGGCAGCTACTGTAAGCTCAGTTGTATCTGAACCTCTCACTGCAGCTCAGAAAGTCTCAGCTAAAGCACTTGTTGAACCAGACAGAGGACTCACCCCTGCATTGTATCCTTCTTAATGTCTGAGCTGAAGCAGGAGGATCCTTGTCTGTCAGAGTTGTGGTCATGTTGGAAGACTAACTGGGTACCAGGTCAGAATGACAATGAACCTTGAGATTTGCAAGAGGAACTGAAAGGTAGGGTTAGAGAGTGGCCCAAATTTAGAGAGCACCACAGAGTGTTATACCATGAAGTGACAGATCAGAATCTGGGAGCAGTTTGCCAGTTATTGGTACCTGAGTGTTTGTGTCTATACATGATCAGACACTTCCATGATCAGTGGGGTCACTAATGGATTGGTTGTAGCCTGTTGCTGTCACTGCTTTTGGCCACGTATGGCACATCAGGTCAAAGAATATATCAAAGAATGCTTACACTGCAAGTTGTCTAAAGCCCCACAACTGAAGTTCCGGCCACCAATGCAACATCTGTTGGTGTTCCAACCTCTAGAACTTCTTGCTATTGATTTGCTTAAACTTGGCTTTGAAAAAGGGTGGTTTTGAAGAAGTTTTGATGATGACAGAGGCATTCACCAAGTTTGAACAAGCCATGCCCTGTATTGATCAGAGTTCTTTGACAGTTGCTCGAGCTCTACACAGCAACTGGTTCTGTTTTTATGGATTGCTTCTCAGAATTAATTTAGATAGAGGGTGTAATTTTGAAAGCAATCCCATTGCTGAGCTACATAAATTGAATGGTCTGAAAAGAGTTGTACAACTCCTTATCACATGCAAGGCAACGGCCAGACTGAATGGTTCAATCAAACTTTGTGTACCTGATAAAGTCAGTGCCTGCCCATGATAGACAGAAGTGGCCAGAGTTGAAAAAACACCTTGTGTTCCTGTACAACTCTACTCTGCACTGGGTAACCAGAATGGCCCCCTACAAGCTCATGTTTGGTCTAGAGCCTGTTATCCCAATTAACCAGATTCTGAACCAGACTAGTCAAGATTGGCAAGAGGACTTTGCAGAAGTTCAGTCAGAACTTATCAGAAAAGCGCACTCTGTAGTCCAAGAGCAAATCAAAGCCCTGTCGGCATTGACAATACATGATTTGACATTCAGGATAAAAGTGAACCAATTACTGTTGGAAGCAGGTTATTTCTTCAGCGATGTGCTTTTGAGGAGAGACACAAGCTGTAGATCACTTCTACGAAGATCCATATGTGATTGTAAAGGACCACAAAAACAATGCCTATTCCATTGATTCAGTTCTTGGAAGTGTGTTGAGGACAGTGATTAGAAGTTAGTATTAGACTCAAGAGGTTCAGAAGCTGACATGCCAGACCTTGCAAGTGTTTTTCCTGTGGTGGAGCAAGATGAACTTGATGTTTCACCTAATTTAGAGTTAGAAACTGTAGATGAAGGTGAGTACTTAGTTTGCTTAGAACTGGAACCTCCTAATCTAGCCCAGAGAGAGAGCTAGAACAGGCTGATGTTGAACTTCGAAGGTCGAGTAGAACTACCAAGGGTATTCATAGTACCAAAGACCATTCACCCTGTTCTGCTGTACCATAGGGTTAGTTGTTTTGCATGACAACAGTATTTTATTGGTATTGTAGACCTAGATATCATGTGTTTGACAGACGAGAACTATTAGTTTTACATTCTTTATCAACATACAAGAACATTGTAGACTTTCCTATGTAGGATCGAATTGCATTGGCGTTCTCAGGAATTGGTATACCCTGTTTTCTATGCTTCTTATTGTTGTATCTCTTGAAAATTAAGATAAGGTCCTAATATAGGTTAGGAGAGGAGCTCAGACTCATTAGCTGAGTTCATGGTTTGACTCTAGCATATTCTACTTAGTATGTGTGCCATAAAGGACATTTGAGTATCCTTTTATTACTTTGTTGATTGAAATTGTCAGTTTACTTGTATGATTAAGGAATATGAGGGTGCATTCCATCCAGCAGGGAAGGATGTCGGGATATGAAACAAGGCCTACAGGCCTAATGTGAACCTGTGCAAAATTTGGGAGTATGAATTGAGGTTTATTTATTAAATTTAATATTGATCCTCTTATGTCCTGCATATCTATCTTAGTCATTATAATTTCAGCAAAATGGATGTTTCAGACCTGCAAGTTTCGGACTAGGACATTTTAAAACTAGGATGTATCAGTCAGGATATTTCAGATGTGTTCTTTTTGCCAGGGAGGATTATTGGGTCAGATAAACCAACATTTTGGCAGTATGGTTTCGGAGAAGAACATTTTAAAATGTTTTTAAGCTTTTTCCCAATAAAATCTAAGAAAATGCAGTTAGCCAAGAAAAAAGCAAAATCCTATAGAATTTTTCAGATGACTAATTTTTTGCAAAACATTTAGTGATACTAGCTCCTGCCCTTTCTGAGATAGCTATAACACACAACGGATGACACCACACCATCGCATAAGCTCACAGATTCGCTAAAAATGCAAACCAAGTTTTTTCAAACAGTTGAAAGATATAGTTCCACTAGTTCTAATCTAGGTATTCTGCATCTTGATGATGTGTCCAGAGGTCAAGACACATAGTCTAGACACCAGACAGAGCCAGGTCAGTTGCCATGGTGATGTCTGGACCTCACCTGGTTGAACTGTGTTACCTCTTGACTTGGCATGTTGAAACTTGGCATGTTGTCAAATCTGTTTTCAAACACTGAAAGCCTTTTCAATTGGCTAGATTGCTTTTTTAAAGTTGCACTTATACAATCTATTCTTATAAAACTGGCAGAACCCTACCCTAAAATAAATCTTGTAAAGTTTAAACCAATCAGCTTAACAGTTTCATCATAAAACAGTGCATAAGCTAGAAGAGTCTAAAATTACATTTTTGTTTGCAAAAAACAGATCAATGTAGGTGGCGCCACCAATACCTCAATTTCAGATATGACTTTTGTGACAAACATTGGCATAAAATTTGGTGGTGATAGCTCCAGCCATTTCTGAGATTTTAATTTAGTGTGCTTTTTTTGACAGATGACTTCAACCTCCCGTAACTTGGCCAAAAATCTCCGAACTGGAACCATTTGAAAAAACTTGAGAGAGATTGTTCCATGGATCATTTCTGTGAAATATTGGACAATTAGGCTGGACAGTTTTCGAGAAGAAGATTATTATAACTTTTTCCCAATAAAATCTAAGAAAATGCAGTTAGAAATCCAATAGAGTTTTTCAGATGACTGATTATTTGCCAAAAAATTGGTGATGCTAACTCCTGCCTTTTTGAGATAGCTATGGTTAATGTACAGACAACACACGATGCACAGACACACGATGGAAGACGCGGCACCATCCCATAAACTCACAGGTTCGCTAAAAATCCCATAATATAAGGCGCGGTAGTATTCCTTGCAAATGTTCCATGCTGTTTTGCATGTTCCAGGTTTGGTGGCAACACGGAAAGTTGTGTTATTTTGGGTGTAACCTGTATAGCACCAAGCCAGATTTAAGCCTGTAGTGGTGAGAAGACCTGGTCATGGGTCATGATGGAACCACAGGATTCATGAAACACCGAATGAGTCATGGTTTTTTTGTTTTTGTTTTGTGCTTTGTGGTGACATAAAAGGCTCATACACCACCTCAGTGAGTTGTTCTTGATTGCACAACCCCTGGAAATTCAACATGATATCAAGACTGTGATCCCCATTCCCGACACTAGTGAAGGGAGAAAGATTCCATTTCATGAAAAGAACCAAACATCAGGGTGAAACTGCTAGTGCCTACAATGCAGAGTTAAAGTGTTTAAATAACCATTGTGAGTTTAGCGAGTCTTTTAGTGAGAGATTGAGAGTTCCACTATGTTGGCTAACAATAGGTCACCCCTTGACTGAGCCATAACACTACACCTCACTGTTTCCTGACATGGATTAAAATTTTGTGAGACAGCCCTCACTAGGCCCACTAGCCATGGCCTAGCAAATGCATTTGTTGATACTACAATTCAGTTTACTCCATGTGGCAAACCAAGCCGGTCACATTTAACACAAGCTGTGACACGCTAGTTATCTGTCTCTGTTCAGCTCTGTTGCCGTGCCTCAGCGTTCCTGACATGGTACTGTGAGTAACCACTAATCTTCATTCACTGCATTCAGAAAGACAACAAGTCGATTGATTCATACATAACACAACTCAGAACTCTAGCTAAATCATGTGATTTTACTGATATAGATCGTGAGATAGCCAATCAGATAATACTAGCTGGAAAATCACAAACCTTACGACACCATGCACTCAGACAGAACATGTCTCTTGATTACCTGATTGCCGTTGCATGAGCTCTTGCACTAAGTGAACAACAAGCTGACAAAGTTGAAACAAATGGCCATAGCAATGACTCTTTATGTGCTGTATTTACTGATCATGGCAGAGACCAAAAACAACAACCAAACAGTTCACCTAATACCAGATTTTCACCTACTTCAAGACCACGCAATGGCCATTCCAGAAACAGGCAACCTTGAGCTAAACAAACTAACAATTGTTACTTCTGTGGTGGTAAGTCTAGACTTCACAAGGAAGACCCCTGATGCCCTGCTACAGACCAGCAATGTTGACCCTGTAGACATAAAGGCCATTTCAGACATGAATGTCACAAGACAAAGCACTAGAAGACACAGCAAACAAATGCTATTCTAACTGACACAACAGAATCTGCAGCCAATTACGAATACCGTAGTGAAGATGAATTCTTCTATGCCATTGACACTGTACTAAGAAGTGCCGCTGCTTATGTTAAAGAACTATTACACTTGCAAGGTAAGCTGCCACAAAGAACCGTTCAAGTTAACACAGCTGAAGTTTCTTTTGTGATTGACTCAGGGGCAACAGTCAATGTTATCAGTCAGACCACATATGATCAGCTTTGCACAAGCAGACCAAATACACCAAAACTACAGCCTGAATCAAATAATTTTTTTCCTAAGGCTCAAGTAAACTACTTCCAGTAAAAGGTGGGTTTTCTAGAAATGCTAGATACAACAACAAATCAGTACCCACAATGTTTAATGTCAGTGCAAGCAACATTAAAGCATCCAACAACTTGCTCAGTTTCACTACAGCTTAGCAAATTGGAATTTGCACTTAACTGAGGACATTCATACTATAAAGACTGATTCCACTATTCACAACAATTATCCCCAGCTATTTAAGCCAGGTATTGGAAAAATATGGAGTAAAAATGTCAAACTTCACATCAAAAGTAATGTTACACCAAAACAGCAAAGTCACAGCCTGTTCTATTCAACATCAGGAAAACACTGAAAGGACCCAGAGAGACTTGAGAACCTAGACATTGTAGTAAAAGCTGCAGGTCCAACTCCATGGGAAAGTCCCATTGTATCTGTACCAAAGAAAAACAACAATGGAGTTCGCAGTTGGAGTTGGAGTTGTCGGGGACGAGCTGTCACTCGAATTTATTTCCGTATCCATAATCAAGTATTTGTTTTTGATGTAACCCTCATATCTTAACCCGGAAGTACTAGAGAAAGGTTCCCAAGGTCACAGGAGGGCACAAGATGTAGAGGGAAGAATGGAATTAATCAAGTGTTAAATCACCGGAAATCTTTGGTTATTTTTGTGAACTAACAGCCACCACCCCAACAACTGACAGGACAATACACTATTATGTGTGGACCACGACATATTTTGAAGTCGTGGACAGGAATAACAGTCCAGAAACTGGTTGAGATTGGCTTGGTGCTCAAGAGCGGGGATCAGGACGATTTGTAATACTAATATGATCAGGTGGGACAGTTTTGTTTCGATAAAGGCCTGTTTACAAATATTGTTTAATTTGGAGTTGGGCGTTGCCTTCCCGCTACTGCAATATTAACTGTCAAAGAACTGTGTTTCATAAATCGTCGTCAGTTTGGCGAGCTAAAGTTTTACAGATCTGGTGAACGGACGATGTGCGTCGCATGGCGGTGATATGTTGACGTCATAGTTGGGGGAAAGCCATTTTGGGAATTCCGGACTGTTTATGTTATTAGACGGGGAGCACATTATTTGATACTGGAACATTATGTGATACAGCGATAAGAGAACGTGTTGTGCTACCTGATGAACAATTAAAAAGTATTCGTTAATCTGCCCGTGGTAACTAGGAAGATTGAATACGTTGTTAATGGACCGTGCCAGTGGTCTGGATTCGCTAGCTTGGTGACCTCAATCAGCTGTATGGTGCTGCCAACCAGTGAGTAAAGTACCTTGTGATCTGACATGTGATGTGGAAAAGATGTCATTGATATCAATGGACAGAGTCTGCAAGTGTTAATTATATTCCAAGTCTGATCATGGTGACTTTAAACAGTGGACTCTGTGATTTGTCAGGATTTTCTACTAAGCTCATACTGTGGACTCTGATTTCTTTGCGTCTACCTAAATAAGGTATCTGTAATGTCTAGTGCCATGTTATGTTGATGTTATGCTGCCTGATACTTTAATGTGTGCCTGAATTACATGATCACATTTCTAAATACTGTTTGCTATAATGATTGATGGTGCCTCTTTTGTCTGAGATAAAATGTCACAAACCTAATTAACTTCATACTGTTTACCATAATATAGTTATAGGGATGTTTGATAATGTTTCACCACAACACACTGTATTTTGTTTATTATTTTGATGCCTGATGATGTTGCACCACTTCACCCTGATTGCTTGATATTGGTAGGTATATGTTTGACCTCATTGACACATTATTAGGCTTTTACAATGTACATCAAGGGATTACTAGTTTTACAGTTTGATTAATCCCTATTACTATTTGGTGCTTATCCACATGTATTATATCTGGTAGTGCATGCAGTTGGTGAACAGATGCTTTCATCCAACAGGCTAGCAAAAAGGTTTATGGTTATCAATACGCATAAAGGGTTGTTTAGGTGCAACAGACTTCAGCATTGTGTAAGTGCCAGCTGTGTATCAGCGCGCAATCGAACAGGTTTTGCAGGGACTGCAAGCGTGCAGTGCTTTTTGGATGACATTTTAGTTACAGGACAATCTGATAAGGAGCACCTGCTAAATTTGGAACAAGTTTTGCAACATTTGCAAGAACAAAGATTGAAAATCAAGTGTGAATCAAATGTGAATTCTTCAAATCTAGTGTGAATAACTTTGGGGCACTTCATTGATGCAGGAGGGCTCCACACCTCTGAGGACGAGGTTAAAGCTATCTTGGAGGCTCCCAATCCTCAAAATGTGCATCAACTGAGATTGCTGCTTGGTTTGATCAACTATTATTCCAGTTTGGTGCCTATGTTGTCCAGTGTTCAATACCCACTCCACCAGCTGCTGAACAAGTCAGAACAGTGGCAGTGGACATCTCAGTGTGATGAGGCACTCCAGAAAGCTAAGGAAATGCTGACATCCTGCAGGGTACTGATTCACTACGATCTAAATTTGCAAGAAATTCTTGCTGCAAGTGCATCCACCTATGGCATAGGCGCAGTCATTTCACACAAAATGAGCAATGGTGAAGAAAGCCAAAAAGCATTTGCGTCATGAACCTTGAGCAAAAGTGAACAGAACTAATAGCAAGTCCAAAAAGAGGCACTGAGTCTGATTTTTGGGGTGAAGAAGTTTCATCAATATCTATTTGGACGTTAGTGACAGATCACCGCCCGCTCACAACTATCTTCGGCCCAAAGAATGTGGTACCTGCATTAACTGCTGCCGGATTACAATGCTGGCATTGTTTCTTGCAGGTCATCAATACAAGATCATTTACAAGTCTTCCTCTCAGCATTGTCATGCAGATGGACTGAGTAAGTTACCGCTATATATTCAGCCTGATGACCGTCTTGATGTTTATCTAGGGTCACAGTTTGAGAACTGTTTACCTGTCACAAGAGATATGATCAGAGTAAAAACGCGCCGTGATCCAACACTCTCCAAGGTCTATATGCAGAGAGGATGGCCTTCCAATGCCAGGTAAAAATGGCTAAGGTAAAAATAGCTAAGGTAAAAATGACTATGGTAAAACTGGCCTAGGTAAAAATGGCTAAGGTAAAAATGGTTGAAGTAAAACTTGCTTAGGTAAAGATTACAGAAAACAGGATTAAATTTTGAATTTTGAAATTCATAACCTGAGTTCAGTATCAAATTGTCTGTAATATTGTCTGAATGCATCTGGACAATTCAATACTGTTAATTAGTGTGTTTGTTTGCAGTACACCCACTTTGTTCCCCTTTGATGGACCACCAAAGTTATTGCAGGTACTTGTTTAGCTTCATGGTTAAGGAAATTTGTGACACTGTTGATCATATGTTTGTACCACCTGTAGTGTGTGAGCAGATGCTGAGTTCTTGGTAAGTAGTAAGTGAGTGGACAGCAAATAAATTTTGATCTTGCAATTTTCCTTTGACCACCCTTTGAAAAATAAATGAATGGATATCAAAGTGAATTCATGCTATACTGAAACAACATGATCAGGTATGAAAATGATTGCCGTCTCTTTATGTATTTGGATCTACATATGCACTATGATAATTATTAACAGCAACAAGGGAGGACCAAAGGCCATATATCAAGGCCACATGTACACACATCATCATGTGTGTAAACAATATATGACTTGGAGATGAATGCGAAGGTCTACTTGCTACAACAGCAACATGAAGACAAGGCTCCAGGAGAATCAAACCAAGCCACTAAATGCACACAATTATGATGAGGATGCTGTTGCTGCACAAATTGCCAAGTTTAGAGCTGACATCAAGCATCATGAAGCAACTACTCTTGAACAGACCAACCAGATATACACCACAGTGGTTCAGCAACTCCCCTGTGCTGCCAAGGCACAAATTCCAAGCACAACAGTTATCTGCCACACCATGCTGAACCAATGTCCAGTCCTGCAGAACTGCACAGCCTGTTGGACCTGGTGATCAACCCTGAATGGACCATGACTACTGGTCTTGAGCCTGAGCAGTTCCTGCTTTATAACAATATGACAATGGACCAGCAGCTGCCAGCCGAAAAGTTGCATTTGCCACAGAGGAGCTACTTTGGCACTTTACTTCTGCAGTTTGCTGCTTTGTAGATGGTTACTTCACCATGAAACCAAAGTACACTATACATCTTCAGTGTCCCACTGGGGGAGATAACTATCACAGTGCAATGCGTACCTACAGTACAAGTCACGTGAAGCTGATGAAGAACTCTTTAAGGCTATCATGAACAAGTGCATCACCCTGGGTCTTCAACCAAGTCTCCTCTGCATCGTCATGGACTATGAAGCAGCTGCCACTGTTGTGTTTCCACCAGGACTTCAAATTCAGGGTGCTTCTATCACCTAACACAAGGTGTGTGGAGGAGATTTCAGGCTTTGGGGCTGGTTGAGTTCTATAAACCAGTCAGGAATTTAAAAGGCGTCTGAATGCTTGATGGACTTGCACTCCTTCCACCTGACCAGGTCATCGGGGGCTTTGAGTATCTTTCAACCATTGCTCCTTCACAGGCAGTTGAACTCCTGCAGTACTTTGAGCATACATACATCAGAGGCCCCTACCTGCAACGACATGCCCAGGATTGAGACCTGCGAATCCAGATGAGGATGCAACGACCACCCCTCTTTCCAGTTGAAACCTGGGAGGTTCACCAAGCAACTATGGACCGCAATCAAAGCAAAAACAATCAGTGTGAGGGCTGGAATTCTTCCTAATTCAAGATTGTTTGCTCCTATCACCCCACATTTTGGAAGAGTGTCAACCCGTTCAAGGCTGAGCATGCAGGTGTGGAAGTCATCCTTGATTAAACTTTGTTCTGCTACTGAAGTTGTCATTTATTGTGTAAAACACAACAACCTGCTCACATTTAATTAATTATTTAGTTTATTTTATAGCTCTTGTAATTCTATTTTAGGCATTTACTGTACAAAAGGACTCATAATGTAATGTCATGTATCTAATGCATGTCTGTACGGAGCTGCCACCTACTCATGTACGTGGCACTATATTTTGGGCTACATTATTTATGGTACTGAAGTATGGCCGCCTTGTCGTTTGTCTCTCTCTGTGATGTGTATCCTCAATCTCATCAGATGTTTTCTGATGTATGCATGACAATGTACAACTTTGACCCAGGTACATATTTTACATTCAAATTATATCTCAAAAGTTTCAACATCTTGAGTTGCAGCTTGGGTGATGCTTTCTGTATGGACTTCTTTAAGATTGTTTCAAGTGGCTTATGGTCACTTTGTACTTGCACTTCCTGGCCATAAATATACTTGTGAAATTTCTCTGCCGCAAACGCTATCACCAACATTTCTTATTCTATTTGGAAATAGTTCTTTTCTGTTTCTGTGAGCGATTGGGAAGCGCAAGCGACTGGTTTTCCATCTTGCAGCCTATTCCTACTGATGAGGAATCACACTGGATTGTAATAATTTTCTTCTCATTGAAGAAAGAGAGAACAGGCTCATTCATCAGAGAATTCTGCAGTTTTTCTACTGCTCTGTCATGCTCAGGTAGCCATTGCCAAGTACTGTCATTTTTGAGCAGATTTCTCAATGGTTCTGTGACTGATGACATATGTGGAATATACGGAGCTAAGAAATTCATGACTCCTTGTAACCACTGTACCCCTTGCTCATCTACATGCTTGGGCATCTCTTCTATTGCCTGTATCTTTGTATCATCAGGCTTCAGACCTTCTGCAGAAATTCTGTGATACATATATGCTACTTCACTGACTTTGAACTGCATTTTAGTTTTGTTGAACCTGACATTAGACTCAGCTGCTCTTGTCATAATTTTATGTAATATCTTGTTGTGCTCTTCATCGTCTTTGGCTGAAATGATCATATCACCTGCAATCATGTGCACACCAGCAAAGTCACCAAACATTTAAAAGTTTCTCTGTTGTAGGACCTCTGATGCAGAGCAAATTCCAAACGGCATGTGCTTGAAACAATAGCGTTCGAAAGGTGTGTTGAATGTGCACAGACCAGCACTCTCATCATCGAGGACCACCTGATAGTACAAGTCCTTCTGATCTAGTACAGTGAACACTGTTTTGCCACCTAGTTGACTTTTCACATCATCAAATGAGGGTAAGGGAAAATGTTTATGCTGTATAGCTTTATTCAGCAACTTTGGGTCCAGACAGATGTGAATGTCTCCATTTTGTTTCTCAACAATGACCAAATTACTAGCCTATGCAGTCCGCCCTTTCACTGGAGCTATGATCCCCAATTCAGTTTCTTTCTGGGTTTTTCACGCAGTGACAGTGGTACATTTCTCAAAGGCTGCACATTTGGGTTTACATCTGAGCGAGTGGCAATGTGATAATTTTCAGCAAATGTTTCTAAACCTTCAAAATTATCCTTGTACTTATTAAGTACATCCTCTCTAGTAAGTGGTGTGGTCACAACTGAATCAAGCTGGTTCTGATCAAAATTTGAACTATTCACTAGACCTAGTGCTGTAGAGGCCTTTAGACTGAGGATAGGTGGAGATTTAGCTTGTGTCACAAAGAATTCCTGGAAAATTTGGTTATCATTTACTTCACCAAAATTTTCATTTAAACCACCAAAAGCCTTAAGACTCTCCTGTAATGGTTGTAATTTTGGTGCTTTATCCAGTCTCTGATACACATTGTATAGTAACACATTTGTTGCTGCACCAGTGTCCAATTTCATTGTAAGTCTGTGTCCATTTATCTTAATCACGGTGAACCATGCAGACTCTTTCTCCACTTGCAAGTTTACCTATATACAGGGTGTCCATGAAATAGTCCTCACCAGATTCATCATCAGTTTGGACTGAGAGCTCATGTGAGTGTTTCACTTGTTTTGTACAACAACACTTTGTAAAATGATTTTTTTCCACCACATTTTAAACATTTGACTCCCCAAGCTGGACATTTCTTGGGTTCATGAGCGGTACCACAATTACCACAATGAAAACATTTTCTGTCATGTGTCTCATTTGATTTTACTTTACTAGCTTTAGCACCAATTGACTTTCCATTTCTCTGACCAGCTTTCCAAGGTTTCTTGACTCTTTTAACCTGATTTACATCTAAATGTCCCTGTTCTGACACTGTAGCACCAGCAGTCTCACAACCCAGGTTTTTCATACTTGATATTTCTTTCTCAGTTATTTCAGCTGACCCACACAGGTCTACTGCTTTTTCTAGGGTGAAATTAGCTTCTCTCAACAAGCGTTTTTTCAGAGATCGTGACTTAGTATTGAACACTATTTTATCTCTCAACATGTTATCCATTTCAGCTAATTCACATGCTTTGGCCATACATTTTTACAAGATTAAAAGCTCATCGTAACTCTGTCCCTCACCTCTCTGCAGGTCCCAGAACTGATACCTTGGAAAGACCAGACAATTCATCCCAGCGAATTCGGATTCCAACTTTGCTAAGACATTGTCAAATATAGTTTTGTCTTCTCCCGCGTGCCACACAATTTTATTATATCTCTCCAAAGCATCCGGTCCTATTGCCGACAGCAGCATGGCGATCTTTGTGGCATCCAGTTTTTTTCTTGGGCCCCAGGAATAATTCAAATTGTTGCCACCACCTCCTCAAGTTTTCAGAGGGGTTTCCTTGGAAACTTAAGTACTCCAGGGGCTTGAAGCTTCCTTCCATTGTGAGCTTTCTATTTTACCCCATTTCTGGTCCCATGTTATATCACACATTTGTGAGAGACAAACCACAAGGCGGCCATACTTTACGCTTCCCGATCACTCACAGAAACAGAAAAGAACCATTTCCAAATAGAAAAAGAAATGTTGGCGATAGTGTTAGCGGCAGCGAAATTTCACACATATATTTATGGCCGGGAAGTGCAAGCACAAAGTGACCATAAGCCACTTGAAACAATCTTAAAGAAGCCCATACAGAAAGCATCACCCAGGCTGCAACTCATGATGTTGAGACTTTTGAAATATAATTTGAATGTAAAACATGTACCTGGCTCAAAGCTGTACATTGCTGACACTTGGTCGCACTTATATCAGAAAACATCTGATGAGATTGAGGATACACAGATCAGAGAGAGAGAGGGAATAAGTGTGCATAGTCTAATTGAAAACCTCTAAGTTAGTGAAAGCAGAATGAAAGCAATACAAGATGCAACACAGAAGGATGGAACACTGTGTAAACTGAAAACCCAGATACAGTTAGGATGGCCAGAGGCCAAGAGAAAAACTGATGCATATCTCAGACCATATTGGGGGATACGTGATGAATTGTGTTCTTAAGACAGAAGATTGTGGTGCCAAGCATATTAAGAGCTGAGATGTTGAATAAAGTTCATGAGAGTCAGTTAGACATGACCAAATGCAAGGCAAGAGCCAGGTCAGTAATGTACTGGCCAGGAATATCTAGAGATATTGAGAACACTGTGTCTTCTTGTAGTCCATGTGCTGAGTACCAGAGACAAAACACCAGAGAGCTGTTAATTCAACACAAAGTTCCGGATAGACCGTGGGACACACTTGGATGTGATTTGTTTGAGTCCGGTAAACAGGACTATCTATTAGTGGTTGACTACTACTCAAAGTATCCAGAATTATGTAAGTTAGAGAATAAGACAGCCAGAGTAGTGAGTCAACATTTCAAAACCATCTTCAGTAGGCATGGCATACCAGAGACAGTTTTAGCTGACAATATGCCATTTCAAAGTCAAGAAATACACTCATTTGCTGATGAGAGGGGCTTCACAGTGAAAACATCAAGCCCAAGGTACCCTCAGTCCAATGGACAGAGTGAGAGGGCTATAGGGACAGTCAAACAGCTCATGCGCAAAGCACTTAAATCAGCCACAAGTCCGGAATTAGCTCTACTGGCGTATCACAACACTCCAGTGTCTGATTAACATCACTCGCCTGCACAGCTATTGGTGAGTCATATGCTCAGAGAGAAATTACCTGCCTCAACAAAACTCTTAATGCCAAAAGTTATTAAAAATGCAACAGCTCAGTTGAAACAGCATCAAAATAAACAGAAAGCATACTATGATCGTGGCACGACAACTTTATCAAAGCTAGCTGTAGGGGATAGTGTTAGAGTACGCTTCAATAAAACCTGACTGGAGTGCACAAGGCACCGAGGTCATATCTTGTTGCGACAGAGGATAATGCGGTGTATAGGCAAAATCGCAGATTTATCCGCAAATCAAAGGAACCCAGACCTGCTGTAACATGGGCACCTGAAATTGCAGTTCCAATACAGCAGGATGAACCGCCATTACTGGCAGATCCCTATTCAGGAGATCAACGTGGTGAACTACAGGGCATTCCAGATAGGCAGCCAGATCCAGAGGTGCAGCAGGAGTTAGAGATAGACTTGTCACTGGAATTATAAAGGACAGTGTCCACAGAATTTTGTTAAGAGAACATGATCTAACTCTACAGAAAGCCGTCCAGTTGTGCCAGATACATGAAATATCTGAACAGGATGCAAAAGACATGCAGCCAAAGATCTCTCCTAATGAGGACATGCACATAGTGAAACAAAGAAAAAACTGGAAAAAATACACAGAACTACCAACGCACACACACAGACCAGAAAAGGAGCCCCCAAGGCAGCAGCAACAGAAGTGTGGTCAATGCGGTTTTGATCACAAAGGGAGGAAATCATGCCCGGCACAAGGTAAACAGTGTGCAAAATGTGCTAAGTGGAAACTTTTTGCATCTGTATGCAGATCACCCAGACAAACCAGCCTTCATAAGCCTCATATTGCCAGCGCAGCAAAGAAAGTAGTACATGAGATAGAGGACACAGATGATTCCTTGTATATTGAAACTATCGAACAGCCAGCCCAAAAGAACAGGGATGAAATTCACATAGTATATGTGAATACCATCAGAACCAATATGAAGATTGACACTGGTGCCAAATGAAATGTCATGAGTAAAACAAAGCTCAAATGCCTGAAGGGTAAAGTGAACACTTCAAAAACGATAAGTCTAATTGGTTTTGGTGGTCAGGTGACAAGATCAGTGGGTACTGCTGTGTTGCCGTGCAAGTTTCAGAATCAGACAGCCGACATATAATTCAACATTGTGGACAGAGATATAAACTTTGTTAGGACTCAGAGATAGTTTGCGCTTAGGTTTGGTTAACCTGAGCTCAGAAGTGTTTGAGGTTGAACTACCAGGTATTATGAGTAAATACCCTGAATTGTTTGACGAACAACTTGGAAAGCTACACATTGAGCCACACAAGATCGTTGTTGATCCTAGCATTCCACCAGTGGTCGGACCAGTCAGAAATGTGCCAATAGCTTTCAAGGGTAAACTAAAAGACAAACTTGATGAAATGGTTAAAGATGGAATTATTACACCCGTGAGCAAACCGACAAATTGGGTTTCAGCCATGGTGGTTACCGCCAAAAAGAGCACTGGAGACATTCGTGTCTTCATTGATCCAGGGGACCTTAACAGAGCAATTAAACGTCCTAGATACCCTCTGAAAACTATAGAACAAGTGGTTACAGAAATGCCGAACACCAAACTATTCAATGTGATAGACATGAGCCAAGCTTTCTATCATATACCACTAGATGAACACTCCTCGTATCTCACTACGTTTGGAACTCCCTTTGGGAGATACAGATATCTTCGCTTGCCCATAGGTATCTGTTCCGCTGCAGAAGTATGGCAACAGACACTAGACCAGCTCCTCAGCGGTTACCCAGTCCATTCAATCATGGATGACATGTTGGTTGCTGGAGATAACCCGGAGGACCATGATGCAAAACCGGACAAAGTCTGCAAACACGTAAAAGATCTTAACATTAAAGCAACCCCACATAAGCTTCCCTAAAAACAGACATCGGTACCATACACCGGACATGTCATGTCTGACCAAGGACTATGACCAGACCCTGCCAAAGTGACTGCTATCGTAGATATGCCTCAACCAGAGAACACTACAGGCCTCCTGAGATTCCTTGGTGTGGCAAAATACCTAACCAAGTTTATCCCAAACTTGAGCGAGAAAGCCGCACCACTAAACGAACTCTTGCGCAAAGATATAGCATGGATTTGGGATCATAGACATGAGACAGCTTCCAGGAAGTCAAGCAGGGCATAGCTAATGCCACCACTCTGACTTTCTATAATGTAAATGCTGATGTTACACTTTCTTGTGATGCCTCTAAAAGTGGCATTGGAGCAGCTTGCTTAAAACATGGACAGCCTGTAGCATTCGCATCAAGAGCCATGTCGGATGCTGAGACACGCTATGCACAAATTGAAAAAGAACTCTTGGCAGTGGTCTTCAAAGTTCCATCAATACATTTATGGGAAAACAATTACCATAGAGACAGATCACCAACCATTGGTATCTATTGTCATAAAGCCCCTCACTTCTGCCCCAGCCTGTCTTCAACGTTTACTGCTAAGACTGCAGAAGTATCAGTTCACTCTTGTGTACAAGAAAGGCAAAAAGTTGCTTATCGCACCGCGGACACACTTTCACATGCATATTTGCCCATCAAGCCTACTGATATTGCCCAGGATGATTAAAATAGTGACTTGGAAGTGATTTTGAGTACAAGAGAAACCTTAAACATTTGCTCAAAGTTCCATCTAGTTCTCATTCCAACATACAGCTAGAAGCAGATTATGACTACGCTATAACGCAGTCTGCTCCGGACAATTCACCTCAAACCAATACCAGTAAGGAATTGCTACCTGATACACCACAGGTCTCTACCTCTTGTGAACTCCAGAAACGCGCAACTGCACCTACAACAGAGAAGGAACCAGCGTCTTACACGACCAGATGTGGCAGATCCATTGTACCACCTGTCAGATACAGAGATCAGTGACTTATTGACTTAATACATATTTTCTTAAGTAACAGTCACTTTGAATAAGCTACATTTGACCGAGCAAGGTCATTTTTACTCTCAAGGAGTATATATTTTGATCAGCTAATGCGTCTTGAGTAATTGTTGAGTAATTGGTCTCATATATGCTTGCATTATTAGCAATATGTTTGAAACAGTTTGATTTATTTACAGACTTTCAGTAATTTAACAGAAGTAAATCTTTTCCAAGAGGTGAGGATGTAATATGGTATGATTATACTAGTTAGTTTAACATGATTGTACACTAGCGACATCTGGTTTGAGAGTCGGAACTATTATTCCACATGCATTTGTGACTTATGCACCACATGATCTCTGGTGTAGCAATGGTTATGGAATAAAGTTTGTGTGAACGTTCATCTGGCTTTCATTCCTTCCGTCTGCTAAAGCTACAATATTGATATTTAAGTTTCAACAGATTTTATGACAATCATTTATGTAAGATTACTTATTTAAGTTTAATATCAAGTTCATTCAGTACTCCGAGAAAAGTTCCATATTTGACACTGCTGAGGATTTTCTAATTTAAACAAGACACTTGCAGTTTTATTGTAAACCAAAGGACCTGAACAGTGATTGGATAGTTTTACATTTATTGGTTATTTATATGCAAAACACTAACTTTTAAAACTCTGAAAGTTCATCTAATTTCATTAAAAGGAGGATGTCATGTCATGTATCTAGTGCATGTCCATACGGTGCTGCCACCTACCCATGTACGTGGAACTATATTTTGGGCTACATTATATACTGTATTGAAGTATGGCCGCCTTGTTGTTTGTCTCTCTCGAATGTGTGATATAAAAATCATATAACACATAAGTTTGTGACTGTTTGCTAGTATAAAGGTCTTTTTTAAAATGGGAGAAAATATGTCCCAGGAATAAATTCAGAGGTGTAACTTATACATGACACCAGAGCAAGAGTCTAACGAGGAAAGGACTTCAGTTTGTATCATGGCTGATTAAATTTGCCTTGGCCATGGAGGGAGGTTCAGATGAGAGACCAGTATCGCAAATGTTGGCGTCATGCACAATATATAAGCAACCAGTTTTAAAGGAGATGGGTTAGGGAGTACCTTCCTCAACTCCAAAATTGTGTAAAGTAAAAAAAAAAAAAATTATGTAAAGTGGCAGAAAGAGATTCAATGGCAGAGACAACTTGGTCCGAAGTCCCACCATATTAACTAGTTTGAGAAGTTCACTTGTACAACCAAACACTAAATTGGTATTACTTGAGGTGTCATTTAAGGAAAAAGGAAAGTGATGTTTCAGGAATCAAATTTTCAAGTATTGTTAGTTCTGGTTTAGAGTGTTGAAGGTGCTTATATTGTTTGAGAACAGGAGTACTCAAAGTGGGGGTGCCGGGATTTGAATGTTATCTCCAAAGAAACTATCGGCAAACTTTTTCTTTTCTGGAGAGGTATTTTTGGTAGCCGTGATTTTTGTATCTGAGAGAATCATGTGTTTGATACAATTTTTTTTGCCAAGATGATCCATTTGTATGTGCTACTCAGCAGTACTTGAGGGGAGCCATGTACTTCTGTGAAAATGTAGAGGGGGGAGTGTGTGTGTGTGGGGGGGGGGGTTGAGGAATATGGTCATCATGAAAGGTGGGGAGTGGAGGACAGACATACTTGTAATAGAAAAAGGCTGGGTAAATATAGCCAAGTACATTTTATTGTGATCCTCCTGTAAACACATAGGATGTTACCAGGTAAATGTTTATATTTGTTTATTGTGTGACCAGCTGTTTACACATATGACAAACCATGTTCTCTTACCAGTAGTGTGGGACCTTGAGATGGTGCACAGATGTGAGTTTACTTTAATGCATTCAGTATCAGTTTATATTATGAATTCTTTGAGGATAATGTAGTTTATATTACTGGTAAAGATGGTGTTTCCTTTGAAAATGACATTGTAACTATTATCATCATATTTCTGGTTTATCTCAACATTGCACAGACTAAACGTACATTACTTTAATTGTCACAGTAACCCCATGTGCTGTGTAATCATGTTGTCCAAGTGTTGGATATGGAGACAGAGTCTGGGGGGGGGGGGGGGGGGGGGATTGCTGTCGAGTGTGATCTGGGCTATTTCTTGCTGGATCTTAACACATGTCAAATGGTTGTGTTGCATTCTGATGTCCAGTGATTGTGTCATAGTTTTCATATTGTTATATTTGTGGGGTATTTTTGCTTGTATATATATGTATGTTCATGTGTACTCTTACTCTTGTGTATTTATGTTTATATTAGCATGTCTACATTGACATAGTGATATTTGTAGCAGGTGTCATGCTGTGTATAGCATAATATGTTAACGGTATTTGTCTTTGCAGGCTCACCATACTTTGATTATAACATGTCTGTAGCATGGTTGATATTGCTGTGCCTGGAGCAAGGTAACAAAAATAAACAGTAATAAACGTATAGTAATGTATATATATCAGGAAAACTACATTATTATGGTAAATCATACTGTGGTTAGGTAGTTGTGCTGCAGGGATCACCAGAATCTGAACTAGTGAATGGGCTGTAATAAACTGGTTAGAGTAACCTCCACGATTGTGTGGGTGTTATTTTTAAATGGTCGAAATACCCAAAATATCTGACAATCTTGCGATGAAGATGGTAAACCATGGTCAGGAACAAACGGCAGGAACGCAATTGATGCCCCGGCCGGGTCAGCAGCTGTTTATGAAACCTAGGAAAAGTATTGCACCCTTTTATTCTGATTGAGGGAGGACTGGGATTGCTATGTCAAGTGGTTTAAGCTGTTCCTTGTGGAACAAGGGTTCGCAGTGGACAAGGATCGCAATCCACAGGTAATTACCCTTTTCCTGCACTCATTAGGCACAATATACTAAGGGCCATCATATGGATGTTTAACTTATAGACTCTGTACAATATTTACTACATAGTCCCTATGATCAGGTTAGAAACCTTGTTGTAGCAATTGAAGTATGGTCTCTTGATTATAGTAATGAAAACCTTGCCCGCTTACCTCGCCCACTTCACTTGTTTGTTAGGCCATCACATGAAACAGACGTGCCTTGTCATTTGATATAAATCCAATAAATATATCCAATGAATACAAGTCCATGTTTTTCACATCACTTGGAAGGTGGGTGTGATAACTGTGCAGACAAAACTCCCTTATTGGTGATGAGACTTGGTCTCACCAGCAAAACCAAATACTAAGACATTCACAGAAATATAAGAAGTCATGAGACAACATTTGAAAGTAACCCTATAGTTGTTGCTGAAAGACACGCATTTATTAAACATGATCAGAAAGCAGGCGAAGGTATCGCTGACTATGTTGCGGCTCTAAAACATTTGAGTGTGAACTGTGGCTTCAAGGACAAGCTTGATGATAACCTTCAAGATAATTTTATTAGTGGTCTAACAAACGAAGCGACGTCTCTGAAACTAATGGAACGTACCAGAGACATGCCAACAATGTTATTTCAGTCGGCAGTTGACTTTGCATTGTCCCAAGAAACTACCATTACAGAAACGAAAGAAAAAAGGACCAGTGAAGCCAAAGATGGAGCAATTGTTAACTATGTTAAGGAAATAAAGTCACAGAGGAAAACAACAAACAGTGGTTACAGTAAATGCTACAGGTGCCGGCGTAGCTCGCATAAACCAGAGCAGTGCTGGTTTAAGAATACTACCTGCAACAGCTGTAAGAAAGTGGGACATATTTCCTGGAAATGCCAGAGCAGGGTTAACCATGCAGAGGCAGAAGTCAACATGTGGTTGAAGCAGGAGTAAAAAAATCTTAGAGCCACCCCTATTGATCAGAATCTACCATCACCAGGAGACCATTTAATACCCCTGCTACAAACTTGCTCCAACTCTAAAAATGTATAACACAAAAACAGAAAAGAAGAAAGAAATGGATAAGTTTCAACATGACAATTCAAGCAGAAAAACTGAATTACCTAAGCTGAAAGTAGAACAAAAAGTACAAATAAACAATAAAACAGACATAACTTGATGTCCTGAAAAAGTTGTTAAACTCTTAAAGAACTTAAGAGCTATATAGTTGAGACCCCTAATGGCAACAGAGTACCCAGGAATCAAAGTCAATTTCACGACATGACAATCAAGGCTGCATCAAAGACTCAGATTTTCTGGTAGAGCTGCTGTCAGTAGAAGTAATGAATAAGATGAGCCTGTGAAAAATGTAAAACCCACACTCTACATACCGGTAAATTGATATAGTGGACAACTCTATGGACTGGGTCTGGCGTGATTCAACTTTCTCACAGTATGGACTGTGGTTGGTTAACTGTGGTTGTTAACAATCACTAGGAAGATTTTGTGCCATTTTATCAAAGACTGTCTTGAATATTCTCTATTATGGAGAGTGTTATAAACTTGAAATGAACTGCAGCAAAGAAGGACTCCATTTGTTTTATTTAGCATCATATGGAATTTGAACTCTTATAGACTGATTGTGGTCATGTACTGATACTGACACAAATCTTGATATTGTGAACACTTGCTTATATGAACAGCACTATTGAGAGCCATTTTATTGTTACCATCATTACTATTTTGTGGTGGCTCAGTTTTTCATACTTTATGGTATGAGCTAGATCTCACAACCAGGTAAGGTGGTGCTGAGCATGATGATATTATCTATTTTCTTGCATGTGTATCCTGTGAATTGAGATGGCTGTGAGTCATAACAAGGAGAAACAGTGTACGGTACAATGTTTGATATTGATGCATGTTACTGATGCATGTTTTTATGCCATGTTCATTTAATTGTGAATTCAAATATTTTGTAGTTAACCTAAAGTAGTTAACTTCCTGCTGTTTGATGATAAAGATAGCCTTGTATGCTTATGTATTTTGAACTCACGGAGCAGTGAGGGGTATCAGAACAGGTATTATAGGCCTTATTTAGCAGAGTTGGTGAGTAGTATTGTAAATCATGTACTTTTGACACAGACACGTCTAGATCCATTTTAGCTATGCCTATGCACATCTGAAGTGTAACCTTGATGATAATATTTTGTATATGGACAACTTTGCTTAGTATTATCATAAATCTGTAAAACTATGGGTGAAGAAGAGAAAAACTTACCTCAAGTTGTATACACACACCGTAAGCTCTCAAGATTTAATGGTGACAGGACACTTTTGATGACAGGGAAGTTGTGGCACTTACTGCTTTAGAGGTCCATGATATAAAGGGTAAGGTAAGAAATTGGCACTATAGAAGATGTTGCCAGAATGAGGTCAAGTTCACTCCAGAAAAAGAGCGTGATGAACCAGCAAAGGTGTTGATTTACTTAGTGAGGCTTTTGGTGATAGACTCACTAGTGACCAGCTTTTGGATAAGTTTTATAATAGACAACAAAGAGAGGGCGAGACACTCAGAGAATTCTCACACAGACTCATGTCACTGACAGAAAGTGCATGTAAGAAAGATGATACTGGTGTCGCAAACAAAGATTGTGTACTTCAAGGTAGGTTTACTGAGAAAGTACTAGAAAGTAGATTGTGTCGCAATTTAGTACAGTATAATGCAGAAAAGGCAGATTTAACTTTTTGACAGCTTCTGCCCAAAGCCATTGAGTGGAATGAGGAGGACCTTACTCCTCAACCTAGAGGTCAGGCGTACATGACAGAGGTTACAACCCAGTCAAGGGGAGTGGCTAAATTTGACAATGGTGTTTTGCCACATATAGGTCAGGATGAAGGAATGGAGAATACACTTTGCAGAGTACTAGATGCTCTTGATCAGCAAACAAGGGTGCAAACTGAGCTGTTAGAACATCAGCAAAATTATTCCAGTCAAATTTATGTATCATTTAAACCAGAATCAAAGGTTCCTATTTCTACCATTGAAACATGCTTGCATGACATAGGTGTTTGGATGTGTCAGAATCTGCTTAAACTCAATGCTGATAAAACTGAGGTTCTGATTATCGGTACAAACCAGCAAAGGTAAAAATTCAGTTGAAAACTCTTAACATGTTTGATTCAGTAGTTGTGCCAACAAACAGTGCAAGAAACCTGGGGATATAGTGTTTGACCAGGGGCTTTGCCTTGACAAGCATGTAAATAATATTTGTAGTGTTGCTTTTTACCACCTACGTAATAGAGCTAGAATAAAGGGTTTCTTATAAGTTTGTTTTGTCAAATCTTTGGACACATAAGTTTGTTTTGTAATGAGACTAGCTGCTTTGTTGTGTTTAGCTGGTAGCCAACCCATGGATAATATGACAGAGTGGATTTCTTGTGTACTTGAAAGACATGAGTTGTCAAATCTTTGGACACTAGATGTCACATAAGTTTGTTTTGTAATGAGACTACTAGCTGCTTTGTTGTGTTTAGCTGGTAGCCAACCCATGGATAATATGACAAAGTGGATTTCTTGTGTACTTGAAAGACATGAGTTGTCAAATCTTTGGACACTAGATGTCAGATAAGTTTGTTTTGTAATGAGACTACTAGCTGCTTTGTCGTGTTTAGCTGGTAGCCAACCCATGGATAATACGACAGAGTGGATTTCTTGTGTACTTGAAAGACATGAGTTGTCAAATCTTTGGACACTAGATGTCTCATAAGTTTGTTTTGTCAAATCTTTGGACATTAGATGTCACATAAGTTTCGTTTGTAATGAGATCACATGCACCTGTGAGCGATAAAATGGGCCATGAGAATGTGAGTGCTTAACTTTTCTAGATAAGTGCTATTTCCTTGATAATAATGCGCCGTCTGGAGCTAGTAAATTGCTTCTTCATAGAATATTATCAAGATGGAAGCTTATGAACTGACTTTGCAAATTTCTGAGCTGGAATCAAAGGATACCTTCAGCCACACAAGCTGGCTACATTTGACAACTATTTGTGCACCACTGGCAATGATTAGCCCAAGCGTCAGAGGACTATGTTATTGCAAATATTTGTTAAAGAACAATACTTTTATGTTAGATTGAAGCAGCTTGCAGTAAATTGTGATTTTACTCATTCATAGGCTGAGATTAAGTCTCAGTTAATTAAAAAATATTCACAAAGGTGAGATAGGATGGCATAATCAAACCATCATTGTCTCTTCAAGATTTGATAAATTTAGCCAAACTTCAGAAGCTTCTAGATGCCAGTCAAAGTTAATGGAGCAAAAGATGAAGCCAAATGTAAGTACCAGGATATCTGGTCTTTCCTCATCAGTGGCTATTGTTCACAAACTAACCTACAAATCTAGGATTTCATCTCACTTTAAACCATCAGGTGCTACATCATACAGCAGATTGACACACGGAAAATTGTGCTACATCTGTGATGGTAGTTGGCCACATGAGCGGGGACAACTTTGTACGGCTTATGGGAAAGAATATGCCACAGTTGTTGTAAATTGCATAATTTTGCTCAAGTTTGTAAATTTAGTTCAAAGAAGGCACTTCTACAAGTAAAGGGGGGTTTTCCATGTGCTCATATATGCATATATGCATTAAAAATCACTTAAAAGATCAGACATTTAAAACAAAATCTTCCAAAACACCAGGTTGCTGTTCACATGGATTTTGCAGAGAGTTATACCTGTATAACCATGGAAGGAATCCAAAGTGCTTACAAGAATCTGAATGCTGTTATACTGCATCAAGTTGTAGTATATTACTGAAAAGGGGAAGACCTGCATTACAAAAGTTTTGTCATTGTCTCAGATGAAATGGCTCACAATGCAAATACAGTTTTAACCTTCGTGGATGCCATGATGCCATATATAAAAGATCTTGACAGGGAGCTCAGAACGGTGCATAACTAGATGGATAGTCTTACCAGTCAATACAGGAATAAACTGATGTGTGATCCTGTTGCAAACCATGAAGTCATGTATGGATGTGCAGCAAAATGGACTTATTTCAGTACATATTGCAAAGCCATAAAAAGTGGAGAGGCCATCATACAGGATGCCGAGCAATTTATGGCTTGGGCTGAAAAGTCATCTTTGGTCAATGTCAAGTTGGTCTTTGTGTCTGCATCAAATTGTGAACAGACACCTAAATGTGAACAGAGATTGTTCAACTTCAAAGCTGAAAATCTGAGACCCAACATGAAAATCCACCCTTTGATAGAAAAGGTTTCGACCATTTTTCCTACTTACACACACCAGCAGCTATGTGACATGCAGCAGAATGACCCACTGCTGAGCATGTTGTGGTCATTATGGGAGCAGGGCTGGACACCTGAAAGCCAGAGTGAGGATGATGTTGCTGCTTCACCTGATTTGAAAGGATGGCTCAGGGAATGGCCTAATCTGACTTAGCATCATGGGATATATACAGAGCAATCCTGGATCCAGTTACTGGTACAGGTAGGCAAATATTATCCCCATCCCAACTTTGTCCTATCTTACTAAAGTCAGTTCGCAACCAGTGGGAACATCAACATGTCAATCGTATCACTTCCTTGTTAAAGAAGAGATGATTTTGGCCAGAAATGTCACAACAAGTGAAGGATGTTCAGAGCATGTTCCAGTGTAAAGTGGCTAAGTCACCCACCCCAAGAGTTAAACCCCCTATGGCACACCTGTTAGGATTTAGACCATAAGAGCTGGTTGCTATGGATTTCCTCAAATTAGACAAAGATAAGGGAGGGTTAAAGAAAGTCTTAGTTCTGACAGATGCATACACTAAATATGCACTAGCTATTCCATGCGGTGACCAAACAGCAGAGACAAATGCATGTGTCCTGAGGGATCAGTGGTGTTCGGTTTATGAAATTCCCATTAGGCTTCACTCTAATTGTGCTGGGAATTTTGAAAGCAAGGTGATAGCCGAGCTGTATAAACTATATGGAGTGAAAAAGAGTCGCAGAACAGTATATCATGCAGAGGGAAATGCAATCACAAAGAGATACATCTCCACTTCGTGTAATCTGATTAAATCTCTTACCACAAATTTCCTCCATGAAAGAAATGATAGCCAGTTCTGCCAAACTTGTGCTTCATCTGCAAGCTTGTAACAGCTTGGACAAAGAATACTCTGGGGCAATACATTTTACCATCCTATGAGGACGGCAAACTGTCAGAGCAACAGTCAGGGTCAGATGACTAACAGGACTTTACTGCATAAGTCAGTGATCAAGAACCACCTAACAAGCAATTAAAAGTAAACTCACAAGCCTTGAATGGGATTGAATGTCTGAGAGCCCTTTCCGCCCAAGTCAGTCAGACCAAAAACAGATGAACACCTACTGACAGTAATCTTGCAAAGCTGGAAGATACTGTTATTGGTTCAGGGGTGCCCCAAAAAACAGATAGGGGGAAATTATACTTTTCCCTATGCCTGAGACCTGTACCGGTAAGTACATGACACAAATCAAGGTTAACAAAAAACTGTGGGCCAGTCTAAGAATGCCCATCAGAACAGTTGACCAAACCATTAAAGGATATCGAACCAACATCTTCCATGGACTCACAGCTGTTCTCCAGATAACTGATGCTTGTGTTAACAAGATCAATTATGGGACAGAATTGCCAACACCCTCTAACAACTAAAATTACCATAATTGCTGGAGTTGTACATGAACTGTCAATGCACAGAAAGGTGCGGATAAAGCCAGACCTGTATGATAGTTACACAGGCCTTTGCTCTGCACAAAAATACAAGTTACAACACAACTGTTTGGTGACAAACTGGATAAAAATGTAAAGGTCATTAATGAAACCCTAAAGATTATAAAGAAATGTAACCAAACAACATGCTTTCCAGTATTGTAAATTTTGACCAACTCAATCCTTTCAAGGACACAAGGGCAAGGGACCTTTTTTAGGTGCAAACCCCCACAAAAGCAACAAAGGCCATAACTTTCAGATGAGCCAGCCCAAGAGGAAAAGATGGCAGCTTACAGCCACAGGAACAATTAAGCAATTTAATCTTTACAGCTAGTAATATTAGTTTTAATTTACCATGCTGGAAAGATCTGACTATGGATCCAACAATACTATCTATAGTAAATGGGATTCATCTGGATTTTTACACTGTGCTAGTTCAGTGCCATAAGCCTAAGTGTTTAAACTTTACACAAGAAGGGTCTTAATTTGTTGATTCAGAATTTGACAATTGTTAAAAAGGGGGTCATTGTGCACAGTGAAGATAAGCCTGGCCAGTTCATTTCACCAATTTTCTTACAGCCCAAAAAGGATGGAACTTATAGAACCATACTCAACTTAAAGACACTGAAAAGTACATTGTGTATCACCATTTTAAAATGAACAGCTTTCAATCTTGTTCAGCGTCATGACCCAAAATTGTTACATGGCATCTTTAGACCTTCAAGATGCTTATTGTTCAGTATCATTTCAGCACTGCTGAAACCAGTGCTTGCCAGTCTGTGTTTGAGAGGAATGGTCTTCAGTATCTACTCAGATGATCTTTACTTGCAAGGTGACATCTTTATGCCTTGTGAACAAAACTTGTCTGACACAATGGGTTTGCTATCCAAGTTTGGCTTCTCTATTAATAAAGAAAAATCAAAATGCTAACCTTCTCATAAACTGGAACATTTGGGGTTCATGCTTGATTCTGAAATAAGGGCAGATATCCTGACCCAAGATGTACAAGATTAGATTTAATCTTTTTTTAAACAATGCCTAAGAGAAAAAAGATCATGTGTCATGTATTTGCAATTATTTAAAGATGATAATGACTAAACATAATATTTCCAAGGTGTAATCATTCTGCAGACTAATATATATGCGACACCAGTTTGTATGTGTAATACGTAGCAGAATGTGTATGCTACGTCATCAAGTTGTGTTCCGCTAGTCGGGTATTAAAGTTGTAAGTCAAGTGAACGTCTTGTGGGTTTCTGCTACCTCGTTGACAAAATACATAACATCATGTACCATCAGATTTGCAGCAAAAGTCATTAGTTAACTTGTGGCAGCTCTCTCAGGAATTAAAAAACTGTGTAAAGTCAGTTTTTAAGGTGTTCTGACTTTCTCTGAGGAGGCCAAAGATGATATGGTTTGATGGCTAATCAACTTAAAACTGCCTTAACCAATCACACATGGTAAAATTGGTTTTACTTCACAAACTGATGCTTCTCATAAAGGCTAAGGGGGGGGGGGGGAGTCAGGGATAATCAGAGTACAGGTGGCCAGTGGACACCAGCAGAAAAACAACTCCATATAAATGAACTTGAACTGAAAGTAGGTGTACTGGAATTATTAGCTTTTCAAAATCAATTTTGTAAACAAGTAGAGTTGCAAATAGACAACAGCACTCCTGTAGCTTAAATTCAAAAGATGGGGGGGCGGGTCTCACTCAGATAGCTGTAATGCTGTAGCACTAAACATAAAACAAAATTATTTTGAGTGCAACATACAAACCAGGGACATCTAATATTGAGGCAGATGTTCATAGCAGAAACTTTAATGATAGAACTGAAAAGGCATTACAGCAAAAAGTTTTCAACCAAATCAGTCAGTTTTCCAGACAGTCACATTTGGATTTATTTGCCTCTTGGCTAAATCATAAAACATGTTGTTTCATAGAAACCAGACCCTGGAGCTATTGCCATTGATGCTTTTCCTCCTTTCAGTCTTATACACTGAGTGCTCCAGAAAATACAGCACAGCAAAGCAGAGGTTATACTCAAAGCCCCTTGGTGGCCCACTCAGAGCTGGTTTCCATGCAGTCTTGCTCCAACTTTTATATCAGGAACAACTTCCAGCAACTCGCATAATTGTTCACTTGCAACACAAGGGAATGGATACCACTAGAATCCATTAGCCAGGAAACTAAAGCTGAATTCCTGCAGATTATTGGGCAACGACTCCAGAAGGAAGGAATTTCAGAAATAGCTAAAGATGCCTCATGGCAATAAAGCACAAAATCACAATACAAAACTTATATCAAAAAGTGGTTTGAATTCACTGACAGGGAAATTATTAATCCCATACAACCAAGTTTTTCACAACCAAGTGCTAGATTTTCTCACTTAACCCTACAATACTGGTTTAAAATACAGTGCAATATGCTCAGCAAGATCAGCTTTAGCCACTTTTGTCAGTTAAGGTAACAATCTTTTAGGGCCAAAATGAAATTATTAAGTGCTTCATTAAAGGTGTTTTCCAGACTAGACCAGCTCTGCCCAGATATCAAATATCCAGATCACTGGGGATTATATGCCCACCCTTTGTGTGTACCAACCCTTTACTCAATGCCTTTGCTTTGACATGAACACTCAACTTTGAAGTATGACCTCTGCACGCACATCAAGTATAATCCCCAGTGATCCAGATGAGAGTAAAATCCCAATCAAACTTCAACCTACAGTTTAATTAACATTTGCATCATGTGGGGTAGCATAATAACAGCAGGAAGAGTGTGGAGTGTCAGAAAGAAAACAAGATGTGTGGGAACGACACGAATGCCCCCACCTGGGGCAAATTAGAAACATTTGTTAAATTTTGTAAAATTTTTTAAGTTCAGGAGGTGTTGTATGGTCAAAAGTAGGTCAACAAGGGCAAAATGCAAACTCAATCTGTAAAGGGTCATTATCAAGCAACACCAAAAATCAGGCCAGTATCTGCAGGCATTGTGAAAAAAAAATCCATATATGTGCATTTTTCATGAAAATTTCTGTCTTTCATGAAATTTTCTATGTTCAGGATCTGTCATATGGTGAAAAATAGGTTAACTGGGACGAAACGCGAACTCGATCTGTAAGTGGTCATTATGCGCCCACAGACCAAACATTAGGCCAGTATCTGTAAGCATTGCTTTGCAAAACTAGAATATTAGCAAAAGTTGATAATCATTTATAAATTTAAATTGGATAGGTATATACCTTGTTTCATAACAATCCACCAAATGCTTCCTGAGAAATAAGCTCCTAAGTTTTTTTCTATACTAAGCTCTGTGACCTTGAAAAGTAGGTCAAGATCACCCATCTTTGAACTTGACCAAAATTTTGTAAATATACTGTGGTTGCCTTTTTGTTCGCGAGGGTTTTAAGTTCGCGATATTCGCAAATGGGAAATAATCGCGAAAATGAAACCCTCGGGAATAATCGGCCAATCCAGAATGTCCTTCTTATTTAGTGTAATCAATACTTGTATGGTAATAGGTTAAAACAGAGAGAATTTTTTAAATAAATTACATCCTTGCAGGTATAGGGAAATGTAAGCTTTAAATTTGAACTAAACCACCTATGCTGTGTGTGCGGGCCTATCATTATATAAGAAAATGTCACAAACTCATGACTTATTCTCATTTTATAATACACACAGGTATATGGCTTTGCCAAAGATTTGATATAGGTTCTTGTGAGATCGTGAAAATGAAACCCTTGCAAAACATTAAAAATGGAAAAATCACGAAATTTCAGCCTCGCGAATATGAAGCCAACCACAGTAATGCAATAGCACTGAAGAAATGAAGTTCCTGTGTTGAATACCTTTGGAGATATCCTGCACAAAAGGCCAAAATTGAAAAAAATCCGATAAAATTTCATTAAAAAATCAGAAATTGCAGGTGGCGCCACCAAAATTGTGCAGCACATACAGACCATCAGTCCCAATGATCATAGTAAGTTTTGTGGAAATCCACACAATGGTTCCTGAGATATAAACTTCTGAGTGTTTTTCTATAATCAGCTCTAAAATGTAGAAAAATGGGTCAAGGTCACCCATCTTCAAACTTGACCGAGATTTAATTTGATATACATCTTCACTGATGAAATAAAATTCCAACAGTGAATCCTTTTAGAGATATCCTGCTCACAAGGTAAAAGTTAACAGACGCGGAAAGGACGGAAGGACAGACACCGGACAGATAGATGGACGGACGGACAGACGGACAGCTTGGGTGACGACAATAGCCCATCAGCCTATGAGCTATATTTTTCTAAGTTTAGGAGCCGTAAAACAGTCAAAAGTAGGTCAACCAGGACGAAACGCAAACTCGATCTGTAACTGGTCATTATCTGCCCACACACCAAAAATCAGCCCAATATCTGCAGGCATTGCGAAAAAAAGTCCGTACATGTGTATTTGTCATGAAAATTTCTATTTTTCATGAAATTTTCTAAGTTTAGGAGCCGTAAAACAGTCAAAAGTAGGTCAACCGGGATGAAATGCTAACTCGATCTGTAACTGGTCATTATCTGCCCACACACCAAAAATCAGCCCAATATCTGCATGCATTGTGAAAAAAAGTCTGTACATGTGTATTTGTCATGAAAATTTCTATTTTTCATGAAATTTTCTAAGTTTAGGAGCAGTAAAACGGTCAAAAGTAGGTCAACCAGGACGAAACGCGAACTCGATCTGTAACTGGTCATTATCTGCTCACACACCAAAAATCAGCCCAATATCTGCAGACATTGCGAAAAAAAGTCAGTACATGTGTATTTGTCCTGAAAATTTCTATTTTTCATGAAATTTTCTAAGTTTAGGAGCCGTAAAACGGTCAAAAGTAGGTCAACCAGGACGAAACGCGAACTCGATCTGTAACTGGTCATTATCTGCCCACTCACCAAAAATCAGGCCAATATCTGCAGGCATTGCGAAAAAAAGTCTGTACAACTGTTTGATTTTGGAATGATGGAATGATGGAATGACAGAATGATGGACGGACAGAAGGACGGACATGGGTAAAAATATATGCCCCGGCCACTTTGTGGCGGGGGCATAAAAATACTTTAATTATTGCACAGGTCATACTCAGGCCTTGAGATATATTTGAAAACAGCCCATCTATTTGAAACTGCTCATGTGGATATTAAAATTATGTCAGCCAGTGCTTCTGTCTCTGAGACAAACACAATACAATCAAGTCATCAAATTGGTTATTTGGCTTGTGTTGCAAAATGAAGATAAAGGAACAAAGACATTCCAAAGACATGAAATAAAAGAGTAAAGTACACACTGAGAACACTGATGGAGATACAAATTCAAATTCTGAAAGTGAAAGTGAGTTTTTGTTCGTTGTGAAAGGAAAAATATTCCAAATATGGAATTACCAAAAAGTATCAAGTATATGCCAGAAAATTGGTTCCAAATTTGTAACAAATAACAGTCTTAAATTGAATCCAACTCATGCACAGGCCTGAGAATTTAGCAGTGTTCGGCTGGTAATGACTGACAAACTGGGCTAACAAATTGCCTGGTCAGGGTGGTGAATGATGATCGCTCTAGCATAGACATACATATTGTTAGCATATATACACAATACTCGATTAAAACAATAAAGATTTACATGCCAGTCTTGTTGTTTATGAAACTGGACATATCATTTTGCTACTAGCTCAAGTACACTGATAATGGTATTGCCACCAGTAACAGTGTACTTTGACATACCATATCTGTTGATGGTGTAAAGCCTGATATGGCTCTTGCCATGAAGAAAAGCATTGCTACCGAAAAATGTTGCTAACTGTTGCTTTACTTGGAACTGTCAATTACATGCAGAAATTCATACCATATTATCCAAATATCTTTGAGCCACTGAGATATTTGACAACAAGGGACCTATGGGTCACGATGCTCAGCTGTTATATATGATAAAAAAATATGATTTAGAAATGAGGCACATGCTGGTTTTGTGTGGTAATAAGTATAAGCTGTATTATGAGTTGTTGTTGTTAAGCTTATGTATGATTTTGATAGTACCTTTGGAGACAGAGAAGAGAATTGATTTCATTTATTTTATTAACAAATAGAGTACTATTGTCAAACAGATTTTGACTTGGCCATATAACTTATAAGCAGAACATATAATATAAGAGTTTAACTATTTATTTAAAAAAATTACAAATATTGTCCCAGATATAATTTTTATTAAAAATAATAAGAGAATCGTATGATTTTTAAAATGAAATATAACTGAAATGATTATTAAAATAATATTAAAGAATATATTCATGAATGCATTCATGAATACATTTGGAAAGTATTTGCACTGGTATTCATATACTTTCATTTTTACCTGAATTCCCATTCTTTATGCAAGAAATTTTATAATGGAGTACATATTTATATTCGTATTTAAATACAATTGCAAAGTATTCCCACCATGTCTGGTATTTATTAAGTTTTCACCAAACAATGGTGTTGAGAATCCAGAATGTACAAAATTCACACATTTAAATATTGATCATAAGTACCTGGTTTTATGGCTTTTATTTATATTAAAAAAAAAAATGTGATATATTTATTTTGGACTAATTCACATCAATGTACACACTAGACACAGTAGGAATCTAGATTAATATTATCAACTGCACCTTTGTCTATCATTAATTTCCTTCATATGACCCCTAATGATTAGTAATGAATAATATGATTTACTTTTTTATTATTAAAATTGAACTGAAAAATGCCATAGGTGACTGCATGGTGTTATTTGGAATACGTGACATTCTATCCATCGATACAAGATTCTTATATCATCAGTTACTGCAAGTTAATTCCCTATTATAATAAACTAACCAAATCCTTTTTTATTTTTCTTTAATTTGTTATTTAAAACCAATAAAAATTTATTAATTTATTGTTTATTGTTATGTTGTTGGTTAAAACTACTAGATGAGTTGGGTTGGACACCTGGATCAACTGTGGCTGGTCATAAGCTGCCTTGCTGCCCCAGTATATGCCTCGTCTCAAGCGTGCATAATTTGCTGAAAGTTCAACAAGGTCAACATACAGGTGACTCAAGAGTGGCTGGAGAGAGCCAAGGTCTAACATGGTCTCATTAAAACATTAATAAAAGCTACAATTTTTGGCCAATTTCTTTCAGCTTTCTAAACTAAAAAGCTGAAATCCTTATGTGTGCATGATATGAAAATTATATGAACAGAGCTCACATGAAACAAAAGTGAAATGGTCCAAGTTGGGCAAAATTTCAGGTACTAATTTTATATTTATACTAATAACTTATAAAATTTTAAAAATTCAGAACTAATTTTGGGTATTCAATTGAATCTTGATTAAATAATGTTACATCCCTGACAAAAAATCTCTAGCTTCAGCAAGCCCCTTTTTAAGGGAGTAAATATATTTCTTGATTTTTTACAAAGTGCATTATGTTTGGGGCCATAACTTAAAACAATTACACAATACTGACATCATTTCTGGTATGTGCACAGAGAATGTATAGAAAAACATGTATATTATATATGATTAAAGTCAGATCAGTGGTTTTAATATTAGGCAGTTCTGAAGTGTAACAATGGGTTTTTAATTGAAAAATGAAGTTTTTCATTAATATCTCAAAGGTATTAAGTCCTAGTGACCAAATTCTTGGCATGGTAGGGAATTTTGGAGACATCTAATTGTATGCCAAATTTTAGGAACTGAGAGCTTAAGCTGGGTAGCTGAGCTCTAGCAAACTGCATAACACTAGCTTGATGTAAACAATATGTTACATGGTGCTTGAAAACTTGAATAAATCTAGTTTTTGATCAACTTGTTTCAAATTTTTGGTGTATACAGACAAAATGCTAACAAAAACATGCTGAGAAAATTAAATCCACAGTTCTTACAAGAAAAAAAACGTGCCATGGTCAAAGTTAGGCAAAATTTAAGGTACCAATTTTTTATTTTTGTTAATATTTTAAAAATGTTTAAAGATTTTGATCTAATTTTGGGTACCGTAGATCCGCGTTTTGCCGCCGCGGCCATAAAATAAGACTTACAGCCGAAAATCCCAACTAATATTTCTCGACAAGGGATGCGGCTATAAAACGCAGGTTAGGCTGAATTCAAACATGTACAAGAGACTCGACGGTCCGCCGAGGGGCAATGGTCGATAATAGGCTGAAGAAGAAGTGAATACTGGGAACGTATATTTAATGATACTGCATATTTGTATATTAATTTTATTCATTATTAATTTATAAAATGTAAAATTGATATTTTAAACAGGCTTATATGTATTATAAAACTTTTCTGAGTCAGTCATAAACCACGGCAATTTTCACGCAATGATTGATAAAAGATCGATATTCACTCGCCAAATTATGCATTCTCTCCAGACTAACGGTTGTACCTATATTTCAGTATGGCTGCAATATCGGTAAAACATTATTTTAAGATATTTCTTGAACATATCATTTCTTTTAAAATAAACTGTAAAACAAAAGATAACCAAAGACCATACGTTCTTCGGCAATTAAACCTGCGTTCACGTTCAGATACTTCTTCGTTCATCAAATTTTCAATAGATGGCGCTCAAAGGTCATAACCTCACCAGCTAGTTCCGTAATCTTTAAATATGGCACGTTTTGCTAGCAGACGGTTCGGGCACAAGTGTGCATATATTATGATCAGCAGGACCCTGGGTGTACGCGTAAAGGCTCGACGCGAGATTCGCTTATTCAACGGTTTTGTCAAGGTTGTTAATTGACCGATGTTGTATAGAGTGTAAATAAAAGCCATCACAAAGAGTACCGTTGGCTTTGATGTCCCATTGAAGTTTAATTAGACAGGGTAAAGGCGCAAGGTACACCAAGGCCCGGAAGTTCCGTAATCATTTTATGTTGCATCTTTTGCCGGTTGATGGTCTGGACACCATTTTGCATATATTATGATCAGCACAACCCGAGATCTTCTGGAAATATGATCACCGACGCGGGTGTCGTTTATTTAAATGTTTTTTGTTAAATGACCGACGATGTATTATGTCTAAATAATGTTTAAATTACAGTCGTCCCATACAATGCTTTGATGGCCCATTGAACTTTAATTAGTCAGGTTAAAGGCGCAAGATTCTCCGGCATTCAGTGATGTGTCAAATTAATTTCGTGGCCCTACTAGGATTCGTCTTGGATGAGTCGTCATAAACCGAACAAATTGTCATCTTTTCTAATCAGGTAGATCAGGCGGTTTAACAAATTAATTAAATTAATTAATTAGCAAAGACAAGCAACATACACAGTTGCAACTGTTTCCAAAAACTGTTATGCCTGACCGCATATCAGCATACCGCAGCATTCCTAGCTGCAGCCTAGCGTTTAAGAAAAGAACCTTTTATCGTTGTGTTCCCATACCCCACCCGGCAATGGAACGTGGTTAGAATGTGGTGCGGCCATTAAGTAAGGTTTTGCGAATTTTTTACTCCAGTGAAGGAGCCTTCCAGATATTTTACGAACATGGGGTGCGGCCATTAGACGACGTGCGGCGGCAAAACGCGGATCTACGGTATACAATTTAATTTTGATTAATTAAAGTTATATTACTTGAAAAAAAGTCCATAGCTTTAACAAGTTTTGTGTTAAGTGATCAAATATTTTTCCTGATTTTTTACAAAATGCATTATGTTCTGGCCCATAACTTTCTTAAATTATATAATACAGACATAATTTCAGACATGTACATAGGAACTATATAGAGGAATATTTATGGTAAATATGAGGAAAAACAGATGAGTGGTTTTGATATTAGGCAGCCATAAAGTGTGAAAATAGGTTTTTAACTAGATGTGTCGGAACGACACAAATGCCCCCGCCTTGGGCAAATTAGAAACATTTGTAAAATTTGGAAAATTTTTAAGTTAAGGAGGTGTCGTATGGTCAAAAGTAGGTCAACAAGGGCAAAATGCAAACTCGATTTGTAACAGGTCATTATCAAGCAACACACCAATAATCATGCCAGGATATGCAGGCATTGTGAAAAAAAGTCCATACATGTGCATTTTCCATAAAAATTTCTGTCTTTTATGAAATTTTCTATGTTTAGGAGCCGTAAAACAATCAAAAGTAGGTCAACCGGGATGAAACACAAACTCGATCTGTAACTGTCATTATCTGCCAACACAAAAAAAATCAGGGTGGTATCTGCAGGCATTGAGGAAAAAAAGTCAGTACATATACATTTGTTATGAAAATTTATATTTTTCATGAAACTTTCTATGTTCAGGAGCAGTCAAATGGTCAAAAGTAGGTCAACTGAGACAAAACAAGAACTCGATCTGTAACTGGTCATTATCTGCCTACACACCAAAAATCAGGCCCGTATCTGCAGGCACTGCGAAAAAAAGTCCATACATGTGCACCTTTTTATTAAATTTTCTATGTTAGAGCACCGTCAAACGGTCAAAAATAGGTCAACTAGGACAAAACGTGAACTTGATCTGTAACTGGTCTATATCTGCCCACACACCAAAAATCAGGCCAATATCTGCAGGTATTGTGAAGAAAAGTCTGTACAAGTGTATTTGTCATGAAAATATATATTTTACATGAAATTTTCTATGTTCAGGAGCCGTAAAACAGTCAAAAGTAGATCAATCAGGACGAAATGGGAACTCCATCTGTAACTGGTCAATATCTGCCGACACACCAAAAATGAGGCCAATATCTGCAGGCATTGCGAAAAAAAATCCATACATGTGTATTTGTCATGAAATTTCATATTTTTCATGAATTTTTTTAAGTTTAGGAGCCATAAACAGTCAAAAGTATGTCAACTGGGACAAAACGTGAACTCTATCTATAACTGGTCTATATCTGCCCACACACCAAAAATCAGGCCAATATCTGCAGGCATTGCGAAAAAAGTCCGTACATGTGTATTTGTCATGAAATTTCATATTTTTCATGAAATTTTCTATGTTCAGGAGCCGTAAAACAGTCAAAAGTAGGTCAACCAGGACCAAACGCCAACTCGATCTGTAACTGGTCTATATCTGCCCACACACCAAAAATCAGGCCAATATCTGCAGGCACTGTGAAAAAAAGCCGTACATGTGTATTTGTCATGAAATTTCATATTTTTCATGAAATTTTCTATGTTCAGGAGCCGTAAAACGGTCAAAAGTAGGTCAACTATGACGAAACAAGAACTCAATCTGTAACTGGTCTATATCTGCCCACACACCAAAAATTAGGCCAATATCTGAAGGCATTGCGAAAAAAAGTCTGTACATGTGTATCTGTCATGAATATTTCTATTTTTCATGAAAATTTCTAAGTTTAGGAGCCGTAAAACGGTCAAAAGTAGGTCAACCGGGACGAAACGCAAACTCGATCTGTAACTGGTCTATATCTGCCCACACACCAAAAATCAGGCCAATATCTGCAGGCGCTGCGAAAAAAAGTCCGTACATGTGTATTTGTCATGAAATTTCATATTTTTCATGAAATTTTCTATGTTCAGGAGCCGTAAAACAGTCATAACTAGGTCAACCAGGACGAAACGCGAACTCGATCTGTAACTGGTCTATATCTGCTCACACACCAAAAATCAGGTCAATATCTGCAGGCATTGCGAAAAAAAGTCCGTACATGTGTATCTGTCATGAATATTTCTATTTTTCATGAAATTTTCTAAGTTTAGGAGCCGTAAAACGGTCAAAAATAGGTCAACCAGGACGAAACGCGAACTCGATCTGTAACTGGTCTATATCTGCCCACACACCAAAAATCAGGCCAATATCTGCAGGCATTGTGAAAAAAAGCCTGTACAACTGTTTGATTTCGGAATGACGGAAGGACGGAAGGACGGAATGACGGACATGGGTAATACTATATGCCCCGGCCACTTTGTGGCGGGGGCATAATAAAAAATTGAGGTTTTTCCTTAATTTCTCAAAGGAACAAAGTCGCAAAGACCCAGTTTTCGGCTTGGTAGGAGATCTTGGGGACATCGAACACTATGCCGAATTTTGGATTCCTAGGTCTTACGGTTACAAAACGTGCCACATCTACGGACGGACGGACGGACAGACGGACGGAGGACGGACAATGGACCACGACTATAGCTCAGTTGACTTATAGTCAGCTGAGCTAAAAAAGGATCTAAAATTAAGAAAGAGAAAAGACTATCAATCAGTATTTTCTGGTGCTAAAGCAGTTAGCTGGTACATGTGTGTATGGGGAGCTCCTAGAGGACATGCTGAGTGATCGCCTTGTTTGTGGACTGTCAGATGAATAAATTATATGTCATATATTGGCAGAGCATAAGTTGAACTTCAAGAAAGCTGTAGGCATTAGCTTAGCTATGGAATCTGCATCCCAGGATAGTGCTCCTGTGATACCATCCCTCCCCAAAGATAATCTGTTACCGTAGATAATCAACACCTCCAGTTAGAGCAACAATTTTGGTGGAAAAACCAATAACCCTGTGTATAATACACACTCTGTTTCTGGCCAAAATCCTGGATGAGGTATATTGTATTTTTGATAGTCATTGGAAAATTTACCAGTTCTCTTGTGTAGAACTTTTGAGAATGACAGACAGATAATTACTGAAGTCTCTTAGATCTAGCACAGAAGTAGATTGTTACTTTAAAACCATAGCAAATAGTCTATTCTCCGTAAGTTGTCAAGTCTTAAGATAAAGGACCATCAGGCCTAAACAGAATCTTTTTTTATGTTAGACAGAATGATGTTCAATGCAACAGGAAAATAGTTGGGAAATAATGCTTCCACATATAATACACAAAGGTTTTTTTATATAAATTTATGA
Source organism: Sipunculus nudus (assembly GCA_026874595.1). Taxonomy (NCBI): domain Eukaryota; kingdom Metazoa; phylum Annelida; class Sipuncula; order Golfingiida; family Sipunculidae; genus Sipunculus; species Sipunculus nudus. Next base: position 64,597,686 of record CM049307.1, read on the forward strand.
AGAAAAATGTGGATTATCTTTGGGGAAAGATGGTAGATGCAGGGGCTCACGTGATAAAGGAAGATGTCATTCAGAGAAGCTTCATGGTATCTGTGTGGAGAGTATGGACATTTGCAAAAGAGATGCCCATAAGGCTTTGAGCCAAAACCACCTAGGAAAGTGACAAACAACAGTGAGTGCCCACACAGATTTAAACATTCCCATACACACAGTAAAGAGCAAATTTGTAAGTCAAGTTCAGATTCAGAGCCAACTACATAAAAGCAGCGCCATTATATGGATGTTTAATTTATATCCGTACAATCTTTACTATATGGTCCCTTGAGTAATGAAAACCTTGCCCGCTTCCCTCGCCCGCTTCACTTGTGTTCGGGCCATCACATAAAACAGACGTGCCTCGTCATTTTGATGTTCATATAATAAATACTCTTGGAATACAAGTCCGTGTTTCACGTTACTTGGAAGGTGGGTGCATAGCTGTACAGATATAATCTTCCTCACTGGCGTGGTGGCAGCGTTAAGAGAAGAAAACACGCTAGAACCCGTAGAGACAGGGTACCACAGAACGGTTCAGCGCCCACTCGCTTCACACATCACGCGGCCAAGTGACAGCCAAAACAGGAACTGTATTGACGCTTGAAACACGAAAAACGGAAGCAAGTGAACTTATTTAAGGCAAGTGAACATACATATCAATCTGTCATCATGAGCAGTTTACGTCCAGGTGCTCGAGCGCCTAAGCAATGGTGTCTTACCAAAGTAGAGACAATTACTTTCTTTGAAAACTGGAACCAAAATAAAGTCTATACGCTTTCATTAGACCCACTGTTCGCCAATTTTCTTGTTAATGGAAAAACATGGACTAAAAGACTAAAGCTGACCCTCTTAGAGGCCTAACAGATGATGGAGAAGAGATACCAGTTGATAGACGGCGTACAGCTCAACAAAAAGTCTCACATTTGGACTTGATGCTTGGGCAGATTGCGAACTATTGCCCCATCATCGCCCGTAATACCATTGTAAAGGCATCAACTGGTATAGATAGCATATGGCAGGCTATCCACCTACATTTTGGGTTTCAGTCTACAGGCGCCCATTTTCTCGATTTCTCCGATATTAAACTTGAACCTGACGAGCGACCAGAGGATCTTTACCAAGGACTGATGGCATTCATAGAAGACAATTTACTAAAACACAGTGGCAGTATAACCCACCACAATGAAGAAATAGAGGAAGATGAAGAAATGTCCCCAACACTAGAAAACCTAGTTATCCTCACATGGCTGTGACTCATCCATCAAGATCTACCCCAGTTGGTTAAACAGAGATACGCAACAGAACTACGGTCACGTACGCTGGCATCCATTAAGCCAGAAATTTCCCAGGCACTTACGTCCCTTCTCAATGAACTCCACACATCAGAAGATGCAAAGGTCTTACGCTCAGCTGCAACAGATCTTAGAAGAAACAAATACCAAATACAGTCAAATACCACACGCGCAAAGAAGACCTGCCCTTTGTGTAAACAAGCCGGTCGCCAATATAGACACTTCTTAAGCAAGTGCACGTTCCTTCCTGATAATGATAGACAGTTCATGGCACGTGCCCGACATGTTGCAGAGTCCAAAAGTGCATCCGGGTACATCTCCAGCGAGGAGGACAACGCTAAAGAGGATGATCCAATAAGTTATAGTGACCCCATTACAAGTCCAGCCAATACTGCGGCCACTAGAAGAGTGCAGGTTAAAAGATCACCGCATCTACAAACTTTTTCCATCACCACCCACTTCGTATAACCATTGACACTGGTGCAGAAACAAACATGGTACGCGCGTCTGTAGCCAAACATATAGGCGTTAGAATTACCAAGTGCTCTCAATTAGCAGTACAAGCTGATGGACAGACCCCTCTTAAGGTTGTGGGTGAAACAAAAATGACGCTAAACAGAGATCACCTCACTTTCACTCTGGAGGCCCTCCTGGTAGAGGATCTTGATGTTGATGTGCTTGCAGGTGTCCCCTTTATGGTCCGTAATGATGTATCTGTTCGCCCAGCAAAAAGACAGGTCCTCATTGGGAATGATCACATTTTCCATTACAACACCACGCGCGAGAATATCAATTCACTCGCAATACGTCGCACTCATGCATGTGTACTTCGCGCCCCATCAAGTCCATCCACAATTTGGCCAGGAGAGTATATGAGAGTGTTAATCCCAGATAGTGAACTGCATGATGTTCCAGTGGCTATCGAACCTCGAATAGATTCGCCAAACATGCAAACTAAAAAGATGTCACAGTTATGGCCCTGTCCAGACATCACTGCAGCGGTAGGTAATAAGATCTGTATTTTCAATACGACTACAGAACCACAGTCACTGCGAAGAAATGAACATTTTTGCCAAATATTTCTGGTGAGTGAACCTGCAGCTCAAGATAGCCCCACAAACTGTCAGACTCCCTCCATTAATGAAACAGCCTCTCAGACTAGAGCTGTAAACACGCCATCATCACCATCACACTCTCAAGCTGTAAATCTGGACCCGGACAATCTGTTAACAGCTGACGTAAAGAGCAAGTTCCGCAACCTTCGCACAGAATACGATAATCTGTTTAACCCAGTGTTCAAGGGTTATAATGGTGCAATTGGACCTTTTCAAGCAGTGGTTAACATGGGACCAGTCCCTCCACCCAAGCGTAAAGGACGTGTTCCCCAATATTCTCGAGACAAACTCAAAGAACTACAGCAAAAGTTTGATGAACTGGAAGGGTTAGGTGTGTTTCGCCGCCCGGAGGACCTAGCCAAATACCTAAAGCCCTCAGTTTTGATCAAGAAGCCTAGCGGAGGCTTTCGACACGTTACTGCTTTTGCGGATGTAGGGAGGTACAGCAAGCCTCAACCATCACTCATGCCAGACGTAGATTCCACACTCCGTACCATTGCTCGTTGGAACTACATCATCATGACGGACCTCACCAGCGCCTTCTATCAGATCCCCCTATCCCTCCAATCCATGAAATATTGTGGTGTTGTCACCCCATATCGTGGTGTTAGAGTGTATACCCGCTCAGCAATGGGGATGCCAGGATCAGAGACTGCGTTAGAAGAACTCATGTGCAGAGTTCTCGGGGATCTGTTACAAGAAGGAGTGGTAGCTAAACTGGCAGACGACTTGTATTGTCGGGGAAACACCCCTGAAGACCTTTATAATAATTGGGAAAGGACTATGCAGGCACTGAACCAGTGTGGCCTACACTTATCAGCCACAAAGACTACAATCTGCCCTCGCTCCGCCACCATCTTAGGATGGATTTGGACTCAAGGCAGCATTCACACAAGTCCACACCGCATTGCCACATTAGCTACATGCCCACCTCCAGCCACCGTTCGCGGACTTCGATCATTCATAGGCTCATATAAGGTGTTAGCTCGAGTAATCCCTAACTGTTCTACCTTTCTTGCCCCATTGGAAGATAGCTTAGCTGGGCATCAGTCACAAGACAAGTTGAGCTGGAATGAAACACTACACTCCGCCTTTTCTGATGCACAGAAAGCTCTGTCATCACACAGAACAATCGCACTTCCTCGTGCAGAGGACCAACTATGGATCATCACAGATGGATCAGTCAAACAGCGCGGTCTGGGGGCTACATTGTATGTGACACGTAACGACAACAAACCACGGCTAGCTGGTTTCTTCAGCGCAAAACTAAGAAAACATCAAGTCAGATGGTTACCATGTGAAATTGAGGCCCTTAGTATTGCAGCAGCAGTGAAACATTTCAGTCCATTCATAATACAATCCGACACCAAAGCATGCATGCTTACAGACAGCAAACCATGTGTACAGGCATTCGAGAAATTGTGTCGTGGCGAATTCTCAACAAGCCCAAGAGTGTGTACATTTCTGGCCACCGTAAGCCGCTACCAAGCATCTATTCGCCATCTTGCAGGCTCAGCTAATTTACCATCAGATTTGGCTAGCCGAAATGCACCTGAATGCCACGAACCAGGATGTCAGATTTGTACCTTCATTTTAAGAACAGAGGAATCAGTCGTTCGAAAAATTTCCACCACAGAAATTCTGTCAGGAGCTATCAAGCTACCTTTCACCAGCAGAACAGCGTGGTTAAAAACCCAATCAGAATGTCCAGACTTGCGTAGAGTACATGCTCATCTCACACAGGGCACCCGCCCATCAAAAAAGGCAACCAACATCAAAGATGTCAAAAGATATCTGAACATTGCTACAGTTGCTCGAGATGGTTTATTCATTACACGTCGTGAGGAACCCCTAACAGCGTCTCGTGAGTGCATTATCATACCTAGATCCGTCCTAGATGGTCTACTAACGGCACTACATATCAAACTCGATCATCCCTCTCGCCACCAACTCAAACTTGTGGCCCAGCGACATTTCTACGCCCTTGACCTTGACAAAGCTGTCGAGCGAGTCTCCGCTTCCTGTCACATATGTGCATCCCTTCAAAAGATCCCACATACACTTGTAAAACAATCTACAAGTGACCCTCCAACTGGCGTTGGGGTCAGCTTCGCTGCCGATGTCATGAAACGTACGCGACAGCTGATACTGGTGCTCTGTGAAACTGTAACATCGTACCCCACTTCCTGCCTCATAGATAACGAACGCCATGACACTCTCTGCAGCGCACTTGTGTGTCTAACTATAGAACTCTGTCCATTAGATGGCCCACCTATAGTGGTTAGGGTAGATTCGGGCCCCGGGTTTAAAGCACTGAAAGATGACCCCCTGTTGAGGCAACATAACATCACCCTCGACTTTGGTTGCATACACAACCCCAACAAGAATCCTGTTGCTGAACGCGCTATAAGCGAGTTACAAGATGAGTTACTCCGCCAGTCACCAGAAGGGGGGCCCATCACTCCACTTGTATTGTGCGTCGCGACATCTCGATTGAATACACGCATTCGACACTCCGGAATGTCCGCAAGAGAAATGTGGTCACAAAGAGATCAATTTACAAATGGCCCATTGCCTGTGCATGATAGTTTACTCATTCGCGACCAACAGACATCACACCAGCACAATCACACCTACAGTGAACGTGCTAAAGCACATGGTCAACAACCAGCATCACCTTGTCATGTGCAGGTCGGTGACCTCGTGTACATCCACCATGATAAAGACAAAACTCGCGCTCGCGATCGGTATCTAGTAGTCGGTACCGACGGGGAATGGTGCGACATCCTTAGATTTACCGGTTCTCAGTTGCGATCTCTGTCATACCGCATAAAATCGTCAGAGTTTTACACCGTTCCCAGTCATACAATGTCCTTTTGACCAACGCGGCCTCTTCGTGACGATGACGCAACTTCCAGTGAGGATGATGATGGTTTACCGAGTATAGTACCTCAGGCTTCTCCTGCTATACCGCAGGAACTCGCTTGTCCTGTAAAGAGCGATCAACCTCATTGTATGCCTATGATATCTAACCCGGAGCCTAGTGCCGCTGATACTCAATCTCACCACACCATCATTGAGGATGGACGACCCGTTCGCATCCGACGTCGACCGCCATACCTCGATGACTATGCTGAGTGATCTCTCATGTGTTCTCGAACTTGTATCCTTTTATTGGACTTGATCACACTGTTCGTTACATGTTTATTTTCGTATTGTATTTTCTGTTGTATCTCGCCCAGAGATGGGAAGAGATGAAAGTGGTCACGCCATTATATGGATGTTTAATTTATATCCGTACAATCTTTACTATATGGTCCATTGAGTAATGAAAACCTTGCCCGCTTCCCTCGCCCACTTCACTTGTGTTCGGGCCGTCACATAAAACAGACGTGCCTCGTCATTTTGATGTTCATATAATAAATACTCTTGGAATACAAGTCCGTGTTTCACCTTACTTGGAAGGTGGGTGCATAGCTGTACAGATATAATCTTCCTCACTGGCGCAGGAACTTATGTACCCACCACAGTTGTTATGCGTATTAATGGGAAGAAGGTTCGTCTAGAGGTAGATACAGGATGTGATGTATCTATTTGCCATAACATTTATATGCATAATATTTCTATGATGTGGCATTGGAGCCAACTAAGGCTGTCTTTGAGAGTTATTTTGGAGATTGTAAACAGTTATGTGGTAAAATCACAGTTGGCTTAGAATACAATCACAGTCATTTTGAGAATATGAGGATGTATGTAGTATAGACACTCTGGGTCCAGCATTGATTGGTCATCAGTGGCTGACACAGATACAGTTATACCAGCATTCCTTCAAAATGAGTCATGTAACTGACATTGACTTAAGATTAGCACAGATTTTGGATAAATACTCAGGATTGTTTATAGATGAGTTGGATTGCTTAAAGCACATTAAAGGTGAGTAATTTGTGGGACTGGATGTCTAACAAAAGTTCTTGAAGGCCTGGCCAGAGCCTTAAATGCACTAATTAAGCTAAAACAAAAGGTAACAATTAGATAGTTGGGTGCTAAAGGGAATACATATAGTAATAACAGCTTCTGAACCAAGAGACATTCCAAGTCAGTGGCAATATGGGCATCTTGGGACTGAAAAGGTCAAGCTCTGTGCTAGAGATACTGTACTCTGGCCCAAGAATAACCAAAACACTGATGACACACTTAAGCAGTGCACCTCATGTCATCGTCACAAACCATCTTAGCCACACGAGAGACTCATGTCACATGACATTCCCAACAGGCCCTGGCAAGTCTTTTTTACTCTGATTGATGCGAATGGCTACTGATCACAGATTATTATTCCAAGTATCTGGATGTGAAGAAGATGTCATTCTTGTTAAGTCTAAAGAGCCTGGTGGAGATCCAGGACAAGCACTGTACTTTCTCTACATAGTAAGCCTGCCAACAATTAATTACCAAGCCTGGCGGATATGCTCTTCAGACACAATCTACAAGCAAATTACCAACTATAAGTGGCAACAAAGTGCAGAACTGTGATGAAATATACAAACAGTTGAAAACATAGCAATAAAGAAATTGTAATGTATTCTACTCCATTTGAAAGAATAACATGCCTATAACATAAATTCCAATGCCAACATGTCCATTTTCTTGACTTCGCTGACTTCTATCTTGAGCCAGAAGACAGACCTAAAAGACTGTATCAGCATCTCGATGCCTTTCATGAAGAGTCTAATCTCTGCATAGCAAGTTTGTCTCCAGTTAGACTTTCTAAATTTACTGGGACTGTCATAAAGACTGGCGACCTCACTCTAAAGGAATGGCTGGATGAAGTTGACATTTATTGTCAAAATTTTGAGTTAGATGGTGCGGCCAAAGCTATGGCCATGTTGGATCACCCCCTGGGTCCAGCCCATGAGGAGATTTTATGTTTAACTCCACAACAGAGGGGAGACCCTACTGCCATTACTAATGAATCATATAAGAGGTTTACCCCTAAAAAATCCCTTAACTCTCTTTTAAGTCAATTCCATACTAGGAATCAGCTGGAGGGGAATCTTTGCAGGACTTTCGCAGTACTTTAATCCAGTTCATTGACCGTACGGTCAAAGCAGCCCCAGCGAAGCAGCAGGGGTGCTGCAGGAGCTGTTGGAGGATTTCTAAAGCAGAAATTTTCAATGGGTGCGCAAGGTCCAACTCTAGCTAACCAGACTCAAAATTCTAACATGAAGGGCCGTCTTTCAATGAGATGTTGGAGGAAGCTTTAAGACTCCTAGGATACAGTATGTCTCTGGGACCATGAGCGAGGGTGCATCAGGTTTTGGCGGCTGATGTTCCACTCCAAGGAACGGTTAGCATCTCACCCTGTTATTAGACAGATAACAGAAAACCATGCAAAAATGCAAAAGCAGCTCAGCATTTCATTAAAGAAAAAAACCCAAAACCTGCAATGCTCATCCTGTAAATGATTTGGTCACAAAACAGAAAACTGTTTTCATCTAAAAAGGAAACGTGCCATATAAATGGACCACTAACATTCAGAACAGTAATGTGCGGGCTGAATTGAGTGAAAGAGTTTAGAACAAGAATAATTCGATTGTACCACTGGGAACAAGGCTGAAAACATGTGCAGTGAAGTGGAATAAAAGTGAAGCATCCCCCACTGGATTTATTAACTTTGTTCAAGATTTCTGAGAAGAACAACAGCAGCTCACATCAGCTGCCACAACAGTTTTGGCTCAGCCTGCAGGGTTTTAAACATCTCATTGACTTAAAAATCAACAATATAAATTCATCAAACAGTTATTTTATACTGGACATTCAATTGTTACTGTCTGTAACCATCACCAGTGGTTGATCTGAATCCCTGCCGAAAGACTAAAGGTGACTCCCCCGGCTACTAAAATAGTGTCCCAAGGACCTGTGGCAGGAGCAACGAAGAGAAAAAGTTGTGTCGAGAACATTCCCTGAAGGATTGGCCCAGGCAGTGAGGGGCCAGTTCCTCAGCCTGACTGATATGGAAAGCAGTGTGAAAGAAGAACCAAAGATTTTGATTATGATGTTCCAGCTGCCAGGACATTAATTTACATGGTAGGGTGATTAAACAACATGGCTTCTTATCGAGTTGTCTTGCTTTGTATGTGTGCTTATTAAGCATGAGTAATGGCTACAGGCATATTTAAACATGGTGGCAGTGGGTGCCAAATGGATTAAGGACCCAAGGACTGTTAGAACACAATATTGAATACTGTTCATGCCCTGTTAAGCCATATTTCACTGTGCTGGAGTGGGACTTGTGGATCTTTGAAACTGCCATGTGCCACTTGTGAGTAACCCGGTAACACGTGATGTTGTGGATCCATTAACTGCCTTATGTTTAATTCTGTGTTTTCTCAGACCGTCGGCAGGTGCTACCACCTTGTGGGTGTACCATATACTAAATATATATTTTTTTCTTTAAATCTCCTCTGTTGGAGGTAGTAAAAATCTGGATGTGACAAGATTATGTATATGTGTGCAGTTTTTTGTGAAATTAAACAAGTCAACGGCTTAGGTCATAGTGTGTGTTTTGTCCTACCAGTGATGTTGGGCGTGATTTAGTCCCCAACATTTGTTGCTAGAACCCGGGAGACTTTAGGAAAACGGTTCATTGGTAGGATTTGTGTGACTGAAGTGATGGAAACCTTAGAACAATGTATTAAAGTGAGACAGGGTGCTCATGTGTGGGTAATCAATGCTTCCAAAACATTGGACCGGTTAGTGAGCCAACAAGATGTTGCTAGCGCAACCGTTAGTGTCAATCAGATTAATCTATCAGACACTATTGAAGAATTTGACCAGTGGCTAGAAACATTTGATGCGACTAAAAATAATGTTGAGTTAGTGATCACTTGAATACAGTGAACCTACCAAAATTAGAGCTGCCTAAATTTGCTAGTGAAGTCATTGAGTGGCAGACATACTGAGATAGGTGCAGTGCAATTGTTGACGTGTCAGACTTACCACCTGTAAGTAAACTGACATATTTACAGTTGCTGTTAGAAGGAGCCAAGGCATCTCTTCAAGGACTGTCCATAACCGCAAGTCACTACACAATATCTTGTGAGTTGCTAAAAGAAAGGTTTGGCCAAAAGGACAAAATAATATTCACACATATACAAGCACTGTTAAATTTGACTCCCCAGCAAAATAAAGGCACTAAGGTCTCTTCCCTGTGGAAACTGCAAGATGAACTGCAGGCGCATGTACGCAGCCTAGAGGCACTGGGGATAGACCGTAAAACCTATGGAGTCTTTCTTACAACAGTTATCCTTTTGCGCCTTCTGCAGGAGATAAGTATGGAATGGGCAAGAGAAGGCGAAGGTAAGGAGAGCAACCTTAATTGGCTCCTACAGTTCCTGAAAAAGGAAACTGAGCGCCAGGAGAGGTCTGAAACCTTCAGAGAGACTTGCAGCCAGAAGCCAGTCACAGAGGAAAGACGGTTTAGACCAGAAACAACATCAGCCCTGCAGACAACAACAATACGCTTGTGTAACTTCTGTGGCAAACAACATCAGACAGCTAAATGTTGGATCATATGTAATCTTAGCATCCCAGAGAGGAAAGAGAAGATTCTTGCGGCTGGACTTTGTTTTTGATGCCTACAGAAAGGACACGTAGCTAGGGATTGCTCTGCCAAATGCTCTAGCTGTAGAGGTAGACATCATGAACTCAGTTGCTTTGGTAACAATGTAAATGTGAAACAAAATGTAACTAATGATGAACCTCCTGTCACTGAGGACAGGGCGCAAAGTAGTAATGTTGCCACTGTATCACACACTGGTGTAGCTTGTACTCAGATCCGAAACAAGATAAGCAGTAACACAGTACTTCAGACTGCTAGGGTACACATAGAAGGGTCTAAAGGAACTAGCATGGTAACCTTAATGTTAGACAGTGGTTCAGATCGATCATATGTAAAGAGTAGCTTGGTTAACGAAATCAAGCCCAAGTGGGTATGTAATGAGTCTGTAAAATATTCTGCATTTGGGGCAGGAAAGGCCATCAAAGGTAACTTACGCAATGTATATCAGCTGAAACTAAAGAGTAACCAAGGGAGCGTTGAGTCTATCAATGCAGTTGAAGTTCCAGTGATTTGAGCTCATTTGCATCGCAAATCAGTTCCAGTTAATGTATTGGGTGAAGCGCTAGCAGATGATTATTGAGAGGATAGGCAGATGTCCAAGGACATCTTAGTAGGACTAGACTTTTACTGGAAGCTAGTTAAGCCAGAGACCAAACATGTAACTGATAATTCAGTCAAACAGAGACCTGTGTTTGGTAGGGTGTTATCAGGTGCATGTAAAGAAGATGTAGTGGATGGTGTTTTGCATGGGTTTGTGATATTTGTCATAATGAATTAGGTTATCAAATACATGCATACAAGCAACAGGGCTGATCAAGTTGTAAAAGGCCCCAAGTAAATGCGACTCATGCTAGTGATGGTTTTGTGACCAGATCTTTTGTTTGTTGAGCTTTCCAGTTGTTAATCATGTACACTGTGGATGACACAGTGGCCGCATGTATAATATGTATACTTGTTTGGACAATGGGAGGCAGTATGTTAATGTATACTTTAGTGTCACAAAATGGTGTTGCTTACACAAGAAACGGTCGCTGTTTTGATAAATCATGGCTTTACATCAAAGGAACTGTGCCAATTAATAGATGACAACGTATTAAAATCTATATAGGTTATATATATAAGCAGTATTACATCAAACTTGCATGTTGCTAAATTCATTGCAGCTGAAAGAAAGGTTATTGTGTTCAGGGTCAGAACAAATGATGTTCTTGAATAATCTTAACCATTAGGTTGCAGTTCAGCACACTGCTTAGCCTGATGAAACACCAAGCTCCTGAGGCATTGGTTGGTGTGTCATCATGGGGACAACTGTATTGCTGAATGATGAAGTGGTAACAGCAGATTTCCAAACAGACCAAAGTTTATCTGCTGTCATATAGACCATTCCTGAAGGTGAATGCTGCAGACTGGACACTGTTTGCTCAAGATGGTTTACATTTGAACTTCAAGGGAACTGATGTCTTACAGAAATATCTGACAGGCAGCATAGTTAGTCTGCAGTCTTGTAAAATAGATGTGCATGTTGTGTCACACACATTCTTTCAGTCCTTTGGTGATGGTGGAATGCCTGAAGGTATGCTTGTGACTTGTCCCTGCTATAGATAACTTTTCAATGTTTGGGAACTAGGCCTGCCTTTTTGACCTGGTCTGTTATAGAATGAGTGCTGACTTGGCCTTGGCTGCACAGGGTCAGGGAGGGTTGGCCTGGACCCGATATAACCACCTTCTCTGTAAAGAGTAAGATTAGGCAGCTGTTGAGAGGTTAGCAGAGAAAACTGAGAGACTTAAAGAAGTTCTTGAGGATCAGAAGCAAAAGAGGCTGATGCTGGGCAGTCACAGCCAGTTGACACCATGGTGGTACATGCTGGTGCTCTGTCAAAATTAAAGCATTATACAGGTGACTCTAGGGATCTAGAGGAGTGGATCGGAGATGCTAGTGGATCCATCAGCCTTAAAATGCATGGAGGCAATGTCCTTGTAATTGCTAACAGATTAGCGGGAAAATACTTGGCAAGGACCATTTGACAGTACAACATTGCAACTTTTCAGAACCAGACAGGATAATACAATATAAAGACCATGTCCACTATAAGGGATATGTTGCAGGAACTCATATTAAGAGAATGTGATAAAAAATTCCATGAAGGCTAAGGAAATTTGTTAAACAGAGGAAAGATATGAATTTCAGCATCAATGGGGAACAGAATATTGGCAAACTTTTAGAGGTAGAAACAGAATGAAATGTTTCAGTCATCAAGAAGACAAGCATAGTTAACCCTCAGACAAAAGCAAAGTCTTGTTAGAGGCAAACAACTATACACTGATCAAAGTTTTGATCATTGTCTAATGAAAAAAGAGAATGCAGCTAGTGAATAAGTAAGGTGGAACTAATAATGAGGGTTGTAGTGATTCTGATAAACATCTATGGTTGCTGGTAGTGGACAGTGGTAATCAAATCAGCATCACAGTAATGATACAGGTCAAAGAATGTGACCTTGGACCTTTTGAAAAGATAACAGTTATAAAACTTGAACATTTTAACTTTCACTAGCTGCATTAAGGCCAGTAACACAAAAAACAAGACATTATATATTTCATGTAGAAAGAATCATTATGATCTATAGATCCTGACAATTTAAATTTGAAAGAGCCTGCTTATGTTTCCTAATAATCAGCCACAAGCCCACAATATTTCAATTTGGAGAAAATCTGTAACAGGCCACACTGGACCAAGGTGACTGGTGTTGTATTCCCAGGCACATCTCCAGTGATGTTGTGAAGCAATGCCATAAAAATGTTTTGATGTTACCTTGTTATGTCTTACTTCTGACAATGTGATTTGTAGATGGTTACAAAACTGATGAGAGATTTAAGAAGCCTTGGATATTGGGTAGTTCAAGCTGAATCTATATAATCACTATCAGAAATAGCTTACAAGCTTAATAGCTTAATAGCTTATGTAATTTCCCATGAAATGGTGGAAATGTCTGCCTCTGGATTCAAACATTTTCCAACTGACTGGTTTGCATTTTTTAATAATTAGTTTGACATTTTCTAACTGACTAGTTTAACAATTTCTAACTAACCAATTTGAAATTTTCCGTTTGGCATTTTTCAACTTACTTGTGAACAAGCATTTGTTTACAGACTCTAAAAGACACCAGTGACATGTTTAAACAAATTGGTGAATACCCATTTAGAAATATTTCTATGTCCTAAATCATTTGTAAACTGCATTAAGTTGTGAGGATATGAGATATTTGGACAGTTGTTTTTTTTAAATCTGGAGAAGAAACCAATATTTCAGCCAAGAAATGTAAACATTTCAGAAACAAAAAGTGACTGTGTGTCTGATTAGATGATATTTTTTTAGACTGCCTGCATTGACATGAGAATCACAACTTGCCATTGTAGTATTCTAAGTTATCTTTCAACTCCTAACTCAGTGAGACAGACTGCATTGTTGTTAACTCCTCATGTACTGGTAAGCCAGTTCATAAGGAAGTATGAGTTTTCACAATCTGCATGATCTACTCTTTATTGTGAGATAAGTAGTCCTTTATCTGCTATTTGATATACTTATCATCAGGAGGCTTGTACACTCAACCTTTCTTGCTCTGTCTGAGGTAGTTCATTCTCGCTTCCAGTCTCACAGTCACTACACAGGATTATGGAACTGGCTGTTCAGGTCCACAGGTTTGTACAAGAGATCTTTTCAACAAGCAGTTCTTTTTTATACTTTTTTCTTTGGGTTCAATAAAGATGGTGTTGTGTGCACCTACACACAAAGGGATTAACTTAACTCAGTATCTGGCAGAGATTCAGAGTTCATGGTTTGTTCCTGTGTGCAGGCACTTCTCTCTCCTTCATTAGTAGTGATATTATGACTATTATTCATTACAGATCCAGATTCCTCCACCAACTGTTTCCCATTTTCTTCTTGATCATCAGAATCACAAGACTTGCCCACTGCTCCTTTCCTCTGAGGTATAACTTTTAAGAAGGCTTCTTTCCAGTCCTTTAATTCTGTATACCTGAGTAATATTTCAAACACTGCAAACAACAGAAAAATCCTGGAATATTTAGCCTGCAAGAGCAAATTCCTGTCAAACATAACTGCAAATATAACTAGAAAAATGGTACTCAAGCTTGACAAAAATTAACAAATATTAACATTTACTATTTTCTAAATACCACATACAGAGGTAAAAACGACCATAATAATTTTCATGATTCTAACTATTTTTTTGGACTTTATGGGTATAAGCTTCTGAAATATCATCTACTGTAGATCCCCATTGTATAGCCACATGTCTATTTATGGCAACACCCTGCTAGGCCCCTTTCAGGAGTTCTACTAAGGTCCAAATACTAAAAACTACCTTAAAAGCTTAGGTAGCTCTAGGAATGAATATTGCAGTGCATGTTGCAGTGCATAAACTTACCATGGTCGATGGTGAGAACCTTCCTGGATTTCATGTCCAGGTACTGACTGATGGGGAGTTGTGCATGAGGTATCTGTTTTTCTACAGCCAGCTTGTAACACAGGCCCTGAAGACATCAGTACATACTCTTCAAATATGTACAAAGTTGTAGTTACAAAGAAAAGCTTACATACATGATAAACTAAAACTCTAAATACAAGTTTACAAGTTAGCAGTACAGATTTTTAAGCTTATCAATTATCAATAATAATATTTCAAATGTCTGCAGACAGTGTTTGTATCTGTTCAAATCTGGTTACACAGATTATATTACAATTGGTCCTTGGACAATTATACCCTGCTGAATAACTGATACATGTTGACATGCCACATGTCAAACTGCAGAGATTCATCACCAAGAGATATGATATAAGGCAGGACTAAATACTAATTGATATTTTTAATGGTATAAAGGCTTTTGGGTCCATGACTGAAAGACATAAAGTCACAATTACCTATTTCAAGGATTGCTATGAGAACTTTCCAAAAAGTACCTGCAACTATGACATCTATAAATTATGTACTGTTGATATCAATACTATCAAACAGATAAAAGACAGATCATTAAAGCTGACTTGAGTGGATGTCAGCAGACTCAGCACAGCTTATGAATACATGAAACATGGGACACACTTCATTGTTATCAGTTCTGAATGCTTATCTGTACTTACTAATATTAGCTGCTATTCTCACTGAAACCTTGCTAATGACATTTCTTTGCTAAAGAGAAGGTTACAGATACAAGAGCACATTCTGGACATTGGACTATTTAAGTCTAAAGAGCAAGTCTTCACGACATGATACTGCACGTTTTACATATGTTATCTTATAAAAACCTGACAGATGTCACCTCAATAGTACACAAATTGTTTGATTTTCAAAATGCAGACCAACAAGATCTTATGCAAATAATTATCTGTTTCATCACTGGTGTCTGTCGGAAAGAAAAAGTTAAAATCCATAATTACATGATTTTCTAGATAAAAATATATATCATTCCAAAATTTGCAAAAATGTGTGATATCTGAACAGAGATACTTAGTTATCCACTATACTGAATATTTCTTCATGAAGAACTCTCCTGCCCTTCAAACGTAATGAACAGATTTTAATCTTACTTTGTGGTGATTATGGTCTACAAGTCCTCCTATGATGTAGGCCTTTGTGGGTTCCAGGGTTTTTAGAACATTATCCGACTCACTGGTCAAGTAGACAACATTGTCTCTCTGGAATGCCTCCTCATAACTCACTTTTGATATGTTTACCTAAGACAAGATTAGTAAATATGTATATTATCATATATACATATGAGTTTTCACAAATATATATAGCAACCAGTGCAGACTTCCCTGAAAAGTTATATTTAACAGTGGAATCCCCTGTGAATTTACTGGATACATTCATTGCACATGTTCAATAGATCAAAAGATCTGGTAAACTAAACTGATAATCATTGCCAGAGGTATGTGTCATGCTAAACTAAATATATAATGTCCAAAATGGTTTAAATGGATGCAGTGAACAGATGCACTGATCTGATCTGATAAATAGTGATACATGTTAACAGCTGATGACACAATTCAATCCAGATGCAGAGGACTGTAAAACAGCTTTATTTAACAAAATAATACTTACATCCCACCCTTTATAATCACCAATCTCTTCCATCCGTTGTAGAGTCTTACTCCCTAGGCTGGTTATATAAAGCTGAAATCAGGAGATTATTAAATTTATAATGTTCAGTTCACTCTTTGTGATCCAGTTATCTTCTTAGGTTCTGATAGGCCATGTAATGAAAAAAGACTCAAAAATTTATTTTCATTTGTGAATTATTTAAGATTTAGCAATTTCTTCATCAAATGTTAGTACTAGGAACAGACATTACAAAAACTTTATCTGTTTAACTGGCACATAAATTATTGAATCAATTTGATAGTTTCCTAAGTTGCTTCTGATCTGACTTGCACTGACCTGCATGGGGTTTTCAGCTCGTCTGTTGATGGAGTAGCAGTGCTGAATCTGTTTGTACAACTTGTTTATGTCCTGCAAACATAGCAAACAAACACTAGATGTCCTGCAAACTTGTCAAACAAATACTTTATGTCCAGCAACCATATGACACAATCACTATATCCTGCTTAATTTGCTGGGGGCATTATACAACTGTGTTCATTATGGTGGAAGGAAGATTATCTCTGACTGGGGTTTTAAAGAGATTTCACCATTATGAGACTCAAGCACCATCAGATTCAAACCAGGGACCTTCAGCTGCAAAGTTCAAAGCCTTAACCACTATGTCCTACCCCTTAGGGCAACCAAACATTAACCATGTGACCAATGGGTTATGGTTATAAGTTGACTACGATGGTAATTCTGTAAAATTTTAGCAAATGGAAAAAAGGGCTTAATTCTACTGTTACATATGCTTGTATATTTGTGTTTTCCTTCATTGAATCTAAACTCACAATGTGATACAGCTGAGACTAGATAACATTGACACAGACAAGATATTCACCTTCTCACTCATCAGGTCATCAAACGAGCAGTCCAGAGCGACGCTGACCTTACACGATGAATCAGCCATTTTGTTGTATTTTAACATTTTGCGTGTAGGACCGAGGTCTTCACCTCTCTCCTTCTTTATTTTCCGCTGCTCTTTCTTCCTGGCTTTCTCTGCAGCCCTGTAAACATGGTTACATCAATAACCACAAGTTATTTTTATAAGTGCTACATGTACAAATTTAGCTGTTACAAAAACCTTATATGACAGAATATATAAGTTCACAATCTGGGAAAAAAAATTATCACTGAAATACAGGGAAAATTCTTCTAACTTATTCAGTCCATCAATTCATTCACAGACCAGTTATTTCTTCTACATGGTAAATGTAATAACAACTGATGATAATCTGGTGACAATTATTGATTTAATAAACAAAGCTAAAATGAATCTGCACAAAAATGCACCTTATTTTGTTTATAAGATCACTGCCATGATATAACTGTGATTGCCAATGTTTAAAAGAATGATCTACCAAACAAACTACTTCCCACAGAAGAGTATCCACAGTTTAACCATCTAAACTGTTTAAACTATGTTTACAAACCTTGAGATTGCAAATATGTAACCTCATAAAAATGAATGAAAATTCTAAAATCACAAAAACTTAAAAACTGTTAATATTCAACTGCATGACTCATGCTTAGGGTTAATATAAAACCTGCAACAAACATATTTTCATTTCAAAACAGAACATATAAAATAAAAAGTAAAGTTTTAATATTTAATGAAATTACCCCACCTCAGAGAGAAGATCACACTGAAATATGAAACATGAGTACACAGACAGAATTGTCCCTGGTAATGACCTTTACCTGTGTGCTTTCTTCCATACTTCCATCCTCCTCTTTTTCTCCATCTTCTTCCTCTGGTTCTTGGATAATGGTTTTTTACCAGATACCTCATCACAAGGGTTCATGGACAATGTGTTGTCATTAGGTGTTTCAAGATCAGTGTTATCAGATAATGGTTTTTCACCAGTTTTGTTGGACAATGGCTTTTTATGAAGCATCACACCATCAGTGACCACAGCACTCACACCAGTCAGGCTGTCAGTCTCTGACTCAGGAAGCTGGTCAGCAGCATCAGCCATCTTGCTATTAATGATTAACCTGTGAGCAAGGGAACAAAACCATCAGTATTATAATCAGTGTCTTTACATCATAGTTGTAAACAGGCTTGGGTCAAGTACATAAACTTGGTACTGTAATTAGTAGTGGTGTGCCAATTAAATGATTAAATAAATGATTGTTAATTTTCTATCATAATCAATTAACTTGGTTGCATTTTTGCATGATTGATCACAAATCATTATGTATGTATGCACATTTGAAGAAATCATTTTATCTGGAAAAGTAATATTTTATTCCTGTAAGAGATATAAGAAAGACAGGACACAAAGAAGTAAGTTAATAATCAATCATTGGTCGTTTTACTGATTTCTTTTAGTTATCAAACATAATTTTATAACCAATCCCTCCCACTGTGATATTTATAAGTGTAAACTTAAAATTTATAGACATGTATGGTGCTTGTCATATACAGTGAAAACTTAAAAATATGACCGCCAATGGGACCTTGATAAAGTGGTTGCATTTTCAAGGTGGTCATCTAAGCAAGGACTGATATAAAGAGCAAAACAAGAATTGGGACTGTGAAAAAATTGTCGTTTTTCTGAGCTGGTCACTAAACCGAGGTGGTCATTAGATTACGTTTTACTGTACTTGTAATGATATGGTGCTTTCAATCATGTGCATTACTTGTACTTTACTGTACAGTGAAATACAAGACTAGAATCAGTGAAAGGTTTTTCAAATTTAATATTTCAAAATGTAACCCACATCTGTGTCAGTAATTTAAGAAAAAGCAAGAAATAATTTAAAATTAAAAAATATAAAATTTTGCATTTTACAGATTGTCAATTGGTATGCACCTTCGTGGGGACCAGCTGCCTGGGTGGCTAAGCAAACACTATAAGAAATGTGTATCTTTGTGGTCAATGTAACTATGTGGGCTTAGCCCCATCTGTTAACTCACTAAACTGATGAACAAATCTAGAAGCCATAGCAAAGATAAATAACTGTGATGTATGAAAATTGTACAGCAGATGTTAGAAGAAAACAATGCAAATAGTAAAGGGAAGTCAATGTGTGAAAATATTGTAACCATATTTCGGAGGGGTTAAGTTTTTTCCCAAGATGTCTTTTGTCCAATATGGCCACTGCTAAATCACAGAGTGATCATAGGACTTTGGGTATTGCTTTTAGCAGTTAAGACTAATCCTGCGTGTGCAGAATCAGCTGTTGTACAGAAGTCTTTGTTTTGCTGATCAAAATAGCAGAATCATATACCAGTAAGTGACAGAATGCTTTCTGGGCATTTAAAATTACAATGATCAAACTTTCAAACTTTTCTGAGAATTTCTGAGTTTTCTGGGTTTTACTATGTGCTCTTTTCGAGTGTGAATGTTACTCTTAGAAACAGGGATGGGTTTTAGGCTGACCAAAACCTGTTTTTGGTAGGGCATTGCCATAAACTTGCCTTTATCTGCCTAAAACAGGTTATAACCTACCGTTAACTGCCTAAAACCTAAGTTACCCTCATATTTAACTAGCAATTTAAATAAGAAAAAAGCAAATGAAAACAACACTACTTCCAATTTGTCCATATACACACAGTTCTCTGTCAGTTTTAGCTTGTATCACATATCCTGTCCTGAGGTGTCCCACCTCTGCATGCCATTATGCAATTATGTTACTGATTCACTTAATCAGGTAATATAAAGTACAAACATACAGCACTATTGTCAATTTAAGCATGACCATACTGTAAGCTTTTAACTGGGTTGGTTCAGTTTTGTTTGGGAGGGTTTGAATTTTGTGATATATGCGAAAGATTTAACCCGAGAGATTTGTCCCATTTTCACTGATGTACAGACATTTATATTGTCGTCTCAGCAACATATTATGTTCATATGTATGCCTGTAGCTTCAAATGACAAAAAGCAAAATACTGATTGTCCCCATCCTCGAAAATGGTGAGCACTCGTCTTTCCTTCTGTCACACTCACACATTTGTTAACACAAAAAGAATATCAGTTAAAGTCGCCAAACTTGCAGCATTGAGGCACCATATCAAGGACTTGGTCAAGTTTGAAAATGGATGACCTTGATGTATTTTTCAAGTTCACAGTAACAATAATGCTAAATTGATGTTATAATAATAATGCAATAACTCAAAAAGAATTTGAGGTAGTCACCATTGCAGCATTGATGCATCTTATCAAGAGCTAGATGACCTTGACATATTTTTCAAGGTCACAGAAGCGATAAATGCTAACATAATGCTAAAGCAATAACTCGAAAAGAATTTGAGGCTCAGTAATAAAACATGCAGCATTGATGTACCTCAAGAAGGGCTAGGTCAAGTTTGTAAATGGACGACCTTCATGCAGTTTTCAAGGTCACAGAGGTAATCTTGGTCCGCAACATTGACTGATCTCAAATTTCATACATGTATTCACAACTTTTTTGCTAGCTATTCCCACATCAGGCAGGGGACATATAAGATTTG
This sequence comes from Sipunculus nudus, assembly GCA_026874595.1. NCBI lineage: Eukaryota > Metazoa > Annelida > Sipuncula > Golfingiida > Sipunculidae > Sipunculus > Sipunculus nudus. The sequence continues at coordinate 64,618,364 of CM049307.1, forward strand.
TTCCACATTACACCGATTAACTTTTCCCTTGTTTTATAAATGATAACAGATGTTATATGTTAGCTTTAAATTAAAAATATATCTTTCTGATAAGGAAACACCTATTTTCACTAGTTGTTTATTCTTTTAGGTCATCCCTGGTCAGATTTTAAGATTTTGTGCATATACACTTATTTATGAATATAATGATTGATATACTTTTGAGATTGTGAAAATGTTACCTTCTTGACACATTATAAAACTGGAAAACGTGAAAATATATCACACTGAATATGTCACAAACCACAGAATATTTATAATCACTTCTAGGCCAGTTCCAACCTGAAGGTCTGAGAATCTTACATATTATGGGTAAGGGCCCCGACTGGATCACTCAGTCAGTAATAAGTCTGACTCAAGAAAAGTTTCCTGCACAGAGGCTCTAATTGCATCAGCCTAGTCATGTAAAACTATGAAAGGTCACATGAACCTCTACCAGAAAACAGCAGTGTGATAAGACCATAGTGGGTCTTATGATTACATCACCCTGATCAATAGTAATCAACGATAGGACTTTTTACCGAGCGCGACCCTGGATTCACACCAGGCATCGCTTTGACCAGCGTGGGGCTACCAAGCGCTCAGACTTTTTACCGAGCGCTAACCTGGGGTCACACCAGTCATTGCTCTGACCAACATGGGGCTACCGAGCGCTGGGGACTTTTTACCGAGCGCTACCCTGTTCTTAAAACAGGAAGTTGTTACACTTCAAACATCTTGGGACTACCGAGCGCTAGGGACTTCTTGCCGAGCGCTACCATCGTTTTAACCTGGTTATAACCTATGGACAGTATGGTTAACTGGTTAACAGGTTAAAACCTTCCTGCCTTTTTTAACTTGCTGCAGTCTTGCAGCGCTGACATATATAGTAAACAATACAAGTGCTGCAGCCTCTGGCGGGGAGAGTCTATACTATCCAAGTTTTTATGGATCCGTACAACCCCTCAGACACGTATATGCCTTGTGAAGTGTGAGGACACCAAACAAACCCCACATATTTAAATTGTTACAGATGCTTAGACTCCATTGGGACCAAAACTTTTGCTGAATGATCAGTATGTAATAAAGTATGGGCATTTACTCTCAATGAAGTCAGATATTACTTCGTCTCCGTCGGGCCGCTGGAGCCTTCAAGTTGGAACAGCCAATAGGAAATTAGCATCATTGACAACATGCGATATATGATGGGAAGGATGCTTTTGAAAATATGGTCTATTCAAGTGCACAGCACTGGCATTCCTTGGAAAAGCCCCCTGAATTCATGTTTTGCATAGATTGCCCACCTAATTTGCATGGGATTCCTTTTCCGGCGGTGTCCAGCTGGCATGCAACAACTGAACCCTGGCAGTTCAAAGGATAAAAAAACATTTACAGGCCCACATAAAGGTGATATATCGATTTAATTTTATACATAAAAAGTTTATTTCTATATAAATACAAGATTGTTTCTCTATCACACAACAAGCAGTGGTAATTCATGTTATAGGTCCCTCCATGTACGGCAGGGTGAACTCTCACTGCCAGACGGTCGGACTCCATATCACAGATAAATGGAGTCTGTACGTGGCGGACTATTTTTCAACTTGCCAACCTTGTCGTGGTCACGAGCTGACATTCCTTTCACAAGTTACATCCATACAACGTCGTGGACGAGTGAACCAGTAATGTATCTGCAGGCGCTCGCTCAAACTAGGAGCGGAATGACCGGGAACGAGTCTTATCTGGTGCACAAAATAATCAAAAAAGATCAGATATGGCTTTAATAAATATCACAAAACACACTACTTGAGTGTGTACTTCGATACTCCCATGAATCCTCGATCATTGTACGCATAAACGGAGGACCCATGTATGGGGAGTTAGCACAATAAGTGACACGATATTATGCTAGATATGTGTTGTATTCTAGATAATTATCATAAATACTGCGTTATATAAAGATGTTTTGGCCAAACTATAGAATCCTTCCTACCGTGCCTGTCCAACTATGATTCTCAGGGCACCTCAGTTGTGACAAAACCTGCATGTACCACTCCTATAAGATATGCTTGTATGATTCCTATCTCCATAGAACTTGTTTTTTTTCCTGGTGTATCAATATTTCCTTCATTAACACTGTCTCATTCTAACTTTTTACAGCATATCCTCCATTTTTGAGGTGTTGCATAAAATATTGTTTTTAAGATTTTTTTCTCCCTCTCCCTAAATGTCATCCTTGCTTTTAAGGCTAAGCGGGGGTGTTTGGGGGCGCTGCCGCCAATTTAAAATAAATATATATGTTGATTAATTAAACCTGGGTTACTAACCAAAGCGGGGGTTTGGGGGCGCGGCCCCCAATTAAAAAAAAAATATTTATTGACCAAAACATTAATTTCACAATTGACCATCAGGTAAAACAGAGTTACAATGATCAGGAAACCCCAGTTTGATATCTCAGCAAGTAAGCTCAGATATTTAGAGTGCAGTGTCAGAAATCAAGAGATTGCAGGTTCAAACCTAGGTAGTGCCTGATCAGTTTATAGTTGTATCATGTGTTACCAATGAAAATAAGACTTATAGGCAGGCAGAAAAATTGAAAATGAGTCTGAGAAATGCTTGAGAGGGGAAATGGTAGGAGGAAAGGTGAAAGGGACTTTTTGTCCCTAAACCGGTAGGACGGATTCTATAGTTGCTCCGATGTTTTCAGCCGTCAAAATGTCATATACCATTTGGTCTTTCCTTCGCAGTAAGTTATCCAGTCTGAAAGGTTCAGAATTTTCGTGTTTTTTTTTTCCTTTCATTATGCGCGACCCTGGTTTGGGGCGCGCTGCAGATACTTTTCGTTACGTAGCGTGCATGACTGAGTCGGGGCCCGTCTCATAGTACAGGACAATTGCCAACCCTGCTTAGTAAGTTAGTTCTCTTACCTTTAGTTCATACAGATTCCGCCACCAGAGTCGTAAATGAGCAACTGGATTAAAATATGGAGAAAATAACTGAGTCAAGGAAATCAGTATCTACTTGTGAACTGAAACTGTTCATACACGATAAATTCTACCGTCTGCATCACGTTGCGACCACTGTGGGCGATAACAGAGTATCTATCGACATAGGTGTCACAAACATATTTGCCTTCCTGTCAGTTTAAACCTCCCTTTTCTTCGAAGTTACAAATGGTGGCCATGCATGATGATTTATGTAGCGTAATTTGGATTTTTTAATCTAATCCTCATCATTTAATCATTTGACATCGGTTATGTTCCAATTTTCATTATTCCAATTAACCTATCATTCTTTTACTTTATAGATATATCTCGCTGTATGTGTTACATATTTTTTAATCTGTGGGTCTTTACCAGCATGTTATTGCCAAATAAACTGGTAATAATAATGAAAAAATAACCTTAATATTAAACATGCAGGATCTCCATGGTCGGCCTATTACAAGTACTTGCAACCATGCAAGATAGGTTATACCCGAATATGCACTGAAACAAAAATACACCATAATTCCTTTCCATTTGTATGACATATCTATGACGTTCCCTATATATTTAAAAAGACGCTATCGTTAACACTGATTAAAATGTGATTTTTCAATACATAAAAAAAAAAGAAAAACAAACAATGAGAAGATTATTGTTGTAAAAAAATTATTGATTGAGCTGTGAAAAATCACTATAACGCGAAACAGTAAATAAACTATTACATTATCAATCGCATTATATGCTAGAACGCGCATGCAGTCGTTTAAATTTATAATCAAATAAACACATTTAATTAAATTGTCATTTCTTGATTTCAAATTATTATTATGAACAATTGTGGAATAAATATTTAAACATTACCACATGATGGACAAGATGTAAAAAAATGGTTGTATTTGCATAGGGGTGGGAAGGAGGGGGGGGGGGCAATAGAGTTAAATTCTCTCGCGAAACTCCATTGAAACACGATGAGTCACCTCACAAGTCAACAGATCATCAGTGAATATCAGTTTGAAACATCGCGTCATTAGTATTAACTTTATATATGTACCGAAAATGTCGTGCTAAATATGTCGTCCGCGGACAATTTTACAGCCATACAATATCATGGATGAACTTAATGCAGGTGCAGGGCCAGACAGGTGTTTTACAGCAAGACTCTGACTGTACTCGGCGAGGCGTTTATCCACCGATCGCGGAATGTATTCGTGTGCCGATATTTATTATGCAGATATGACACCGTCGGTCAACTTTTCATGGGATCTGAGTGAAAAAGAAAATCTCCTTTCAGATTTTAAACCAAGGCTATCATGCCTTGTAAATTTTCTCGTCTCGATGCGAGCATGGCCTTGATGAAAATGGGGCAAATGGGCTGCTTACCTGCGTAATATCCCACCGGTGAGCAAAGACCGAGAGCGGTAGACGTTTGAAGAACAGTATTTCAAACTTTGTTCAAAAAACAACCTTTCAAATTTGAGAAAGGTTTGTTAGATAACTAAAAATTTGTAAATTCATGGATCTTATTATATAATTTAAAAAAAAACAATATATCAAGTCACCAAAGAAAATTGTCTGGACGATCGGAAAATTAGATAAGGCTTTGCTGAGAAATCAGAATAATGTACATAATGTAGTATTTTTGATAGATCAAAATGTCAACTTCTATATGTTGTTAATTGACAGTTTGCCACAATTTTGGGTGGTGAATGGCTTTCAGCTCCTGGTTTTGCTTCTCGTCCTTTGCAGGGCTTCGTCTTGTGTTATATCTAAAAACTGGTTAATGAGTTAAAATGCTGGAGATGTTGTCAATGCTTATTTGAATCAGTGGATTTGGCAGGGCTTGTTACTTATAAGTCCTTGTGCATACCAAAACATGAGTGCCAAGAAACTTCGTTTGGACTTTTCCCTTTTAAAAAAAGTTCATACTATGGGAAGGGGCGGAAATCCTGTCAAACCTTCCGGAGAACCATGGCCCATCGCCCGATGAAGTGATGACTTCCTCTTCTGGCATAGCTCCAACAGAATCCTACAAAGGAATGACAGCGTCGGTTTTCTCTCGAGGGTTAATGGTGTTAAGTACTTGTGGTGCGTTGCTCACATTAGTCTTTTGAGAGATGTGGAATATATATATATATATATATATATATATATATATATATATATATATACACACACACACATTTAACAAAAAGCTCCCACACTCTGTTACAGCTTGACCATGGTGATCCTGAGCCATGTTTGAACTTGAACATCATAAGCAGAGTTCAAACTTTTGAAGACTGACACATCTAGTTGTTGAAGCCTCTGTATACAGTGGGAAATCAGTAACATTATTGTCTAGTTGTTTGCTCGCAAACAGTATGAATAAAACTTTGAATTAATATACGGAGCTATAGCTGACTGTTTGCTTCATATTATACAGCTCAAGAATGCTACCTGGGGTAGCTACCCGACAATGACGTTGGGCAGCTCCCAACCCTACTTCGTGAAGCCTGGTGAACCAGAGACGTCCCTCAAAACCTAATGCTACCTAATTAATCAAGCCGGGTCCCGTAAAGTTGTCAGAATTGAACTTAGTCCACTGAACAAGCCTTCGACAGCAAGCAGGTGACAGGTGCCGTCTTCATAGACAATACTGCAGCTTATGGCACTGTTTGGGACCAAGGCCTTTACTTGAAGCTTCAGAGTATGATCAACTCCAGGCAATTCCCAGATTCGTCGTAGAGCTCATGTACGCCGATCCTTTGTCCTTTTCATCAGTGATGAATAAAACAGCCTTTCACACAGTCTGAAAAAGCACTTACCCTTCACAAAATCTACAACCATGACTTTCTTTCTACTTCCACTACACAATACATGTGAGCTAATGATGCCGTCCTCACGGCATGTCTGATGTCAAAGAAAGAGAGGAAAAGTACTCTCCTGATATGCGTGGCATTTGTGAGAAATTGAGATTATAGATGATCAAACTGTCTACCACACAAGACAGAAACATCAATATCCGCCTAAGAAGCCACATGGCACATTATCAACTAGACTCAGGCGAATTCAATTTTTACCTAAACCACACCTACCTTGGCATTCAACTTGATCGCACGCTCTTCTACAAAAGAAACCTGATAAAAAGTCTTTGCTAGATTAGCTTTAATTTATCATTCGCTCTGCTGGTCCACACTGATTGCATCCCTACGTACCCTAAAAACTACGGTAATGACCGTTGTATTTTTAGCAACAGAGTACTGTGCTCCCGTATGGACGTAGTGTCCACATCCGTGGAATGGATGTGCCTCTTATGCAATGAGACTCATCGGTCTCTGGTTGTATCCGATGTGCCGCACTGAATCAGCAGCCATTTTTATCCGGGATTCAACCACCACAGGCTTGCTGGGATAATATTTGTAGACGACTAAATAAAGGATCTTCACAGCAAAGCCACCTGTATAGCATCCTTTTCGAGCAGGAAGTCCCATGCAGTCTGAGAGCAAGGTAAACCCCTAAGTCCATACCTGGAGAACCTTGAAGCAGTAGGTCCTGCAGAACTAGTGTTTCCTGAGACGCTTAAGCCATATATAAAGCTATAATTAAAGGTCTCTTTTACCCTCCGGGTAGCCATCTTCCAAGGGAATCTGAGAACACCTGCAAATAGAGCTTTTTGTGTAGCATAGTGCCCGGCACCGCCGCTATTTTACCCCGCCGCTTTCAGAGTTAAGATCAAACCGAGCCGGGTTAATGAGGAGGCGCCGCTGTAATCTCATTAAGCCAAAGTAAGCCGATTTCGTGCAGCTCAGATTGGCTTGAGAAAAAATATCAAATCAAACAAATTAATACAGATATAACGCCCGAAATAAAATGTTCAAGTTCTGTAATTTTTGTTTCTTGTCACTGAAAAGGAACGTTGTGATTGCTTTCGTATGAAAGTGTTGGCTTATGAAACCACCAGGATATTATTTTCGATATGTAAGCACGAACTTGTTAAATGTAAAATGGATGCAATATGTTACATGTATTAAAGATATTCTGTCTAAACAAAACAGGTATAATTTGTAACATCGTCAAATGAATAGGCTTCAGGTCAGTTTATTCCAGCCGACATTTTGCAAGCCTTGTCGAGCCACGACACTCGGCTTACTACTAAAGTTAGTCGTCTTTTTTTCCAAGCCATCCGCATTAGTGTTATTTTCTATGGCACTAACCTCTACTAAATAGCTACGCCATACCCATAAATTTGTCACGTTAAAAATGATGCCGCAATCTAAACTGTTTCTGCCGTATTTTGACTGATTATCGTGCAACAAATACAAATATTTTTCTTAATGAGAACTGTGATGATCTCTTATAATTTTGGTTTAGTGAAAAAGCTTTTAGTACTACTGATATTATATTAATCTTCATACCCCAATATAATTGTTCACAGAAGAATATATATATATATATATATATATATATATATATATATATATATATTATACATATATTTAAGATATATGTACATATAGTAGGAGCCCTTAGTGCACTTCTGGATAAAATTTTGGCTCTTTGCCCAGTGTTAATATAGATCATAAGGAATAAAAAAATAGATGGAAGCACTTCCGCCGACCCTTCTGGCGGCCATTTTGTTTAAATCCAAGATGGCTGCTATCAGTATAGAGAAAATGCCATATTTCAGCATTATGTGATTTGAATTAATTGATTTTGGTATCGAAATACGGCTATTTCATCATCCTGAGTTCAATGGGGAAGGTGTTGCAGGTGTATTGTATCAAGGTCAGCTATACCGGGTCAAGGTCAAGGTTAATTATCACCAAAATACACTCAAATTTATTTTATTCTGAACAAGGTGTTGTCATGCATTTAATAAATAAGACAGAAACAAATTTATCTGGGATAAAAATCTACAATATACTTATAGTACAATTACTAGTGGCGGATCCGGGAGGTCCAGAATCCCCCCCCCCCCGTCTCCCACCCTTTGAGCTCAACAGCCTTTTTTCAGGGTTTCAAACTTTTACAACCTGGACACCCTCGTTTCAGAACCAGAAAACCTTGTTTAGGTCTTCATGGTTAGACGAGGACTGGACTCCCATTTTTCAGCCACTGTAACCTTTTGTAAGGGTTTCAGACCAATTTTGCCCCCTGGAACCCCCTTCCCCTTTTCCAGCCCAAAGGACCTTTTCAAGGTTTTGTCATTAGGTCTCCTGGGTTGGACCCTTCCTCTTCCTGAATCCTGGATCCGCCCCTGACCCTCTCCCTTCCATTATTAGTTATATTTAATTAAAAAGAATGGACAAATTCAAGATAGCCACCAACTACATTTAAAAGCACATTTCTGCATAACGTATGCCGCTGTCAGTTAGCTTGACAGGGCTAAAGTTTCAGGTTCCTGACGTTATTAACAAAGGACATTTGTTTCGAATGACAATCACAGCCTTAGGGGATTCTATATACAACATAGTTAATGTAAATCGAGTATTCCAGTAGCCAAACCATTTAGGGCAATGATATTCAAGGGGTACTGATTTTTATTAGGGGTAAACTTGCGGTTCCTTTTTTTTCTACATGACTGCCTTAGCCATGGAAACCCATTTCATTGATACTGCTGGATAATAATCTCAGAAGGGAATGTTTGTTTTGGTGTATCATAGCGGAAGCCGGAGGCATTTAAAACAGCTCATACTTCGAAACAAATGTAGTGTATCATTTTAGGGTGATGTTATCTGCACAATTCACCTTACTAGACTATATATACATGATCTTTTTTGTTTCTGAGCTTCCTAGGTGTGTATGACTAGTAAATGGTAATTACTGTCGCTTGTTTTATGTACCTTTACACAGATTTAAATCAAGATTTAAATTTTGTGATGACAGAAAAAGAGGACAGTGTGATTCTCAGAGACCTTGAAAATTAAATGTCTGCCAGAGAGAATGAAGGTGTCAGATGCCAAGACTATGCTTGCAAAGAAAGCTGTTTATTTAAAAAGATGCAGAACTGTTTACAATAATGCCATGGCGAAGAGAGCAGAACTGAAACTAAAGAGAATGTGTGAAGCACCAGAGTAATAAAAAGTACCAAAAAGATTTGATCAAAATTAAACGCTACCATAGTCATGCTGTCGTGCAAGATATGTAATGAAAGGACTGAGGAAGAGGCTCTCCATAAAGCTTCATCTGATGCTGTAGAACGGAATTTCAAATTTTGGGCTTAAAAAACGAGAAACATTGGACTCCTTGCAAAACTAGCCCATGCATCGGATTTACATGCTATGGATGCTTTCTATTAAAGTAAGCGTTATGTTTCTATGCAAAACACTGCTAGATCTGTTGATTGAGCTGGTTCTGCTTCCAAATGTGAGGCCAGTTCTATAATGCTCTCAATTCACTTGTCTTGGCAAAGTTCGCTGCATATATCGTAGGGTCAAATGTTGTACATCCATTGAATGAACTAAAGGATATGGCATTCAAACATGATATGCTGAAAACTGAAGGAGAAGCAATCAAGACTGAGTTAGAAAGTAGAATTATGTGGGAGATGAGATGCCCGTATGATCATCCAAGCAGCCATATTCCACCTCAAATAGATTTTGCTAGACCAGAAACCTTTTGAAGGCCACTTTTAGTCGGGATTTTTTTAAGATCGCATGTTCTGGAGGCCTTGCTCATTTTCATGAATATTGTGTTGCAGAGTGCTGTCTGATGGGAGAGCTTGACACATGTTTTAAGAAATCAAATCATTTGTGACAAAACACAAACTTTGAAGAATCAAATCTCATTCAATAAAGGTCAGGGCCATAGACTAGTACTTATGTAAGGCACCGTCTTACCAATGGCACTATTGCTGTTACAATTGAGAGGAACAATGTCCCCACATTTGCAAAACCACTTGAGTCAAAGAGAATCAGCAAAGTTTCTATGCAGAAACTTATGCCTCTTGCATAACTCAAATATTTCTGTCAATGCAATCAAAGGAAGATGCTGACTTTGACAAACCATTTTATGCCCTTCATATCTTCTATCATTCAGGGTGGCATTCAGCAGTTGGATATAATGTGGAATACCTACTCAGAAGATTGTCTGAAAGTTTAAGAAGAGCGAGGATCTGACGTCATAATAACGCACACTGGAGTCAAGAAAACAACTCCAGTAACCACCAGCTGGAAACTATTTCTACAAAACCGTCATGACATAGTTTATATCTGTTGTTTTCTGAGTAATGCAGTTGTTGGCTAACCAGCAAGTATGTTCTCTGTAGTCCTCTTCTCCAGGAAAGATATTCTTGTTATTGTCAATGAAATGCATGGAACACCCAAAAATTATATCCAGAATATCTCATCCTGTAACCACGAGATAGCTGACGGAAGAATGTTACTTCTCCTTGCTGATGCTTCCCAACAAGCGCATTTAAAGGTATTGTTTCAAAGTGCATAATATGACGTAATTGTTTTGGTATAAGCATATTTGAACATCTTGGGCTTCAGGAACAGTGGATAAAATTTAGCACTGAAAAATCATACCGATATACACCGGCACATTCATTTATTGATTCTCTAGGGCCAGAGATGTTTTATCCACTGCCATTGTTTTATTCCTACACAGGTTGCGACACCACATCTTCCTTCCCAGGGAGTGGCAAAAGGACTCCTTGGGCAATGTGGAAGGAATTCCCCAATTTCACTTAGACGTTATTAACTCTTCTGACTCATCCAGAGGAGATGACATTGGATAGTGTCCAACACAGTTCTTCGATAAATTCGCTCTCATGATTTGCCCTTAGACCACAAATGCCTCCCATGTCAATGAAGCTCGTCAAGGGTTGTTCTCTCAAGGAATTCATACGCTTGACATGATATCATCTACTCAGCAAGCACTGCTCCAGTACTGATGCCTCGGTTTGGGTATGGGTCATGGCAGAGCAAAGCGATAAGAGCGCTCTCCCTTTTTGACTTTCTTGCCTGATGCCAGCAAATCCTATTCTTTGCTGTTTCAATGCGGTTGCTTGAAGGCATGCAGGAGCCATTGTATATGGTCTAAGGCAAGTCTTCTCTGTCGATGTCAATAATGACACCCTTTAGCTAAGATGTTCGACTAAGTTTCTTGAATTTTATACTTTTCTGCATATGTTCAAGCTAGTATTAGTATGAGGGATATTATCCTAACGTCCTTTATAAACTAAACGTTACCCCTCCGAGCTTTTATAAATATAGGCCAGAAAACATGGATATCACCTCACACAGGCTGCTTGTTTTGTTTTTATCAACGCGTTAATAATATGTTGGAGCCCGACAAAATGTTCAAAACAATTTGAACAAGGGCGTCTGGCAACAAGTCAGATAAGCCAGAGCTTTGCAAATGGCGTTTTGCAACAAGTAACCTTTAGACCTCAGCATATTGGCGACATACCACCTTTGGTTACAGGTTTTTCCCGTATGTCAACATTGTTGTTGTTGATCAACATATTGTTGAGAAGCAAATTAAATATATTCTTCACGGAGGCCTTATGAGAACTTTTCATAACCAGAAATACCATTAGATAATTAATTTATACACAGAGGAAGACATAAATCACATAAATTCTTTTTCCAAAGGTAAGTAAATGGGCACCTTTAAGTAATGTATGTGATATGCTTTCCACAAATCTAAAATAATGAAAAAAAGTTATCCCACTTTTAAAAATAATGTTAGTGTGATGCCTATGTAAACTGTACACCTCTCTGCCAATGTAGGAACTGTTGTATCAATAACGAAACTATTTAATTAAGGAATTGAATTAAGGTCTCTGGAATGACGTTCTTTGTGATTATTTACCTTGACCTTGACCAGAATGACATTGCCTTCAACCTTGAAACAATAAAAATCAGGACCTTGGAAAATTAATCTTTCATACAAAAATCAAAGTACTCCAACCGCTTAACACAGAATTATGCCTTTATCCCTATGCCGAAGGCAGCCATATTGGATTTGCCCAAAATGGCTGCCAGAGGGGGAAGCGGAAGTGCTTCCATCATTATTTTTATTCCTTATGGTATCAATTATCTCTGAGAAAAAAAGCCAAAGTTTTATCCGGAAGTGCACTTTTATTGGGTGTATGTGCACTTAGGTCCCTCACTAATATTAGATATCAAATATTAGTATATACTGGACCAGTTGATGCAGTGATATTAAGATTTCCTCTTGCGGCATAACCATTAGACTTGGGCTGTTCAGTGTGTACTTGCACAGTTAAAAGAAATAAAACTGTTTAAATGAAATTAGATTTAAACATTAAACCTTCAAATGATCGAACTGCATTATTACTGATTAAGTTATAAACATGGAATCAAAAATGGCTATAGCCTCAACTCCCATCTGCTAACGGCCTGATCCAAGACAACTCAGATGACAGACGTAGAGGGTAGTCAAAATTGGGATAAAACAGACATGTTTATAGATGCATATAATATAAATATATATATCTTTTATTGTCTGTGTAACACATATCAAATATATATAAATTAAGTATAAGGTTTTAAAAAATAAGGTATATGTTAATTCTAAACAACTTAGATATAAATATTTCTGAGTAAAATCATAAATGGAACCAAAGTCTATAATTATATGTATTTAAATATTTCATTTGAAATATATAAATATTTTTCTCTGAATAGTGGGGGGGGGGGGATGATTACATTGACCATCCCCCCCCCTTGACAAAAAGTAAGGGGGATATATACCCCCCATCCCCCCTATATTGACGCCCCTCGGACTTGGACTCGAGTCCAGATTTTAGTCGACTTTTTCGGAGACTTTCGGACTCGGACATGAACGTGAGCGTCCTGAACTCGGGCTTGTACTCGACTCGGAGGTAAGGTCTCGAGAAATCAGACCGAGTCCATCTCCAGTGCAGCAGAAGGGAAGCTCTGTCACATACCGTATTCATATAAATGTGCGAAATACTAACAATATTAAATCTGCATCGAGAGCTAATTGTAATTGAACCTTAAAGGGACATAGTCAGGAGCAAACTTATGATTATTCTTTCACATTATTTGTTGATTTATACAAAACATTCAAAGCAAAAGTTAAAAAAAATTAAAGTGATTCTTATCGGACTCTGAATTAGACGACTCGGACTCGAAGAGGGTGGACTCAGACTGGAACCTCATCGACTTGAACTTGCAGTAGTACTCGGATGGTGTGGACTCGACTACATCACCGAATATTAAATTCTTAACTTTTAAGAACGTGGTCTGTACAATGCCTTTTTAGTGAACTGATGTTAAGATTCAGTCACTGTTACCAGAAACTGTGGTCTGGTCAAGATAATTTATGATTAAATGATCTTGATCATAACTTGAAGCAGACACAAAAATCACAATGTGATTGTAGCCTTAAATCAGTGCATGATTGCTATTATTGGAGGATCTTGCGATGAATCAAACATTTCCCCCTTCAAATTCAGAAACAAACATTTAAGACAAACTTTTCATCCCTTATAAAACATTCCCTACCCCCCCCCCCCCCCTATACCGGTTTCACAGAAATATAACAGAATATATGTAATCTCAATCCAGAGTGCGAGTGTGTGTGCATGTGCGTTGGTGTGGTGAGTATATGGTGTATAGCCATGATGAATGACCAATAAGTAAAACTCGGGTATTTACTGATGTGCATGACCGGAACAAAACTTTCAATTTAGAACTGCTCTAATCCAGAATACAACTGCACAACTCCATTGTCAACTGCACAAATATAGGGGTTAACTGCACGGTAAAATATGTCCTGGTTCTATATGTAAAACAGTTTTAAAGGTCATACACTCACGTACAGAACTACATGCAGGCTTTCCCAGGTAAAGCCCATCCACGTGCAGCCTTATTGGCCACCACTTTTCGGTTCAAATATGACTGGCTACCGCATGCTCTCTATATATACAGGTATATTGTACATGTATATTGCGTACGCTTATATTTCGTGAGCTTCGTTTGTATTTGTACCATATTGGTCAGTTATATATCCAACTACATTGCCTAATTCATGATTGCCACACATTTCATTCATGTTATCATTTAAACTATTTACACGTGTTTCGTCCATGCATCAAAAACCTGTAAGCATACTGCATGGGTAATCCCTGTAAGCATACTGCATGGGTATAATCCCTGTAAGCATACTGCATGGGTATTCCCTGTAAGCATACTGCATGGGTATTCCCTGTAAGCATACTGCATGGGTATTCCCTGTAAGCAAACTGCATGGGTAATCCCTGTAAGCATACTGCACGGGTAATCCCTGTAAGCATACTGCACGGGTAATCCCTGTAAGCATACTGCATTGGTATAATCCCTGTAAGCATACTGCATGGGTATTCCCTGTAAGCATACTGCATTGGTATTCCCTGTAAGCATACTGCACGGGTAATCCCTGTAAGCATACTGCACGGGTAATCCCTGTAAGCATACTGCACGGGTAATCCCTGTAAGCATACTGCACGGGTAATCCCTGTAAGCATACTGCATGGGTATTCCCTGTAAGCATACTGCATGGGTATTCCCTGTAAGCATACTGCATGGGTAATCCCTGTAAGCATATTGCATGGGTATTCCCTGTAAGCATACTGCATGGGTATTCCCTGTAAGCATACTGCATGGGTAATCCCTGTAAGCATACTGCATGGGTAATCCCTGTAAGCATACTGCACGGGTAAACCCTGTAAGCATACTGCACGAGTAATCCCTGTAAGCATACTGCATGGGTATTCCCTGTAAGCATACTGCATGGGTAATCCCTGTAAGCATACTGCATGGGTAATCCCTGTAAGCATACTGGGTAATCAGAAACCCCTGCTTCCGTACTTTCTCTGTGATCATGACCACCAACAGATTCACTTTTCAAATGAAATTATCTCCTTTTGACATACACAATCTTCCATGATACTTGGCTATTTAAATACAAAATGCAATATATCATCAAATGAACAGGCGACTGGAGTTTATTTCTGAAGTATTACAAAGGACACGTATGGAGAGCAACGAGCAAGGATATACTTTTATTGTTATTTACAGGGGTGTAGTATTGCACTTGCATGGGCCTCGCAAAAAAAAATTAAATTAATGAATATATTGTTCTACGAACCGATTAACATATGGAGCGACCGGGAACTTTTTTATTTACCTGTAGAAGCAAAAATAAAGTGATTTTTTTGTCAGCTGTCCTGAATGCAGGGTATATTTCAACGTGCAGTTGATCCCTATTTGTGCATTTGTAAATGGATATTATGTTTTCACTCGGGTTCCGCAGCCGCGTTCGTCTACGAAGAACTCATCTGAGAGTTTCTGTAGTGATAATATCAAATATCTCAGGAATGGTTTAATGTAGTGGGCTGAATTGAAGTTGGGCATGTCAATAAATCTTGGATACCTCCACATTATTCTCAGCACTGGCGGCGATATCTGCAATAGTTTTCGCGTGGCGTCCATCCGAGCGTTTGCTTTTGGTGAAACCACTCATATCTCAGGAGTGCTTTCATGCATTGGGCTGATATTTTGTGTATCCACCCATCTTTGATAGCTTCCACGTAGCCATGACAGGTGGTGCCAACCTGTTATCATGTGTTCGTAGATTACATTAGGCATTTATCTCGATCAGGAGCGGTTTGACGTGTCCGTCTGAATTTCTTCATGTCCATAGATCTTTGATTTCTTAATCTCGTACACAAGCCTCGAGGCGCTAGCTACTTTCATATTTGCATAGCGTCCATCCATAAGTCTGTTTAGGATGAAAATTGCACATATCCTAGGAGTGAACGGATGTATATCAGTCTGAAACTTTGCAGGTTTATCCATCTTGGATAGCTTTGTCATACATACATTGCTGTTTGCGCCACCTACCTTCACGATTACGAAGGGTACTTTTTTCTACCTTTCCTCAGGCTTGGTTTGGCGTGTCTGCCTGAAATGCTTCATATATCCATCCGTCTTGGATAGCTTCCTTATAATCCAGGCAGGTGGCGCCACCCAAAATCATTTAATTATTCGTTAAATACTATAAACATTTATCTCAGGAGTGCACATGCTTTGACGTATACTATATCTGCTTGAAATTTTGCATGTCCATGAATTTAGGATGACATTATCTTGTGGTGCCACCTATAGGTATAGCCGCTTGTCGACTGGCACGACTGCCCATAATCTAGTTGCATAAATTTAGCGAAAACTCCATCAATTTAAGGCAATATAGACAGTATGATCGGCTCTGGTATGAGTTTGCAAGCATTGTTATATATCTTACATCTGTAATAAATTTATTCATGTATTATATTAAGAAACTATACATACAAACTCAAAATAAGCTGGAAATGGCCAAACTTTAAATTATGAGACTATAAAGCATGTTGAGTTAACATGAAAAATAGCTTCTTCCCTATAAAATAAATCTGTTCTGCCGAAATATTGCCTTTAAACCGTTTGATTACTCCTGTAAACGAGTGTCGAAAACAGTGGACCGGGCGCGATCGCAGGTGTCAACATAAACTCAGTGCGTGTGGCCGTGTGCAGCGCGGAGCCACGACTCATATCAATGAGGAGATGCCCTGACAGACTTGGCAAAAAAATATAATACATGTTCTCGCTGGCTGAAACACCGCTTGTTGCCCCTTTTTTTCGGACCTCCGGTCACGTGGCCTTGGTATGGTAGCCAGACAAACGTGGAATGTACTTACCAACACGCAACGCCATAACAAGGTGTTAACCAGCCGTATGCGAGGAAATGAGGAAATGTACTGGGACGGTTCTGCTAGGAAACTTCAGTATTGAGCAAAACTAAACTGAGAGTGTGAAAGAAAAGGCATAATTTTGATCCTGATTAAGTCCCTTAAAATAATTGGTCATATTAGGCTAAAAAAATAAAATGTACGGTTCTTAGGTACCGGCCGCGTCAATTTAATCCCCCCCCCCCCCCCGCATAAAAAAAAAATTGATTTTCATCTTTCAAGAAGATAAAAAAAATACATTTTGGATAAGATTTCCTTTGTTATGTAGTGCTTTTACCTGTTTAGGCAATTATTTCTGTTATTTTCATGCTTTTTCCCTGATCATATGACATTTTTTATTGAAATATACAAAAAAGGTCAAAAATGAAATATCGCCCGCCCGCACTGATTTATGAAAACAAGGCCTACAGACCTAATGCGAACCTGTGCAATGAGATTACACAAAGTATAATGCTTCAATGCTGGACCATTACTTTTCAAGAACATGTGTAACATGTATATGAAAATTGCAAGTACTAAACACTTAGAACAAAAAACAATTAAACAAACATCACTGCTGAAATTCTGGCTTTGGTGCACACAACACATGAACTAGAATACGGGTAGTCAACAAGCGACTACGTGTATCCGCCAAAATCAGATTGGGACGGGTGAAGTGAGGCATAGATTGAGTGGCAAGGGGAAATATACGCTCCCGAGGCAGCGGAAATCTTGCGCTTCTAAAGAAGCAACTGATTTTCACGCTGCCAGCTTTGACCGTTTATGATATATTTAGACACCAGATGGCGGTTCGTTTCCACTGAAATAAACGTGCGTATGATGTGACAAGCAGCCAATCAGATGCCAATAAACAAACACTCGACAGGCATCCTGGCTCCGCCCATTGCTGGGCTTCAAGCGCCGCTTGTAAGTTTCCGGTCGAATTTAAATTGCTCCCTCTGCATTCTCGCATCATCGACCGATTCGATTATGACATTATGACTGTGTTAGGGTAGACATGTATCTGTTGTCTGCAGAACTGAAACCAGCCAGCGAGGTGTGCACGCAGCCTTTGTTGTTACGTTTCGTTTGAATTACAGCTCACCGGCCGAGCATTCTATGTGCCCAAGGCCCTGAGCAAACCACGTCAGGGGCAATTCTCTCTGAGCCTGTGGCCTGTTCAAATGGTTACGCTGGGGGATGAACTGTCACTCAAAAAGAAATGAATATGATTGGCTCCGTGTATTCCTCGCTTGGCTTTGTCTTCCAGCACAAGGTCTCATCTGATTGGACAAAAATACAGTGCTCCCCTCTGGTGTTGCAATTCAGGATACGAGGTCATAACAAACAGCGCCTTACGATATAGGTAGTAGCCCTATAGGTAAAGCGCTGTGTAAAGAGCGTAGGGGAAATAGAGTGAGGTGTGTTTCATAATAGCCTGGATGTCTGCAGCCGAAATGTGTATGTAGGTTGCGCCACCTACCACAAAATCCAGAAAGAATTTTAGGCATATAAGTCAAACCACTACTAAGACATGAGTGATTTTAGCCCACGGCAGACAAACAGGCGGACCCTGTGCAAAAATGGTGGCAGGTGGCGCCATCATTTTTTTGTATAATTATGAGCTATGTGAGATCTATACACATGCAAAATTTCAGGGGGATATGTCAAACCAGTCTTGAGATATAAGCCTGAATGTCTGCAGCGTATACATAAATGTAGGTGGCGCCACTTGCCACAAAATCCAGAAAGCTATCCAAAATGTATTAACCTGCAAAATTTTTAGGCAGATCTTTCAAACCACTGCCGAGATACAAGTGCTTTTATCCAACGGCAAACAAACAGACGGACGCTGTGCAGAAATGGTTGCAGGGGCGCCACCAGTTTTGCGTATGATAAAGAGCTATCTGAGATCTATAATCATGCAAAATTTTTGCCCAATCGGTCAAATGGTTCCCGAGATATGAGCTTGGGTGTCTGCAGCGTAATTGTGAATGTAGGTGGCGCCACCTGTCATAAAATCAAGAAAGCTGTCCAGCATGAATACACATGCAACATTTCAGGTGAATAGGTTTAACCAATACAGAGATATGAGTGATTTTATCCCAAGGCAGATAAAAAGATGGACGCTGTGCCAAAATGGTTGCAGTGTGCGCCACCATTTTAAGTGTGTTATAAAGCTATCCAAGGGCTACATTTGTGCAAAATTTTTAGCCTGATCGGTCAAACGGTCCCCGAGATATGTGGGTTTATGTGTGGAAACAGAGGCACAAATGGACGCTAGGCAGAGAGGAAAGGTCAGAGGTCAATAAAAAATGAGGGCGCAGCAGTTCACTTGTGACCCGATCATAATTCCGAATTAAAAAAAAAAATCTGCCCAGTGGTTACGGAGGAGTTCTCCGAAAACCTATGCGGCGGTGGCGGTGGCGGCGGCGGCCGATTAAAAACATGGCATCCGCAAAACTGTTATGGCGAATACAATAATTGTAGCTGGCACCACCAGTCTTGTATACAACGAAGAGATATATACATATGCCCAATGTCAGACTGATATGTCAAACCCCTCCTGTGAAATAAGCAGGGACATGCACTGTGCAAAAATTATTGTAGGTGGCGCCACCAGTCTTGTACACTATGAAGCTACCCGATATGTATAAACATGCCCAATTTTAGGATGATGTATCAAATTCCTCTGTACAAATAAGCAGGCGCATACACGGCAAATGTCAATGTAGGTGGCACCACCTGTCTTGTAAATGAGAATACCATCAAAGACGCATAGACAGGTTAAAATATCAGGCCAATACATCAAACCTTGAGTTTGATGCACTGGGCTGACGAGGCTTAGGTGAGTAAGGCAGTTGCCCCTGAGTGAACTGTGACAAATTGCTGCCTCAAGCTACTGCACTGAGTTAACTCTTGACCTGCACCTGGCTAGACTGAGTGAACTTTTGACCTGTACCTGGCTGCTCTGAGTGAACCTTGACCTATAGCATAATCTGACACCGTTGGCAGTCTGCCAAAGCTATAAATAGATACAGGCTGAACTTTGGTGCCAAATCTGATGCAGTGAGCAGTCTGTCAAAGCTATAAATAGAATGCAGCTACTGCACTGAGTGAACTCTTGACCTATACCTGGCTGCACTTCTTCCCACCCTGGCACTGTGCCACAACTATTTATAGCGCTGACATCATCAAGGCAGTGGCAATCTGCAAATGGTAAACCAAGTGCTGCCATCTGTACACATAAGTGGTCCCTAATTGAAATAACGTTGAAATTAATTTTCCCAATACAAAATGCTTTTCAGCTGACTTTTTATAAAAAAAGAAATCACGAATATATGTAAAATTATTACAGATGCATACTGAATGCAAAATTATAATACAAATATATCTCATTGATGGCAAATTCTTGAATTAAGTTGAGTAGGGATACCAATAATTTATAATCCATGCACTGTTGTCTTTATATAGCCACAGAGAGGTGAATTTCCATGATTGTTACATTGTCTGGTATGATGAATAACTTAGTTAATTCATCTAAATTTTTTTAAAAGCAAAAACTTTCTTGTCAATATTTACCAAAGATACCCTGAAATCTAAATGTCTAGTGGCATGATGTAATAGATGCTAATAAACTTATGCCAGGCTAGATGTTACAGCATCACACAGCTAACATAAACGGTAAAATGACTCAATTCAATCTCCACAATTCAGCCAAAAATCATTCATATGGATCCATTAATGACTTTTATTATAAGAATTATTTTGGGGATTATTCTTGTAAAATATTTAACAAACTGGCTTCAGTGGTGTAAGTCGAAAAACGTTTCGCAGGTTTATAACTCATATAGGAAGATACAGCTTGCCGTAACTCAGCCAAAAAGCACTGAACCAAAACCATTTGAACAAACTTGAATTATCAACATCTGAGGATAATTAATATGTGAGATTTAAGAATTTGACCAAGTGGATTTTGAGAAGAAGATATTTGTAGCCACTGAGCTAAAATGGGCTGTTATGGCATATGACTAAATTCAGCTTCCCATAACTTAGCCAAAAGTCACTGAAAAGAGACCATTTGAACTTCAGAAACCACTAACCTAGGATCATTTCTGTGCGATATTAAACATTTTGGCCATATGGTTTCAGAGAAGAAGTTTTTTTGTAGCCCTCAGTGTGATACAGGCACTAATGACCCGGTACAAAAAAGGACAATGCAGGTTGCGTCACCAATACCTCAGTTTCAGATATGGCTCATGTGACCAACATTGGCATAAAATTTGGTGATGATAGCTCCAGCCGTTTCTGAGATTGAAATTTTTATATGCTTTTTTGGACAGATGACAAAGTTCACCCTCCCGTAACCCGACCAAAAATCTCCTAACTGGAACCATTCGAACAAACTTGAGAGAGATTGTTCCAGGGATTATTTCCAGGGATTATTCATATGGAACCATTAATGACTATTATTCTAAGAATTATTTTGGGGATTATTCTTGTAAAATATTTAACAAACTGGCTAATGTGGCTGGACAGTTTCGGAGAAGAAGATTTTTAAAGTTTCTTACCTAAAAAATCTAAGAAAATGCAGTTAGAAAAAAATAAACAAAATCCGATAGAGTGTTTCAGATTCCTGATTATTTGCAAACAATTTGGCGATCCTAGCTCCTGCCGTTCTTGAGATAGCTTTATGGTTAACGTACAGACGACGCACGACATACGACGGACGACGCCGCACCATCGCTTAAGCTCACAGGTTCGCTAAAAAAGTACCTGAGAACCATTTACCGTCTTCACCGATGCAGCGGGAACATGGTGGAAGCCTCATATGGCCTATTCTTTAATAAGAGTACAGGCCTCTGAACAGCTACTTGTTAGGTGGGCCCTTTATATACCGCCTTTTATGCTGAATGGTTGATATAACAGGTTTGTATATTTTTAAATTTCCTTAAAATGGACCCTGCATATAACAATTTTGATACACAAATATATTAAATGTCTCCAAAAAATTTTAATAAGACGGGAAAAAAATCACCAATTTGTAGGCGCCAAAGCCCATATGTAGTCTATATATAGGCGCTTCTCGCCACCTTCCCGCCATATCATACTATACCAGAAGTTCTTCAACACCATGACATAATCACAATGCAAACTGACCAGGCGTGTATTATTTGTACGACTGAGTCATGTTGAACCGTGTGGTCATGTTGATACACATTTCGTCACTAACAAGGATGATCTAAGCAACACGTTGGGGGGAGGGGGGCTACGTACACTGCCTTTGTTAAAAGGTACAGACGCTGTACTGTAAACATAATCCACGTGGTACGACTGTACGTCGGATGTAGGACAAACTTTGTGACCCGAGCGTACCAGTTTGACTTTATTGCTGCAGCACAGTTCATGCTGTAACCGTGTACAGCTGTCATAATGTCAAAAAGTGTGATGCAAGCATGAAATAACCGCACGAAGACGCAGCAATCACAGCCAGCCTCCCCACTGTACAGATGAAATAACCAGCGGGCCTCGAGGATTTTTATAGTAATCTGACACCATTTCGCCGGGTCTAGGCCACGTTGACTTTATCTAAGTCTTATCATATTACGCCAGATTGGCAGAGGGGACTTGGTTGATCCATGTACTTTGAGCTGTTCTCTCGAACTTTGCACTCAGCAATCCAGCGAACCAGCAAGCCCCCCGTCTGTAAGCCGGCCCCGATCACCGACTGTACAGTGCATCACAAAGGCAGGACACGCAAATAACGGGAGCTACCACACACGTCCGGCCGGAGGGTTATACCATCATCATGGATCTTAGATTGGTTGTGTTGTCGGCACTTTTCCAACTATGTAAGTTTTATATCCCAGTTCTGTCTAGGATCGAAAAACATTGCTCCAGTGGCAACCATCCCTGTTGCTGCGGAGTTTCCACGTTGTGAACCGTACTAAATGCTTTGATGGACCTTGACACTTTGAGTTCAGCACAGGTTGCCGATGGGGCCTAGGGTATTAAGTTAGCATCATCTGTTTTCGTCCAGTGCACATTATATTTTAAAAGTAACAGCACAGAAACTGACCAAAGACCAGACGTGTGCAATTTTAAAACAAATTTTATATTTAATTGTTTTGACTGTTACACATTTAATTTTCCACAGTCCACCTTTCAACAACGTTATCTTCCCACCCCATCACACATATGCATGCTAAAAACTTGTCATGGGAATTCACGTTGAAGTGGTCACTTAGGTTTTGGTCCAGACTACCAGACTAGAAAAGAACTATTCAGTTAAGTTTGTCTACTTTGTTAATTTATTGTGGTCATAGGATATCTGCTCATCAGCAAATATAAGATCATAGGTCTCATTAATCAGTTTTAGAGATGTACAAAGTTGAAGTGCTATGGAGTACAGTTTTTACAGCTTAAGTGTGTGTTATCTTTATATTTGTCCTGACCAGTGACATACGTACTTCTGTTGTATGCAATTCAACGTCAGGTCCCATGACAATCTTTATATATACTGTACACATACAGATGAGGAGTCCATAATGGAACAACAACTGATCATCACACCAGAAACTAACACACCAGTATACAATGTATTCAGCTTGAAGTAATATTCTGCTTTATTACCTATTATTCTGTCAATCTTTTGTTAAGGTATTTACTGAACAATTGAATGTCCCATATTACGTAAGAGTAACTGTTGAATTTTTAGCTCAGCTGACTTTCAGTCATGCTGAGCTATAGCCATCACTCTTTGTCTGTCGTCCGTCTGTCTGTCTGTCCGTCTGTCCGTTAACCTGGCACAAATCGTAACCGCCAGACTTACAATCTTGTAACTTGACATTCTGAGAGGTCGATGAAAAATCTCCTTGAAACCAGAAATTAGGTCTCTGTTACCCATATTCTTCGAGCTATTGGGCCCCAAAGTACCCCCCAGAATAGTCACAAATTTCATACAAAAACTTCAATATCTCGTTAACTACATCACTGATGGTCATGATTTTTGGCATCATGTTGATCATGAGATGTTCCATCAGTTCCTGCAGACTGGTGGCGCCACCTATATTTTTTTATTTTTTTACGAATTTTTTTCTCTATTTTTGAGACCTTTAAAAATGTGAACATCTGTTAACAGAGCACAAATCATAAAGACTGGACCTAGAATCTTCATTTGTTGACACAGTGAGAGACCTTTGAAAAGTCTCCATGGAAACCAGAAATTAGGTCTCTGTTACCCAAATCCTTTGAGCCATGGGGCCCCAAAGTACCCCCCAGAATTGTCAAAAATTTCATAAAAAACTTCAAAATCTCATTAACTACATCACTCATGGTCATAATTTTTGGCATACATATTGATCATTAGATGTTTCATCAGTTTCTGCAGACTGGTGGCGCCACCTATATTTTTTGATATTTTACGAATTGTTTTCTCTATTTTTAGACCTTTAAAAATGTGAACATCTGTTAACAGGGCACAAATCGTAAAGACTGGACCTAGAATCTTCATTCTTGACACACAGGGAGACCCATGAAAAGTCTCCATGGAAACGTGAAATTAGGTCTCTGTTACCCATATCCTTTGAGCTGTGGGGTTCCCAGTTACCCCCCAGAATAATGGAAAATTTGATAAAAAAAACTGCAACATCTCAATAACTACAACACTGATGGTCATGATTTTTGGCATACATATTGATCAAGAGGTGTTCCATCAGTTCCTGCAGTCTGGTGGTGCCACCTGTATTTTTTCAAATTTTTATAATTTTTTTTCTCTATTTATGAGACCTTTAAGGATGTAGTTATCTGTCAACAGGGTACAAATCTTAACGACTGAACCTAGAATCTTCATTCTTGACACACGGGGAGACCCATGAAAAGTCTCCATGGAATCCTGAAATTAGGCTCTGTTACCCATATCCTTTTAGCAACGGCACGCCAAAGTACAGCTCAGAATAATGGAAAATTTGATACAAAAGCTGAAGTATCTGAACAACTAATGCAGAGATCACCATAATTGTTTGCATGGATATTGATCATGGAATGTTTCATCAGTTTCTGCAGACTGATGGCACCACATATATTTGTTCGGGTTTTTTTAGCTCAGCTGACTTTCAGTCATGCTGGGCTATAGCAATGGGTCTTTGTCCGGCGTCCTTCTGTCTGTCCGTCCGGCCGTCCGGCCGGCCGTCAGTCCGTTAGCAGGGCACAAATCGTAACCGTAGGGGCTAGGGCCATGAACCCTATGCAGTCTTAGAGGTTATAAAAAGATCTCCTTGCAAACCTGAAATTAGGTCACTGCGACCTATATTCTCGAAGTTATGGGGTGTGTTTGCACCCCCCAGAAATAACTCTTTGAGACAAAATTTTCATCCCAAACCTTCCATCTTTCACATACAGCTCACCTACCAACAGGGGAAGTACCATAATTTTTTTTAGGTCAAGAGGTCAAAGGTCAAGGTCACAGGAGCCTCTTCTTTGAAAAGCCTGTGGATGCATTTAAAGCCAACCGTTTCATCCCAATTCTTTGATCTTTCACATATAGCTCACCTACTAAGTTGGAGAAGAATCCTATAGATTTTGAGGTCACAAGGTCAAAGGTCAGGGTCACAGGATCCACTTCTTTGAAAAGGTATTGGACACATTTCAAGCTAGACTTTTCATTCCAAACCTTCCAGCACTGATATCGCTTCTCTGCCAACAGGGGAAAAGACCTGTTGATTATGAGGTCAAAGGTCAAGTTCACAGCACCCACTTCTTGCGTGGATTCATTTTCAGGCAAACTTTTCAATCTGTACCTTCCATCTGTCATATATGGCTTACCTACCAATAAGGGAAGAAGCCTATTGATGTTGAGGTCAAAAAGTCAAAGGTCAAGGTCACAATATTTAATTGTTCTAAATGCTTGTGAGCATATTTCAAGTGTAACTGTTCAACCCAAACCTTCTGTCTTTCACATATGCCACATCTATGCATCACTCAGTTTGACTCAAACTTCATATTTATGGGTCTTTTTGCTTGAATAAATAACTTATTGAATTTGGGGTCAGCTGGTCAGCAGGTTAAAGGTTGCAGGTCAAAGTTATTCACCTATTGGTTTCCAAGTAATTACACCAGATTTAAGTGGTCAGTAGTTACCCATCATTTAGAAAGAATCCAGTTGATATATGGGCAAAAGGCCAAGGTCATAGGTCAGGGATGTTCACAATTACTTATTTTATAAACCATCTCTATTTTTCTTGTATATATAACCATCCCACTCCAGCTGGTACATCTCCCTGTGTGGCTGTAATTGTGAGTGACACTGGTGACATATGACTCCCTTTTGTATCAGCCTATTAAGTGATAAGGCTCAGTGATAAGTACCTCGTTACCTCATAACAAAAACACTGTTGTCAGAATGCTTCAGCCAGGCATTAAGACTATGAGATTATAGTATTAAGGTTTAGCTACTGATTTATAAGATGATGGGAACATTTTGCAGTTTATTTTATGGAATCCTAGCAATAAACTTAGTTTCCTAGATATCTGAATATTTTAATATATATCACCACATATAAAAGCAAGTGTTTGTTCTCATAATATGTGGATGTGTACCTTGATTTAGGATGGCTTTTTGTTTTATTTCAAGACTCTTAGTCATGCTTTCTGCATTTCTTTTCTTTCAGGTTTTGCAGTTTACCTACCCTGCTGACCCCATTGAAAAGCAGAGTGATAATAAAAATATTGGACTTACACTTTTTACAATTGCATATCTATAAATCTTATATGAGGGCCTGGACATGCCTTTTGAATTATTTTGGGCATTTATTACTGGATAATTTGCCCCAAGTTTGGTCTCTTATTGGAGAATGTGGGATATCAAATGTCATACTTGTCAGAAATCCATTATGTCTGCCAGTTAGCCACCTTAGAAATTCTTTCTTCAGGGCAGTTTCAGTAATTTTTCTTTAATGTTTGGTCCGATTTAGAGAATGTTTGTTGTCTGATTTCAGACTTGTCAGAAGTCCAATATGGCCACCAGGCAACCATCTTTTAATTCCTTTTGATCATATTATCTCAAGAACAGTTAAAGTGAATGCAGTTGGATGTATATTTATGTAATCTTGTAAAGGATTGGGTCAAATATTTCTGAATAAATATTACCATCATTTATAAAAGTGCAGTACAGTTGGCTTGTATTGAATAAAAATTCATACAGAAGCACCTGTTTCTCAATAATTCTTGCATGTATTTCCTTGATTTTTGCTATATATTTTGATCTTATATTTGCCCTTTGTGGTGTTCCTTTTGAGACTGACAGGTTTCAAGCAAGCTGTTGGAATAGTTCCTGATAGCTTAACAATCATGCATTTTCCTCAGACCATCAATTCACTGTGTTTTAACCAGACATAGGTGATATATATTTCTGTTGTCATAGAAAATTTTCAACAAATTGGCAAATTGGTTCTTCAAAATTTGACTGGAAGTTGTGAATCTCAGTCCATGATGTCACAGGTCATGCTTGGCAGCTGAGCGTCATGACCCATGGGTCACTTGTTATGAATTTTTTTCTCTACTTTTGCGACTTAAAAGATATGAACATCTGTTAACAGGGCACAAATTGTATAGACTGGACCTAGAATCTTCATTCTTGACACACAGGGAGATCCATGAAAAGTCTCCATGGAAAATGAAATTAGGTCTCTGTTACCCATATCCTTTAAGCTATAGGACTCTGAAGTATCCCTAAGAATAATGAAAAATTTGATACAAAAACTGCAGTATCTCAATAACTACAACACTGATGGTCATGATTTTTGGCATACATATTGATCATGAGGTGTTCTATCAGTTTCTGCAGACTGGGTGCGCCACCTCTATTTTTTCAAATTTTTACAAATTTTTTTGTCTGTTTTTGAGACCTTGTGGTTATCTGTCAACAGGGTACAAATCATAACAACTGGACCTAGAATCTGCATTCTTGTCATGCAAGGAAGCCCATGAAAAGTGTCTGTGGAAACCTGAAATTAGGTCTCTGTTTCCCATATCCTTCAAGCTATAGGACTCCGAAGTATCCCTCAGAATAATGAACAATTTGATACAAAAGCTGAAGTATCTGAACAACTAATGCAGAGATCACCATGATTCTTTGGATGGATATTGTTTATGGAGTGTTTCATCAGTTTCTGCAGACTGGTGGTTCCACCTATATTTTATTCAATTTTTCGAATTTTATTCTCTATTTTTGAGACCTTTAAGGATGCTGTCATCTGTTTACATGGCACAAGTTGTAACAACTAATGCAGAGATCACCATGATTCTTTGCATGCATATTGACCATTAAGTCTTTTTATTAGTTTCTGCAGACTGGTGGAGCCACTTGTATTTTTTTACGCATTTTTTCTCTATTTTTGAGATATATAAATACAGACACAATTTTGGCCTGTTGGTTAATCTGTTTGATGCTTCAGTTGAATGGGTATATACTACCATTCAGATGATAAAATTTCCTTTTGCGTATCTCTTCCCAGTCAGCTGAGCATCATGACCCATGGGTCACTTGTTAAATTTGATATGAAATCCATTTATAAAAGGTTCATGTAGAAACCACTCTAGCAGACAGGAGGATACACAGAAAGGGTTGTCATATCAGTTTTTTTTATGCATAGGGAGGGGGTTGTCTTGGAAATTAATGTGTGTATCAGGAAATGAGGAATATAGGGCTCTAACTATGTGAATGAATGCAGTTGTACTATTTCAACCAGTTATTTGCATTGAAAATTTAGTACCACATTTTTATTAATTGGTTATTAAATATGAAGCATTGCTGGTCTAGCTCAGTAATATGACGTTTCCATACTTTCTCCAAAAGAAAGGATAATGTAAGGAATAACCTGTTATCAAAATGTACTCGGATCTTTTTTCCAAGGGCTTGAGGGGGGGGGGGGGGGTAATCCTGATGATCTTTGTCTGAAAGAACACTTGTTAATAGAAACAGCAGAGAGAAAAACGTCCATGTGAGGCCATAGTTCAGGGTCACAATAATAAGACTGTGAGGCATGTTTAGACAAGGCAATGTGAGAGCAGTACCCTGAAATTAACACATTGTTGGCTTTAGCTGCCATATAACAGAGTTTGTAGAAAGAAGAATATGTGTGCTTTGGATAGACTGCATTTAATTACGAGGAGGGGGGTTATCAGGGCACCTTGTTATTGACATCAGCAAGACCAGTTTTTTGCCATTATAAAGGTGGTCTTATTAGTGGTTCCTGACCCCAAGTCTACTTTCACAAGACTGTCTCAAGGCTTTTGTCCATAATACTAAGGTGTCCATAATAGTGAGGTGTCTGTGGTAGAGAGGTGCCTGTAAGGAGAGGTTTCTTGGGATTTTAAAGTTGAACTAGATATTATTGAAAGGTAAGCTTAATTCATATGGGAACCATAGAGGGAGTCAGTTATGAAACAGAAAGGCACATGCAGTACAGGATATCACTAAATAGGGCTGAAACGGGTACAAATTTTTGGACTCGAGTACCCGATAGGCATTACCGGACTCGGACTCGAGTACTCGTTACCATGGCAACCCTGTAAAGATAAAACGGACATCTGTTTACCGATGCAAAATATGCATATATTTGACTTCGTGACAATTTACTTTATCCAAACGAATAAACAGATATATGTCATAACAAGACCTTTGTTAATTTGACTAGCATATATTTAGAGCCATATGCCAGGCTACGATAATGAATAAATAGACCTACAGACTGCCCGTGAATTTGCAGTCTATTCAAATGTGCATATAAATACACGAGTACTCGAGTCCAAATTTTTTACTCGAGTACTCGGTAAGTATTACCCGGACTCGAGTACTCGAGAACTCCTTCCAGCCCTATCACTAAAATGACAATACTCTCATGTATGGAGGTAGAATATGTCTGCCTGCCTGTCTGATAAACTGTAGGCAAGCAACTAGCACCCCTCTCTTCTAGCCTGTCCAGCCCATTCAAGGCTATGTGTTCACTATGCACTGAGTATAATGCTTAAGTCTTTGCATTTCAAATTATCCCTAAATGTAATATGGTCTTGTCATTAAATTCTGTTGTTAAGTTGAAATGGAAACTGTTGCATGAATAAGCTTAGAAATGAAGAATTATGTTAGAACTTTATCTTGTATCAACCAACTCGCATAAAAATTCAGGACAAAGCTACACATGGACTTTCATTTACAGATAAATGTCATGTTTTGCAAATTTCATTTAATCTGCCTTGCATTATAACATTAAGCCTCATATTTGTTCAATGATCACATTAAGTAAAGAGACTTCATTGCCAGTATAAGCTTATACAGTGGGAATGGTCATATAAGACCATGCTACTGATTATATGGCTGAATCATGCTTGCCCTCATAAATGGACTTCCAGCTGTGGCAGCCTGCAGCCAGTGGTTTTACTCCTCCTTTTACATGAGAAACTGCTTTAGCGATATCCTGTAGCAGATCTTGTGACCAAAATATAAAGTACATATTCAAATCCTTGTACTGGAAATACAACCTCAAATTCAGTTTGCAAAACTAGGTGATAACCATGAGTGTAATAACCACCAAGCTTGTATTTATGTAGT
This sequence comes from Sipunculus nudus, assembly GCA_026874595.1. Classification (NCBI taxonomy): domain Eukaryota; kingdom Metazoa; phylum Annelida; class Sipuncula; order Golfingiida; family Sipunculidae; genus Sipunculus; species Sipunculus nudus. The sequence goes on from CM049307.1 coordinate 64,648,695, forward strand.
AACATAGCATAGTTCATATAATTAGTTTATAGAGAAAATTAGAATAATAGAAGGATGCTTTGATGTAAGTTTATCTGAGATAAGTTAAGAATGAATATAAGACCATTGAGTATGCTTAGTTCATGTGTAACTTACATCACACTAGTACAAGGAAACTAACTGCATCTCCACTAATCTGAGTTATAATACAAGACCTGCATGTGACTTTTTTTAATGTGTGTGTAACAGAACATTTCTCTCTGGGTTTTTTCACTCTCTCTCTGTCTCCTTAACATTAATCTTATGTTAAACTTGAACAAGTATTAATTCAATAAAAAGCAAATTACATTCACAAATAGAACAGTGAAAATTCTGTAAGATGTACATGTATACATGTGCCATGTATGAGTGTAATCTCAGATGTTGCACCATGCTCCTAGCTGTGTAGATAAATGTGACTACCCAGCAGTGATCAGACATTACTTATTTTCTGATATAATTATATGTCACGTTAACGCTGCACATATGAGCAACATTTTATTAAAAGTCAGTACAACAACAAAACAGAATCCTTTTATCCTCATCAGGCCACAAACAAAATTGAAAGAGGAACTTGTGGGAAACACTTATACAACAATACAATACAACATGTACATAAGTACACCTGAGCTCAGAACACCCATGTACATGTAGAACACCTGAGGTCAGAACACCCTTGTAAACATGGAATACCTGAGCTCAGGACACCCTTGTACACATGGAACACCTGAGCTCAGAACACCCATGTACATGTAGAACACCTGAGCTCAGAACACCCATGTACATGTGGAACCCCTTGGTCATAACACCCTTGAACATGTGGAACACTTGAGCTCAGCACATCCATATATATGTAGAACACCTGAGCTCGGAACACCCATGAACATAGAGAACCCCTGAGCTCAGATCACCCATGTACATGTAGACCAACTGAGCTCAGCATATCCATATGCGTGTAGACCACCTTAGCTGAGAAAACCCATGTACATGTAGAAGCCTTGGTCATAACACCCTTGAATATGTGGAACATTTGAGCTCAGCACACCCATGTACATGTGGAACACCTGAGCTCAGCACACCCATGAACATGTTGAACACCTGAGCTCAGGACACCCATTTACATGAAGAACACCTGAGCTCAGGACACCAATGTACATGTGGAACACCTGAGCTCAGAACACCCAAATACATAAAAAACATCAGAGCTTGTCCATGTACAAGTATAACTTCTTGGTCATAATACCCTTGTACATGTGGATCACCTGAGCTCAGATCACCCATGGACATGTAGACATACTGAGCTCAGCACACCCATGTACATGTAGACAACCTTAGCTGAGCAAACCCATGAAGATGTAGAACACCTGAGCTCACCACACCTTTGTACATGTGGAACACCTGAGCTCAGCACACCCATTCACATGAAGAACACCTGAGCTCAGCACACCCATGTACATGTAGAAGACCTGAGCTCAGCACACCCATGCACATGTAGAACACCTGAGCTCAGCACACCCATGTACGTGTTGAACACCTGAGCTCATGACACCCACATACATGAAGAACACCTGAGCTCAGCACACCCATGTACATGTGGAACACCTGAGCTCAGCACACCCATGTACATGAAGAAGACCTGAGCTCATGACACCCATATACATGAAGAACACCTGAGCTCAGCACACCCATGTACATGTGGAACACCTGAATTCAGCACACCCATGTACACATGGAACACCTTGGCTCAGCTCACCCATGTACATGTTGAACACCTGAGCTCAGAACACCCATGTACATGTGGACCACCTGACATCAGAACACCCATATACATGTAGAACATCCGAGGTCATAACACCCATGTACATGTAGAACACCTGAGCTTGTGGTTTGCTGTAACAAATGCCCATTTACATCAGCATATGAAGACCATATTTGAAATGTATCTGATGTCTTAGTAAAACTTCTATCATCTGCTCACTGCTAACATTTGTCATTATTTAGTTATGCATTATAATTCAGTTAACAAAGACACACTGAATTTTCACACAATTTCTTTGAAGATAAAATAATATTCAAGACGAGACTTATCTGAATTTAGTAACAAGTGAGGCCACTGCAAGAAAAATATTTGTTCTACAAAACATGTCTTATTTAACCTCAGCTGAATGAGCACCCATTCCTCAGATTAATGAAACTTATTACTGCTATTGCCTCAGTCCCTGCTAAGAAATCTGTATATGCTCTGTATTAATAAAGCAAACACTGTAGTCATAAAGGTGTCATTGAAATCGATGACACTCTGTGTTGTTCATGTTTAGGATTTTAAGAATTCTCACAAATCATGCTTGTATTTTTTCAAGTTAATAAAATTACACCTATTTGGTCTTTGTCAGTAAATTGTCCAATCAAAGATACAAATTTTACCTGGCTTATGTATATTTTAATTGTGTCCCAGAGACAGGTGAACAATTTATCTTTTCTTGTTGTGGCCTAAGACTGTTTGTGACTGACACCTATATCTCTCCATGCTGTGTGACCTCACTGACCTGTGCATCATGCTGTAGTCTGCATGGCTCAGGCTGAGTTTTCTTTTGGTTACAGGTGCAGCCTTTCCCATTTCAGGTTTTACATTTGGTTATGATGTGGGGTCTACGTACATGTATGACTATGAGACGGAGGTGGTGTTAAATGAGCCATTGTCATCTAAACAGACACTGGCTGTAGGCTATAGACTGACGGGCTCAGTCAAACTCACCAATATCTGGCATGGGGGTAGCTCACAGATCATAGAACTTGTGGTGAGTATCTTTTACCTTTATCTTGTGTGCTGAGTCTCTGTGATACTGTGGTTGGCTTATATTTGCGGGGTTAAATTTTCTTGACTTTCATCTTTTTTTCAGTGTTTCAAGACTGTTCCAAAGTGTAATCTGCACAGAGTAAATCTATTATTTAATATTAATACTTTAAACTTTGCCTGTAAAATTTTATCACTTTGACAAAAAACCTAAGAGGACATGGAAATTACAAAAATGAAAATTCTTGTTTATTATTGGCGATCTGATATAATTATTATCACAATATCAGTGTTTAGTTTACAAATAACATAAAATATATGTTACTCTTTATGATATCAATCAGTCTTTAAACTTTTATGGATAACTTACAATGAAGGCCTGGGACTGTAAAGGACTGTTCATCTTTGTAGATGGGTTATATTACTTATGTAGGTTTATTTTCATGATAGTTTCCCTTTAGTGAATATCACAAATTTGGAACCTTTGCAAACAAAAAGCCAAAAAAACAAAAGTATCACAGACTGTATTAGTATAACTGGTCATATTGATAAGTGTTTAACATTGTTGGCACTGATGCTGTAAAAAAAGTGTCAAGTTGATTATGATCAATCAAGCAATGATAATTGCTTATTGGGTAATAAAATATTTACAGGGATTTTTCAACCAGATTCAAGAGGGGATTTGAATTTTTAAATGGAAGCCTATATTGTATATGCATATAATTATTCTTGTGGCAAGTATCATAATTACAACATAGCAAGCTCTTATGATCTATACATACATTATTCCTGTGGCTGTTATCACAAACATAAAAGTGGTTAATTATTTTCTGTGTCTGGTTAGCACCTCAGAAATGGTAATATAAAATATCTAGGTTCCAAAATTAGTCTCAAACATGTTATATATTAACTTTTCAATGTACATATGTATATATCTGGTACGCACCTCAGAAATGGTAATATAAAATATCTAGGTTCCAAAATTAGTCTCAAATATGTTATATATTAACTTTTCAATGTACATATGTATATATCTGGTACTTTTATAATTATATTATAGATTATAATAAATAATTTCTGTTCATATCATTTTACCCTTAAGAGGTTTTATTGACAATTACAGACTTTATACACTGATTTATAATTTTATAATTTCTCTGCTTGTAAACTGATAGCCTAATAGATTGGTTTTACTTTTCAGATGAGCAACACCAAGTTATACAGCACCACACGAGGTGATGTACTCAAAGACCTGAAGTCATTGCCGAAGCTCCCGCTGTATTTTGTTTGGTCTGATGGTAAAGTCGGGACAGTGTACGCCTCAGAGGAAGATGCTACACTGGCCATTAACATCAAAAAAGGAATTGCAGCTTTATTTCAGCTCCAGAAACAAGATGGACAGAGAAAAGAGGTAGCAATCAGCAGCTTATCCACACATCAGATTATAAAACAAATATGGTTTGATATTATTATCATGTGCCAGAATTTTGTATGGTCATTTTGTATGGGTAGTCTTCAGGCAGGATATCAACATATTTTCAAACATTGTACTTAATTAATAAGCACACTTGGCACTTATCTTTTTGAGTATGTGACATATTTAATCCCAAAATAGTGCAAACCCCCCCCCCCTTCAAACTGCCCACTTGAATAACTGATGATCTTAGTGATTTTGTGCAAGATCCTTTATGTGTGTAATTTTTAAAGTTTGAATATTATATTTTCACCATCATTTTTCAAGAATATCTTATTGATATGAGCATTTATGACTAAAAGGATAATAATGACAATTTTGGATTGCTGGCATTGAACAAATTGTCAGGAACCACAAAAAAGAGGGGGCACTTATTATTGCGTGGGTTATTAGGTGAATATGGGAGGTACACAGTGATAAGGCATTCAAAATTAGTGGAAAATATGGCCACCACATCTTCATCATTTGAGATATTCAGCAATGGCTAAATTGAAATTGTCAAAATTTTTACATAAGATGTGTGCTAATTGTACCAAGTGGATACAAGTGGTTACTTGTTATATGTACACATTTTATATGTATTTATTTTAACAGTTGGATACAAGTGGTTACTTGTTATATGTACTCATTTTATGTGTATATATTTTAACAGGTGGATACAAGTGGCGAATGTGATGTTTATTATCAACTGGACAATAAAAAAATTCATAAAACTAAGTTTAATTGTCAAAATCTGGAGATAGCTGGACTTTACTCCAATGTCAATAGTGTAAGTGTTTTGTTCTTTTATTTTATCTATAAGGTATTACATACAGATAAAAATATGTGTCAAATATCCATTTGAAGTGTTGCTAAGTTTGTGTAGTTGTATAATGATCCATTATGCAATAGAGTCTGTGGTTTAACCAATGTTGTAGGTTTATCATATTGTAAGATATCCCTGCCACCCCTACGTCACTTTAATGGGCTAACCCACAAGCAACCCTGTAACACAAATAGGCTGCCCCGATTTAGGCAGCAAATCAAGACCTTTTCCTGTTTTTACCCTGAGTGTTGAGGTTTGGGATATCACTTGGTGTACCTGAGTTGAGGATGGCCTCAGTCCATCCTTTGGGAAACATTGGAACCTGATGGACATGCTTGAAGCTCATCACATTTAGAAGTCATTTATTTTAGTTATGGTGTACAAAGGGGTAAAATGTTAATCTACATAAGGGCCATGAGAAAACATTTTGGAAGTGCCTACTGTGACTAGAGCTACAAATCTGAAACTATTCTTCATCATAGATGTATTTGACTTGAATATGGCTCCATATTCCATTTTCTATGTGCTCTTCATGGGTTGCAACTGATAAATGATCAATTCAGACTTATTGTATATCCATATTCCATCACCACCTTTCTGGTATCAGTTCCTTAATTACCAGCCACTCAGGGCCATATGAATTCTTGAATGTCCAAACTGAACCCCTGGTTCATAAATAGAAAAGCAAATTGCCTTATCTAGGAATATTTTACTAGTCCTGTCTGGTAAACACCCACCTTGGAGAGTCATTGGCCTTTTATGTTGACAATATTTTAAACCAGGGCACCCAGTTTATTAGTGGCTTATTTTGACTCTAGGAGGTGCAATAAGTGTTTTTCCTGTTACAGCTGCTAGGTGTCACCACTGATTCTACAGCCACAACAACATACACTTTAGAAGAAGACATAATTAATACCATCACGGCTAGCGAGTCCTATGTGAGCCGGGTCAACATGAGACAGAGTCTGTCGGTCGGTGTCTCATCCAGGTAGGTCACAACAGGCCATGGCCAAAACTTCTACTCCCAAAACATCTACTGCGATTTCATATCTTACAAATCTACAACAGTACGCATAGACATCTGCAGGTCTATGGTGTTTGTCAAAGGGGGGCACACCGGCTGTTGGAGGGGGGGGGGGAATACAGAAGGGCTACAACCTCCCATTAAAATGTCTGAAAATAAATTGCAGTCAAATTTTAGGCATTTAAACAAAATTTTGCATTAATTTTACCTATAGCATAGAAATACAGTTTGCATATTTTCTGTAGCACACAAATTGTTTATAAAAAAGGAAAAATAAATAAAAATATCTTCTCCTTTAAATGAAAAGGGTTGTTAGAATTATCATGTTAATGAACAAAGTATCATAGTTTGCAACCTTAATGAGAATTCAGTATTATGCTGCTTATTTGAAACTAGGACCTATGCCTTGCACACACATCTTTGTTAGCTTATTTAGCAAAAGGTAAATATTATCTTTATATGACTGCAAGATAAATAGCATTCAAAGCACACTGTAAGGAGAGCTTTCAAGCAGTATAGACTGAAATTACACCTTGATACCATTGATACAACCCACACACACATCTGACATCTTAATGTGCAACTGCTTTTTAGTCATTTAACATGTATATTTTTATCTTTTTAGACAGTACTTATCCATGTCAGGAATAAAGCGTGGTTCACAGACATATTCTGGGGGAAGTGCTGATGAAGTTATACAGTCAGTCAACAAAGGTAAACACAGAATATTTGTGTTATTTTAAAGTTTAAAGATTCCATGTTATGGAAATGTTAACAACAAGTCAACAAAGGTATACACAGAATATTAGCGTAACTTTAAAGTTTAAAGACTCCATGTTATGGAAATGTTAACAACAAGTAAACAAAGGTAAACACAGAATATTTGTGTTATTTTAAAGTTTAAAGACTCCATGTTATGGAAATGTTAACAACAAGTCAACAAAACTAAACACAGAATATTAGTGTAACTTTAAAGTATTAAAGACTCCATGTTATGGAAATGTTAGCAGCAAGTCAACAAAGTTAAACACAGAATATAAGTGTAACTTTAAAGTTTAAAGATTCCATGTAATGGAAATATTAACAACAAGTCAACAAAGGTAAACACAGAATATAAGTGTAACTTTAAAGTGTAAAGACTCCATTTTATATAGAGCAGTTTCCAACAATGCAAGAAAAGTAAACACATGTTAGTGTAAATTAATATACATACCTTTAAAAATAAAGTCTACAGTAATACAGTGTTTCTGTACCTTTAGAGATTTTCTTGTAATAGGAAATGTAAAAGCCAGGCAAATGAAAACAGTTTTTCTCTAACTGTAAACTGTATTGTGTATAGCATTGTCTTTAGTCAAGCAAGATAGTGTTTATGTAACACTATGGACTTCCCTTTACAGCCAGCCAGCCAACAAAGTTATAAACTTTATGTGTTTGTGCAGTCTTAACAGACTTGCCTAAAGATGGATTTTAAAGTACAAATGTTGATTTGAAACAACCTAGGCTTTTTTGGTCATTACTGATTGAATATTTCAAATTTTCAGCCAAAGGTTTGGGTTTGTTCAGGATGATGCTTGGGACAGACTTTGACATCAAACAGTGTACTCCCAACTGTGGTGTTGTAAGTGTACTTTTTACATTTAAAAACTTATTAAAAGAAATATAGTCACAACATCAACAGTGCTGCATGATGAAAAAAGGGATTCATGTTTTCTTTAATTGCATATATTAATGGATTGAAATGAGATTGACCTTTTTCAGTTATTATAAAGATAAAACTAAAGGTTAAATTATGTTCCTTATAACCTTGTGCCAAAATGATTGTGCTATTTGGATATAGATTTAAATCTGCACATCCAAGCATGGAGAAATGTAAAAGTAAAAAACAGTAAATATACAGGAGAAGAACATTTATTTGATAATTATAGTTTTTGATGTTTGATCTGTTTGTCCACTTTATATATTCTCTTATTACTAGGGCTCAGAGCTTGTAAAGCAACTTCATGATGAACTTTTAAACAGCAACATGGCCCAGGAATCTGCCAGCCACGCCTTCCTGCAGCTTGTTGAGTCATTCAGGAAGATGAACAAAGAATTAGTCCTGGAAATACTGAAAAGTGAAGACAACCAAGATATAATGTAGGTGTGAACAAACTGATCCATTTGCAAAATAAGCCTTGCCATTCTTCTGTGATGTGACGTGTAATTAAACTTTGTCAAAAAGCATTTCTAGGCTTTTAGCTCCACTGACTAAGTCAACTAGGTAAGCTTTCTGGATGACCACCCAATTATCATCCATCTGTCCATCTGTATGTCTGTTAACAATGCACATTTCACAACCACTAGAGACCTCTTTTTTGCATACGTTTAGTTAGAAATTCTCTTACCATGCATGAAACTGGATTAAATGTTACCTTGCTTTTGTTAGCTTTTCTGAAAGCCTTTAAACCCTATCCACACTTCTGTGAAAGCCTTTAAACCCTTTCCTCACTCATTGTAAAGCCTTTAAACCCAATCCTTACTTCTCTGAAAGCAATTAAAACCTTATCCAAAAATTTCTGAAAGCCTTTAAACCCTTTCCAAACTTTTCTGAAAGCCTTTAAACCTTATCTAAACATTTATGAAAGCCTTTAAGCCCCACCAAACTTTTCTGAAAACATTTAAACCCTATCCAAACTTTTCTGAAAGCCTTTAAACCTTATCCAAAAAAATTTGAAAGTGTTTAAACCCTGTCCTAACTTTTTCTCATGAATTCAAGTGGTTATATGAATCCTACAAGTAGATAAGGATCATTAATACTGTAAAATGTTTAAGCATATCATATCATTTCACTACACGGGCACATTTTGAGTAAGATTAATCTTACCAAAACTTCAGGCTTCAATGTTTCTATTGAAAAACTTCCCTGTGGGTGGCTACCCTTTATTCAGTGGTTGTCTCTGTTTTAGTATTGTCAACCAGCTATGGGTTGGCTTCGATTACTCTCATTTGTATCAACTTACATCTTTCTGTTGTTGTGAATGACAGGTGAAAGTGACATCTTTGATTGGAACAAACTTAACAAGGAATATCATATGAGTTCAGAAAGTGACAGCAGCGATAGGAGTAAAATACAGTGCCTTTCTTAAACTAAATTTTGCTGTAACAGTAGACCTATGTATGTCATCTTGAACCATGTGCTGTCAGCATGACATTGGTAAATAAATACCGTAAAAACTGGTGTATAAGTCGAAAAATTTATACCTCAAATACCGATTGAGAAAAGCTACCCCGACTTATACACCAAAACTTATAAATGAAGCCCTGGATCGACCTGAAACTATGACTTACCTGTGTCATGATGTCAAAAATGGTGGCCAATGGGAGATCAACTGTATTCTGTTATTGTATTGTCTTTTTTAAATCCTATTAACAATATTATTATTAGCATTCAAATGTTGATATAAACAACAACAAGAAACAAAAATGTTCAATCTTTTTATTTGTTCAAGTGACACTCAAGTCAAATTAAAGCATCTCACTTACCTTCACATCCTCAGTCAGAATGGTCTCAACCTGTCTCCTACTTTATTTGGCTAAAATAATTTTTACCCCATTTTTTAGCGAACCTGTGAGCTTAAGCGATGGTGTGGCGTTGTCCGGCGTCTGTACGTTTACCCATACTATCTTGAAAACGGCAAGAGTTAGCATCAAGAAATTTTCTGCAAAAATTAGTCATCTAAAAAACGGATTTTGCTTATTTTTTGGCTTACTGCATTTTCTTAGATTTTATAGAGAAAAAGCTAAAAAAGCTTTAAATTGTCCAATATTTCACAGAAATGATCCCTGGAACAATCTCTCTCAAGTTTGTTCGAATGGTATAAGTTCGGTGATTTTTGGCCGAGACAGCTAGTTGAACTTAGTCATCTGTCAAAAAAAGCATACTAAAATTACAATCTTAGAAACGGCTGGAGCTGTCATCACAAAATTTTATGCCAATGTTGGTCACATGAGTCATGTCTGAAATTCAGGTATTGGTGGCGCCACCTGCATCGGCCTTTTTTGAACGGGGGTCATCAGTGCCCGTATCATATTGACGGCTACAAAAAACTTCTTCTCTGAAACCATTTGGCCAAATTGTTTAATATCGCACAGAAATGATCCTAGGGTAGTGCTTTCTGAAGTTTGTTCAAATGGTCTCAGTTCAATGGCTTTTGGCTGAGTTATGGGAAGCTGAATTAAGTCATATGCCATAACAGCCCATTTTAGCTCAGTGGCTACAAAGATCTTCTTCTCAAAAACCACTGGGCCAAATTCTTAAATCTCACACATTAATTATCCTTAGATGTTGATAATTCAAGTTTGTTCAAATGGTTTTGGTTCAGTGATTTTTGGCTGAGTTATTGGAAGCTTAACTTAACCATTTTGCTTTATTTTCTCATGGCTATACAGAGACAACTGTACGTGGATTATACATTATTGGTATTCCTACTCAACTTAATTCAAGAATTTGCCATCAATGAGATATATCTGTATTTTAATTTTGTATTCAGTATGTATCCATAATAATTTTATATATATTCCTGATTTCTTTCTTATAAAAAGTCAGCTGAAAAGCATTTTGTATTGGGAAAATAAATTTCAAAGTTATTACAAGTAGGGACCACTTTTGTGTACAGATGGCAGCCCTTGGTTTACCATTGGCAGATTGCCAGTGCCTTGATGTTGGCCATTAGCCAAGATGATGTCAGCTCTATAAATAGTTTTGGCACAGTGCCAGGATTGGAAGAAGTGCAGCCAGGTATAGGTCAAGAGTTCACTCAGTACAGTAGCTGCATTCTATTTATAGCTTTGGCAGACTGCTCACTGCATCATATTTGGCACCAAAGTGCAGCCTGAATCTATTTATAGCTTTGGCAGACTGCCAACTGTGTCAGATTATGCAACAGGTCAAGAGTTCACTCAGTGCAGCTAGGTTCAGGTCAAAAGTTCACTCAGTCTAGCCAGGTGCAGGTCGAGGGTTCACTCAGTGCAGAAGCTTGAGGCAGCAATTTGTCACAGGTCACTCGGGGGCAACTGCCTTACTCACCTAAGCCTTGTCAGCCTAGTGCATCAAACTCTGGGGAAGTTTGATGTATTGGATTGATATTTTTACCTGTCTATGCGTCTTTGATGGTATTCTCATTTACAAGACAGGTGGTGCCACCTACATTGACTTTTGCAGTGTATGCGCCTGCTTATTTCCACAGAGGAATTTTATACATCAGCCTAAAATTAGGCATGTATATACATATCGGGTAGCTTTATAGTGTACAAAACTGGTGGCGCCACGTACAATAATTTTTGCACAGTGTATGTCCCTGCTTATTTCATAGGAGGGGTTTGTTTGACATACTGGTGGTGCCAGCTACAATCATTGTATCCGCCAAAACAGAGTTTTGCGGATACTTTGTTTTCAGTTGGACGCTGAAGCTGCCGCCATCGCCGCTTAGGTTTCCGGAGAACTCCTCCATAACCACTGGGCAGAATTTTTTTAAAATTAGGAATTATGATCGGTCATATGTGAACTGCTGCGCCCTCATTTTTGGTTGACCTTTGACCTTTCCTCTCTGCTGAGCGTCCATTTGTGTGTCTGTTTCCACACATAAACCCACATATCTCGGGAACCGTTTGGCCGATAAGGCTAAAGATTTTGCACAAATGTAGCCCTTGGAAATCTTTATAACATACACTAAAAATGGTGGTGCCACCTGCAACCATTTTTGCACAGCATCCATCTGTTCATCAGCCTTGGGATAAAAACACTCATAACTCTGCATTGGTTGGACTTATCCACCTAAAATTTTGCATGTGTATACATCCTGGACAGCTTTCTTGATTTTATGACAGGTGGTGCCACCTAAATACATATTTTGGCTGCAGACATCCAGGCTATTATGCAACACACCTCACTCTATTTCCCCTTGCAACTCAATCTATGCCTCACTTCACCTTTCCCACTCTGATTTTGGCAGATACACGTAGTCGCTTGTTGACTACCCATATTCTAGTTTTTGTGTTGTGTGCCAGAATTGCAGCAGTGATGTTTGTTTAATTGTTTCTTGTTGTAAGTGATTAGTACTTGCATTGTTCATATACATGTTACACATGTTCTTGAAAAGTAATGGTCCAGCATTGAAGCATTATACCTGGTGTAATCTCATTGCACAGGTTCGCATTAGGCCTGTAGGCCTTGTTATGCAAAAAATCCACCTCGTCTTATACATCAGTTTTTACGGTAACCCTTGGTCCATGATCATGCATATGGCTTTGTAAAATTTTACTTTTAAATGTAGATGTATATAAGTGAATCTGGAAGCAGGACTGTGAGTTGAAATATAAATATTTTTTTAATATTTCAGACCACAGCTGATAGATGTTGCCACTGCAGCACAAACATCTGCCTGCCAGAGCGCTCTCATGGAGTTTTTAGACTTCAGTGCAGAAGATGATATATCACGACCTGAGCGCTATCTTCTTGCAACAGCTTTCTCCACACACCCAGGAGAAAACCTTTTAGAAGATTTGTTGGTTTGTATAAGTAATTTACTATGATACAGAAATAGAAAAAGGGTTAAATTAAGATCCCTGGTTTTAATTACCACTGTAAATTCAAAGGCAAAATTGAAAACCAGTGATGGAGGACTCCAGTCTGGACTGGAGTCCATTTTTCTGGGACTTGGAGTCATACTTACACTCGAGGGTTCTGGACTCGGACTTGTACCTGGACTCAGCATTAAGGACTTGAGAAATCAGGTAGACTTTATCTCAAGTCCAGTAGAATAAAAAACTCATATACTTTACAGACATACATGTGTGAACTGATAACAAAACATTTAAAAATAAGACATATATACTAGGCTTTAGCTCTGCATCTGGAGCTGAAGGTAATGCAACATTCTAGTAAAACTCATGTGTAAGCTAACATTAAAATGTACATGATATTCTCATGTTTCTTTTAACATGGATCTTTGCATTGGCTCAGACTCACACTTTGACTTAAACTTCAAGGATTAGGACCTGAAATGGGATTTGAGTGGCCAGAGATTTGCTCTGTCTTTAAGCTACAGGTTGTGGTCTTTAGATTATTCCTAGCCCCTTGAATTTAAATAATGGAAATCCAGGATGGCTTTATGCATATATAATTCTTATCATATAGTCACCTTCATCCTAATTCAGTAGATAGTGCCACCTACAGGACATTGACCTATCCTAAAAAATATGCTGATTTCATGCAAAATGATATATATGCTTGCAGATTAATTTCAAAGTTTTCTCCAATAATTTTTCTCCTGTTTAATTTTTTTCTGGGTATATAGGAAAGGATTAAATTAATTGCTTATGTTTTATTTTGCAGAATTTATACAAGAAAAAAGTTCCTGACCCTCGTTTGAGGGAGTCCATCGGGGAGTCACTGGGAGCAGTTCTGAACACGTTCTGCCATGACAAGGACCAGTGTCAGTCCCCGGTATGTATTTCCACCATGACAGCAATAACAGAACTTTAAAGATCACACACACAATCTGTTATTGATAACATACTGTTTTTGGCTTTTTGTTCTGGAGAATTTCAAATTCACTTTATTCGCAAAAGGGAAATAATCACGAAAATGAAACCTTGGTGAATAAGACTCCTCATCTGCACAGGTGAATGGTCATTTATGTCATTTGTAATAAAGTCTCATTGGCATTTTATCTATGTTACCCATGTGACTATATATGAAGATTTAAAATTTGAAAGGAAAAAAAAATGGTATTATAAATAATAACATGTATTTTATATTACTTGTAAATGAAAGATAGATATTATAAAACATTTTTAGATCTTGATATTATCTGCCTGTGAAGGATAAGAATTACTACTCATGTTGTGGGTCCCTGTCATATTGTTATGATTGAGCAGACATATTAAGTAATCAATGTGATAATGGATAATACTATGTTCAGATTACTGCATGGTACAATGGTACAATGAAGTATAAGCCTTGTGTGTATGAAGGCAATCACAATATACAGATGATCTCCAAAAAGACTGTTTCAAGGCTTTTATTTATATTTGTAGATATTACAGAATTTCTCTTAACCTGATCCATCTAAATGTGGTTTAATCAATAATTTACTTCTGGCTCATTTTATAGTGATACATCAGTACATAACATAAATAGATATTTTGGTTGTTTATATAATTATCAATAATTATTTTAAGTGATTTCTCTTGATTGTATGATTGCTTTGTTAGTACTGGTATAGGGGTTCCCAGCCTTTTTTGGAAATCAATGAAAACCTGGAAAATGAGATTCACTTTTTCCATTCATAGAAAAGTCTGGGAATTAGAGAAAAATGTCTTGAAGTCTGGGAATTTGACAGGGCCAAAATGGAAATTGGTCAAAATGTTGCATTCTGAATTGTGTTCAAACATCGTACCCTCTGGTTGAATATAGCCATGGTATTAGAAGGTTGAAATAACATTCATGGAAATTTTAATTCATCACGGGGTAGGGAAAATATAAGGGAATTTTGTTTTCATGAAATGCTGGGAACCCTGTCAGCTATTGGAATCATGATATTCAAATACAGATAAGAGACTTACCGTAGATCCGCGTTTTGCCGACGCGGCCATAAAATAAGACTTGCAGCTAAATATCCTGCCTATTATTTCTCGACAAGGGGTGCGGCTATAAAATGCAGGTTAGGCTAAATTTAAACATGTTCAAAACTCGATGGCCCGCCGAGACGCAATGGGCGATAATAGGTTGAAGAAGGAAGAAGTGAATACTGAGAACGTATATTTTATGATACTGCATATTTGTATTTTAATTTTATTCATTGTTAATTTTATAAAATGTAAAGTTGATATTTTAAACAGGCTTATATGTATTATAAAACTTTTCTGAGTCAGTTATAAACCACGACCATTTTCACGCAATGATTGATAAAAGATCGATATTCACTCGCCAAATTTTGCACTCTAACCAGACTAACGGTTGTACCTGTATTTGAGTATGGCTACAATACCGGTAAAACATTATTTTTAGATATTTCTTGAACATATCATTTCTTTTAAAATAAACTGTAAAACAAAAGATAACCAAAGACCATACGTTCTTCGGCAATTAAACCTGCGTTCACGTTCAGATACTTTTTCGTTCATCACATTGTCAATAGATGGCGCTCAAAGGTCATAACCTCACCAGCTAGTTCCGTAATCTTTTAATATGGCACGTATTGCTTGCAGACGGTTCGGGCACCAGTGTGCATATATTATGATCCGCAGGACCCTGAGAGTACGCGTACAGGCTGTGTGAACATCGACGCGGGATTCGTTTATTCAAAGGTTTTGTCAAGGTTGACCGACGTTGTATAAAGTGTAAATAAAAGTCATCACAAAGAGTACCGTTGGCTTTGATGTCCCAGTGAAGTTTAATTAGCCAGGTAAAGGCGCAAGGTACCCAAAGGCCCGCTAGTTCCGTAATCATTTTATGTGGCATGTTTTGCCGGTTGACGGTTGGGGAATCATTTTGCATATATTATGATATTATGATCAGCATAACCCGAGGCGTTCTGGCAATATGATCACCGGCCATATGACCGACGATGTATAATGTCTAAATAATATTTAAATTACCGTCGTGCCATACAATGCTTTGATGTCCCATTGAACTTTAATTAGCCAAGATAAAGGCGCAATATTCTCCGACATTCCGTGATGTGTCAAATTAATTTCGTGGCCCTACTAGGATTTGTTTAGGATGAGTCGTCATAAACCAAACAAAATGTCATCTATTCTAATTGGGTAGATCAGGCTGTTTAACCAATTAATTAAATTTAATTAGCAAAGCCAAGCAACATACACAGTTGCAACTGTTTCCTCAAAACTGTTATGCCTGACCGCATATCAGCATACCGCTGTGTTCCTAGCTGCAGCATAGCGTTTAAGAAAAGATCTTTTTTCGTTGTGTTCCCATACACCACCCGACAATTGAATCTGGTGAGGCCATTAAGTAAGGTTTTGGGAATTGTTTACTCCATTGAAGGAGCCTTCCAGATATTTTATGAACATGGTTGCGGCCATTAGACGACGTGCGGCCGCAAAACGCGGATCTACGGTATTCTGTATGTGAGAGTACACACTGATGAGACTGTTTGATGTGGTGAGCAGATAGTTCAAGAAGTCCAGAAGGCCATTCTGGATGAGCTGGAGTTGTGTGAAGAGGAGGGATGTAAGTCTGCAGCCCTATATGCTCTCAGTAACGCAGGCCTGTCAAACACGTTACCCAAGCTGCTGGCCATCACGGAGACCTCGGATGATGCGGGGGTGCAGGAGGCAGCCATTAAGGCCCTCCGCAGGATCAACAAAAAATATATAACAGAGGAGGTTAGTTGTGTCATAAATTTCTCTTCATTCTCATTCTACTCAAATTTTACAAATCTTACAATAGTTATAATGTTCAACAGCCATCAAAGCTAAATATGTGGAAATTGGCATAAATTTCTCAAATCCCTTTCTTATTCAGATAGCAAATGCATGTTTTGGAAAAAAGCTGACTTATTCGAATAACTTGTAAGTGTCAACAATAGTAAATTTAAGTAAAGCTTCTTCATAAATTTGCATAATGACATTAATAATAAACCTACAGGACATGTATGTAGACTTACAATAATGTCACAGTATCATATTAAACAATTTTACATTTAATGATAAAATTGGAATCTGCTCATTTAAAAGATATATCAGTCTTCATGCGAGGATAGGAGAAAATCAGCTTAACATTTTATATATCTTCTGTCATTTGTTTAACTTGAGTAAAATTTATGTGTCATCCTCTGTCACTGTGTTATATTTTACTGGGAAAAAGTAAAATTATTTGACTGCATAATCAAAGGTTTATGAAAGGTAAAGAAATATGAGTGAGATAATTGTAAATGAAGCTCACCTTTACTTGTTGTTTGAAGGTGAAGGCTGTTATGAGAAGGGTTTACCACCAGAACAACAAGCAATATGACACAGCCGTCAGGGCGCTGGCTCTCAAGACACTGCTGGCCAACTCCCCCACGCCGTCAGATCTGAAAGCCATACTACTGTCCACCACAGACCAGGACCAACATGAAATGTCTACCTATGTCAAAGCTCGACTGTTCAGTTTAATGGAACAAGATAAAAAAATCAAGTGAGGCACAATTTGTTTTAAAAAATCAAGTGAGGCAATTTTGTTTAGAAAACCAAGTGAGGCAGTTAATTCAAGTTAGACAGTTGTGTTGAAAATCATGTAAGGCAGTTTTTTTTAAATAAAGTGAAAAGTTTTGTTAAAAATATATTGAGGCAATTTTTTTTTTTTAAATTAAGTGAAGCAATTTTTCATTCAAAACAGCCTACTAAGTACAGAAGACATTCCCTTAGCACTAAGTCTAGGTCATTATCTGTACTTAGTTTTGTCATGTAAATGTGGAATTTAAAGTAAAGTGCTGACTGGGGTAGAAGGGTGAAGATAGAATGAACAATGGATAGACTAGATAAGTTCCTTTTAGACATTATAGGTGTGCTAAATTAAAAACTAAATGCAGTCACAGGAAGAAATGTGACCTGGATTATAATGCAGTAGTCTGTCTGTCCCAAAGGTAGCTGTCAAAGTTTTGCAATATCTGTTAAGTTGTAAAATTATTTAATTATATTTGTTTGTTTCTTGCAGGGAAATGGTAGAAAACATACTGAAAGACTGGAAGATAAACAACTATCATGTTTTAGCTCAAAAAGGAAAGTCTCTGGCTTTCACTGAAATTTTAGCTGGTAAGTTGTCCCGCTTTTTGTAAATAAATTTAATTAAAGTTAAGTGCCACCCTTGCTACTGCACATCGTGGACACGCAGCTACTGGTGCACTTGCTATTGGGACATACTGAAAGCCGGGCCCAGACTGAGAAACCCGGGCTTAAATTAACCACATGAAAAAGACCCTTACGTAATAGAATTGATCTTGAAACTGAGTTAATCATAAAGATGGGGTTCTTCCCTTCCCTATGAAATAAAAATTTAGCTGATAATTCGTATTTTTAGTGGTAACTTATTACTCTTAATAATGGTTAAAATGCCTTTATTTGGGGCTGTAAGAAAACCTAGGCCCACAGAAAATGGCAGTATCATACTTATTTTATGCGTATTTTACACTCTCTCTAATTTATTATAATAAATGTTGTTAAATGTTGTTATTGCAAATCTCAGAGATTCACCTGGGATTTTATCTTTTTGCCTTTGAGGCAATGGTAGGGTTCAAACCAGGGACCTTCAGTGCCATAGTTCCACTAGGCTACATCTTACCCTTAAAATGCATAGTTTAACAGATCAGTGGTACAATATAATAAAGGTCATGGCTTTAGTAATATGATCTGAATAATAAAATGTCTCTGTGTGCACCTATTAAAACTTTCACAGTTGGCATCTAATCATAAGCAGAATGATTTTACATTATATTATAATTTATAATTTTCTCCATGATAATTTCTCCAATAATAATAATTTTCTCCATCAAAATGATATAATGTATAAGTGTTTTTTGAGTGTGTATCACAATGTTGTATTTACAGTATCTCTGTTTTTCAGACACTGAAAGTGCCACAGCTACTTATGATATGTACACATTAAACTCTAAGGCAGGCATTCTTAAGCGCAGCGGTATGGATGTGGTCATCAATAATGCAGATAATTCATTGTCTGTGTTCTCTGTAAGTTAATGTTTTTTCTTAATTTTATGAAGACATTGTTCTAATACTTGTGAAGTAATTTTAATGAACTAATATAGAAATGATCCCAGTTTCTATCATGTGAAATTAGGCACATTTCTATATAGATAATCTTTCAGTAAGTGTACAAGGAATTTAATTTTTTGTATTTTAGTTTTACGTTTTTCAAAATGTGTTTGGATCAAGATAAAGTTTGTATTTCAGTTGGAATTTCTGCAACTGTTGAATGCAGTTTATTTTGACACTGAGTGACAATACATCTTGCAAGATCAATTGTTCTTTAGATAGGGATCTTCAGTGATGGAATTGAAGGTCTGATGGGGAGGTGGTATGTGTATTTAAACAAGATTTTTGGGTTGTGTTTTAGACAGGATTCTTGTGGTTTGTGTTTTAGGCAGGGATCTTGTGAGTTGTACGTGTTTTAGACAGGTATTTTGTGGTTTGTGTTTAAAACAGGGATCTTGTGGTATGTGTTTTAGGCAGGGATCTTGTGGTTTGAGTTTTAGACAGGGATCTTGTGGTTTGTGTTTTTATAATTTTTACAGTAACAGGGATCTTGTGGTTTGTGTTTTTATAATTTTTACAGTAACAGGGATCTTGTGGTTTGTGTTTTAGACAGGGATCTAGTGGTTTGTGTTTTAGACAGGGATCTAGTGGTTTGTGTTTTAGACAGGGATCTAGTGGTTTGTGTTTTAGACAGAGATCTAGTGGTTGTGAGTTATAGACAGGGTTCTAGTGGTTTGTGTTTTAGATAGGGATCTAGTGGTTTGTGTTTTAGACAGGGATCTTTTGGTTTGTGTTTTAGATTGGGATCTTGTAGTTTGTGTTTAAGTCAGAGATCTTGTGGTTTGTGTTTTAGACAGGGATCTAGTGGTTTGTGTTTTAGACAGGGATCTTGTGGTTTATGTTTTAGTCAGAGATCTTGTGGTTTGTGTTTTAGACAGGGATCTTGTGGTTTGTGTTTTAGATAGGGATCTTGTGGTTTGTGTTTTAGATAGGGATCTTTGCTGCCGGCATGGAGAGCCTGATGGGTGAGGAAGTTGAGGTAGGACAGGAGGACACTGAGGCTACTGCTGGCCTCGCTCTCAATTTACTGGATGTATCACTACGCCCGGTCACATTCTTCAAAGGTCAGGGTGGACTCATGTCAGCTGTGTGGAATGCACCTAGTGAACCTGTCTCGGCACTTCAGGTAAGATACTTCTCTCTTTACAGTGAGCACAAATGAGTCTTTTTAGTGTCATATAGGTTATCTATTACAATTTTTTATAGGAACAGAAATTTTGAATTACATACTTTATCATTCTGTTAATTAACAAATTATTCTTGACACTCAACACAAATGTGTCATGTGTCATCCTGTTCATACTGCAGCAACTGTAATAAAACTAATGATTAAAGCATTAGAGGTGTGCATGTATAGTGTATATGTCCTTTCATGTCAATTTGAATTAAATATAGTTTGTATAACCATTTTATGTTCAGTGAGAAATGGATGAATTACTCTTCACATGATTGATATGATTATTACCTGAAGATGGCACCACCTATGTTGAGCTACTTTCTACAGTCGAAAATAAACTTTTTCACTTTCCGTCAAATAAGTCTGTAAATAAGAACATCTCGTACACAAGGATTCCCTAGAGCTAGGGGAATTAAATATGAATATTATATTGAATGGAATTATTTTCAAACTGCTGTTTCCACAGGGCTTTGAATTTCGCTGATCATGAATTTTCTGATTTCACATTTTTCTGTATATGGTGCAAAATGGATTACATAATATCTCATTAACAACTACCCAAATGATTACTAAACTTTTCCGACATTGTGATCACATGACTGACATTTCAGTGCTAGCACATATATTCCAATCAAGCACACCATGTTATAATATACCTACATGTTATTTAAGGCCCAGAAATAAAATTCATTCTCAAGATTTTTCAGACATTAAAATTATGTTGAAGAGGCAGTCAACACAAGCATGCATGCTCCAAGTTGTTGGAATGAATATTATCATCTTTTATTTGACTGCTTTATAGAAAATCAAATCAGTGACCAAGATTTGCACCAGAACTCTATATTTATTTTAAGTAACTTTTAGAAAAATTTTTTTGACAAAAAAGGGTGGAGACAAAATTAAGGGTGGAGACAAAGAAAAGTTAAAAATATTTTGCCAGTTTGAAAGTTCTCAGACATATGATAAGCATGAACTTATCTCTGATCAAGGAGGAACACAGGAATATGAATTAAGTTAATTAGAACTTTTTCAGCTGGCTGCCACCATCGCATAGGTTTCCAGAGAACTCCTCAGTAACCTCTGAACTGAATTTTACAATACTCAAAATCACGATTGGGTCACATGTGAACTCCTGCACCCTCATTTTGGGTTGACCTCTGACCTTTTCTCTTTGCACAGTGTCCTTCTGTGCATCTGCCTTGGATTAAAATCACATTAACCCTCATACCTTCAAACTTGTTTGACCAATCGGAGCACCAGTGTAACTCTTGGATAGCTCAATATCATACAAAAAATGGTGGCGCCACCTGCAACCATTTTTGCACAGTGTCCATCTGTTGATCTGCCTTGGGTTTAAATCACTCATATCTCTTCAGTGGTTGGACTTATCCATCTGAAATTTTACATGCATATACATCCTGAATAGCAATCATTAATTTATGGCAGGTGGCACCACCTACATTATGTTTACCCTGCAGACATCCCTGCTAATATCTCAGGACTGATCAGATTTATTGGCCTGAAATCTTACATGTGTATAGATCTCACATACCTCATTATCATACACAAAAAATGGTGGCGCCACCTGCAACCATTTTTTGCACAGCGTCCATCTGTTTGTCTGCCATGGGATAAAATCACTCGGCAGTGGTTTGACTTGTCTTCCTAAAATTTGGCATATGCATACATCTTGGATAGCTTTCTCGAATTTGTGGCAGGTGGCGCCACCTACATTTACGTCTACAATGCAGACATCTATACTTATATCTCAGGACATGGCTTTCTCTTTCAAATAACAGGTGGTGCCACCTACTATTATGTTTACATTGCACACATCCATGCTTATATGTGACACTAATCACTCTATTTCCCCACGCCACTCAATCCATGCCTCACTCTTATACATGTAGTTGCTTGTCAACTACCAGTATTCTATTTCTCTATGTGACATGACCAGACACAGTAACAGAAAATGTGTGTCAGCATGTGATGCCTCCTGTCACATGGAAACTGAACTAGCCACATCATACAAACATGTTTCTCCAGTGTAGGAGGATGATGGTACTGATATTGTGGGGCTAACTTTTATAGGATAAGTCTGAAGTATCATGTGAATTAATGCAGGCATGTATATACAAAAAGATTTACAGAGATTTCCTTTTATTTTTAGGCAAACCTGCTGCTTCAAGACCATTATGAGAGATTGCATTTACAGAATGGCTTTATAGCAGATCTCAATGTGCAAGGCAGTGTCTCTATAGATCTGTCAGGGTCAATCAGTATTAGCTTATGGTACAAGACAGCAAATTCACTCATACAAAGCAGGTAAGCTTGTTTGTTTGTATGTAAAGTCTGCATGTATACTATAAGCCACTCTTGGCTTAGTAATTGCTGTAAAGACATCAAAATAAAAATATTTTTCTAAAAAAATATTAATTTTGTAAGTCAAAAGTAAGAAGTCTGAACATAACTGACTAATCCTGGTAGTCTTCTCAACAAGCCTACAACCAAAAATCAGTTGCAGATCTTATGTAAAACCTGAAATCTGTATTCTGAGGTATGCAAGCCTCTGCTATATGAGGGGCCCTATTGTGTGATGGTCCCAAAACTGTGTTTACATTCATTTATTCAGTCCATATTCCCTTCATTTATGCATAAATGACTGTACATTTATGAATACTACTTGATGACTTTCCCGACACCAGATCATGTGCCAGATCCACACCAAATTCTAATTGATTCTTAATTGGCCCATTCCCGAAAAGCCCTGAAAATTTCATGAGATTCTGTTCTTGCCATTGCATGAAATATGTTGTATAACACACAAAGACACACATAAACAGGGATGAACATACCCTCCTCATTCTCTCTATACTCCGCACCACTGAACATCACTGAAGGGGAATATGTGTGTAGCTAATTTAGTTTTATCAACATTCACCAGATGGCAGCAGCTGTTCTGATTTTCACAACATCCCATTTCATGATTGACTTTCAGTTGGTCACTGATATGAGAGAGCATAAAATGCACTTTGGTATGGGGGAGAACACATCACTAAAACAATTTAACAAAATTTCTCTATTCCCTCCTAAATATTATGCAGTATATTTATATTTTACTGTGTCATTTTATTCAAACTTCTAAACATCTTTTCTTTTTTTACTGGGTTTAGGAACAAGATAATCAGGGATGTTATACTGGTGTTGTGTTTGTTTGTAGTGGTGCTGTTGCTATCAAGGGCAAACTGTCATTGGACACCTCAGCCTTTGAATCATTTGTGAACTTTGATGCCAGCGCCAAGTCGGTGATAAACTTCCAGTCCGACGTGGACTTCTCTGACGGTGTCAAATCATGTCTACAGATGTTCAGGCCATCACATGTATTCAGGTAAGCCTTTTTCTGTTATATCTCAGACTGTCTAAAGGATAAAATATTTTAAACTTGTTCCCCAAGAGGAACATGAGAGGGTAGTAAATGTGATAATTTGCAAAATGATCAGACCAAATTGTATTTTATGAGTTGTGTTGATCAATAAGATTAATGAAACAGTGTGTTTAACAACAAGCTTAAAAAAGTATCCTCATCTAAAGGTGTATATTTTAAAAATTTCCAAAATATTTTATTCCATTTAATGATTCAAATGATAATGATAAAAACTACTTTTCTTTGAGAATGAAAAATTACAGGGTGTTTCAAAATGTGTATCTTGCAGATAATGATGTGGTTACATGTTTTGGTTATTTTAACATCTGAGGTGCTCATTTATGAAAATTTATTCCTGTGAATCAATTATACTTAAGTTAACAAACTTACCATATAATGTCCTGCAATGTAAATTAAAAAAAATTGTAACATATTTCCAAACTTTAAAATTATTTTTGTCCTTGTAAGTCATTTTAACTTATTCTATATACTTTTTGGTACAATCTTCTCACATAATTGAATAGGTAACTGTAATTTAATTAAAAACTAGATGTGTCGGAAAGACACGAATGCCCCCGCCTGGGGCAAATTATGGTCATATGGTCAAAAGTAGGTCAACGGGGACGAAATGCGAACTCGATCTGTAACTGGTCATTATCTGCCCACACATAAAAAATCAGGGTGGTATCTGCAGGCATTGCGGAAAAAAGGTCGGTACATATGCATTTATTATGAAAATTTCTATTTTTCATGAAACTTTCTATGTTCAGAAGCAGTCGAACGGTCAAAAGTAGGTCAACTGGGACAAAGCAAGAACTTGATCTGTAACTGGTCATTATCTGCCCACACACCAAAAATGAGGCCAATATCTGCAGGCATTGCGAAAAAAAGTCCGTACTTGTGCACTTGTCATGAAAATTTATATTTTTTATGAAATTTTCTATGTTAGGGCACCGTCAAACAGTCAAAAATAGGTCAACTGGGACAAAACATGAACTCGATCTGTAACTGGTCATTATCTGCCAACACACCAAAAATCAGGCCAATATCTGCAGGCATTGCGAAAAAAATTCCGTACATGTGTATTTGTCATGAAAATTTATATTTTTCATGAAATTTTCTATGTTAAGGAGCCGTAAAACGGTCAAAAGTAGGTCAACTGGGATGAAACGTGAACTTGATCTGTAACTGGTCAATATCTGCCCACAAACCAAAAATCAGGCCAATATCTGTAGGCACTGCAAAAAAAATCTGTACATGTGTATTTGTCATTAAAATTTATATTTTTCATGAAATTTTCTATGTTCAGGAGCCATAAAACAGTCAAAAGTAGGTCAACTGGGACAAAACGTGAACTCGATCTGTAACTGGTCATTATCTGCCTACACACCAAAAATCAGGCCAATATCAGCAGGCATTGAGAAAAAAGTCCGTACATGTGTATTTGTCATGAAAATTTATATTTTTCATGAAATTTTCTATATTAAGGAGCCGTAAAACGGTCAAAAGTAGGTCAACTGGGATGAAACGTGAACTTGATATGTAACTGGTCAATATCTGCCCACAAACCAAAAATTAGGCCAATATCTGCAGGCACTGCGAAAAAAATCTGTACATGTGTATTTGTCATTAAAATTTCTATTTTTCATGAAATTTTCTATGTTAAGGAGCCGTAAAACGGTCAAAAGAAGGTCAACCGGGACGAAACCCGAACTTGATCTGTAACTGGTCATTATCTGCCCACACACCAAAAATCAGGCCAATATCTGCAGGCATTGCGAAAAAAAGTCCGTACTTGTGTATTTGTCATGAAAATTTATATTTTTCATGAAATTTTTTAAGTTAAGGAGCCGTAAAACTGTCAAAAGAAAGTAGGTCAACCAGGACGAAACGCGAACTTGATCTGTAACTGGTCATTATCTGCCCACACACCAAAAATCAGGCCAATATCTGCAGGCATTGCAAAAAAAAGTCTGTACAACTGTTTGATTTCGGAATGACGGAAGGACGGAATGACGGACATGGGTAAAACTATATGCCCCGGCCACTTTGTGGCGGGGGCATAAAAATAGGGGGGTTAGGCATGACAACCCGACTCAGTAGGCAGTGATAATCGGGCTGGCAAGCCTACTTGAGTCATGAAACAAGCAATATCAAGGAATGCATCAGTGTCTTCCATCATGTAGCCCCTAGTAGTAATATTAGGCTTCAAATGATTAATGTTTAATTAACACAAGAGAACACATGAACTCACAATCCAAGCTGAAACTTTGTCTCAATGGTAGCGACTCATTTCCTGCATCACATACAAGTTGGCTGCACCCAGTAACTTGGCCTGCCATGCCTGTATTCATACAGTAAGAAATTCAGCAAACATGTAGATGGGTTCACCAATATGCTGTGTTAAATCGGAACTTTTCTCCCTCATGTTAGGTATTGTTAGAAATTACACTAAAAATGCTAACAATTGGTTAATGTCAATTGACAGTGTACCTGTAGACCATCAGGCCTTGTCAAAAATTATGAAAACATTTGCATCCTCATGGGGCCTTATAATGCATTCATCAAACCTAGATGTAAAGGCACTCTGACAGCCAGTAATCTGGTCGTAATGTCAGAGGGCCGATAATGGTGCTAGGAGGTGGGGGGTTCGGGGTGGTTTCAAAATGTGATGTTGGGAAACCCACTCTAGATACTGTTGGGATATTCAAATTCCCTGTATGTGGCAGATGTAAGAAAAACCCCCTTAAAACCTGAATAAAGTTTAAATTATCAGGGAATTGGTGCAGTATAAATACTATTTATTATTATTATTTTTATTATTATTATTGAATGTCTTCAAGGAAATATGGCAAACTCTTCCTGCCTTTTTGATTCTAATGTTCAACATTAACTGTAAACAGTTACCATAAATGAATAAACTGTACAATAATTTGGGGAATAAAGTAATTCCTGTTACATATGTTTTACAGTTGTTTATTTTTTCTAGTATTTTGAACTTGTATAATGAACCTTTATTAAAATTGAACAACCATTCATTTTAAAGTGTTCTTAATACATTAAAATATGCCAGTATTGACAAGGTTCTGTTTGGGATTATGCATACTGGTGCATCAACACTTACCAAAGGCTCACTATTTTAAATTAATTTGATTGGAAATATTTATCATCTTATTTTTTATAGGTGAAAACAACACAGTTAATGAAACCAAATGCTGCTGTTAAAGATAAAACCACAAAATTTGAAACCCACACACAATAATCTGTATACACTTTACATTATGCTGCTTGTATATCAGGTTTACTAGAATTTTTAATCATTGAATGTCAGAGACATTTAGACATTAAATATAAACTAATTACAGACTGTTGCTACAAAATATTAACAATTAAGGTACAAGCTTTTAGAACAAAAATATTATGTACAATGAAGCCCTAACAGCAAGCCTGTGAGCATTCCTATTTTACTGGTTCCTAAGTTCTCCAATGCTGATCTCCCTCTCCTTAAAAAATTTCAAAATGTCATTTCATTTTATATAAATATAAAAAAAGAATAAAGGCTTTTAACAGAGTTCTACTTGTTTAGTTTTAAAATATTCATGTAGTAAGTATTGCATATTTGTAGCTAAACAGAAGTGTTTGGCTGAGTATGAACAAAATTATATATATCCTTCTTTTAATACAAGTCCCTTAAGACCCCTAGAAATGGAATCATAGGTTTTAATTTTATTAATAGGATAAATAAGGTAAAAAAAGGACTAAGAAATAAACTGCCAGTTTTTTAGCTCAGCTGACTGAAAGTCATCTGAGCTATAGCCATCACTCTTTGTCCGTCGTCCGTCTGTCCGTCCGTTACCCAGGCACAAATCGTAACCGCTGGACCTAGAACCTTGTAACTTGGGATTCTGAGAGGTCCATAAAAAATCTCCTTGGAAACCAGAAATTATGTCTCTGTTACCCATATCCTTCGAGCTATGTGGCCCCAAAGTACCCCCCAGAAAAGTCAAAAATTTCATACAAAAACTTCAATATCTCATTAACTACTTGACTGATGGTCATGATTTTTGGCATACATATTGATCATGAGATGTTACATCACTTCCTGCAGACTGGTGGCGCCACCTGTATTTTTCGATTTTTTACGAATTTTTTTCTCTATTTTTGAGACCTTTAAAAATGTGAACATCTGTTAACAAGGCACAAATCATAAAGACTGGACTTAGAATCTTAATTCTTGACACACTGAGAGGTCCATGAAAAATCTCCTTGGAAACCAGAAATTAGGTCTCTGTTACCCATATCTTTCGAGCTATGGGGCCCCAAAGTACCCCCCAGAATAGTAAAAAATTTCATACAAAAACTTCAATATTTCAATAACTACATCACTGATGGTCTTCATTTTTGGCAAACATATTGTTCATGAGATGTTCGATCAGTTCCTGCAGACTGGTGGCGCCACCTGTACTGTTTGATTTTTTACGATTTTTTCCTCTATTTTTGAGACCTTTGAGGATGCTGTCATCTGTTAGCGTGGCACAAATCGTAACGACTGGACCTAGAATCTTCATTTTCGACACACTGAGAGACCTATGAAAAGTCTCCATGGAAACCAGAAATTAGGTCTCTGTTACCCATATCCTTCGAGCTATGGGGTCCAAAATTACCCCCCCAGAATAGTCAAAAATTTCATACAAAAACTTCAATATCTCATTAACTACATCACTGATGGTCATGATTTTCGACATACATATTGATCATGAGATGTTTCATCAGTTTGTGCAGACTGGTGGCGCCACCTGTATTTTTCAATGTTCACGAATTGTTTTCTCCATTTTTGAGACCTTTAAGGATGTAGTTATCTGTCAACAGGGTAAAAATCGTAACGACTGGACCTAGAATCTTCGTTCTTGACACACAGGGAGACCCATGATAAGTCTCCATGGAAACCTGAAATTTGGTCTCTGTTACCCATATCCTTTGAGCTATGGCACTCCAAAGTACAGCTCAGAATAATGGAAAATTTGATACAAAAGCTAAAGTATCTGAACAACTAATGCAGAGATAACCATAATTGTTTGCATGGATATTGATCATGGAGTGTTTCATAAGTTTCTGCAGACTGGTGGCACCACCTGTATTTGTTCGTTTTTTTTTACGAAATGTTTCTGTATTTTTGAGACCTTTAAAGATATGAACATCTGTTAACAGGGCACAAATCATAAAAACTGGACCAAGAATCTTCATTCTTGACACACAGGGAGACCCATGAAAAGTCTCCATGGAAACTTGAAATTAGGTCTCTGTTACCCATATTCTTTAAGCTGTATGGGTCCAAAATACCCCCCCCCCCCCCAGAATAATGGAAAATTTGATACAAAAACTGCAGTATTTCAATAACTACAACACTGATGGTCATGATTTTCGGCATACATATTGATCATGAGCTGTTCCATCAGTTTCTGCAGACTGGGTGTGCCACCTCTATTTTTTTTCAAATTTTTACGAATTTTTTTCTTTTTTTTGAGACCTTTAAAGATGTGGTTATCTGTCAACAGGGTACAAATCGCAACAACTGGACCTAGAATCTTCATTCTTGTCATGCAAGGAGGCCCATGAAAGGTGCCTGTGGAAACTTGAAATTAGGTCTCTGTTTCCCATATCCTTCAAGCTATAGGACTCCGAAGTATCCCTCAGAATAATGGACAATTTGATACAAAAACTGAAGTATCTGAACAACTAATGCAGAGATCACCATGATTTTTTGCATGGATATTGACCATTAAGTGTTTTTATTAGTTTCTGCAGACTGGTGGAGCCACCTGTATTTTTGTATCTGCCAAAACGAAGGTCTGCGGATACTATGTTTTTGACCGAGTTCCTCCACCACGGCGGCGTTCGTTTCCAGAGAGCTCCTCGGAGACTAATGGACCGATTTTTCCCTAACTTACACCTATTATCGGGTCACATGTGAACTGGTGCCTAACCAATTTGCGTTGACCTCTGACCTTTCCTCTCTATCCAGTGTCCATTTGTGGGTCTGTTTCCACTCATAAACCCTCATATCTCGGGAACCGTTTGACCGATCAGGAAATAAAATTGATACAAATGTAGCCCTTGGATTGCTTTATAACATACACAAAAAATGGTGGTGCCACCTGTAACCATGTTTGCACAGTGTCCATCTGTTCATCTGCCTTGGGTTAAAATCACATATATCTCTGCAGTGAATTGATTGATTCACCTGAAATTCGTCATGCGTATACATCCAGGATAGCTTTCTTGATTTTATGACAGGTGGCGCCACCTACCTTCACGTTCACGCTGATGACATCCAAGCTTATATCTTGGGAACCGTTTGACCGATCAGGAAATAAAATTTATACAAATGTAGCCCTTTGATAGCTCTGTAACATACACAAAAAATGGTGGCGCCACCTGTAACAATGTTTGCACAGCGTCTGTCTGTTAGTCTGCCGTGGCCTAAAATCACTCATTTCTCTGTAGTGGTTTGACATAACTGCCTAAAATTTTGCAGGTTTATACATCGTGGACAGCTTTCTTGATTTTATGACAGGTGGTGCCACCTACATTCTAGTTAACGCTGCACACATCGCAGCTCATATCTCAGGAACCATTTGACCGATTGGGCCAAAATTGTGCATGTGTTTAGATCTCACATAGGTCTTTATCATACACAAAACTCGAGGGGTTACCTGCAAAGATTTTTGCACAGTGTTTGTCTGTTTGTCTGCCATGGGCAAAAATCGCTCATATACATGTAGTGGTTTGACTTTTCTGCCTAAAATTTTGCAGGTGTATACAACTTGGACAGCTTTCTGGATTTGTGGTAGGTGGCACAACCTACATACACATTTAGGCTGCAGACATCCATGCTAATATGCAACATACCTCACTCTATTTCCCCTTGCCACTCAATCCATGCCTCACTATCCGATTTTGGCAGATACATGTAGTCACTTGTCGGTTACCCGTATTCTAGTTTTAAAAGTTTACACATTTTTCTCTATTTTTGAGATATATAAATACAGACTAAATCTTGGCCTGTTGGTTAATCTGTTTGATGCTTCAGTTGAATGGGTATATACTACCATTCTGATGATAAAATTTCCTTTTGCGAATCTCTTCCCAGTCAGCTGAGCGTCATGACCCATGGGTCACTTGTTGTTCCTTGGAAGTCAATTGATATAAATTACTATATCATTTGATCAAGAAATATTTTTTTTTTATTTCAGTAATACGATTATGGGACATGAAAACATGTAACATTCTTGTAAAAGATTACAATTTTAAATTAAAATAAAACTGTGACTAAATAAACACAAGTCTGGCTAAAATAATATTAATGTGGCAAAACTTATAGCTAAAAACATTTTTTGCAGGAGAGTGGGCCCTGAAGTGTGTTCATTTACCCCTCAAGCACAACAATATTTTGTTATGTTTATACTAACACCAGCCTGTGTTACTGTTCTGTTATAGTAAACCAAACATAGAGATCTGTGGCACATAGGTACTGTTCAACATAGAGCTGACCCCTTCCATGAGCCACTTGACTTCGAAGTTCTGCTTGCTATAGCTGTCACTAAACAAATTTTGTAATGTGGTCATACTATGAGTATATGAAGACATGGGAATGTTTAATGAATAGCTTGAATGACAAAATGTGTCCAGAAAAATAAAGGGTATCAAAGAAGGAGTCTTCTTTTTTAATTTAATCTAATATTCTATGGTGCATGTATGGACCATCCTTTTCTAATGCCAGCTAAACTAATTTATGAATTTTTTCTCAATTCTGTTGTGAATTGGGTGAGGCAGTCTTGCACCATTGTTCCAATAACTCCCAGTACCCGTGATGTTAACCTGAACCAGCCAACATGGTTGAAACAAATTGGAACCCTTGGTTCACCCTGGAGAGACCACTTATGCCTATCACACAAACTGCCATCTCCTGTCCCCTGGGGATATCACTAACTCCAAAAAAAAAATAAATTAGACTTAACTGATAATGTTCCTTGATACCTGCACAACTATTTTAATTTTCAGCTGAATGAAACTATTGATGGCATACACTCCCAATTTGCCAACTTGATAGCCAGACACACTAGCTGTAAACCACTGGACTAATATTTAATATCTTATAAAACTTCTATTTAATATCTTACACATCATATAAATCAGAGGAAGTGAAAATTTCCAAAGGAAATGGAAGGAACATTAATGTTAATTGGTATTGACCTTAATAATAAATCACCATGGTGACAACCTATGGAATGTCACACCTGGTTTCAAGGTCTGTTTTTGCTGATGTGTCAGAAGATCACATTTCATTTAATAAGAAACACTGCCTGGGTGGCCTGGCCCAAGTACATGATTCAGATATTCTCTAAGAATGCGTTCAAGATAACAACTTTCATTGTTCTTCAAGCTGCATCATTCAGTTCTTTTTTGCTGGTTCTCCCAGATTTGGGGCAGCATTTAATATTTACAGTGGGAGAGGCCAGCTTTGTACTGCAGCAGTCTGATGAGATAACCTTGTGAGCTCTAGGAAACCCTACCCCCTTTAGGTCACCCCAGACAGTGAACCCTGCAGGAACAGCCAGTACAGGAAATTGCAGATTTGCCATGGTGTATAGAACATAGTTGTGGTTTCGATATGATTTCCTGTTTCCAGGAGAATGTGACCTTTATGTTTCTGTCATTATCTAAATATGACCTAGACTAACTGAATCTATATATATATAATTTATTTTTTGTGTTTTGTTTGGTTAACTTCAAAGGATACAGACTTACTGGGTTTACATGTTGTGTACTTGTTAGTCCGAGAGGACCAGCATTCCTTACTCATAAACATGTGTATCACATTCTGCCATCCAGACACCAGCTAGACCATAATACCACACAGAATTAATGGGGTACAGCCTATCATCAACACTTTCATGTATTTTTGTAAAAATATAACACCATGCATAAATCACAGACTTTTTATGTGCTGTGATTATAATTTATATAAACTAAAATGGAACCTTGAGTTTGATAAAATGGGGCTTAGTTATACTCATTCTTATTTTTTTAAGTTTATTAGTTATTTTTGTGCACTCACATAGTATTAATTGTATCCCCAGACAAAGTCGGGGGATACTATGTTTTCATACCGGTCCCGCAGCCGCCACAGCCGCCGCCGCCGCATATGAATCTTGTTGGCGTGATAACCAAAAAAATATTTCACGGAACTTTACCAAACTTGGTATATGTATAGATATGGGTAAGAGGACGACGCCTATTTAAAATGAGGTCATGACCTTTACTAGGGGAGTGTCCTTGACCTTGAATAGGTCCAATTTTGGGGAAAATCACACAAATTCTTTAATATCTCAAGAAATCTTGCATGGATTTATCCCAAAATCAAGTTGATGGAAGATCATGGATAGGGTTGTCATGTTCCAGAAACTGGTGGCGCCACCTATTATTCTTTACTTGTTTTCTTGCTGTTTAATACCCCCAAAATTGCCACCTTACAGTACTGTGAGCATTATAAGTCAAAAACTAATGGACAGATTTCTTTTATATTATGCATATACATAGGTATGGGTTATTGGATGATGTTTATTTAAATTGGGGTCATGACCTTTCTTATAATAGTGGCCTTGACCTTGAATATTGCCATATATGGTGAAAATCACACACCTCTTATGATATCTCCAGTGTTGATAGCCATATGGATTTCAAACATGACTTATGTATGGCCCACCACTAAAGTAAGAACCCAATAGGTTCTAGGGTCATGAGGTCAAAGGTCAAGGTCAATGGACTGGCATTTTAAAAGATACTGTGGATGCATTTTAAGCCAAACTTTCATCCTGGGTCTTTCATCTTGAATATATAGCTCACTTGCCAATAGTGGATGATCCATATAAATTTTGGGGTCACAAGGTCAAAGGTCAAGGCCACAGGAGCTATCTGTCCAAAAATTAGTTTCTGGATGATAATTCCTGCTTTTATTGATGTATGGATTTCAAACTTGACTTGTATATGTCCCATTGGAAAAGCAAGACCAAAAATGATTTTGGGGTCATGAGGTCAAAGGTCAAGGTCACAGGAAACATCTTTAAAAAGATTGTGGATGCATTTTCAGCCAAACATTTCATCTCAGATCTTTCATCTTGCACATATAGTTCACCTGCCAAGAGAGGAAGAACCCTATCAATTTTGAGGTCACAAGGTCAAAGGTGAAGGTCACAGGAGCCATCTGTCCAAAAATTAGTTTCTGGATGATAATTCCTGCTTTTATTGATGTATGGATATCAAACTTGACTTGTATTTGACCCATTGGAAAAGCAAGACCCGAATCGATTTTGGGGTCATGAGGTCAAAGGTCAAAGTCACAGGAAACCTCTTTAAAAAGATTGTGGATGCATTTTCAGCCAAACAATTCATCTCAGATCTTTCATCTTGCACATATAGTTTACCTGCCAAGAGTGAAAGACCCCTATCAATTTTGAGGTCACAAGGTCAAAGGTGAAGGTCACAGGAGCCATCTGTCCAAAAATTAGTTTCTGGATGATAATTCCTTCTTTTATTGATGTATGGATTTCAAACTTGACTTGTATATGTCCCATTGGAAAAGCAAGACCCAGATTGATTTTGGGGTCATGAGGTCAAAGGACAAGCTCACAGGACACATATTTAAAAAGATGTGGATGCATTTTCAGCCAAACATTTCATCTAGGATCTTTCATCTTGCACATATAGTTCACCTGCCAAGAGAGGAAGAAGCCTATCAATTTTGAGGTCACAAAGTCAAAGATGAAGGTCACAGGAGCCATCTGTCCAAAAATTAGTTTCTGGATGATAATTCCTTCTTTTATTGATGTATGGATTTCAAACTTGACTTGTATTTGACCCATTGGAAAAGCAAGACCCGAATTGATTTTGGGGTCATGAGGTCAAAGGTTAAAGTCACAGGAAACCTCTTTAAAAAGATTGTGGATGCATTTTCAGCCAAACAATTCATCTCGGATCTTTCATCTTGCACATATAGTTTACCTGCCAAGAGTGGAAGACCCCTATCAATTGTGAGGTCACAAGGTTAAAGGTGAAGGTCACAGGAGCCATCTGTCCAAAAATTAGTTTCTGGATGATAATTCCTGCTTTTATTGATGTATGGATTTCAAACTTGACTTGTTTATGTCCCATTGGAAAAGCAAGACCCAGATTGATTTTGGGGTCATGAGGTCAAAGGTCAAGGTCACAGGACACATCTTTAAAAAGATGTGGATGCATTTTCAGCCAAACATTTCATCTAAGATCTTTTATCTTGCACATATAGTTCTCCTGCCAAGAGAGGAAGAACCCTATCAATTTTGAGGTCACAAGGTCAAAGATGAAGGTCACAGGAGCCATCTGTCCAAAAATTAGTTTCTGGATGATAATTCCTGCTTTATTGATGTATAGATTTCAAACTTGACTTGCATATGTCCCATTGGAAAAGCAAGACCCGAATTGATTTTGAGGTCATGAGGTCAAAGGTCAAGGTGACAGGACAGATCAAGGTCATAGGACCAACATCTTCAACAAGATTGTGGATTGTTAGATGGAAGAAACAATAAATATGCCAAGTGTCAGTATATGCTGCTAAAAATGGGGGTCTATTCTTAAAGGGGGGGGGGGGGGGGCTACTATGTCTGGGGATACTCTGGCACATGAGGTGCCAAGAAATGTCTAGTTTTCTGTGATATAGCATGTCCTGGAACCCTGTAGAAAGTACTGGTATCAAACCCATTAACTGCTGAGGTAACCTTTTTAATGGTGAATTCTTGATTTATTATTCTTAATCCTAATATGGGAAAATCCTAAATCCTGAAGACATCATTGTAATATTCCATCCTTTTTCACATGTTTACTTTCCATAGGTCTCATAATATACAGAACCATATATAGAGCCCATCATCATAACAAGTGAGTCATAATAGGTGATCCGGGGGGGGGGGGGGAATATAATTGTTGTTAAGCAACAGTGCTTAATAGTTTTAAAAAAGTGCCGTAGATATTCAAAAATATTTTACTTGTGTTTAGTATTATTTTTTCATCTTGAAAACTACTTTTATGTTTATTCATTCACATATGAAGAATTTTCAGACTCTTCTTTATTTAAGTGTTTCCATGGCTTCAGTTTTTAGCTCAGCTGACTATAAGTCATCTGAGCTATAGTCGTGGTCCGTTGTCCGTCCGTCCGTCTGTCCTTCCGTCCGTCCGTAGATGTGGCACGTTTTTAAAACCGTAAGACCTAGGAATCCAAAATTCAGCATAATGTTAGATGTCCCCAAGATCTCCTACCAAGGCGAAGACTGGGTCTTTGCGACTTCGTTCCTTTGAGAAATTAAGGAAAAACCTCAATTTTTTATTAAAATCCTATTTTCACACTTCAGGACTGCCTAATATCAAAACCACTCATCTGTTTTTCCTCATATTTACCATAAATATTCTTCTATATAGTTCCTATGTACATGCCAGAAATTAAGTCTGTTAAGTATAAATTCTTTAAGTTATGGGCCCAAACATAATGGACTTGGTAAAAAATCAGGGAAAATATTTACTCACTTAACATGAAAAATTTTGAAACTAGAGTCTATTTTCCCAAGTATATAACTATGTTTAATTAAGATTCAATTGTTTACCCAAAATTAGATCTGAATTTTGTTAATTTTTTAAGTAATTAGCATAAAAATAAAATCAGTACCTTAAATTTTGCCCAACTTTGACCATGGCACGTTTTTTTCCTGTAAGTACCATTGATTTAATTTTTCACAGCATGTAAACATAAATATTTAATTTGTTTAAATCTGAAATTTGGAAGTAAAAGCTTGAAAATTAAGCTAGTTATTGATTGTTTTCTTGAGGCTCTATTGTAGTCATTTGCTTTTATTACAGATTACAGATGCAGGGTCCCACTCCAGGTCACTGGAAGTCAGCTATGCCAGGGTTTCTGATTTGTTACAGTCACTGGGGGAGATCCCCTGCTGTGACAGGTGTACAATTATTCTCATATCACCACCCCAATATCACCCCCCCCCCCCCCCCCCCGCCACAAACCCAACCCACCAAGTGTTATGCAGTATTGTTATTGTTTTCACTGTATCTCCTTAATTGTAACGCTGTTTCCACTCTGATATGCAAAAACTTTCTTTGAAAAAGTAATTCAAGATGTAATCCAGAAGATGCAATTTTGTGTAATGTAGCATTTTTAAAGAAATGATTTTTCTTTTAAATGATTTTACCAATCATAATGGAACCCATCAGTATGCTTAAATTATGATAAAATATAAAGCACATTATGGATAAATAAAGACACAATTAAAAATTGTGAAATCTAAATCAAGTATTTTTTTTAGATATTTATTGTTTTGCAGATTTGAAAGATATATTTTTGTGGTAAAAAATAAATAAACATTTGTATGCATGATGTGGTGTTATCTGACAAGATTGAGATTTATGATGATGCAATTGAGAATTATGAATCAACTTTTATATTCAGATATATATATGTTATATTGAAAATGTATAGAAATATAAACTTAAATTTAAAAAAAAAATTGATGTGATAAAAAAATGAGGATTTATTATAAACATTTGTTCATTATTTTCCTGCATCAGCAGAATTTGAGATCAGGCTTTGTTTGCCATGTTTTATGTCATTAATTAGTTATATTTCAACTGTATACATTTCATAAAAAAAACATATATTTAATAATATATATTATACAAAAAAAAGATTCGATTGAACAAATGTGTAAACTACTGAAATGTCAACAGTTAATCGAAAAGCCAACTAATGATCATGGTAATTGTACAGATCATTTGTTCACAAACTGCTCCCATGCTTCAGTTTCAACATTAGGAAACACATGGTCAGGTCACAAAATATTATTTGCAACAATTTCTTGCTCATCAATACAAACCAATCATATAAACCAACCATGGCCTTTATTACCTCTTCCTCTTACACTTTATCTCCGTTTGATATTATTTTAGATTTTT
The DNA here is from genome assembly GCA_026874595.1 of Sipunculus nudus. Lineage (NCBI taxonomy): Eukaryota > Metazoa > Annelida > Sipuncula > Golfingiida > Sipunculidae > Sipunculus > Sipunculus nudus. The sequence goes on from CM049307.1 coordinate 64,686,276, forward strand.
ACCTTCAAGGTTAACGTCAGCTGAGCACAGTTACCCATAGGTCCCTTGTTTGTAAAAAAAATATTTTCAGTCTACTGCAATTTTATTATTATTCCTTGGAAAGTTCTATATTGTTCAGGGCAGATAAAGTATTATAGTAGGGGGGGGTCAAATATTGAGGCAGATGGGTAATGGTATTACAGTAACCCCCTTCGCAAGTTGTAGAAACTTCTTGAAAATTTATATGCATTATCTGGTGTTAGCTTCAGCATTCCTTTGGGTATTAAATGTGTAAGGGGGGGGGGGGGGGGGAGGTTCTCTCCTAAATTTTCTCCTGTTGTTCTGTATTATCCAGAGTGACAGAATGGTACACAGAGCCCTGGAATTCCTGACAGTTTCTCTGATGTCTGAGATAAAAAAGGACACCTCCAGTGAGGTGATCTGAGTGAAACCTGATAGCTTCACTAGATATAGTTTATGAGCTGGATGAAATGACCTGTTACTAATAGCTCCCAGTCCCTGTAGATTATCTGTCAGCATGCACCCATCCATCAAGTCAGGTTTACAGGTCCTGGTGACACTGGGGGAGGGATGGGGCAGGGACTGGTCTCTGGTCTCACGAGACATTAACTCTTCATCAGTGGCTACAGATGCTGTCTGCTGCTGCTGTCACAGAGCTCTGACAGCCCAGCTGGCCAGTCTTACAGCTCTGGGTCCAATGTGACAAGCAGCAGTGCAGCCCTGAAGACAAACCAAATACTTGAGATGGCTGACATGTTCTCTTTGACTTTGATCTCATGACAGCCACTCCCCCTGTCATTGTTTCCACTAGCAACAGGGGACATGCCTTACAACTTTTTAACAATAGCAAGGATTAAAACATTGTCAAGTCTGACCTGTTCAGTTAAGTATTTTTGTTTATAAGCTAATGTTATTTATTCATTTATGTATTATCTGATATGGGGAACAAGATCAGGGCAATTCTGTATTCATCCTCAGCAAAAACAGTGTCAACCACAAAAAAAAATAATAAGTGTGTTTCCAAGGCTCGAGATGCTACAGTTTTGACACTCCTGGGGTTCCCCCAATACCAAATATTTTTATTTCATAGATTTTTTATGGAGTAAAAATTTACAGATTTTGAGCTCTGGCTGCTTGGAAATTTCTTTCAAAGAAAATTAAATAATAAAATTATTATAAAATTTCTTGTTGTTATAATGTGTTTTAATTTTTTGTACCTGTTTACAAAGCGGTTCTTATTATCATTTTCCCTTTATCATATGAGATTTATATCATAAATTTATTTTTAAAATTTTGGTGAAAAAAAGTCCCTGAGAAACCAACCTTTTTTTTGCCTTGCACACAATAATACCCCAAACAGCTAGTGTGTCTTTTTTGTAACATAGACAATTAATAAGTGTGGCTTGAGTGTGATTACTGATTTTCTGTCAGTTTAACCCCCTAATACCCCCCCCCCCTCCTTATATTGTGTGGACATCATTTCTTGCAGTCTTTTTCCTCAGTTTGTGCTGGGGTAATTTCTAGTATGCGCTGGCGTTGTGCCCCTTGTTTGAATTTTAAGCATCACAACATATTTTTATACATGTTTAGCTTTATATTTTGAAGGTATATCAGGTAAATTTTGTTTTGTCTTTTATTTTCAGCCATGTTGTTACAAAATATGAACATATACGAGGCTTCAAGAAATCATACAAATACACCGTGAGGAGGAAGGTCAACACTAACGAAGCCTCATTTCCACTGCCGCAACTAAATGCCAAACAGTGTCGCCTCCTGGCGGCAATGTCTGAAGGTTAACAGCACAAAACTTACTGGATTGTGAACATCCATATTTTTAATATTTATATTTGTTGAAACAACAACAATATTCGAAGATGTTTGAATTCATGTTCCTAATCACAGATTAATCTTTTTTAACAGCTTTCATTGTGCTTAGCTGTGGTTGGGAAAATAGCTTTTCTAATGGAACCCTAACACTTTGAGCTGAGTCACTTGAATCCTTATCTGTTGGTGTGATCTTATTGAGAAATGGATAAAACTGTGAACTAAATGAGCATATAGTCCAACCTTTCATATGAAGATGGCACGTATCACAAAGTGGTGGCCAAAACATACATTTGTCATGTGCCATATCGCTTTTCTGAAAGTTCCCAATTCCCCTAAAATAAGGATTCAAGTGATTGCGCTTTGACAATGATTCATTTCATCTGTTCATACATAAAATCTACACTTCTCTTTAGTGTTTTGTAAATTCTCTTGCTAAGCTGCCATAAGCAATACTATTTAACTGAGTCTTCTCATACATGTGCACCTGTCTTATCGTTTATTTGTCTCAAGAAGATTCTCCTGTCTGTTGTGTCTGTTTAATGCTGTCAACACAAGAGTTGCTGGAAATATACCAGATGTATTTTGTGTAATGATTACTTTGTTATAGCTGCCACCAATGGGTTCAATAAATTATTTCATGACAGCACTGTTGTCATAGGTACTAGATGGTGTAGCGTATCATTTGAGAAGTTTTTTTTTCCTTTTATTAATGAATGCTTCATAAATACTTAGTGGATAAGGTATACTTGATAAATGAAGGTATTATTTTGTGAAAATCATTATATGTTCTCATTATTTCCTGGATTATTAATTTGGTCAGATGGAGTGACAACTTTAAAGTTAGTAAATTTTAGGCAAAATCAATATGCAAATTAGGGAAAATAATAAAGACAATTTGTTCACAGAAAGGAAGTGTGGTACAATATAAGTGGGAAAATAATGAGCCCAGTTTGTAACCTTTAAAACTTATCACAAAATTCAATTTACTTGGTTAAGGTATTGACACGTCTGGATATTCTTTCAAGACACTACAGGAGATGAAATGCCAGGAATCAATATTGGAATACCTCACTCATGTAAATGTTAAACAAAGTATTAAACAGAGGTTAAGTCTATGTGAAAAAGACATTCCATTCAAGTCATATATGTATATTGTATATATTTCTAAATTTAGAAGTTTAAACCTAATCAAAACATATCCAAGCATCCAGAAAGGCAGGATACATGGAACATTCATTGACATAATCATTGTCATCCCACAAATTATTAAATTTGACAGACACAGGTATGCCTCAAGTTAACATACCATAAATATTCATCCTGTTGGATGATAGCTAGACCTGAGGAGGTTCAAATTAGTCTAAATGTTACCTCCTTGTTAAGACTTGGTCAGAAAGCTGTAGATATTAATGTTCTTATTAAAAAAGTGTTTTTTAAAGGATGTATGAAAACATGTTACCTATACTCCATGCTAATTCAAATTATATAATCTTACTACTGTCCAAGACCCATGTAACATTGTCCTTAAAAAAATAATATTGTAATATCATAGTGGAAAGGGTACACCTGGTTAAATGCTATAGGTATGCCTAGTTGCTTAGATAGCCAAGCCATGTAAAATATTAATAGTAATTCTAGATCTTAAATGATTTGAGTCAGGAAATATTTATATATTATGATATTGTGAGTATTTCTAGTTCAGTTGTTTTAATGCACCAAATATGTGAATATGGAGAAGATAGGGAATATTAAACTGCTGTTCTTTATTGCTTTGTACATCAGGTCTGTATTCTTTTTCACTAATAGCTTTACAGCTATAATTAAATAAGTTTTGATCTTAAAAGCAGAATAAAGTTGAATTTTATTTATATCCTGTAGTTAGTTTAATTCAGTTCTAAGAGCTTGCTTTCATTTTTTGTTTAATCATTCCTTCAAAGCTGCAAGTTATTACATAGAAATTCCATGTAACATTTTCTGCTTGTTTATTTTGAAAAGGCGACCTCTGATCAATACGAGACAGGTATCAAATCTTCATAGACAGCATTTCCTAGTCTACTTGAAAATGGTAATTATCAGAATTTAAAGAAATCAGTTTGATCAGGAATGATTTTAAAATTCTTGATCATGAGGATTATGCAATTGATCAATGCAATTTATTTTAATTGTATACAATGAATAAATTTTATTCTTTGAAATATTTTGAGTTTTTTTGGGTATTTGACTTGACTATTCTACTCTCCAAATGCAAAGTTTCTATAATTAATGTCGGCTCACAAAACAAACATTTACAAAAACATTCAAACTGGGCCATTCACCCAAGTGCATGGGTTTAAATGTAACATGAGAAAAACTTTATATTTCTTGACACCGCAGGTGCCATAGTATCCCCAGACAATTAATCCCCCCCCCCCCTTTAAGAATAGGCCCCCCATCTTCAGCAACAATTAATATCAGACCACATTCATAGAAAAGGTCACTCTCATAGAAAAGGTCATGACCACAATTTGGATATACATCATCCCATAACCCATGTCTATGTATATGCATAATATGAAAGAAATCTGTCCATTAGTTTTTGACTTATAATGCTCACAGTACTGTTAAGTGGCAATGATGGGGTATTAAACAGCACAAAAACAAGTAAAAGAATAACAGGTGGCGCTGTCATTTTCCAGTACATGACAACACTATCCAATATCTTTGGTAAAGTTGATTTTTAGACCAATCAGTGCATCCCTTGTTGAGATATTAATGATTTTTTGTGGATTTTCACCATATATGGCAATGTTCAAGGTCAAGGCCACTCTCATAGGAAAGGTCATGACCCCAATTTAAAAAAACATCATCCCATAACCCATATCTATGTATATGCATAATATAAAAGAAATCTGTCCATTAGTTTTTGCCTTATAATGCTCACAGTACTGTCAAGTAGCAATTTTTAGGGTATTAAACGGCATGAAAACAAGTAAAGAATAATAGGTGGCGCCACCAGTTTCTGGAACATGACAACCCTATCCATGATCTTCCATCAACTTGATTTTGGGATCAATCCATGCAAGATTTCTTGAGATATTTAAGAATTTGTGTGATTTTCCCCGTAATTGGACCTATTAAAGGCCAAAGACACTCCTAGTCAAAGTCATGACCTAATTTTTAATAGGCGTCATCCTCTCACCCATATCTATAAATATACTTAGTTTGGTAAAGATCCGTGAAATATTTTTTGAGTTATCGCGTCAACAAGATTTATATGTGGCGGCGGCGGCAGGACCGGTATGAAAACAGTATCCCCCCCGACTTTGTCTGGGGATACAACAAAGCAAATGGAGAGAGATGTACTTCAGTTATCATGTGAAATAGGAATCACATTTCCCAAATTTCTAATAAACTAAACAGCCATGTACCAGCAGTCTATCTAAAATTCCAGGGTGAATTCTAGGGTGTAGTCAATGTAGAATAGAACATCCAGAAAAAGGGTGTTGTGTATAAAAGAAAAGTGGAGGAAAATTTTAAGCTAGCTGGAGCAAAACTAGAATTTTGGGTCACATTTACCAAACTATGGAGGGAATGACTATCCTAGAATGACTGCAATGGTTGACTACACCAAATCATTGGATCGCATCAATGTCTGGTAAACACTCAATGCTGTTTTTTTTTCTTTGGACATAGTTTCATACTGCAACCTTTAAAATGACATGCTAAGCCTAGGGCCTTTAACAGATACCCTATTTTCAAACTGTAACCATTTCCACGTACTTAGCGTAGGATCTTGTACAATTACCATAACTGACTTCTTCAAATGAATGTTCCAACCCATTAGCTCCAAACTTTGTACATATATGTGAATAGTAAATGCCATTTAAAATACTATGCACATCATTGGTCTTATCTTAACTTTTCATATCATTAAATTATATTTGGGAATGATAAAAATGCTTTTACCAGGTGCCTGAATCTAAATGGTTCAAACTAGTCTTGTTACTTTTAACATGATCACCTCCAGTCAAGGCCTTTGTTCATAAAAAAACAACAACAAAGAATTCTCTGTAATGTCATAGTTTATTTGTAATAAGGTAAAAACAGATAAGATGCAAAATTATGCCACATTCAAATGCCATTCAAAATAAGAGGGTTTAATACAAATCAAACTGGGATAATTATTGTAAACTGAGGGAGTATATAACAGGTACCCCTGCTCTGATATGTTCATTTACATGAGACTGTAATATAACAGTACAGTTGTCATGGCAACTTAAAGTATATCTTCTTACTCCTGATGTCCAAACATTGTAGAATGAAATTAGCACCAACTTATCTTGCATGATACTGTAATTCAGGCACTTTACAGACATGATGTATATATATTCAAAGCATACATAACTTTATTACTTTTTGAATTATGTGTCGTATAACCAATTAAAAACTCAGGTCTCCTTGATTAACCTCAGAATGATTCTAAATGCATGAAAAAGCTTTATCCAATAAATTATATATTAAGAAGCTATATATGAGACAATTACTGTATTAATGAAGGAGCTGCCCTTTTAATTACGAGTCATTTCAAAATAATCTTAAACCATTTTCAAAGGTAATGTTGCTGTAAGTGAAATTCAATTAATGAATATTGATTAATACAGCACATTAATGCAGCTATTATTCAGCTACAATAACCAGTGAGGTGGTATCTTAATGAAGAAAGTAAAATATGACTCATGATAGAGAGATACAGATGATATGTCTGATCACTCTGTAGCCTGGTGGGAAGTATCACATGACCCAATACTGATGAAAAACATGCCTGATGCTTCAAAACAGATGGCTCACTTTGCTTAAGATGCCATGTGATTAATTAACAATTTATGCAAATCCCATGCATACTGACACAGATAAAGCCATATATATCACATGTTGCACTATAACCAAACATATTTCAGCTTCCTCTCATAAAATTCTCTTCTATTTATCATTATATACATACTTATCCCATAAATGTCTAATAGGAATCAAATCATTTACATATATTGATCAAAGCGTGCAAGTAAATACATACATCTGCCAGGCTGTGATATCTAAATGCTCTTCTATGGTTAATGCACATAATTATACAAATTAAAGTTATATTCTTAGTGTTCTGTATCAAAAAACAATTTCCTCCTAAAATATACAGAGTAGCCATCCTGGGAAAGGGATGCCCAGCACCTGGCCATGCATAGCATGAATATTTCTGCATGTAAAACATCTCATTTGCATATACAAATTAGTGCATCCATAGCCTATAAATCAGCAACATAAAAACTTGTTAACAAAATGTATCCAGATCTGTGCACCTAAGCCAATTCTAGGTATTTTACCATCTAAAGATCTAGCTATAATACAACGTAAAATAACTTGTAAAAACATTCCTGTGGGCAACCTCAGAAAGATACAGACAATCTGCCCACTAATGAAAAACCTGATCACTAGAATTATCTCAAAAAGACAGGAATGAATGTTTGAAAAATAGTTCAGATTTCAAGACTTTGCCAACATATATACACATTATTCATATCTCCAGTGATTTAGGATGCAACATTTACATATAATCAATTCTCAAATCTGTCACTATATTTTCTTCTACTGCGGAAATGAAAACGCGTTGGAATACATCAGTGTCACATGACATTGGTCCAATCAGGTTCATTCAGTTGGATAAAGCCTTCAACAAATTAACATATCTCCATGCATACAAATACACATTAAACATGTATCTCTTCATTACTTCTGTCATGGTGTGCTTCAGTAAATCCATTTTTTTTATATTTTTGGGTGGAGGGAGGTACAGGGAAGGATATTGGTATGATATTATTATTACCTGACTAACCAAAAACCTTTCTCAATCGATATTTCTCTTGACCTTTTATGAGACAGTAATTTCCCATGATAATATCTTCCACTGATCTTTACTCTAGCCCCCCCCCCCAAAAAAAATGCATTGTTTCATTATATTATGTACCTTGTACAGTTCAGTACACCAAAATAAATATTGCATCAAATAATGATTACACGTGTGAAAGCTCACTGCACTGAAAGAAGTCAACTTACATAATTTAAAATGCTTTTAAAGATATATCTTCCCAAAAGATACTGAGAATTCTTACCACTACACAAAGATAAAATAGCCAAATCATACCTGACCTAAAATGAGAGATACAAAACCTCCAATATCAACTTTAACTGATCAATGATTCATGAATATTAAAATCTTAACATTTACAAAAACACTTGTTCATCTGAATTCATCAGCACATAAAGTGATACATCTTGCACAACCGTACCTCAAAGGCAGATCTCATTTACATCTACAGCATAAAATAGTACACCAAAAAAAATTCACTGGTTTCTCTCTTCTGATCTCCAGCAACAGTGTTATAAGCTACTTAATGACTAACACATTTAAAGCTACATCAAAATGGGATACCTGCTGCGACTTTGCCATGATTCTGCTAAAATGGACTAAAAATCTCAATTATAAATATCGCAGCAGATTATAGTTTTGAGCAAAACATGGATACATTTATTACAATTACTGCATTGGTGATATGTACTCAAATATTGAGTATAATCACACATCCGCTGAAAATATCAATATAACCCATCAAACAGGAAATAAAATATTACATAAAGGGTGAAAGAAGACAAGAAATAAAATTTGGCCAACAACAGAGCCACCTGACAGTTCTACCAAATAAAGTTTTAAAGTTAAACCTGATACATGACCTAAAACATTTTTCATTATCTAATTTTAGAGGAGTTCTGCATCTTGGTAAGAAAAAGCAGATGACAGTGGTTAGAGACTAGACATGACTAGACTCATAACTAAGTAGATTATTTAAGTCAAAGTGCTTAAAACACCTAATTTCTGAAATGGTCAGCAGCTTTAACCTGCCCCTAAATACCAAATTCCTGAGCTAAATTGAAGATTTAAATGTGTCCCATGCTGTCTAATAATTCAAATGCTTATTTTATTTCAAACTTCTTATTGTGATGTTATTTCTATTTAGATAATTCCTCTGATTTTCCAATCTGACAGATAAACAAAAATGACTAGATTAAATATAATAAATGGTCTTTTTTTTATCAAACTAGTAACTGGTGTCTGACCTGTGACCTCTATACAATGAAGCACCATGTGCTTAAAATACAACATTGACTCAGTCATGGTCAAAACAGGACCAAGATTGCTGCTGTTTGTAGTTCCACCATCAAATAAACTAATATAAAATAGACTACAATCTGAGGAAAATCCCCAGACAACTCAGCACCATAATATCCATGTCTGTTTTAATAAAGTTCTTCTCCCTCTCCGTCTGGGCCACATGTGACAGATGACGATGTGATGATATGGAGGAGGCCTCAGTTGACTCTACGACAGTAGTATCCAAGCATCTTACACTTCTCACATAGATGCTGCGGGTGAACTTTACTCTGGTCAGACACGTCCAAACCATCCGGTTTTTCCAGGGGTCTCTGCAAGTATACCATAACAACCTTGAAAACATTAAAGGAAATCATGTACAACAGTTATGTTTTCATTATACTTTAAATTCAAGCTGTGTTCAGTTGACCATTTTACACTCCTAGCTCAATTCACCTTCTTTGTGTTAACCTTTTAGTGACCTTGAATAATGCTGTTTATTCCCCAGTATTTAAGACCAATCTTAATTTATGGATGCATAATTGTGATCACTGCACAAGTGATTTAAACTTTAGCAGCTGACACTGCTGACATGATCTTGATCAGAGCCAGGGAGTAGATACCAGATGTTTGTTTTACTTGCTAAACACAATTATTACTTCTTCATCTGCTTGACTCTCTTCACAACTTCGTTGGTCCAGTGGCAACCTGCACGAATGATGACATAAGGACCAACGTTGTAATCACAGTGCAGGAGGTCACTTGTTTCAATTTTAAATTTTGTAACATTTAATTTTTATTAAGGCTTGTTATTTTTTATTCCAACATCTCCTGAGCTATAAACCCTATAATGACTGACAGTGTTTATATTTCAACAGGAATCTGAAATCTGGTGGATAAGTTATGACTCTGTCTATTCCCTTTGCAAACACATAGGCAAGGTGAATTGTACACATTAGTTATGCATTATTCAGTTTGTATCATATCACAGTAGTTAAAAATGTTTCTGCTTGATTGGCTGCCCTGATAATATATCTGCCCCAACCAAAGTAAGGCTCCACATTAACAATTGACCTATCCACCACAGCCCAATGGCTCAGCCCTTTTAACTTATTATTATAATGAACCCCCAAAACGCTTCTACACATATGGACTTCCATGCCCATGGTAGCGAGAGCTGATTATAACATAATAATGATGTCACAAAGGGCGATTGCGCATGACGTCATATTGACTGACCTCATCAACTGGTATCACCTGACCATTGTTTACTATATCAAAGCCATATATGAACTGTGTTGCAATGCAATATATATTGGATTATCTGTCCCATACAAATTATGTGCCAGGTAAGACAATATTATTCACTCGGTAGTCGGAGGAATGGCTCCCGCAACCTATAGCCTAGAAACTTTTTATACTGTCTCCTTCATATAATAAAATATCCAGGAAACAAGGGACCTATGGGTCACGACGCTCAGCTGTTATATATGATAAAAAAATATTTAGAAATGAGGCACATGCTGGTTTTGTGTGGTAATAAATATAAGCTGTATTATGAGTTGTTGTTGTTTGGCTTATGTATGATTTTGATAGTACCTTTGGAGACAGGGAAGAGGATTGATTTCATTTATTTTATTAACAAATGGAGTACTACTGTCACACAGATTTTGACTTGGCCATATAACTTATAAGCAGAACATATAATATAAGAGTTTAACTATTTATTAAAAAAATTACAAATATTGTCCCAAATATAATTTTTATTAAAAATAATAAGAGAATCATATGATTTTTTAAATTGAAATATAACTGATATGATTATTAAAATAATATTAAAGAATATATTCATGAATGCATTCATGAATACATTTTGAAAGTATTTGCACGAGCATTCATATACTTTCATTTTTACCTGAATTCCCATTCTTTATGCAAGAAATTTTATAATGGAGTACATAATCATATTGTATTTAAATACAATTACAAAGTATTCGCACCATGTCTGGTATTTATTCAGTTTTCACCAAACAATGATGTTGAGAATCCAGAATATACAAAATTCACACATTTAAATAATGATCATAAGTACCTGGTTTTATGGCTTTTATTTATTTTAAAAAATAACTGTAAAAATTAATTTTGGACTAATTTCACATCAATGTACACACTAGACACAGTAGGAATATAGATTAATATTATCAACTGCATCTTTGTCTATCATTAATTTCCTTCATATAATCCCTAATGATTAGTAATGAATAATATGATTTACTTCTTTATCATTAAAATTGAACTGAAAATGCCATAGGTGACTGCATGGTGTTATTTGGAATATGTGACATTCTACCCATCTATACAAGATTCTTATATCATCAGTAACTGCAAGTTAATTTCCTGTTATTATAAACTAACAAATTCCTTTTCTATTTTTCTTTAATTTGTTATTAAAAACCAATAAAAATTTATTTATTTATTGTTTATTGTTATGTTGTTGGTTAAAACTACTAGATGAGTTGGGTTGGACACCTGGATCAACTGTGGCTGGCCATCAGCTGCCTGGATTCTCGCCTCAAGCGTGCATAATTTGATGAAAGGTCAACAAGGTCAACATACAGGTGACTCAAGAGGGGCTGGAGAGAGCCAAAGTCTGACAGGGTCTCATAAAAAACATTAATAAAAGCTACAATATTTGGCCAATTTCTTTAAGCTTTCCAAACTAAAAAGCTGAAATCCTTATGTGTGCATGATATGAAAATTATATCAACAGTGCTCACGGGAAACAAACGTGCCATGGTCACAGTTGGGCAAAATTTAAGGTACTAATTTTATATTTATACTAATAACTTATAAAATATGAAAAATTCAGATCTAATTATGGGTAAACAATCGAATCTTGATTAAATAAAGTTATATTCCTGACAAATAGTCTCCAGCTTCAGCAATTCTCATCTTAGGTGAGTAAATATATTTCTTGATGTTTAAAAAAGTGCACTATGTTTGGGCCCATAACTTAAAAAAAATACACAATACTGACATCATTTCTGGCATGTGCATAGCGAATGTATAGAAAAATATGTATATTATATATGATCAAAGTCAGATCAGTGGTTTTGATATTAGGCAGTCTTAAAGTGTAACAATGGGTTTTTAATGGAAAATGAAGTTTTTCATTGATATCTCGAAGGAATTATGTCCTAGTGATTAAATTCTTGGCATGGTAGGGGATTTTGGAGAAATCTAACTGTATGCCAAATTTAAGGAACTTAGAGCTGAAGCTCGGGAGCTGAGCTCTAGCAAACTGCATAACACTAGCAATATGTGACATGGTGCTTGAAAACTTGAATAAAATCTACAGTTTTTGATCAACTGGTTTCAAATTTTTGGTGTTAACAGTTGAAATGCTAACAAAAACATGCTGTGAAAATTAAATCCACAGCAGTTACAGCAAAGAAACGTGCCATGGTCAAAGTTGGGAAAAATTTAAGGTACCAATTTTTTATTTTTGTTAATATTTTAACAAATTTAAAAGATTTTGATCTAATTTTGGGTATACAATTTAATTTTGATTAATAAAAGTAATATTACTGGAAAAAAAGTGCTTAGCTTTAACAAGTTTTGTGTTAAGTGATAAAATTTCTTTCCTGATTATTTACAAAATGCATTATGTTTGGGCCCATAACTTTTTTAAATTATATAATACAGACCTAATTTCTGGCATGTACACAGGAATTATATAGAGGATTATTTATAGGAAATATGAGGAAAAACAGATGAGTGGTTTTGATATTAGGCAGTCCTGAAGTGTAAAAATAGGTTTTTAATAAAAAATTGAGGTTTTTCCTTAATTTCTCAAAGGAATGAAGTCCCAAAGACCCAGTTTTCGGCTTGGTAGGAGATCTTGGGGACATCTAACATTATGCTGAATTTTGGATTCCTAGGTCTTACAGTTTCAAAACGTGCCCCATCTACGGACGGACGGACGGACGGACAGACGGACGGACGACGGACAATGGACCACGACTATAGCTCAGATGACTTATAGTCAGCTGAGCTAAAAATGCAGACATGGGTACTGGTAGTATTTACAGACTACATGTGTTCTGTTTGACAGAGCTCTGTCAATTATGCAAAATTTTGTTTTTGTCAGTTATTTGACATTTTACAATGTTTTAGGTCACCTGATTGGTTGCTCCTTAGTCCCATGCTTGTGTTTATTCATTGAATGAATATGCGATTAAGGTCCCATAGAGTTCATGGATAGGTCAATTGATGGGTAAGTAAAATTTCAGAAAATGTTGGTAGGGCAACCAAAAGTGGGCTCCAACTTGCCCAACTGAGCAAGTCAGTCCAACATAAACCTTTACACAAATAACCAATCTTAAGTTAGCCATTTTTTATGGAGAAATTAAATAATATTGTAAGGCCAAAAAAGATAAAAGGTATGGTTCTCAGGCACCGCTCGCGTCAATTTTTATTTTTATCTTTCAAGAAGATAAATAATACATTTTATGTAGTGCTTTTACCTGTTTAGCAAAAATTTTTGTTATTTTCATGCTTTTCCCTGATCATATGGCATTTTTATCAAAACACTCAAAAAAAGGTCAAAAATAAAATACCGCCCACCTGCACCGATTTCTGAAAAAAAGTGCCTGAGAACCATAGCGTATTTTTTGGGGGGCCTAATATCTATATTTTAAATAACTTGCATATTTATCTGTTCAAATGCTTAAGAGAAATATTATTAGCAAAAAAAAACATTTTAACATGTTTGTTGTTGCAAAATACACTTTTTCTGTTTGTGGCTGTAACATTGTACTATCTGTTCTGTCTTAACATATGAAGCTGAAACAGCTTTGTCCATTTCATTGACTTCTTCTCCTGATACAGCTTTCTTCCTGTCAACAAAGTCTCCTCCTGTCAAAGCTCTCTACCTATCAACAAAGTCTCCCCCTGACAAAGCTTTCTACTTGTCAACAAAGTCTCCCCCTGACACATCTTTCTACCAGTCAACAAAGTCTCCCCCTGACACAGCTTTCTACCAGTCAACAAAGTCTCCCCCTGACACAGCTTTCTACCTCTCAACAAAGTCTCCCCCTGAAACAGCTTTCTACCTGTCAACAAAGTCTCAGGCTGACACAGCTTTCATCCTGTCAACAAAGTCTCAGGCTGGCAAAGCTTTCCACCTGTCAACAAAGTCTCCTTTATTATTAATAGTTTTTTTCCTAGCAAGGATGTCTCTGGTCACAGCTTTCTACATGTGAACTAAATCTCAGGCTTACACAGCTTTCTACCTGTCAACAAAGTCCCCTTCTAACACAGTTTTCTTCCTGTCAAGAATGTCTCCTGTCACAGTTTTCTCCTTGTCAACAATCTCCTCCTGTCAAAGCTTTCTACCTGTCAACAACCTTTCTTTCTGTCAACAATGACTTAAGCTGACATAGCTTTCTACCTGTCAACAATGACTTAGAGGGACACAGCTTTCTACCTGTCAACAATGTCTCAAGCTGATACAGCTTTCTATCTGTCAACAATGTCTCAGGCAGACACAGCTTTCTACCTGTCAACTAAGTCTCAGGCTGACCACTTTCTACCTGTCAACTAAGTCTCAGGTTGATATAGCACTACCTAAATCCACCTGTCAACAAATTATCATGCTTATAAAGCTTCTTGTATTACAATATGTGCAAAATTAGCTAGAATGATGAGAAATATTTGGCAGACACCATGTGTATAATTACACTCTGGTCTCTATCATGCAGCTGGTTCAGGGGTCCTTCTCACTTATGCGGTGAAGTTATTGACATTAAAGCAAATCTTGGCAGCATGCAGCACATGGTTCAAAGGACACAAGCTTTAGTACAGCAAATGTCTAAATCCATGCAGGAGACAGGAGCAGTGATACATTCACAGTATGACTGAATTTTCATTTTTTTCTTATTATTATTTAAAATACTGAAATCTATTTTTAGAAATAAAATAAACAAAATTTCTGGATATAACTAGTCATGAGAGTGAAGTTTACAGGGTCTTGAACATTGCTGATTTTTCATGGTAGTACTCAATAATATTTGATAAATTATATACTGAGGAGACATTTTAGGGCCAAAAGAAATAACATCATGAAAGTTCAATTTTGGGAGAACCAGCTGGTCTATAACACTAATGACATTCTCCATTTTTTATGATCTTTACATTTACTCTGACCTTGACCCTCCATTTCATGTTAATCGTGCTGCTTATCAATGTTATATTCCATCTTCCAGGGTTTAGCTAACAAATCAGAACAAGTTTTGCTGGTCTGCAGGCTAAACATACTGTAAAGTCAGTACCTTACGTTACTCTGACCAATAATACACTGTTACTGGAAGAAATGTGCACATTTCAAGGAGACATACCTGGATACATGTTCAATGGCGCAAAATCTCTGAGGCCCATATTGTCACAAACACTGTTTGGCGAACTGCATGCAAGGCTGCGAGATGGCATGGACAATTTGAACTGAAAAATATTGAATCTAATGAAAGAAGGAGACGCAAACTGTGGCAAGCAATAGACTGCTCAGATCAGAACAAAACTGGTCATATTAGTTCATGCTGGACTTAAAAAGAGCACTCTAATAATAAACGTCAATTATGCAGTCATTTTATGGAGGTTTTTTTTTTTTTTTCATTCAACAAAAATTTTTATGATCACATATCTCAACTGTGGGTTACTGACTTTACAGTAAATAAAATGTGCAGGCATATGTATAATATGTACAATGTAGTTGTTCCTAAACAGAAGATTATTTTTTTTTTTATTATTTTACCTTTCTCATACTTATAATTTACTTTTTTCTTGCCAACATTTTCTTTTAAATCTAATCATTCCCAGTAAAGGGATGCTTTGACAGCTCCTCACAAAGTGATACTTCTACATTTTTTTGCAACTCTGTTGTTAGTAAGAACAAGGGTAAAATATACAGCCTCAAGATGTTACCAGCACATCACACGGCATGCTGGGAAGGTTTACCTGCTTGTGAGGGTACACATTGAGTCTACATTTGATACATTCCTGCCCCATGTTTGCCCAACTGTTTCCACTCATCCACTTCCTTTTACACTTTGGACAGCGGTACTCCCCGAAACATCGTTTCTTGCCTTGGTATGGCGTCAAACCTTCTCCTTTTGGTCGAGCCTGGAAATACAGTCAGATATTTTATTTATTACAAATATAAAGTGTTCAAGGAAACAGTCCACAGCTTTTTATGCAGAATGTGGTCTGGATATACTCTTAGTTCTGATTCTGGACCATAGGATGGCATATTATGAGCAACTTACACTGTACAATGTTCATGAATGGTCAGTATGTGCACTTCAGATAGAGTACCGTAGATCCTCTTTTTATGGTTGCGGCTATAAAAAGAATCTTTAATTTGAAAATCTGTCAACTTTTTTTCATAACTCGCCATGTTGCCATAAACAGGAGGTTTACCTGAAATGAACTGTGAGAGGACCACTCGCCCAGACACAGTGCTCCAATGGACGATAATAGGAGATAAAGCACACCACAGAGGAATACACTTTGTAATCACAGAATTATTATATAAATTGTAGTGTTCATCTACAATGTAATAACTAGATATTTCTTGGCACCGCAGGTGCTAGAGTATCCCCAGACAATTAATCCCCCCCCTCCCCTTTAAGAATTGGCCCCCCATCTTCAGCAGCAAATAATTTCAGACCATTACCTTGAACCACTCCGAATATATGAGCAATTTTCACTGAAAGCAAACGTATGGATGGACGCCACACAATAACGATTGCAGATAGCACCACCAGTCCTGAATACAAGATGGAGGTCTCCAAGATCAATGGACAGGCATTTTCGGCCCTATATGTCCTTTAGTTTTGGACTTATAATGCTCACAGTACAGTTAAGTGGTAATGATCATGAGAATGGTATTAAACAGCACAAAAACAAGTAAAAGAACTAGATATTTCTTGGCACCGCAGGTGGCATAGTATCCCCAGACAATTAATCCCCCCCCCCTTTAAGAATAGGCCCCCCATCTTCAGCAACAATTAATATCAGATCACACTTATAGAAAAGGTCACTCTCATGGAAAAGGTCATGACCCCAATTTCATTATATATCGTCCCATAACCCATGTCTATGTATATGCATAATATGAAAGAAATCTTTCTATTAGTTTTTGACTTATAATGCTCACAGTACTGTCAAGTAGCAATTTTGGGGTATTAAACGGCACGAAAACAAGTAAAGAATAACAGGTGGCGCCACCTGTTTCTGGTACATGACATTACTATCCAAAATCTTCGGTCAAGTTGATTTTTGGACCAATCCATGCATCCCTTATTGAGATATGAATGATTTTGTGTGATTTTCACCATATATGGCAATATTCAAGGTCAAGGCCACTCTCATAGGAAAGGTCATGACCCCAGTTTGAATAAACATCATCTCATAACCCATATCTATGTATATGCATAATATAAAAGAAATCTGTCCATTAATTTTTTTAATTATAATGCTCACAGTACTGTCAAGTAGCAATTTTGGGAGTATCAAACGGCACAAAAACAAGTAAAGAATAATAGGTGGCACCACCAGTTTCTGGAACATGACAACCCTATCCATGATCTTCCATCAACCTGATTTTGGTATCAAACCATGCAAGATTTCTTGAGATATTTCAGAATTTGTGTGATTTTCCCCAAAATTGGACCTATTCAAGGTCACGGACACTCTCCTAGTCCAGGTCATGACCTCATTTTAAATAGATGTCGTCCTCTCACCGATATCTATAGATATACCAAGTTTGGTTAAGATCCGTGAAATATTTTTCGAGTTATAGTGGCAACAAGATTTATATGTGGCAGCGGCGGTGGTGGCGGGCCCGGTATGAAAACATAGTATTCCCCGACTTTGTCTGGGGATACAATAACAGGTGGCACCACCAGTTTCTGGTACATGACAACACTATCCAAGATCTTTGGTCAAGTTGATTTTTGGACCAATCCATCCATCCCTTATTGAGATATTAATGATTATGTGTAATTTTCACCATATATGGCAATATTTAATGTCAAGGCTACTCTTATAGAAAAGGTCATGACCCAAATTTAAATATACATCATCCCATAACCCATGTCTATGTATATGCATAATATGAAAGAAATCTGTCTATTAGTTTTTGACTTATAATGCTCACAGTACTGTAAAGTGCCAATGATCAGGGTATTAAACAGCACAAAAACAAGAAAAGGATAACAGGTGGCACCACCAGTTTCCAGAACCTGACAACACTGTCCTAGATCTTTGGTCAAGTTGATTTTTGGATTAATCCAGGAAAGATTTTTTGAGATATTTCAGAATTTGTGTGATTTTCCCCAAAAATGGATCTATTCAAGGTCAAGGTCAATCTCCTAGTAAAGGTCATGACCCCATATTAATAGGCTTCGTCCTCTCACCTATATCTATGCACATGTCAAGTTTGGTAAAGATCAGTAAAATATTTTTTGAGTTATCGTGTCCAAACAAAATCTCTGCCGCAGTGGCGGAGCGATGGTGCTTAAACCATAGTATCCCAACTTTGTCTGGGGATACAATTATTTGCACAGAGATACAAACTGTCAGTTTAAAATGTCAATTTTGAACAATAACAGCACTCCTGAAGAGATTAAAATGAACAAGAATATTCTGGGTGAGACTTGTGGCATCGTCTGTTGGACAGATTTGGTATTATCATTCAACTGTCAAAAACTGACTGAGCTGGAAAGCCACTCTTTCTATTTAAATTGTTTATTAAAAGTATTAAGAAAATCAATATGAGTAATTTTAAACACTATAACATCTCGATAAAAGTAAAAATTTAATCGTTTAATGGATTGATGTTTTTTATATTTCTGATACATATTCATATCGCCAACAGTGAACCTTCATAAATGAAAGCATATAGCCAAGTCATTTACTCTGGTTAATCTCTGGTTTTATTTTTTATACATTCAAGGATATATTTCACACATTTAAATAGTATTAGAGGGGAAAACCTGCTAAATGGTATAACATTTTACCACGGCAGATGGAATATGGCAAATAAACATATTTTATAGGCTTCATATGAAGTGCAGTATTCTTGTTAAGTACTAATTTTCGTTAAGATTTTGGAAAAATGCTCTGCTGATCAATACAAACCAAGGTGTATTTTAATTCTTAATGTAATATTTTGAAATCTTTATCTATGATGGAAATTCTTTTTTCTTGAATCACCCAGAAAAATCAATTTGATTTTCCTGAGAAATTTAAGTGGCTCGTCGAACTAATTTCCTTAGTCAAGTTTCTGTGTTCAAGTCATCTGTCGAGGAAATGCTCATGCAAGGCAGGCTTGGAATGGCTGTTCTATTTACGGCCAACCGCATACAGCTTTTCACAATATTCTTATCAAAACACCAGGGCATTTCAGCACATGACGTCACTCAAACTTGACTTAAAAACGATCATCAGCCATGGTTTGAATCTTTACAATGTCAGCTTTTTATTCATAAATAAATGTTACTTAATAATACTGCAAATGAGTTTAAAGTATCCACCTATTTCAATTTTGCTTGACCATGGCCAAAGAAACAGTGCAATGTAAGGTACAGCAAGCCAAGGGTGTTTTGAACTTGTTATTTGGTTACAATTACCAAGACCTTTATGACATGTTATAAATCATTCAAAAGAAAATCATCTCACCATTCTACATTTTAAGTTTTATTTTTAAATCACCAGCCTTGATTAAGTGAGTGCAAGTTGAAAAGCTGACAGTTTCAGCAGTCTTAACTATCATGTCAGCCACTGAGAGCTACTGCGTAATGTTGCTTAATTGTGGAGAGTATTCAGGCTATTTTGCTTCAATAAATGTATATATAAATCTCCATTCAATGTTCATACAATGGTCTGAGACATTTGCATGTACCTGCAAAGAAACGTTTTGAATCATTTTGTGTAACGACAATGCAAACCAAAGGCGTTCTGGCAATCTTTCGACAACTGATAAATGCCTGATTGTCAATGAGCTGTCACTAATTGTTTTAAACAAACAGATATTGTCACCATTTTGAGCATTACATATATTAAATATATGTAATCAGGCAACATACATAAGCTCTATTTATAATCAATTCAATTTTTCCTCCCTGAAGCAGCAATGTCCTGATTTATTTGCTAAGTGTAGCTGATTTTCACTTCACTTAAGCCAGGGGCAGAGTCCAGGTATGGCCTTTAAGGGAGTTTATGAGTATATTGACCTTTATGGGAGCTCCATTAAGGGACCTTACAAACTCAAGGTGCGGCTATAAATAGACGTGCAACCATAAAAAGAGAATCTACAGTATGTTCATAAGAAGTCTGTATGAGCACCTTGTACTGAGTAAATGCTCATGAAGAGTAAGTATAAGCCCTCATACTGAATGCATATTAATGAGTTATATAGAGTACCTCCAACTGAAAATATATTCAGTATGAGCACCTCAGATTGAGAATATGTTTAAGAATAGTCCATATGAGTATCTCAGACTGAGTAACTGTTTGGAATGAAACCTCAGATTGAGTTCATGACTTCATGTTAAGTCCAAGCACCTAAACTTTACTAATGTTCTGTATAAGTAGCTCAGTACTATGCAGTTTGAGGTTAAACTCAAACTCAAAAATAATGAGTACAAGTATGAGCCCCTAAGACTAAGTAAATTTTGTTCAAGCACTCAGTGCGAGGTTCAACATTAGGAACAAATAATGAGTACAAGTTCATGGAGAGTTGGTATGTGAAGCTTTTTCACTGTTTCAGTGCGTCTGTTTACTACACTAACAGACAGTGGTTTATGCTAGAGGTACAGGGCAGCTTATGATTTAGGATTATAACTGGAAACACCTGGCCTGATCCAGTCATTGTAGAAGCCATGATGAGGTTTGGTGGTGTGTTGCTAGCATAATAAGATCCCAAGGCTAGCAGCACAGCCACAGGCAGCAATCAAAGGTCACCAGGTACAGCATGCTGCCCATGTGGCTGCTCCAGCATTAAAAATACAACTCACCTGGAGTTTTGATGGAATCATTCTACAAAGCCAGACAAGCCTACTAAAGGCTGTTCCTGAAATCATTCTACTCAGCCAGCCAAGCATACTAAAGGCTGTTCCTGAAATCATTCTACTCAGCCAAACAAGCCCACTAAAGGCTGTTCCTGAAATCATTCTACTCAGCCAAACAAGCCTACTAAAGGCTGTTCCTGAAATCATTCTACTCAGCCAAACAAGCCTACTAAAGGATGTTCCTGAAATCATTCTACTCAGCCAAACAAGCCTACTAAAGGCTGTTCCTGAAATAATCAAATCATTCGACACAGTCAGACATACTAAAGGATTTTAATGAAATCATTCAACACAGCCAGACAAACATACTAAAGGATGTTCATGAAATCATTCTACAGAGCCAGACAGGCATACTCATGGATATTCCTGAAATCATTCTACAGGCATACTAAATGATGTTCCTGAAATCATTCTACAGAGCCAGACAAACATTCTAAAGGATGTACATAAAATCATTCTACACAGCCAGACAAGCCTACCAAAGGATGTTCCTGAAATCTTCTACACAGCTAGAAAAATCTACTTAAGGAAGTTCCCGAAATCATTCTACACAGCAAGACAAGCCGACTAAAGGATGTTCCTGAAATCATTCTACACAGCCAGACATGCCACCTAAAGGATGTTCCTGAAATCATTCTACACAGCCAGACAAACATACTAAAGGATGTTCATGAAATCATCCAACACAGCCAGACAAGCATACTAAAGGATGTTCATGAGGGTTGTTTTAATGTTCTAAAAAATTTAGAAATTCATGAATGTAAACTTCATGTCTTTATGAAGGTAAGATTTTTTTTAATTCTGGAATTTTCACACTGTTTTGGAAACACAAGGTGGTCAAACAGAATGCTTTTCATCATGTTTATGGAAACACCACTAATTCCTGTACTAATCTCAGCCATGTGACCTTTTATAAACACAGCTGTCCCCTGCAGACCCTGCCATCTCATACACAGGCACCTGTAGCCTGGTGGTCCATGTTGCTGGCTGACTGGCTAAATGACCTAGGAGGTTTCTGAACTGCAGCAGATTTGCAGCTGCTGTGTTATATACAAGGTTCAGCACCTGTACAGACCCAGGCACTCCCAGCTGCTCATCTACTACACACAACCACTCTTATATTTACAAGAAATAACACTGATCCACATCCATATCTTCAATCAGGATAATGAGTTTTAGACAGACTCAGTTTCAGAATTTACTCACATGACTACAGACTGACATTTGGACTCTGGCATCAAGGACATAAAGATGAGGTTGTATAGCCTGATATCACCGATAATACCAGTCTCCACAAACTTCACACTTTGATTTCCCGATCTTTGGGTATTTGGACCTGCTCATTCTTGTAACATTTCTCTGCCCCAGGGGAGCATACAACCAAAGCAGATACAACAGGCACCAGAAGGGTACTCATTCAATCACTCCTGGGTGGAGGGTGTACCCTTTTGGAAGCAACTTTAGCCAGGAGGCTTAGCATGGAAGGCAACAGGACTCACATTATTATGACAACCTTGAGGTCACAAGTCCTGAACTGGTCCCCCAGTGCATGGATCAAGAGTGATCCCGTCAAAATTATCAAGAGAGATTATCTTGTATAATATTACAGATGATCTGGCACTGCCCCAGTCCTTCAGTTAGATGTTGAAGTAAGCTGTCATGTACAAGGGGGGGGGGGGGGGGGAACACAGGGGTTAGAAGTATAAAATAAAAAGACTGAAACATTACTAAGCTTCAGCTGAATAATAATTATTTGTTAAAGGGGCCCAATCACCTATCTGACCTTTATAAACTAAAGGTAATCCCTTGGAGCTTTTATAAAATTAGGCCAGAAAACGTGGCTTGTTTTGTTAATTTCAATGTGTTTATAATATGTAGGCGCCCGCCAAAAAAATCAAAACAAATTCAACAAGAGCATCTGGCAGAAAGTCAGATAAACCAGAACTAAGCAAATGGATTTTTGCAAGAAGTGACCTTTCCACCTCTGCATACGTGCAACCTACCACCTAAGATAACAGGTTTTTCCCGTTTGTCAACATTGCTGTGTTTACAAACATGTTGTTGACTAACAAGTTCACACATCCTTCACTAAGGCTTTATAAGGACTTTTCAAAGCCAACATTACCATTAAATATACACACAGAGGAAGCCAATAATCACATAAATTACTTCATCAAATGGTAGGTAAATGGGTACCTTTAATGGAAAAGTGTCAAAAAGCTTTGAGGCACTTTGATGTTGTAGGTATTCTTTTCATTTTTCATTATCAAAATAATGCCTGGCCTTTACACACCCAGCGAAGTGATAATGCTGCTCCCTCCCCTCCTCCATTTTCTATATCCCTGTATTATGTCCTGCTATGCATTACTGAGCCTAAAATAGATCATGCATTTACACACAACGCTAGAACAGATCTTGCCTCTGTGAACATGGACCTATTGATACCAGAAGCACACTGAACCCATTATCACTTTACCCAGTTACTACCACAGATTTTTTTCAAGATCTGTGAAATAGTCATAAGAACAAATAAATCATAATGCAGACCAGTAGACAAAATGTCTTCAGACATAATGTCACGGATAAAATGTCACTGCCAAAAATTCAGGATTTATTAAAAGTACCATTTACAGCTGAAATTTTGGTCATGGAAACAATGTAAACCCATATTTAATGCATTCTAAATTAATATTAATAATCTGTTATAAAGATCAGAATTCAGTCAGTATCAATATCACACCTTTACATAAACTTCTGCAGTAATCTGTGACCTCATATCTGCTGTACAGGCTTGCAGTGTAAAACTAAATTCATGACATTTATGGTAGGAATATCCATTTAAATCAATGTTATTGATTTAAAACATTTATTTAACATTTCTGCATTAAAAATTCAGTTGTACTTCTCAGTTTCTAGATTTGCTCCATTCCTACATTTTATTGGTAATGTGTAAGACAGATCTTGACTTCTGGAGGTTACAGCAGCTTGCTGTCAGCCTAGAGCTGAAAACATTCCAGACCAGTCTGCTCCCATGCTGTTGTAACCCTACCCAGCCCCTGACTCTACATCTCTGGGGTAGCAAGCAGCAGCCTGATATCAGTTACCATGGTGATTGTCAGAGGAATGTGACACTGAGACCCCTGTGAGTTTCTAACAAGTCCCAGCCTGAGGGGCTAATACATCACCAAAACCACTTGTGTACCCGCCAGCCACTTTAACCACCCCAGCAGGCCACAGCACCAACCTATGTATAAACAGAGAGTAAACCCAGAAACTCCAAACTAGTCTCATATTGTATTATGTATATATAATTTTGATTTTCCCAGACTGATAATGACATTCAGTTAAAACTGTTAATAACAGTAATACTAATATCTTGGTCCAATAAATTTTACATTCAGCATAGTACCAGACATGAATGGCTCAAATGCAGTTTTCATTGTCCTACAAAATGCTGAGCCTAACAGAAACACATCAGCATTCTACTCCCATTTGGCAGTTTCCTGGCAACTTTTACAGTTTGTCCAGAATTGAAATGAAAAAGATGTGATAAATTTTTTTAAACCCAGTATAGTTCAAGAGAATGTACAATGAGTGAGTACCCCAAAGCCTTTGCTGTGTATGTTAAAGGTAAAGGTGGGGGCTTATAGTGTCTAATGTCAGTCTCATCAAACTTTACACTTTGACTTACTGGTCTTATGGACCTGTTCTTTCTTGTAGCTTTTCTCAGCTTCTAGGGAAAGCATATTAACTGGAACAGCAATAATACACCCAAAAAGTTATTTGTACTACATTTACCTGATACCCAAGATCAGTACCCATTCACCCCTGCACTGAGAGAGTTTACCCTTGTGGAAAAGATTGGCCAAGAGCCCCAGCTTAGAAGGCCCTAGCTCATGAAGCCACAACTCTCTGTCACCGAGTCCAGTGCCCAAATCATTACCTAAATACACTCCATGAAAATAATACACACAAAAAAGAATGCATGTGTGCAGAATCTGGGATTGGTACTTAAGATTAATAAATGCCTTATGTGACACTGAATTCTGCACATGTGTAAGCATTGTTGCATAACCTCTGGAATCATTGTGTAGCTATCTGTGATTTAGATTATTTGATGTAGAATATGAACCATCCTTAATCTGATGAAACTGTGTGGCACTGTGGCTCATTATGTACAATAACATACAGAATGATGACTGGTATTGATGTATTTTAGCAAGAGCAGCAACATCACTGTTGAAGTCTCTACAGTGTGGTGGTATTTCAATATGTATTATACAACATTGAATATACTTATTCTTACTCTTGCAATTCTTACTCTTACTATTACCTTAGTTTATTGACCCCCTCAAAATCACAGCCACTTTTAAACTGTCCCAATTCTTTTTTTTTTTTGGCACTATTTACTCAACTCACTTAGTTGACCACCACAAAAATGTGACCAGTTTATCAAGGCCCGTTGGCGTTCACAATTTCAAGGTTTTACTGTAGCACTTGATCTGGGTGATGCCTGTACTCAGTATGAATTGCTGAAGAAGTGATGGAATAATATATACAGAAATTAACATGTTTTTCAAAGTATATCACAATACACATAACCAGCTATTCTTTTCTTAAATTTTGTGTATTTATTTTTGTGACTGTACGTGATTTCTGTACTTACCTGTGGGCAGTCCCGTATGTAGTGGCCCTTGTTGAAGCACAGATGACACAGGTAGGTGCTGGGTGGCCTTTTGTTAGGTTTACGGTCCAGCGAGAGTGACATGTCGCTGAACTGCTCAGCCAGGTCGTGGATACTCCCATAAGGTGAGGGCAGTCGCTGAGGCATCGTGACTTGTTGTAGGGCTGCCACCAGTGAGGTCTGTAACAAAGTCACATGATCAGTATCAGTAAGTCAAAATACCACTCTCAATTCAGCATGCACTCAAACCAAATACTGGCATCCTTCATAAATGCAGGCCTGGATAAACTGTGCGAATGATCGTTTAGGTTACGCAAAATAAAATTGCAATAAAAGGATTTTTCTTTGTGCAAACCAGATGATGTAAAAATAATAATACAACACTAGTAAGATCCAAGTGCAGAGTCACTGCGAAACAATCCCCTCTGCTAATTTTGACCCTCTGTCCTAAAATAGACTATTGCAACCTCATCCCATATGAATCAATTAACTGATTATATATTAATTGATAACAGACCGTGGTACCATGAATCCTCATGGACCAGATCATCTTTAATTGACTGCTGATAGATGGCACTGCAAAGGGGATTTCCGAACCTGAAGTGGGATCCTTTTGAAAATTTGTTAATAATACATACTTCCGTTACAATTATGGCTTAAATAAATCTCTGTTAAATTGTGTTTCTTTGGTTTGAGGCTTAGACTATATGTATTCTGAATGTAAGGATTCAGTCTCGCAGTTCAGCAGTGACAAATATGATGCAAACCCAATGAAGGGTAACACCAATTTCTTATTTGTCTAGGCCTGTACATGAAGCTGATGTTTTGTGGTGAACTACCTTATTTTCAGAGTTAAATGCTCATAATGAAATGTTCAAGATGCTCAAGAAACTCAAATACACCAGTAAATTTACACCGATACATTTCCTTAAACTTAACTGTGGGAGTATAGTACATGACCAAGTTAAACTTTCCATAACTCTACCAAAATCATTGAACCTGAAACTTCTTACACACTAAAGAGAGCACTATCCCAAGATCATTCCTGTGAAATATTAAATATTTTGACAGGTTTGTCAGAGAAGATTTTTAAATTAATGGCTGAAATAGGCTTAATGACTAGTTTTCCCCCTGTAAAAAGTAGGTTAATGCAGGTGATGCAACCAAAGAACAGTTTAAAACATGTGGCATGTGGCTTATATTTGCATACAATTTGGTGCTGCTACCTCCTGTTATTTCTGAGTTTGTCATCTTAGTATGCTTATTTGGCAAAATGACAAAGTTAAGCTTTCTTTAGCTTTGCCTAAAATCATCGAACTAACACTTCAGAGAGCTAGTCTCTGTGGTCATTTATGTGAAATATTAAACAGGCTTGACAGCTTTGGAGAAGTTTCTATAAGCTTCTTTCCCAAAAAATGTAAGTTTATGCAAATGGTGCCAAAGTAAGCTCAGTCCCATGTTTGACATATGCCACTGATTTTTTGTATAAAAGTTGTTGCATTTGCCTTTTGTGAGATGGTATGGGTTAACATATGGACAAGGGCTGGGTAGATGATGGAAGATGCCATCATGTGTCATGTGACAGTCAGTATGGCTACCGGTATTCCGCATTGAAACATGTTGTTACACACATGAACGTGCCTTCTAATTACTGAATGCAAAGCAGATGAATTTTCACTTCTGTTGATTCAAATAATTTTAAAATTCACTCCCATATTGTTAATCTCTGGAAGGTTTACTCTCAAGCAAAATCAGATGCAAGCCCAATCAATTTTGCTGACATGTACATCCATCCTTGTTGTTAGCCCATTTTGCTGTTATGAACACCCCCTCTTGTTGTTAAACCATTTTTTTGCCATGAACACCCTCCCTTTTGTCAGGCCATTTTGCTGCCATGAACACCCAACTTTTTTGTTAGCCAATTTTGCTGCCATAAACACCCTCCTGTTGTTAGCACATTTTGCTGACATGAATGTCCTGCTTGTTGTCAGCCCATTTTGCTGACATGAACACCCTCTTGTTGTCAGCCCATTTTGCTGACATGAACACCCCTCTTGTTGTCAGCCCATGTTGCTGCTATGAACACCCCTCTTGTTGTCAGCCCATGTTGCTGCTATGAACACCCCTCTTGTTGTTAGCCCATTTTGCTGTCATGTACACCCACCCTTGTTGTTAGTCCACTGCAGTTTGCCCACTCTGCCATGCTGTTCTGACCTACCTGTGATTTTGAGGCTGCCAGCTGCTGCATGCTGTGAGGCAGCTCCTTGAGGAACTCCTGAATATCCAGGGGTGGTTCAAGCGAGTTGGAGGAAGAACAGGTATTGGGGACATGCTGGGGAACACCACCGATCTGCAAACAGCCCAATCAACAGGTTACATCACCGCACCATTAATGAAGCCTGGGCTGGGAAGGGAGACAGTTAGTGCAAGTTTCATTAAAGAGCAGGCCAGTAGACAAGACATACCATTTAGTAACTGAAGTTTACTGGATTACAAGTCATGGTTCATAGAAACTTGAAACAATTATTTAAGTTAAAACAAACAACGCCAGAGAACAATCATGCAGATAAAACAATGCAACGATTATTTTTATATAAAAATGTTCAATCTCCTGAAATTCTACTAGATCGTATCATTTGCATAAATCAAAGTCCTTGTGTGAACCTGCTGGTTACAACCATGGTGTATTTCAAGGCCCCTGAAATCATATAATTATATAATTATATAATTTTTGAGTAGTAGTTAAGAGATAAACAACCTTTGCTAATGCACATATTCCTTCAATGAGTTGTGATGGTTTCTCAACTTTCTTTATCATGAATAATTATAAGCTGACCAATTAGAGTTCAACAGAACCAACTTGAGCCACTCTGGTCTTCTCGACCAGACAGAATAGATAGAACACTGAAATTGTGCCTCTCTTTCTGTGTCAGCAGCTCAATATACTTGTAATGAGACCAAATCACAATCTTGTGTCAGTCAGACCACTTGGGACAATTAGGAACTTTGTGTAATTCTGTCCTTAGACTAGGACTTATTAGTTTAAAATTCCTTATCACTGAGGGTCCTCTGACATTCCTTTTTTACTTTTACTCTTTATCACTGTTTCAGTGGTATCACCTTTAATTATAGATTCAAGGGCCTATGTCAAGACCAGCAAGTTCCATGCTATATATAAGCCTGTTGTTTGTAATTAATTTTTATTTGACTGACCTACATCAGAAGCTCATTTGACTCAACACTTCAGACAGTGCGTGTGCTCTTGGAGAAGGTCTGTTGATGGTAACTTTATGTTAACACTTCAACATCACAAAGAAGTCCCATGACCTCTGACCTTATTAAATATTCTGATTTTCCTTAGGATTAATTTAATAATTTATTAGCAAAAAACTGTAGTGAGTTTCATGATAACCCATTTATTAAACCTCTGGGAAGTTATCATGGTGACAACAATCAATAACAGATGGAAAGACTGAATGAAGCTGCCAATACCATAATATGACATGTCTATATCACTTTCATATAATGATCAAAAATAAAAATCACATGAGGCATAGAGATCTTCCTGGGTTTATCATAGATGGGTGTTATCATAGATGACAAGCTATCTGGTACAGAAAGCCCAAGGGCTGGTGTACATTAAATGTTTACAGAGTCCATCATCTCCAAATGCGGAGGAATTTGAATGTAAACAATGTAAATTAGTCACTTTTCAATGGTAAGGTTGCCTAAATGCTTGGGATAGACACTAACTGGGTAAAATTGTCAAATATTTTTAAGGCAGATTGGTACATATTTTACCTTATGCAATGATTAAGATGATACTTTACGTGCTGATAATGGCAATCAAGATCATGAAAGGTGGATCTCACCCCTTGTATTTAAATTCTTGTGATCAGGAAAAAAGGTTAGCCTTGCAAGTATTTAAAACAAATTACTTTAAAAATGCATTTGTATGTTAAGGAATCAAATCATCTCTCTTATCATCTGTACATTTATATAAATCTGTATCTAGAAGGAAACTGTAACATGCTGATAAAGAGCTAGTCACAGGGCATTTAAGTCATATGTATAATAATCAACAACAATTGTGCAATGTTTATATGCTTATAAACTGCATTGGTGTACAAGGTATTTTATGTAATTAGGTGCAAGTGTATATGTGATGTATGAAAGTGATGACTGACGATGTGTTTTTAGATGTAGTGATCGGTGATACTTGTGAGCTTTCTCCACAAAAAAAGTTTCCAGATGTATCTATATGCTTTGGACAATAAATTTATATTCTATTCTATTCCTAAGTAAACTACTGCATGGTTTGAAGCAATCAATGCAGAACCACTGCTGAAACGCAGACTGAAATGCTTAACTACAGGTAAGCTCAAACAATGGTTTACTTTCCAGCAGGCTTGAACCGGTTGATCAGGTTACAAAAAAAAACAAAGTTCTGGTGTAGATAATGAGGTACACTACACATAACCAATTTCTTATTTGCCTTTTTTTAAAGTTTAGTATTTGCACGCTATAGCAGCTGCCTGCCTAAACTGTAGTAACAGCAAATGAGGGATTCCTAGACAGGAGAGGAAAATGCCTCTGTAGCTATTACATAAAAGACTAGGTATACAATCATAACATGTCAGCTGACTGAACCCTAACTGCTGACACCAGCCCTCAGGCCCCTCACAGTCACAGCATCTGCTCCACCAAGACTAGTAGGTAGGAGCAGATTTTAACCAGGTTTCAATATCTGAGACACAGCGGGGAGTATCAGCAGATCTGTGTTCCTGTTCTCTCTATCTGTGATGTAATGATGCAGATAGCTGGTGATGAGATCACTGGATAAGTTTAGGGTAAGGAAGAACGGGTTCACGCTGGGCTCCACTTCCTGTTTGGATACACTGATGTCTCAACACAGCTGATTCTTGTTGCTGGGTTTTCGTGCTGTGAAGCATGTAACCTTGTGTTTATAATGCTGGTGTGAATTGTGCCTGATCAGGTTTTTATGAAACTATTACTCAGATGAGATTCTATGCAATTCTTCCAATGGTTAACAAGCACGCTGCAAGGGTGCAAAATATGCCAATCCTAGGTCTTGTGACCTCTGACCTCATTTGTATTACGTATGCGTGGGTTTTGTGGCTTTTGTCAAGAATTCAATTCAGGTCTCTATTGATAAATACTTGATAAATAAACAAGTTTATGAAAATCCATCCAAATTTTGGTAAGTCATTACAGCTCTATCAAGGTCTGGTTACCTCTGACTTCATTAAATATGAGTGGATTTTGCCAGGGATTGAAATTATATTGCTTAATATTTATGTTGTGTTTCATCAAAATACATCATATTACTGGTGAGTTATCATGGCCACACCATAGAGTAATTTGGTGACCTCTGACCACATTATATGCTTGGATTTTCAATGTAACCAGATAATCTATTGGTAAGCAATTATGGTGAGTTTCGTGAAAATCCATCAAAGCCCTGGGAAGTTATGGCTATATAATATGTCTTGTCTTAGATGAGCATATAAAAAAGTGAAAGACTGATAATATGTGTATGTTTGAAACATTGTTTCCTTGTCTGATCAAGGGTTTGGACAGTCCACCAAAGGTAACTAAAATGTTAGCCCCAGGTCTGATATTACCTTACATTCTACCATAATAACTAGACATTTCTTGGCACTGCAGGTGCCAGAGTATCCCCAGACATAGAAAGCCCCCCCCCCCCCCCCTTTAAGAATAGGCTCCTGTGGCCTTGACCTTTGACCCCAAAATTGATATTGATCATCCACTTTAATATATAAATCAACAGAGGTCTAGATTTATTGATGGGCCATATATGTCAGGTTTGAAATCCATATATTAATCCAAGCTTGAATTATCATCTCTGGAACTAGTTTTTGGACAGATGGCTCCTACGACCTTCACCTTTGACCTTGTGACCTCACAATTGATAGGGTTCTTCCTCTCAAGGCAGGTGAACTATATGTGCAAGATGAAAGATCTGAGATGAAATGTTTGGCTGAAAATGCATCCACAATATTTAAAGATGTGTCCTGTGACCTAAACCTTTGACCTCATGACCACAAAATCAGTTGGAGTCTTGCTTTTTCAATGGGACATAA
This sequence comes from Sipunculus nudus, assembly GCA_026874595.1. Taxonomy (NCBI): domain Eukaryota; kingdom Metazoa; phylum Annelida; class Sipuncula; order Golfingiida; family Sipunculidae; genus Sipunculus; species Sipunculus nudus. Next base: position 64,718,220 of record CM049307.1, read on the forward strand.
ATAAGTCAAGTTTGAAATCAATACATCAATAAAAGCAGGAAATATCATCCAGAAACTAATTTTTTGACAGATAGCTCCTGTGGCCTTGACCTTTGATCTTGTGACCCCAAAATTGATATGGGTCATCCACTATTGGCAAGTGAGCTATATATTTGAGAGGGAAGACCTGGGATGAAAGTTTGGCTTAAAATGCATCCACAGTATCTTTTAAGATGCGAGTGTCCAGTGACCTTGACCTCTGACCTCATGACCCTAGAACCTATAGGGTTCTTACTTTAGTGGTGGGCAATACATAAGTCATGTTTGAAATCCATATGGCTATCAACACTGGAGATATCATACGAGGTGTGTGATTTTCACCAAATATGGGCAAATTAAAGGTCAAGGCCACTCTCATGGTAAAGGTCATGTAAATGTAAATAGACCTCATCCCATAACCCATCTCTCTACATGTGCATAATATGAAAGAAATCTGTCCATTAGTTTTTGACTTATAATGCTTACAGTACTGTCAAGTGGCAATTATGGGGGTATTAAAAGGCATAAAAACAAGAAAAGGATAATAGGTGGCGCCACCAGTTTCCGGTATATCACATGGCTGTCCAAGATCTTCGGTCACCTTGATTTTTGGACCAGTCCATGCAAGCTTACTTGAGATATTTAAGAATTTGTGCTATTTTCAGCAAAAATGGACGTATTCAAGGTCAAGGTCACTCTCCTAGCATAGGTCATGACCCCTTTTTTAATAGGCTTCGTCCCCATACCTATATCTATACAAATGTAAAGTTTGAAAAAGATCAGTGAAATTTTTTTTTAGTTATCCCGCTCACAAGGTTTTTCTGCGGCTGTGGTGGCGGTGGGACTGCGTGAAACCATAGTATCCCGACTTAGTATCCCCATAGTGTCTGGGGATACAATAAACACACGTGGACGGATGACCTGTGACCTCGACCTTTGACCTCATATCCCCAAATTAAAAAGGGTTCTTAATTTAATAGGGGGCCAAACTGTTAATAAAAAGTTATCATTCAGAAATAAAGTCGAATAATTTTAAAAAGACATTACAGCCCCTGGTTGATTGTCCCAGGAGGGTACCGGCAGGGGCGTCAATATAGGGGGGGATGGGGGGTATATATACCCCCCACTTTTTGGCAAGGAGGGGAAGGTCAATGTAATCATCCCCCCCACTTTTCAGAGAATAATATTATAATATTGCAAATAAAATATATTAATAAATAGAATTAAAGACGTTGGATCTATTTACTAAATAATGTTATATCCAGGGTTGGGTTTTAGGCTGCCCAAAACCTGTTTTCGGCAGGGCAGAGCCTAAAACATGCCTTTAACTGCCTAAAATAGGTTATAACCTGCCTAAAACTGCCTTTAACTGCCTAAAACCTTATTTACCCTTACCTATGACTTTTAGTTTAACTATGTTTTATTGTTAAACATCTAAATGCATTAAAGAAATATGCTCAACAAATTATAATTGAGGATCATTTTATTCAAACTAAACAAATTAAACCATGACACAAAAAAAAGCAACAAATGAATTCAACACTACTTCAGGGATTTCCTTATGAACACAGTTCTCCGACTCTCCTACCTCCATTACTGCCAATTTATAAAAAAATGCTCTTACTTTAAGCTTATAACCAGATACTTTTATTGGCTTTTTGATCACAAGGGATTAAATTTTGTGATAAATGGAAAAGAAGTTTTCCTGGATTTAAAATGTTGTTCCATTTACACTGATGAATAGTTCTTTATACTGTAGCTTCACTAACATAACATGTTTATTTTGTATGCCTGTAGCTTCAATTGCAAAAAGCATTGGATTGGATTTATAAATTATTACATATCTTTTATGCTAGCCATAAAACTAAAAATATGATAATATCTGATAATGAACAAGAATTTCCACTATTTGTTTATTCCCTTAGCTAGGTCATCACTTGTCAAATTTTAAGATTTTGTGCACATACTTATCTTCTATATAATGATGGATATACTCTGTTAATTGTATGATGAAATTGTAAAAATGGAACCCTCATTAAACACTATAATTAGTATAAAACTGAAAATGTGAAAATATTTTGCAATGAATATGTTGCAAACCACAGAATATTCATAATTACTCAGGGGCTGTGTTAAACCTGAAGGCCTGAGGGGCACTGACTGCATCACTCAGTAAAATGTTTGCTCAAGAACAGTCTTCAGGGCAAGGGCTCTGATTGCATCCTCCTAGTCATGTATGAAAGTTGACATGAACATCTACTAGGACACAGTAGTAGGACTTATGACCATTGGGTCTTATGACCCCATCACCCTGATAAATTGTAATTAACTTGTCTAATCAAGTAGTCCTCCCCTCTGATAGTGATACCCTGTCTTACAAGGGCAAACTGGAGGCTGTATTACATCATTCAAGGTAGCTGGGCACTCATCAGGAAACCCAAAAGGTCCTGATAATGTCATTACCTTGGCCAATAAAACTATGTGCCACACAAACATGGTCTCATGTTCAGACACCTATACAGGCTCTTTGAAGACTGCATGGTACCAGCCAACAGGAAATCATGCATTTCTAATACTTGATAGCTTCCAGAAGCCCAGCAAAGCCTTGTGACTGCTTCACCCCAGCCAGTATGGTAGTTTTACAGATCTTTAAGTAAAAAATGTAAACAAATATAGGTTTTGGGCACTTTTGGTGCCTAAAACCTGCCTAAAACCTGTTTTAGGCGGGGCAGTTTTAACCAGGTTATAACCTATGGTTAAAACCTTCATGCCTAAAACTTGCCAACCCTGGTTATATCTAAACCTTGCTTAGAATTCACAAAATAACTTATTTTCTAAAACATTATAATTATTTAAAATATTACGTATATATAAAAATTATATATATATATATATATATATATATTTATATATATATATATATAGATGAATATGTCACTCAGACATGCTGAAAAGGGTATATATATATGTGTGTGTGTATATGCATATACAAAATCATCCCCCCCCCCACCCTGGAAGAAAAATTGACGCCACTGGGTACCGGTACGCGTTCATATGATTGTGTTTCTTCACAACATAACTTAGTCATGGACGGAATCTCATTCCTTAGAATACAGATTTATGTTTTAATATATTTAAATGTTATTTATTTGTGTTAATTTGTTATGTCAACTTCTTTTTTAAGAAGTTCTGGTGGTAACCTAATATAGTAGTATTATAATACAATTCATATAGTTCATCCAATTCCAATAGAATCAAACAGTATTCTGGATGTCATATGACTTCAGTCTACAGAAGACTGAATAACGTCAATGGTTCTATTTTCTTTTATCACACAAATACCGGTATATTAAATTGTTTTAGTTTTTTTATCGGTAAACATCTAAATCCTGGAAATTAGTCATCAAAGAACAACTTTAGCATTGCATTGTTGACCCAAATATATTTCGTTTGCACAAACCAATACAATTACAGGCAAAGCATCAGTCAAGAAATAAACCGCACACCGCTGCCATGGAAACCAGCTCGGAAAATGAACTGGGCATGTAAACAGTGTGTGAGCCATGGAGTTTACTAACCTGTGCTTGCTGGGCTGGCGTCTGCCAAGGATCGGAGTAGAGTCCTTGGCCCCCCATGAGTCCCTGTGGCGGCGGCTCATGCGCTCCGTTGGTTGAGTTCCCGAGGTTCAGATAAACCCAGTTCAGGAACTGTTGTGGCTGGTGCACTGACGCGCTCGTGTCTATAGTAGCCAGGGAAGTCATCCCTACAAAAGTAAAATTGCCGTCTCCACCACTGAAAGTTGGGTTTGGGGTAAATCCACGACAGAAAAGGCGAAAATCACGAAGCAACGTCGCCGCCCAGCCCTCACGGCCTGCTTGACGAAAAGAGAGAACTTTCTGACCCTGCCTTGCTGACTTCTCAAGTTGCAGGCCGGCATATACGGCCCAGCCCGACCTGCCAATCACAGTACGGCCCTAGCCCTGCTCCAATAACCGGGCGTCTTTCACACAGCCCCAGCTCTAACCACAGGGCATGTTGTTGCAGTTTGTAAGAAAAGGTGTAGCAACAGAGGAAACACAGGAAGGCCAGTTAAACGCCTTCATCGTTTACATACCAATAAGATTAAACCCCGGACCTGTCAGTCGCCCCCTGAAACTATCAGTTGCCGTATTGACTGCCAGACTCCGTATCCGGCCTGTGTTATGTCAACACAAACTGATATTAAAACAGTCCATGAACACATGGCACTCAGGCATTGATACTTAAAAACAAATCAAGCCCAGCGTTTTCGAACATTTGTTCACGTGGATGAAAAAAGAAACCAGCCTCGTGTAACTCGTGTAACGATGATAAACATTTCGAAACTTTGTTTACAATTTGGGACCGTTTTCATTTTAATATAGGGCCTATATTCGTTACATATATAAATATATTGATTTCAGTGTGGATTATTTGTTTTATAGGGTTTATAGATGTTGATTCTGCAGAGAGCAAAGAACTATCAAGTTATAACAAACATAGGCCTATACTTTTATTAAATAATAGGTCGAATATTGCTCCCACTATGTTCCCGCTCTGGACATCATATAATGTCATTTAAGAGGTCAATGGAGCGGGAACATATAGTGGCAGCAAAACTCGACCTATTATTAAAGAGTAGCCTATATACTTTGTCTCTCTATTTTTTTTTTTTTTTTTTGTTAATGTTATAAATGAAAAAAAAATGTCATGCGTTATCAATTGCTAACACTTCATCAAAATTGCAATTATATTACGTTTAATTCTATAACCTTTATGCACGTGATGGAACTCAATTCAAATAGCGTTTTCGTCCATGCAATACTTTTAACCCTTTTTTTAAAATTTTGTGTAAATAAAATTCTGTAATGATAGTTATGGGAAAAGGTCGCGACTCTGTCATAAACTTATTTGATAAAGGCTGCGGGCAATCGTCTTTTCCATGGGAATGTGGCTGCTTATATATGGGTTTTACTCTCTCTCTCTCATTCTTCTTTTCTCTCTCTCTCTCTCGCAATTGATCCGGCTCTTTTAACATTAATTTTTAATATAGAATAAAACTGAGGTTTTTTAAATTTCAACTGTGCATATTAATTAAGCCCAAATATAAATCGGTATATCGAACCGTAGGCCTATATGAACAAAACAAAATTACAGGTTTTCGTGTAATTTCTTGCATCTTTATGATTAATTACTTTTCCACATAAAATATTTTAAAACCATTTTGAGCAATGCATATTGGACTCAAAACCAGTTTGAACCAGGTTTCGCGCGCTCACCGGTTTGATGGTGCACGGCGCCTGAGAATTTGTCCACGTTGCGGGCATTTCACTCACAGTCGCCATTGGATGATCGTTTTACCTTTTTTTTTAACAGATAATTAATTGAAACTAACTTCATTATTTTATTGTGGCCAACCAGGATGTTTCAAGTCTCAATGGCCGTCCTTTGAGTACCATTAAATTATGAAATCACATCAAATTACTATAAGAACATATATGTAATCTTAATTAACGCGCAGTTGAAAAATAAGTTTTAAGATCAGATGTAGGAACTACTCATGAAGTATCCGATAAATTACCATAGATAACTGCTGACGGTGCAGGATAATTCTGTTCTTTTGATGTTACTGGTCACACTAAAGCTTGCATAACATACTGCGAAAACAGATCATGCAATGAGCAAATTAATGACCCTTGAATGATGGTCGAGAACGCCTATACCGGCGAATAAACATGCACTGTGATGTGAAGCCATGCATGGTACACCTGTTAGACTTACGTAATTTGGACATCAAGAGTTTTCAGAACTTGACATCAGTAAGTATAGGTCTACATTAATGAAAATGCCGTCTGCTCATTGGTCCCTCAACGATCCAACTGCCCATTGGTCGGTGTGCGATTAACAGATCAAACCGCCTTCGGTCTAATGAACTATGGAACGTTAAGCCTATATATATATAGCACTAATATTCTGGGTATCCACAAAATTATAGCTCTCAGACATTTCTTCCTTATCCCTTCAAAATTTATTCTTTTTTTTTTGTCATAATGATCATACTACAGCACTACCTATTCACTTAAATATTGGTGAGTTGACCGATTAAACAGTGCAGCTCGGGCGCCATCTACCCCTTCCATATATATAATAGCTTTAATTAGCTTACTTATAGGGCTGTCGAACTCATAGGCATTTGATGCACGTAACGCCAAAAACACATTAACGCGCGCGTAACGAGCGCGTAAAGGGTCGAATCTGGACAAAGTCAATTCAGTCTATTTATCTTAAGCGCTCCTGCAGCGTTTTTGACGCGCTTTTCACGTGCGAATTTCTAATAATGACATAACTTTAGAGCACAGGCACTTGAAATGACGTTGGGGGTGGGGGTGGGGGGGGGGGGGGATGGGCGAGATATCGATGTTAAAAGCACTGGAAGACTACCCCCCCCCCCCAAGTGGTTTTCCTTATACATGTACTTCCTTACAAAAGAGTATACCAGTGCATGGAAGTGGGATACTAGGAATTGTTTGAAAATAAATCTTTAAGGCGTTTCTGTTAAATGACGGCATATTTTAGTTAAATAGTCACTCAAAGTAAAGCAGCGTTTCCATGTGCGCGTATTTGCGTGAAAAATCGCTCATATATGATTTTGTTAGGGCGTTTCCATGTGTCCGTCAGCGTATATTGGTATGTGCGTACATGCGTGAAAATCGCTCCTACGCATAGGGTCTGCCTGAACTCAGGGATTCAGGGTAAAATGACGTCATTTCACCATCTTTTTGTGGAAGGCCTGCTTGATCCACTGTACAAATATATACGTCTGCCAGTTCACGCACATACGCATATACGCGCACATGGAAACGCTGCTTAAGAGATTGATATTTGATCAAAGATATGACAGAACTTTGTAGACCCCGCCCCCTCATTGTGCATGACAAGTGCCTGCATGTGCTTTAAAAAGAGGGTTTACTTCCCCATGCAGCATTCGCATTCTATATTCAACTGTGGGTAAACCGTTTTTATCATTCATATTCAAAAATATATAATTATAGGTGTATATCTGGGTAGAATAAAGCAATAAAGCAACGCAAACATTTAGAACATGTTTGGTCACAAACAGATACATATTTGTATAAAATTAAACAAATGCTGATTATGAAGATTACTATTTTTACAAAGATAAACCAAAATACAACAGGTGTTTGGACAATACCATCCAAATTTGCCATATGTTGTGCGCGTTATGGGCGCGAATTTGTCGCAAGCCGCACGCGTGGCGCACGCTTGGCGCTTGACGCACACGTTAACCTGCGTGCTCACTTGTATGGACGTGGTGCATGTGCGGTGCGTAAACGTATGCGTATACGTTTTGTGTGTGTCCATTATATATATATATATATATATATATATATATATATATATATAAATATATATATATATATATATATATGTATATATATATATATATATATATATACGTTTTTCAGAACGGTTATAGGTCTTTCACCTCCGGTTAGCCAAAACGTATCTTCAGCCGCACGCCGCACCGCATTCCGCACCGCATTAATGGACACAGTCTTTCTTATTTCCTTGTGCGCGATTTTAGCCATGTCCGCATCCGTATCCACACAAGTGGACACGCAGCTTGAGTGTTTTGGGCTTCAGGATTTCCGCCCGTCATTCTATTAAGCGCGAATTATCTCAAGAACTGTTTAAGAAATTATCCTGAAAGTTTTGCTGGAGCTAAACTACTTTAACCCCATACCAAAAATCTATATTATAACTGACGGTGGTTGCATTGGTCTTAAACTGTCGGGTGTCTTAAAGGGGTCTTTTTCCTAATTTATCCATAAATCCAGAGATGTTCGCCATCTGTCGACAACTACGATTGTGTGTCGAGGCAGAAAGCAGTTTACTGCAATTATCAAGGTCTGAGGCTTTTTTTTGCGACTTAATTATGCTGCAAATACAGCAGAACAATGAGGAAAATCACTTACTGATACAGTCAGAATCGATTAGGGCAATGATATTTCCAACTATATGTACTCTTATGTCACTTCCACAGAATTTTCAATGTTACACTACGCATGTCGTAGTAGCAGCCTGCCACCCGAACGCCAATATTAAATTTTGGCGAACCCTGCGAGTCATGTTTTCATGGCAAAGCATACAATGTCGGGCATTACCAAATTTTACCTCCCCGGATCTAACAATCTGAAATTAACCTGATTTAACGTTTCTCACTCAGTTTGATGACAGGCATTTTTTTTCTTATTTTGAAGTTGACACGCTCTAGGTTTGGCTTATGACAGGAAATGAATGGTTCATTGCAAAGGCAGACACATTCCTACATGTAGATTTCATTTCCTGACACGCGTCAAGCGAGTGCCACCTGTTGACCTAATGATCATCTGAGAAAAAAAACCAACAAAAAACAATGGCACCGTGTCCAGGGTGTCAAAGGAAATTTTTACATACAATATACAAGGCCAGACTTTTTATCTGTTTGGCTTTTCGAAAATAGTGTGGAGGAACTGAGGGTATGATCATAGGAGGATGAAGTCAAAATTGAAAAAAAAATGGTTTTAAATCTCAATTTCGTTATATGTTTAATTGTCATACTTTATATAGTAACCTGGGTTCCGTTCCTCCGTCCTAGTGGGTGTCCAACAGCATTCATGTTTTTCCGTCCGTTTGTTCGTCCCTCAAGTGCTTTTGCATGTATCACCTAAAGAACTGTAATGTATTGCCGGATAAAAGCTGCGTTTCCGTATAGGTGAATGTGTGATCACTTTTCTTCGGCTGTACGTGCGAATGTAACATGTAGCGTCTCAATGGAACAAGTCTGATTTCAACTTTCATGCAATAAGTATAACATGCATAATTCATCTTACAAATTTAAAACTTGGCTGCTTGACTGAAATTTAAAAGAAATAAACAGATGATTTATCTGAATATATCAAATTATCAACCATATAAAATTATACGGTATATATTTTTAATGAAAACTTTTAAAACCTGAAACACTAACAGTTAGTTAAATAGTATAAATGAAATGTTAAGAGTAATTACACCCATTTGGTTTATACACATTTCACTATATAGCCGCCATACCCATTTGTAAAATCATATAAATGTAAACTTTTTTCTGTGTGTATACAGAGATATTTGTTCTCTCGATTCTTCTTTTAAAGAGATTATTTATTCTTAGTCACCCAAGTATAACCTAGATTAGACTGACACATTGTTTATACATTATGTTATCTCTGAAATAAGAAAGCTGTGTTTTATATATACCTGCCCTAATGTTGAGAGTTCCAGCATATGACCATGAATGACTGGCTTAAACTTTACTATAAAACAAGAAGAATTTGGCGCCTCATTCACCCATTTGAGAAATATGAGTCAGTTTCTGCCCGAGTCTCAAGATGGCACCACCTCCCGGGATAAACAGCTATGAGATCGGCACACCTCTCACGGCATCCGATATCACAATTTTCTCTCCGCAGAAAAGAAACACAAACTTTATGCATGAATATTAAGCTAAAATCCAGTGGCTGGAAATATGTTTTCATATTTCTTTTTTTATTGGTTAGCAATAAGATTATTAAATTATCCACAGTTTATTACTTTCCAATTCATAAGTTGAGGATCTTAATGAACAGCATTGTGATTTATTCCATATTAAGATAGCATATATATATATATATATATATATATATATATATATATTGAAAGCGTCTTTCTGTTATTACACTCTTGCTGGCTCGCAACACCAAGGAGCCCTCTCTATTCGCCTGTGAGTGATGCACGGCCTTATCGTTAGCTCAGTCTGGTTAAGGGTCGACCGTGAAAAAATTCACAGTTACTCGGCTGATACTCGGCTGATACTCGGCTGAACTCGCGATCTGTGTGTCCTCTGCTTGGTCCGGTGCCCTGTCTGTCTGGACCACAGGAGCTGATAAAAGGTTTGATATACGATTTGAACATTTTAACAATTATTTTACCACTAGAATTACTTTTAAAAGATGATATGTTGCAAGTTATAAACATAGATGCGCATTTCACCATTGACATCAACATGTTACTTTACAGTTAATATCCATATTTTGAAGGTATATAAATACTAAAGCCGGTCAGACGTAAATTTGCCCCAAACCCTGTAAAGCTTGACTATACGTTAATAAAATCATTCAAAGAATGTTATCATTTTCCTCAGGTTACAGGTGCTTCATAATGTCCTCTTCACATTGCATATTTAAAAATTTCCCAATATGACACCCCCTCCCATGCCCTTCCCAGACCTATAATTAACTTTAAGTAAGACAAGAGGAAATAGGAAAAATAATGATTTAAACAAGTATTTTATTTTTCCTAGACGGAAAACTGACGTATAGTAATAATAATAATAATAATAATAATAATAATAATATATATATATATATATATATATATATATATATATATATACTTAAATTTACAAAACAAAATTTAGTTTCAATAATACCTATCAACCACCAACCCAATATTAACGCCCCTGTACTCGAATTTCTGGATCCGCCGCTAAAATTCTATATTATCAAAACAGGAAGCCACATATTAATAGTCTTGCAAACAGCCCAAAATGCTTGTGTGGTCACGAGAGTGCAGATTCGTACCATTTTTTATTGAATGACCTAAGTATTCAGAATCCAGGGTCAGGCTACTTGAACTTCTTTTCGAAATCAACCGATCATCGAGTTTTTTCGAAAGTCAGTCGGTTTGCTGCCACTTTCAAACGCTCGATTACCAAAGGCAACTTTCGATTATATCATACTCATGATTGTTTTTACCAGAATGTCTTTATGTTATAGGCAAACATTATTCTTCATTTTTTTTACAACATTCCGCGCTTCATATAATGAGTCTGTGTTCCCAAATAACCATTGCAAAATATGGGCGGTATGGCGTTAAATTGCTCCGTAATTCTCCAGCTTCAATCCAATATTGCGAGATTCTCTTAGAAATAATCTCCCCAACAGGTGCCGCTGCCGCAGGAGTAATTATATGTTAAGCATTCAATAACTTTTTTTTAATTTTTACCAAAAATTATATGGGCCTGTAATTTTTCTGGCAGGCCTGTGAAACCAGTATGCATGTCGGCAGTCATCATAATTGTTATAAAATGAAAGTCCATGCTGGTGGTGAAGTTAAAATGATACGCGGGAGTATTCATGAGGGCCAGTAAGTAGATGTCCTGAACTGTGGCTTAATTCTTGATTACTATAATAAATTAAAATGAAACTTTGAATAGCATATTTTAGGGATAAAAAGAAATTATAAAAAGGCAAAAACTATTTTTCGTCAGGTAGAATTACTAATACATGCGGGCTGGGTTAAGAGAGTACAGTTTCACAGATAATTGCACATTTCTTTATATTTGTCTGAACCGATTAATAATCGATCATCGATCGGTTTGCCCAAACCGATTATCGATTATGAAAAAGGAACCGACTCCCACCACTAATGGAGACATAAACTAAAAACCTGAGACAAACAGTGCAATATTTAACGAGGTTCAGTTATTTATCCAAATGTCAAAAACGTTTGAGACTTACTGAGGGATAATTGAAAGCAATGAAAGCATTGATGTTCACTAGAAATATTACTTTTATATATGGAACAGCTACGTTTGTATTTAGTTGACATTCATTGTGTTTGTCCTGTGTGTATTGTAATATACCTGTGTGTCATATATTGTAATGTTATCATGCTTGATTTAGTTCATACTTAGATAACTTATTTAATCATATGAATGTTGAAGAGTACCTCGATTAGTATATATTGCTACTTGTACAATTCAACTGAAATAAATATGTTTAAACTATCACTGGGCAAACCTTCAGTGAAGCGACCTCTGGTGGTTGTAATTTTCACCAACGGTCATATGTTCTTGCAGGCGAACACATGGTGGTGGTGGCGAGGCTTACCGTGTACATTATCATATACAAACTAGGACTTTGTACATGTAATGATGTATGTACGTGTAACATGAGCAGTAAATGATCACATGGAGCCAGGATGAACACTGTTCCGTTTTAATTGGTACGTGCATGTGTTTTGTGAATTTAACAATCAAGCTATTATAACCCGAATCATTAACGGTTGCTTTAGTGGATTTTCAGGCACAGGTCTGTGTACGTTCTAATAATGGACAGCTGACAAATAACAAATAACGTACGGTATATCTATATACCCGCGATAAATTGAAAGTTAAACAAACGCTGACAAACGGGTAGCCCTCGGGGGTACTACTGTAGAACGCGGGCTTCAGCCCAACAACCATAGGATAATGCATGAAGTCGTACTGCTGCTTGATTTTGCCACTGATTTTTTGTCTGCCACTTACACTCTACTCCATTACATAAATCCTAAACATCACCTCGTCGAGACGATGCTTGAGTGATCCTACAGTAGCTCTGAAGCCCGCGTTCTATAGTGGCTCCAAATCGGGGATGGTCCATACTTCGCCACCGAGATTGGGTTGGTGTAAGAAGGGAATATTTAATTTCTCAGCATAAAATTGTGCAAAATGAACACTTCTTATTTATTATAAGTTTATTCCAGTTTATAAAATTGCTAAAATGCTAATATATTGGATGGTATAACCTTACAGCCTCTGCTGAACCATATTTGGAAAATGTTACATTTTCTGAAAAATAAACTTTGCAAATACTAGTGTTCCGTAAGGGAAAAAAAAATCATGTACTGACCCGAGCGGAAACCTAAGTATAATGTAAACGACGTGATCTCGCTGTTTGAAATCGATTAGTGTTTGCCACGTCTTTAGCGTGCAGATACAATATAAAGCAGTTCACATGCAAGGTATTACTTGAAAGATGTGATTATCAAATATATTGTGCTTTAAATCCGCTACTTAAAATATGTTACAGTGCATTATATTTAAAAGTACACACCATGAGAGCAAAATGACATTTAATACATATTGTAGGTGCATCCAGACTTCAAGAAACTGAGCTGATACACGATGGCTGTGCAAAAGTGCTTAGTGGAGTACAATTTCCTAAGCAAAAATTGCGGCCTGAAAGTATCAAATATTTGTTTTGGTACTGCAACTTTTGGCGAAAGCAAGGTTAGTTTCTACTTCTATATGCACATTCAGCTTCTTATAATGTTCGGAAATATTCAGATGAATACAGAAACACGAAATTCGGTGTAAACATGAAACAAACACCAAGTCACGTATACGCTATGTACTCCGTCTCGTTTTGGACGATATTTTGCATAAAAATTCCAACACTCGTGTATCACATATAAATAGATACACAACAGAAATACACCAGATGCAAATTTATTCAATTACGAATGATAATGCGCATTCAGATTTGTAAATTCAGATGAACCTTCCCGGGCAGTGCGACAGGGAGCTGGCCCATCGTTTACTGGATCGTTTCGTAGAAGCCGGTGGGAACTTCATCGACACCGCAAATATATATTCAGAAGGCAAAGCAGAAGAATATATTGGGTCATGGCTTAAATTAAGGTAAACTCCAATGAGCTCCAAACTTTGGCTCCGCGGAGTGTGATATCGTCATCAATCTTCACATCTAAAAAGCAGTATATGTTATCATTAATCGTTAAAAATAAAACCTGTTGTTTTATTAACGTATAAATTACACTCGGTTTTGATATTTGCATAATACTTGAATTAAGAAAAGAAAGAAAGAAAACAGCCTCGGTACATCTGTCACTAAACCAGAACATTTACTGCATATTAGTGCTATGGACTGCATCGCCAATAAAAGGAATAAATTCGGTTCAATGATATATTTGTTCTGGACTATATATATAGGCTTACGTACATTCCATTTCAAGTGTACAAGTAAAGTGTCGAATGAAAGCTCCATGAAGTATATATTTCAATTCATAGAGCAGATATTTCTAGAACCAAGCATTTAATGGTTGCATAACACATTTGTTGATGCGCAAAGTGGATCGCCGGACCTGTGAAAATCCATTGACTTAATCCCTGCTGTCTATAAAATTATCGACGAGGGGTATACTCTCATTCATCTCAGATCTACTACACCAAACAATATCCCTATATTTAAAAATACAGACTGCTACATTTAAGAGAAATGTGAGTGACAGAACTCCGACATGTTCTCTATACCTACGTTGATCTTATACCAAGGCCTTTGACACAGTCACCAAAGTGGGCCTTCCGGTGACTACCACGATTTTAAATCAATGACACTTATCAAATGCAAATAATTTACTCGGTTAACTTGAAATGTAAAATGATTGTTATAAAATCTCCTTGCCCAGTCAGATCGGTGTTAAACCGGGGTAATAGATAGGTACGGCACCGCAGGCCTTGTATAACCATACAGTGTGTCCTTAATTATCTAATACTTATACCGGTAATAGGAATTCGGTCCACCTTTGTTCGCAGTGTTCTCTAAAACCGCATTGCGAATGACACTGTGCCATACCTCATTTTAAAGATAATTTTTCCCGCAGTGACCTCGCCGATATGGGAATAAATAATTTTTAATGTATACACATTATTTTGAGTGACCGTTGCATGTTAATGATTTCCGTGGAGGTGACCACCGAAAACAGCCGAACTGCCTTCGGCAAAGAGCAGATTGCTTAGGTGGTCGCCTGGTGATCTGGTCACTCTAAACAAGCCATGTAACGCAATCAACCTCCTGCGCAGGATTAAGTCTATTGTGCATATGAATAACTCCTGCTTTCATTGACGGATTTATGAAGCATGTTTGGCCTGACATTTGACGTGCGTGGTCAGTATAAATGTGTACAACGCATGACTCACGCTTTATGAAAAGGAGGAGTTCAACCCAGGAAGATAAATGACAAAACCTAATACAAAGTCACCATTTCCGGAAAAGGGGTGGAGGCGTGGTTTCAGGCCTCAAAATTGGTATGATACGATTAAAAAGGGTTGCGGCGGCTAAAAAGGGGGTATCCGTGGGTCCGCTTCTACTACTAACGAAGTATGCTTATTTCCGTTTCTTTCTTCAAGAACAGTTTCCTAGCATTAAAACTTACATTTAATTCATCGTTCATGTCTTCCTCACATCAACCTTTTCTTTATACGTCCAAAATAAGTAACCAGCCAAAGACCATGGAAAACGTTAATGCCCCCGCGTCCTATTCCGCTTCGCAAATGTAAACATCATCACTGACCTTGTCTTCAAGGTAAACATACCGGTGTATGAATTTATGGCCACGAGCACAGTGACACAAAATAAATATTGGTTAAAAAAAATTGTAAATAATGATCGAGACAATATCCCACTGAAAATCTATATTTTCTTTTTAATGAATACAACATACATTATTTTGGCATGATTTCAGACAAAACCGAGACAAGATGGTAATTGTCACAAAAGGTCGATTCCCAACTGACCCAGGTGACCCAAACGCAGACGGGTTGAGCCGGAAGCACATCCTTCGTAGCCTAGAAGACAGTCTCAGGCGGCTCCAGACCGATTACATCGACCTGTATTTGGTAGGATGATACACGTGGTGTATCTGTGCGTGGACATGAGTTGTATGTGTTATCTTAACGATCTGATGATCGCCCGGGTGCCGATACCGGCAACGGCGTGAAACTCGGAGTAATAACACGATGCTCCAGCGTGCTTAACGTTTAGTTAATCTGCTCTACCTAATCTGTATCGAGCACCTATATATATATATATATATATATATATATATATATATATATATATATATATATATATATATATATATATATATATATATTTATAAAAAGTATCATTGGTTCATGCAGATGTAATGTTATTTGCACGAAATATTACGCTGGCAGACGTCTGAATATATTTCTCTTTATTTTTTCTTTAAAATTTTCAACATGCTCTATTAACGTCTTGCTTTGCCATATCCCCCACCCTCTCCACACACACACACGCCTTAGTAATTACCTATCGCATGTTAACATACTTTTGCCATCCATCGGAGTTACATTGAGAAATTTTATTACATGTTCTGATTTTACATCTGGGTTACAGTTCCCAAAGACATGTGAGCCATGCACGGCCATGACGATCTGCTGAATAAGAAACTAGAGGAGGGCCTTAAATAATTGTCTAACCCTCGTGATTGCAGACTGAAAATTAAACAGGACACAGAATGATATCTTTATTGCATGACAAGAATTAGATTTTGTTGGACACAATATTTTGCACAAAGAAACAGGAGATAAATTTTACTGAAAAAAGTTCCGGTCTTTATGGTCAGAATTTGATAATGGAAGGGGAACCAGATAAATGAACGAATGGACATGGGGATATCACTATGGCTCAGATGATGTTGATTCGTTGATCAATACACTTTTCTTAATTGACAATACTTTCCCCGATCAAAAATAAGACAATGTTTCAGAACAGTAAATGACCCAACTGCGTAGAAAATGACAAAATTGCTGAAATATGGCATTAAAAATACAGACAAAATGCGAAAAAAATTAAGAAATACAGTTTGCACCACCGGTCTTGTTCAACTGATGATCATGACTATTGACTATAAAATGTACCTCCGGTCTTGCTTAACTGATAACTGTGACTATTGACTATAAAATGTACCTTTGGTCTTGTTCAACTAATAACTGTGACTATTGACTATTAAATATACCACCTGTCTTGTTCAACTGATAACCGTGACCATTGACAATTAAATATACAACCTGTCTCGTTCAACTGATAACTGTGACTATTGGCTATTGAATATACTACCGGTCTTGTTCAACTGATAACTGTGACTATTGACTATTAACTATACCACCAGTCTTGTTCAACTGATAACTGTGACTATTGGCTATTAAATATACCACCTGTCTTGTTCAACTGATAACCGTGACCATTGACAATTAAATATTACATCTGTCTTGTTCAACTGATAACTGTGACTACTGGCTATCAAATATAACACCTGCCTTGTTCAACTGATAACTGTGACCAGTGACTGTTAAATATACCACCGGTCTTTTTCAACTGATAATTATGACTATTGATTATATTAAATATACCACGGGTCTTGTTCAACTGATAACCGTGACTATACTGACTGTGCATTCGACCTTGTAGATCAAGGTCACCAGTTTTTGTCCAAATTTGATCGGGAAATCTTCAGTACTTCAAAAGTCTTAGCGGTCACAATGATGCTAGATTTCCGCAGGTTAATTTGACCTCGAAGATCAAGTACTTTAAAAGTAACAATAATCATATAAATTTTATTTAGATTTGACCTTGAAGGTCGTCGGTTTGCGAACCTTTCCGAGGACATGGCTGAAACAACAAGTGTGTCTGTTCTGCTGCATCTAGCTTAAACTCATAAAAACAATCGTATGCAAAGTCACAATTCCAGGGAAAGACTGTAAAGCAGACCCTACAAAATTTATATTTGTTATTGTCATTTGTCTATACACATGCATATTCAATGCAACACGTATAAGCCCCTCGGAGAACGAGGTGACTTTACTGACTAAGCATGGGTTTCTTATCTGATGAGATTCACTGCTGGGATGACGCCGTGCCTCTGAGGGAGACTCTGTCGACGCTGGACGGCCTGGTTCGGGCGGGGAAGGTCCGCTACGTGGGAGGCTGTAACCTGATGGGCTGGCAGCTACAGAAGATCATTGACATAAACAACCATATGGGTTATAACCAGTTTGTGGCGCTGCAGGTAACTACCTGGTGTTTATTCCACTGCTTTCTGAACTTTGTTAATTGGGTTTTGAATCTATATTCTTAACACACTAGCCCTGATGGGGATGTATGTATCACAGCCAGTTATATACCATTAATTTAACTATGGGCAGCCGTAAGAGGGGTACAGTACTGACCTTTTTTAATGTTGGAACCTAGGTGAAATTTTTCAAACCTGTTTTTTCTTCTTTTTTTTTTTCATAATTTATACTTCTGGGGTTTTCTCAGTGAGAGCATACTATCAGTGATTAGCCTTTTAAAACAGACTATAATGTTTCAATTGCAAAAGTAATTTGATGAGCTATGAACCATTTGGAAACAAACAGTGAACATAAATGTATTTCTTAATTTATAAATGAAAGTGAAACTGAAACTGAACGTGGTTAATTTGCGTTGCAAGTGGCTGTGCTGTAAGGTCCTGACCAGTCCTTGCTACAGTGAGCATCATTTTAAAAAATTCTTTAAACACCATAAGCTTTCAGTAAAAATACAGTTTCCGGAGCCATTGCTACGAAAATGCCAATCCTCTCTTTGTTTTTGTTTCAGCAAGAATACAATCTGATGAGCCGTTACTCGGAGCACGATGCCTTCGAAGTCTGTCAGCGGGAGGGTCTCGGTGTGTTGCCATGGGGTCCACTCAAGCGGTAAATGTTTCAGATATGTTATGTGTGACGAAAATTTTATCCGGGTTCGGCACGCAACATGAACACAAGAAAGACTCAAAAAAATACTCAATAATATTTATAATATTTACATTATATATCATTATTTATAATTTATAATATCATTATTTACAATATGTACAAGGTATAAACAGTTCGTTCTGGTTATATTTAAACTGTTCAAGTGAGACACCCATTTTTAATATTGCAGTATATTTAGCTTAAGGGTGTCTTGAGTCCGAGAAACACGAAGTCCCAATATGACTCCTGATGGGGCTATAGAGGAGTCGTTCACGAAACACAGTTCACATTACGATTCCATCAGTATCAGTCCAAAGATAAACCCTCAGGATAACACATCCTGAACAAAGCCTGGTGACACTTCGTCATAGTCCATAAAATACGAACAGCCCGCGCGAATTCCCAAGTGTGGGGCTTATAGACTAATACTTCTTTGGTTGGTCTTAGGGGTTTGTTGACCGGGAAGGTGAAGAAAGAGGAAGACTTCAGGCCTGGTACCAGACTGCACTGGGCCAAGGAGTACAAGATCCTCGAGTCAGCGGTCCAACATGTCCACACGGATCGGTGCTGGACTGTGCTGGACACGATAGCCAAGATCAGCAAAGAAACAGGTTTTTATTACTTATACAGGGCAAAAACGATATCATGCTGCCTTATCTATAAATCTGACCCGCGTACATACCGGATTGCCTTTTTTTAGCTACTGACAAAATGAACATGATTAGAACCAGAAATCGTGGGGAAAGTGCTTGAGGACAAAACTCCTTGTTAGAAACTAGGTACACGACTTCAAATATAGAATAAATGAATGAAAAACTACCTAAATGCTTCAGCGTCTTTCGTTAATAATCCATTTAATGATAAGGATATAAGGAAACATTTTCTCTTGACGCCTGTTCAAACAATAGTCCACATAGATATATTAGTTTTGAATCATCAACCATTAAATCACATGTGAAGTCTTCTCACTTAACAACATGCCAGGAAAGACGATGGCCCAGGTGGCGCTGCGGTGGCTGCTTCAGCAGAATCCTGTGTCGTCTGTTCTGATTGGACCAAAGACGATGGACCAGCTGGAGGAGAACCTGGGGGCAGGAACGGGATGGGAGCTTTCACAGGATCAGGTCAGGGTTCGTCTACATTAAGGGTCACCCAAAGAATGGAGTTCACATTCTTGCCCCATACTCAAACCTTCACCGATGCACTCTAGCAGTTGTTCATTGCAGAAAAACAGTGGATTATATATATATATATATATATATATATATATATATATATATATATATATATATATATATATATATATATAGCGCGACAGAACCAAAGACTGCATGCGACTCGTTTTCTAGAATTCTCCTCAATTTGACATGCAAGGAAATACTATAATTTCCACTTTATTGACATGCACGCATATTTAAATTATAACCACATATGCCTAATGGTGTATACATGCTGCTTGCATATCCGTTATTAATTTTCGGAATTTTGGGAAATCTTGTGCATTTTTTCGCATTTTACTGTTACCTTTGAGATGGAAATCAGCATTAAGAATTTGTTATACTTTTTTACGGTCAGGGTAACGATGTTTATTAAAATTCAGATAATTCACATTTTAAAGTAGGCCTTGTAGCTTCCATATACACGGCATCGACGACTTCTTGGCCATCTTGGAAAATATCTCAGGCTTAATCATTTCGTTAAGTGTTGGTCTGATGTTATGTTATCATTGTAGCTGAAAAGGCTGAATACTTTTATACATACTGAAAGAACTTCTGAGATATAAATTTATTAAATCTTATGCCTGCAGGTGACGAGGCTGAACACAGTTACAGACTATGAGAAGGGAGACCTGGTCAACTTTGTGTTGACGTACAACCAGGGTCGAGAGCCACGTCTGGTCGACAGATTCTGATCTCGTCCACGCCGTCATCTTCCGATCGGACGTTGTTCCTCAATTCAGATCATAACTGGGTGACCCTATGAGCGGACTGTAATGCGGATTAGACTGGACCTTATCGTGTAAATGAATACCAGCGGATTCAGGGTAAACATACAACCTTGGATGCGTAAACAATTTTACAAAATGAAACAATTCAGACTGACACTATTTTGTAAGGTGATAAATTGTGTGAAAAATCAAAATATTTTGGAACTGCATGATGAAAAAGAGAAATAAAAAACGAATATAAAACGAATAAAAATGAAGTATATATATATATATATATATATATATATATATATATATATATAGAGAGAGAGAGAGAGAGAGAGAGAGAGAGAGACCTGTATATTGTGAAACGGCAAGTATACTTACAATACTCGAACATGTACCCATGATGAAGTGTTATTAGACAACTAAAACAGTATTTCATTACAGAAGGGTCTCACACCTCTTCTCCATACACGGAGATGTTGCCACATTTAGTTTAGCAAGTTTTTTTAAACAAATGATTCTCCTTCTGCTGGGTTTGTATACAGCATGCCAGATTTATCATATTTAACCTGCGCGAAGCCAAGGTTATTGCTTTCACTCGATTCTGTGTGTGTCCACATGATATGTGGAGAAAGGTATCACGGATGTTATTTAAATTTATCATATAGGTTGGTTTTATGAAAGTGTCCACGAAGGTCAGTTTTGGTGTATACATTGTGTTTAAAGTTCAGGACGGTAACAGGAACTCTCGGCCCCATGGCAGAGACACTCGGCCCGGAGACACTCGGCCCCAGAGACAGTCGGCCCCTAAGCAAGGGGACCTAGCGACACTCGGCCCCGAGGTCGTTCTCAGAGACGCTCGGCCTACAGGTCCGATTTAATCCTCGGGAAACCCCTTGTTAACACAATTGTTCCCGCAGTTATACTGAGTCGCCCTTGACTGCACTATAGAAGTCCGTTCGGATAACTGATGCTTTTAGTATATTTTAGGGAATTTATGGGTATTTCTACAGAAAACGTCGCATTTCAAGGGTTTTCTTGGTGTTTTTTTTTAAATCTTAATTGTTATATAACAAAACTTTTTTTTGTATAAAAATTCCTTTAGAATCATAGAATACTGTCAGTAGTGCACTTCACAGTTTCCTTTTTTAACAGTCCAGGTAAGGGAATAATATGAACCTTTTTCTAGACACTGTTACACGAAGTAAAATCTCACTTGCACATTTAAGAAATTGTTTTCACTTTAGGCCTATCTTGTATGATTTTCGATAAAATATCAATTGGTAGCCTTTGATAAAATCAAAACATAAATTATAGTTATAAATCGAAAATAATGTGTAAAAAAAAAGAACATATTTGCTTCTTTTTAATGAACTTTAAAAAAAAATTGTCTTTATTCTTTTTTGCTTCAAGAGAGATGCATTTGCAGGGATTTACCGGATACAGTACTTCGGTAAAATGTAGAAGTAATGAGAAGTAAACGGCACCCATTTTATGTATATCCTGTTGATGAAACTCAGCTTAAACTGATATATACATGTACATGACATATATACGCCACAATGTAGGCCTAAACCTTGAGTTTATTTTACAATATTTAATTTTTTATTAAATCCACAGAAATACATACCTTCTGATAGTTACCATTACAGTTAATCACCTTAATGATAAAAAAAACCAAACTACTAATTTAAAAGTAACATGTATTTATATATAGGCCTTTATATTTACTTTAAACTTCGAAATATAGGCCTATACAACAAACAATGCGCCCGCCGTGTCCTGACCAGTGCTGTCAACACATACTCACGTGCGGATGACTCACGCCAGGTCTAGCCTAATTTTATAATGAAATGTATTAAATTAAGCATATGGTTAATTATTTATTCATTTTGGGATGGCTTAAAATGAAAGAAAACAAAAAAAGGGATCGTTTCACAAATAGTGTACAAAATCAAGCAAAACATGCTAAATGAAGACGTTTGGGAATAAAGAATGAGGGGGGCAATTTATGTTACCCCCCTGGGTAACAAGTGGGGGGAACACGTCCACCCCCCTGTCCCCCACCTTTCGACGCCCATGCCTGTGGGCTGAGCGTCTCTGAGAACGACCTCGGGGCCGAGTGTCGCTATAGATCCCTTTGCTTTGGGGCCGACTGTCCCTGGGGCCGAGTGTCTCTTGGGCCGAGTGTCTCTGGGGCCGAGAGTCGCTGGGCCGTATGTCTCCTGGCCGAGTGTCTCTGGGGCCGAGAGTTCCTGTATTCGTTGAGGACAGCAATACAACAATGTCCAGGGTGGCTTTCAAAATATTTTCAATTAAAAAGACACAAGGAATAACACAGGTTTAATTGACATTCCAAGTAAAGGTACCAACTTTGAACACTATCCTCCGGGCAGAGTTTGCGTCCACATATCGGGTGCTTTTTTAAATTATAGTATGATTTTTAAAAAATTTTCCAAACATTATTTCTCCCTTCCTCAACCCTCTCCCTCGGTAGCACACCTTCTGTCTGCGCATGTCTAACGCCACCATTATGTTTATTGAAAGGGTAAGAGAAAAATCAGCTTGGTAAGACATCAGTTCCCTGACTTCCATAGTGTTTAATCGGCTTGTCGAGACATCAGTTCCCTGACTTCCATAGTGTTTAATCAGCTTGGTGAGACTTCAGATCCTTGACTTCCATAGTGTTTAAACAGCTTGGTGAGACTTCAGATCCCTAACTTTTAAAGTGTTTAATCATTTGTTAATAAGCCACTATAGTTTTGCATTGACTGGTTAACATGTAGAATATGGGCAGATGAAAAGAGAACCACATAGATGTGGAATAAGTGAGGCATGGAATGTCTCTTGGTATTGGTCCCTAAAAGTACAGGCATCAGATATACCAAAGTGCCCCTAGTCTTGTCATGTGACCCCTCATTATCATGCTACATAGGTGGCACAACATGTCATGTCAGTGGATACTGGTGACTAATAACGTTAGGAAAGAAAATGTTTGCATGTGACGCCAAAAGTCAACATATCCAACCACTGCTGACATATGTGCAGGGGTGGAAGTCATGGAAGAAACAATAACTAGGTGCATCCGTGGAAAATCCACGGTTCAAGATAATAGCTTTGAAGGGAACTGACGGGGACTTAATGTCGCATATTATAATCCTGAGCTTTTCCCTGGGATTTTTTTTTTCATGCCTTTTGACTTTTATGTTATAAGGTTAATTTGTGCTAGATTTCTCCAGGAAACCCCCTCCCCTAACAAAATCAGCAAAGAATGGCATATTATGCTATTCAAGAAATCACACAAAGAACTATGTTTTGGAAAATGACGTGAGGCATATATAGGGTGTACGATTGGTGAGCGAGATCTTTTTTTATGGGTACAACTTGGGTACGATCTCATAATTGCTGGAGTGATGACAATATAATAAATATACGAAGAAGCCATATACTGTGAAAATATAAAGAAATTATTAAATTATATGACTACATTTAGTGAAAGTTTATGAAAGATACTTTGTATAAATTGAAGCTCCGAGAACATCACGAACTAGGGACCCATAAGTTTCGACGCTGAATTTGTCTATAAAGATATGTTTATGAGTTTTTTTAAAAATATGGGTCTTGTGATCAGTTTGAAGACAACCTGTTTACCCAAACTGGAATCCACAATCTTTTTAAAGAAGTTGGTCCTGAGACCTTGACCTCATGACTCCGAAATCAAAAGGGTTTTTACATTATTGGTGGGTCATATATAAGTCTAGATTGAAACCAATATTTCAATCCGAAATGGAGTTATCATCCAGAAAAAAATGTGTGCACAGATGGCCCGTGACCTAGCCCTTTGACCTTGTGATACCAAAATCAGCTTCTTCCCTTACTGGCAGGTCCGCTATATGTGCAAGACGGAAGGTTTGAGATGAAGTTTTGCTTATAATGCATCCACATTCTTTCTTATAAGAGGGTCCTGTGACCTTGACGTTTGACCTAATGACCCCAAAATCAACAAGAGTTCTTGCGTTAGAGGTGGGCCATGTACAATTCAAGTTTAAAATCCATATGTCAATCCAAACTGGAGTTATCATCAGGAAACAAATTTGACGGACATACAGAAAGCCGAACAGAAGAACAGACTGACGGACAGGGTGATAAATATAGGGCATCCCCTTATTCAGCCCTAATAAACACACAATGTTTTAGGACACAGATGAAACCACAGTCGCGAATCTGAAAGTATCAATATAAGTTGACAGTCTCAAAATAAAGGGAAAAAATGCATCAGTGATGCGCCACCAGTCTTCAGGAACTAAAAAAATGCAATCATACTCAATAAACAGAATGGGTTTCGGGACACTGGATGACACCACAGCTGAGAAACTGATATAACTGCTGTCATTTGATGATCTCAAAAACAGAAAAAAACGTTAAAATTAGAAATAAAATACAGGTGGCGCCACCAGTTTTCGGAACTGACAAAACTTGTCATGGTCAACATTCACGGCAAGATGCATATAGCAATCCATGCAATGATTATCAAGATACTACATGGATATTAACCTACCTGGATATTCAGTAACAAGTTTCGAGGGTTAGCGGTTACGATTTATGCCCTGTCAACAGACGCCCGACGGACATAGCGCCATTCCTATACCTCAGTTGACTTTCAGTCAGCTGAGTTATAAAACCGATGTTTTTTTGTTGTCAGTTGGGGGTAGTCTTTTTGGCATGTTAACAGATACATGTATGTCAGTGAAGGCTCTTTCACGCGAAAATGCAGCGTATAGCTGCTAATGGGAAAAACAGGTCAAGGAAAAGATTCCAACAGTACCAAAAATTTTTATGAGCTTTGATGATTGACATTAAATAAGCGTGTGATCGAAAACTGACCTCGCCCCCAGGTAAAAGGCAGGTTATCATCTTTCGGTTCACGTCTGTGGCAAAAAAATAACTTCTGCCTTGGTTCTTTATCTCCAAGCAAATTAACGCAAAATGTTATGTGCAGATTTTGTTGAAAACCCATTTAATTTTGCAATAAGTATCCCAATATTAGATGTTTTTCTTTCATACCACAATGACTAAGGACGATTCCTTTTTCCCCGTGTAGAAGCCATACAAGTGAATACAGTTCGTATACATTTGTTCTGCCACCCGCCAGGTGAACCAGTGTTACTGAAGCAATACAGTGCTTATACATAAAACGTGTACACATGACTGGTAAGGAGATGTGTATAGGCTCCGACTACAGATTTTTTTGTAAATGGAACCCCTTTAGGTCTAAAGATGTGCTGATAACATGTTTCATGTGTCAAAGTCCCGAGATTGTAGATACTAATTAATAAAAATATGTGCATACCCCCGAATTGTTTTTAAGTTTTAGTGCTTCCCTTGCAGACCAAGGTCACACTGCATGTGTCAAATTTGACTGCAAAGATATCACGTTTACAAGAAACCTTAAAGACGTCTTTTATTACGGCTAATTTGAACTCGAAGATCCTGGCCAAGGGCACCACTTTTCTAATTCTTCTGATGAACTGGTAGAAACAACTTATTCTCAAAAATGAGGACAAAATATGCAGCATTTCAAGAGTTATTGGGTTCACATTTCGGCTGATTTGATCGTGAAGATTACGGTCACCAGCTCGTCAAGCTATTGGTGGAAATAAGTTGTGTTTAAAATTTCAGAGGAACATTCGCAGTGCATAAAAATACCCCATTAACGAGATACTAGATGAAACTACCGTTAAGAAACTGATACCATTGATGTAATTTAGCAGTCTCGAAAATAGAGGAAAATGCGTAAAAAAATATAAATAATACAGATGGCACCAACAGTATTCATTATTAATAGACAAAACTAGTCATGATCAATTAATATACAGTTTCAGGACACTAGCAGAAACAACAGCTGTCATTTGACGGTCTAAAAAATGCGTCAAAACTAGAAAATAAGGCTTTCGGGCCTAATGCGAACCTGTGCAATGGGACACACATCAGGTATAATGCTTCCAAGATAACATGCTTGACCATTATTTAACTTATTTTACATGGGTTGTACAACTAGTTATGAAAACTAATACGAGACACTCTCCATGGCTCGGATGGTGGCGTTCGGTAGTCTTCAGAGGTGGAGGAACCCGGAGGACTCGGAGAAAACCACCGACCTCGGACGGGTTACTACAACCCACTCTCATGGCGGCTCCGGGGATCAAACCCGGGTCCTCAGCGGAGAGAGCAGAGTGTTTTATGTACATGCAAAATTTCAGGCAGATACTTCAAACCACTGTTGTGCTATATGCACAGATGCATGGAACCTCCAAAAATTTGTAGATGGTGCCAATAGTCTTGTTTACAACGAAACTATTCGAGATGTATGGATATGCCCAAAACCAGGCTGACATGTCAGATCATTTCTGAGAAATAAACAGGGACATACACTGAACAAAAAATTATTATACATGGCACCACTAGTCTTGTGTAGACGAAGATATCCGATATGTATAGACATGCAAAATTTCAAGCTGATACATCAAACTTCTCAGTCATGTGCACACTGATGACCAAGCTCAACTAAAGCAAGCAGTTGACCCTAAGTGAACCGAAACTAATATGCAGCTGCAGGTACTCCACTGAGTGAACTCTTGACCTGTATCTGGTTGCATTGACTGAACTCTTGACCTGTTGCCTAATCTGATACAGTTGGCAGTCTGCCAAAGCTATAAATAGATGCAGGCCGAAACTTGGCCTGTTGCCAAATCGGAAATAGTTGGCAGTCTGGCAAGCTTTTTATAGATAAACAAAATCTTGGCCTGTTGCCAAATCTGTTTACACCTACTGAAAGATTTTGGCTACATTTTTTTACATGCTAACATATACATAAGATTTTTATCAAAATATGTTTAGAATTATAACAGATGCCTATTAAAAGCAAAATCAGAATACAGATATATTTTATTGATGGATTTATCTTGCACATAAGTTGGATATGGGCACAAATTATCTATGTTTATATTTATTTATGCAGAATAAGACTATTGCAGCCCTCAGTTTGATATAGGTTTACTTGGCCCAAACTTAAGTTTTCTATGACTCTACCAAAAAAAAAAAAGAACTATCCAACTGAGAGAACTCTACCTATGATAATTCTTGTGAAAAATGAAACCATTCGGCTTGACAGTTTTATCATTAAACTTTTTATGTAGAAGCAGAAAGGGGCTAAAATTACGATTATATTGCCCATAAAAAAAAACAGGCCGATGTAGGTGGCCCCACAAAAACCTCAATTCAAAATACGAGTCATGTGACAACCATTTGCACAAAACTCGGTGATGCTAGCTCCTGTCGTTTCAGAGATTGTTACGTTAGTAGGCTTACTAAGGCCAGATGACTAAGTTCAGCTTTCTGTAACACGGCCCAAAATCACCGAACTGGAACCATTCGAAGAAACTTGAGAGATATTGTTTCAGGGATTATTTCTGTGAAATATTGAACAATTTGGCCAGAAATTTTTTAAAGTTTTTAAGCTATTTCCCCTGTAAAACGTAAGTTGATGCAGGCGTTCCCACAAAAAGCTCAATCCAACAACATTTGATATGCGACTGATTTTAACATAAAGTTTGGTGATGCTAGCTCCTGCTGTTCCTGAGAAATTATGGGTTCATATGCTGGTGACCAATGACCCCCGTTCAAAAAGGTCGATGCAGGTGGCGCCACCAATACCTCAATTTTAAATACTACTCATGTGACCAACATTTGCATAACATTTGGTGATGACAGCTCTAGCTGTTTCTGAAATTGTAATTTTAGTTATTCATGTAACTCGGCAAAAAATAATAGAAGATTTTCGGCGGAGATTTTTAAAGTTTTTTTCCTATTAAATCAAAGTCGATGCAGATAGCAAATAAATAAATAAATAAATAAGCTCAATCCGATAAATGTTGACATTTGACTGAATTTCCATAAACTTTGAAGCTGTTAGCTCCAACGGTTTTTGAGATAGCATGTGTTATCCTACGGACGACGGTGGACATACGCCCCCGCGCCTTCGCAGAAGCTCACAGCTTGTTGGTTAAAAATACAGCTGGTGCCACCAGTCTTAAGCAGCTAATAAAAGTATCCATGATCAATAAGCAAAGCAAGAATCATGGCAATCAATGCATTAATTATTGAGATACTAGAGCTTTTATATGATTTTTCAAATTACTGCACAATCAAGCCATATAACTAGGAGAATATAGGTCGTAGTGACCGAATTTCAGGTTGCCAAGGAGATTTTTAAAGGGAACCCATGCCAAATTTTATCAGGGAAGGAGAATTTTAATGGTCTAATAGTGCTTTCCCTTAAAATGAAAGTCGATGTAGTTGGCGCGACAGAAAACTCAATCCAACATTTGACAGGTGACCAATGTTTCATAAAATTTGGTGTTGCTAGATCATGCCATTCCCCGAGATTTTCTGCTTCTCTTTTGTTTGGGTATGTTTTATCTGATAGGTCTAGGTGCCAACTGCTAAACATTTAAATGGAATTCTGAAACTGCTGATGAGGCCACTTGAGATACATTTTCTGTGATAAAGGGTCATCACAAGCCCTTAGTGAATGTTACATAGTTTTATGTTGTGGGGTTGTGTCAGATGAGCACCATGTCATTGACGCTAAGTTTTTTTCTTTAGCCGTGTACACATTCATCCGTTTTTCCTGAACGACAATCCGGCAACGGCAAAATATCGGTCATATGTAAATTCATTAGTGTGTGCACATGCGCACTGTGCGACAACGACAATGCGGTACAATTATCTGGCAATTTTTCGAATCGGTATGTGAGCGATTTTAAGCTGTTGTCGGACATAATCGTACGGCGCCACTCCCATAAAATGACTTTACTCCTACCATGCTCGGGCATCGTTTGCCACTTTGGTGGCCCGAAAAGGCAAACAATCGGCTAAAAAAGTAAGATAAAGAAAGATTACCCAGATGCTCGATAATGCAATCTGAATCACTCTTAATTTTATTTAATGAATAAATTCCAATATTTTCCTTTCTGTCTTCGTCTTTCACTAATAAACTTGACCCGGTATAACCACGGTCAATTATTGTCACCCTGGAGTTACATCGTGAATAACAAAACACGTGCGATTCGGCCTCCAATCATAAATTTTACCGGATTAATGTGCACACTAGGGCCTTGCGCGGGGCGGGTTTTGACCCGCAGCCCGCGGTCCCCCGCATAGGAATCTTTGCGGGGTGGGCTACATCTAAGACAGTGCTGGGCGGGGCAGGCCGAAATGACGTCTGTGCGGGGCGGGGCGGGCTGATGATCTGGCAGTTCAGTAAAACATGAATATAAAATTATACTTTAAAAATATCATTGAAGAAATTGGTATTTTTGTATAAAATGTTTTAGGTGTTAATTTGAAAAAAAATATTCCTGTTAACCCCTTACACTGGCTGACAGTTGTAAAAACACTAACCAAATTTGTCTTTTCTAGGTATAACATCACTTTGTTATACAAAATAGATGATGCATCCGAACAGTCCATGTATATGGACTGTAACCCTGTACTTGTGTCAGGTCTCACATATTACGTAATATGGCTGGAAGTAAAGCAAGGGCTTGATAACCTTTGATCTTGTAATAGACAGTGTGTGGCTACAGCTGGCTCGGTTGGTGACTCAATTGACCTGGAACTGCACAAAGCCTAAGGTGGACTCCCTTATCTAATTGTAACTCCATGTGCTGTCTAATTGTAAATGACATTGACCACTAGCTGGTCAAATCCCTGTTTGGTCACAGCATAATGTGTTGATGATTGCTATAAGAAACAAGGCCCTGGCCATGTCTAGATCTCAATGAACATCCTGAACCTAAAGCCACATGGGTCAGATTACCCCTTTATTGCCTTGACCTGATTAGTCACAGTTTCAGCAAATAAGCAGATTGTGACTGAGAAAAATTAACCAGCAACACATCTCGTTAGTTTGATGGCTTGTGATTAGCCAATACTATTCTAAAGGGTCACTTTGGGTACAAATACTTTTAAGAAGTCTAATTTTTTTCTTAAATATTTTTTTATATATTTAAGTAGAAACAGACACAATAAATCAAAGGTTTGTTTGTTTCCCCTGTAAAATATGAAAACATACTTAAGGTGTGTTAAATTATTATTTATAAATTAAATCCATCTTACCTATCAAACCTGTCTTTAAAAATATTTCATGAATTATGGTTTGAATTATTGCAAAAACTTATTCAAATAAATTTTTCATTCCAATCAAACATTTCATATATATATTAATATTAAGCGTGTCTTACATATGTGCTGTAAAATATCTTGATATGTTAACCTTTGGATCCGAAAACTATTTAATTATTTTGCGGGCTGGACTGCGGGCCAGAAACTTAAAAAAATGCGGGGCGGGTGCGGGCTGAAAGAAAATTTCGCGGGGCGGGTGCGGGCTGAAAGAATCTTAGTAACTGCGGGGCGGGGCGGGCTGAATTTATTTCTTTATTTGCGGGGCGGGCTGACAGGGCATAATGCGGGGCGGGTGCGGGTTCAGTTTTTTTGCCCGCGCAGGGCCCTAGTGCACACCCAAAAATTGCCTCTCTCTGAATCAGATTTCAGTCTTCTCCCGTACAGGATGAAATGGTTGTTTAAACATCTCTTTAATCATAGTCCTTCAGCTTCTGTATACCTTTTAATTGGGCATATTGTAATAAAAAAAAGTTGATGAATTATACCTATTTCATGGCGAAGGCAAAATATTTAAAACAGTCGCTAAAAAGTAGACCAACCAATGAAGAAATATCAAGACAATTGCACTTGAGTTCAATTTATTAACACATGTTGATGATGATAAAGTCTTGAAATTTCATACATTTCCTGTTTTATTTTCCTACTTCCAAGTACTGGCATCAGTGGGAGTTCAGTTTCTTAAATTCTTGGATAAAATATTTGCTTCTTTCTTATAGTGCATCTACATGAATGAAAAAAAGTGAGCGATGGTACTCAGCTGATGAGTACAAGCTATGGCACCTTGACTTACTATCAGCTGAGAACTCTAACACAAACTGTATGATTTCATCATAAATATGTCAACGAATTTTGAGAATCCCAACTGTGACACTACTTTAGTAGAGAAATTATAAAATCAATGTTTTGTTTAAACTTTGCATGCTGCACAGGTTTTGGTGCAGTTGGGATGAGATCTCTTAGATTAGAAGTCATGTGTTTCCCTGCCCAAAATGTGATAAAACTAAGTATTTTGAGATTACTGATGCATAAAAAATTAAGGTAATAATGGATGGCTCCACCAGTCTTTAATTATGGAAAAAACCATCAAAGATGAAAATTTAGAGCAAATATCAAGGCAATCCATGAACGTATACCTGAAAATCAGATCTTGTAAGAAATGTTACTTATAAAGGACCAATTGGTGACACTTTTAAATAGATGTGGCTGATATATTTTTAATGAAACATCCTCTTCCAATTATGAAATTATACCTGAAAATCAGATCTTGTATGAAATGTAACTTATAAAGGACCAATTTGTGACATTTTTTAAAACAGATATGGCTGATATATTTTTGAATGAAACAACCTGTTCCAATTATATGAACAAAAGTAAAATCTTGGTTCATCAACCTTGAATATTAAGATGAAAAGAATGACTTTAAAGTTTGCAGTTTTTGCAGTTTTTAAGCTTGACCAGGGGGAGTTTCCAGGGGGTCATTTACATGATCTGTATGGATGTCAAGTAAACAGTTTCTACGTCCAAAGATTATGGTTTGCGCTTGTTCACAGAATGAGATGGATGGCCAGATGGATGTTTGGCAGACTGAGACCCACTGCTACAGCTCAGCATGACTGTAAAGTCAGCTAAGCAAAAAAAAAAAAAAAAAAAGCTGATGATAATATTTAAAATGATGCATTGAAGCATACCTACTTAAGTTCATGTAAATACTCCAACATATTTTACTCTGCTTGTGTGAACAAACAATTAAAATCTTACTTGAAACAAAAAACAAGGGACCCATGGGTCACATTGCTCAGCTGAATTTTGGAAAATATTAGTAACTGCAAAATATTTTTATTTCTTTTGGTTTTTCATGTATATTATCATTAGAAAAGCTATGAGAAAATGGCCCTGCTTAAATGAAACTCTGTAAATTATAGAATAATGGACATGAGCTAAACCATTTAGTGATGCACCAAGGGAACAAATAGGCCTATGGTGTTATATAAAAGTAACATTTCATAAACAAATAATGTGCGAAGGTAATTCAGTTTTCAAAAGTTAAATATATGGCCATATGAGTTAAAAATTAATCCCACAAAGTTTGACCAATATTCCTAATTTTAATACTAAGTTAACAGTGTTATTCACACCTAGGCCCCGCCAACTTTAAGAGATATGAACGAAATGCTACAAAGTATTTATATCTTCTTAAATCTTGTCAGTTAGCACTTTCATGTGATCCTAATATTTTATCACATTTGAATATTAGGATTAAATTATCCAAGTCTCATCAAAAAGAATTTATTTAACATTAAAATTATAAGATTCATCTTGTTCATTAGTCCAGTGAATTGAAGGGGTGGGTGGGGGAGGGGTCTCTGTTGTTTCTGCTCGTTGCTGAAAAAAATGTTAATTTTAAGATTCATCTAGTTCATAGTACAGGTCTGTCAATAGAATGGGGTGGGGGGGGGGGGGGAGAGAAAAAGGCTCCCTGTGGTATGGTATTAACTGCAGACAGCCTGAGCAAGCTCAACACAGTGGAGAGAGGGCTTGCCCTAGTGATGGGATTGCATAACATTATGCCAACAGCCTGGGGAGCATAGAAAGCTGCACTGAATGACCTACAGTGACCAAAGTGGACTGCTTGACAATGTAAGGGAATACAACAAGAGCCTCCAAAAAAAATTCAACAACTAGCCTAATTTTGCAGCTTTTATTTTCAAATTTCAGATTTTAACAGATTAAATCCTTATGTGCACATGCTGTGAAAATTAAATCAACAGTACTTACAGGAAAAAAACGTGCCGTGGCCAAAGTTGGGCAAAATTTAAGGTACCAATTTTTTATTTTTGCTAATAATTTAAAAAAATTAAAAGATTTTGATCTAATTTTGGGTATAAAATTTAATTTTGATTAATTAAAGTTATATTACTAGAAAAAAGTCCTTAGCTGTAACATGTTTTGTGTTAAGCAATCAAATATCTTTCCTGATTTTTTACAAAATGCATTATGTTTGAGCCCATAACTTTTTTAAATTATATAATACTGACCTTATTTCTCACATGTACATAGGAAGTATATAGAGGAATATTTTTGGTAAATACGAGGAAAAACAGTTGAGTGGTTTTAATATTAGGCAGTCTTGAAGTGTGAAAATAGGTTTTTAATAAAAATTTGAGTATTTTCCTTAATTTCTCAAAGGACCAAAGTCGCAAAGACCCAGTTTTCAGCTTGGTCAGAGATCTTGGGAACATCTAACATTATGCCAACAGCCTGGGGAGCATAGAGAGCTGCACTGAATGACCTACAGTGGCCAAAGTGGACTGCTTGCAATGTAAGGGAATACAACAAGAGCCTCCAAAAAAATTCAATAACTAGCCTAATTTTTCAGCTTTTATTTTCAAATTTCAGATTTTAACAGATGAAATCCTTATGTGTACATGCTGTGAAAATTAAATCCACAGTTCTTATATTTATGGTAAATATGAGGAAAAACAGTATGAGTGGTTTTAATATTAGGCGGTCCTGAAGTGTGAAAATAGGTTTTTATTAAAAAATTGACGTTTTTCCTTAATTTCTCAAAGGAACGAAGTCGCAAAGACCCAGTTTTCGGCTTGGTAGGAGATCTTGGGGACATCTAACATTATGCCGAATTTTGGATCCCTAGGTCTTATGGTTTCAATACGTGCCACAGCTACAGACAGACAGACAGACGACGGACAATGGACCAAGACCATAGCTCAGATGACATAGTCAGCTGAGCTAAAAAAAAACCATGCATCTGAATCAACACATGTTCACCGACACTGTAACTCTTTTTGTACCAGATCAATCTAGAATCCTAATATTCTTACATTTTATTATTTACACACCATATGCTGAGAAACATCTGACAAACAACCCTCTATTACAGACACCTCTCTATTACACACACCTCTCTATTACAGACATCAGATGTGGTTCTTTGAAAGGGAAACACAGTGTGACCTATCTACTACAGGCAACATCCCCAGTTCATTTGTGTCTGTAACTGCATGGAGGGTTCAAATGAAATTTTGAAGCAACTGTAGTTACACTGATGTATATTCAAGTATATAGTACAACTGCAATGTGTCACAGCTGAGACTGCAATATTCAAGAAAATACAGGTTTATTTGTATTCAGCTTTGTAGGTATATAAATTTGTGCAGACATCATGCACTCATAATCTGTATACATGGTATACAAAGAAAATTTAGAACATGACACAAACTCTGTAAACCTGCCATTCACTGGGAAAAAACTGCCATCCACAAGAACCTGTTTATTAATGAGGGAACATGCTGGCTATGGCTTCAGTCCCTGGCTGAGGGTGACCAGACCATGCATAACGATAATGCATAATCACTTAAATGTATAAATAATGAAGTAATTCTATAAAATACTGACATTCTCTCATATTTTCACTCTGTTCATGTCCTGTCTCACTGTATAACCAGTGGGTTTATCCTCTCTGCACAGTATTACATGGTATGAATAACTCCTGAACAATTCATTGTACAGCATATACCGTAACAATCAGTGACTAAACATCTAATCTGTTCAGTCCATTAACAAGAACCTGCATGTAACAATCATACATACCATTCACTGATTCAGGGGTTTCTTTTCTTCTGTATTTGACAAATCCATGAATTGTGATTCAAAATAAAGCCTTTAGATTTTATAAAAGTTGACCACTTAAATATAACAGTCATTGAAAAATTTAAATATCCAAATAACATCTGCATTTTATATATTTTGTTCATATTATGCAAGGACCAATCTAGATAGATGATACAACAAAGCTAGATCATGAGTCTCAGGAGTGATACATCATAGTCGGAACAGGTTCACTGCAAGACTTATACAAGAGAACTGGAAAAAGTTCACATCAGGCAGTTGACACTACAAATTGGTTCAGGTGTCACATTGGGCAACTGACACCACAGAATAAGGAGAGGTTCACCACGTATCAGGCGTGATGTGCAGGTGACACAACATTAAGCAGGTGACACCCTAGAACTGGAACAGGTTCACATCAGGACAGTTGCAACAAAACTGGAACAGGTTTACACCAGGCAATTGACACAAAAAAACTGGAACAAGTATCAAGATAGGTGGATGATACAACAGAATAAGTGCACATGCCACATCCAACATATGGCAAAACATAACTGGAAAATAGTTCACATCAGGAATCATACAAAAGATCTGGAGCAGTTGTCACATTAGGTAGCTGATCAAACAATATTTAACAGGTTCATGTCAGGTCAGAGGGACATAACCAAATTGGTGCAGGTATCACATTAGGCAGTTATAACAATAAAATTAGTATAAATATCACAAATACTGCTGATGATTGATGCAGCTCAAGACATTCATTATGTAACAGTTATCAAAATGACATCTCAGCCTGGACCTAACTGTTAACAGAAATGTGACACACAGATAAATCAAACAATAAAACCTTTGTTAAATCCAAAACAAAGTCACTTTATCATATAACATATCAGATACACTAAACAATAAAAGCAATATTACAGTAAAACTATGTACACCATTCATGATCAATGGACAAGACCATGCCATCAAGCTACAAGTATAAATTATAGAAATATGGTAAAAACAATTGGTTAATTAGCATATACTGGTAATTAACATAATTATCAGTATAATCAGCTTGTTCCTTCTTTTGCCTTGTCTGTTTTGCTGGCAGCCTCATCCAGGAGCTGGGTTGCCTTGTTCTCATACCCGATATATTTACTGATTGCTGCAATGTTTGTCAGGCCCTGCAATGAACATGCACTCTGACTTAAATCTGAATGCCACATATATAGACATGCCAATTCTCACACATAGCTCAGTTAAAGTAATACCCCTGTCTTGTTTCGAGCAGGGTTAACAGAATTACTTAACATAATTTCCCGCATATACGTCGACTCCATGTATTAGTTGAGGTGTGATTTTGAAGGGAGAAATCAGGGGAAAATTTTTTGAGCCCACTGAATCTGGGTAGGCTCAAGCTCACAACAGATGAGCAAATGAAAACCAATGTAACGGGTCTTTTAAAAGTCCCAACCAAACATACACTTGAGTGCATAGTTGTCAGGCTACAAGCACCTTCTTCCATTGCTTATAGTGCAGGTAACCTTTCAGTGAAGGTCATTCCCGCTGGCAGCCGTGATTTATAGTTGAAAGTGAAATCCCTGGGAGGCCCTGACATGAAGACATATGTGACAATATTAACATTGGTTCATGGTCACTTCTTGTCGCTTCCAAATGAACAATGACGTTTTCGAGTGTTATGAATACGTACCTAAGTTAGTATGATATGAGTAAGTATATGTACATAAGTCTATATAGGTACAGACATAATTCCATATTAGCTTTGAAAGCAGACAATATTTTATACGGACAGTATAAAATAGTCATATATTTTCCCTGAATATGCTGCCACTGTTGCGTGAAAAAAATTTGGGAAAATTGACAACCAAACGTCAAGAGATCGTTTCTGCCTTTGGAAAGGGGAGAAACTGAAATCACATTATTTTTTTTTATAAATAAAAATGGACAAAGATTTGCTCTTCAAGTGTTATGGATAGGTTTATAATGTAGGACTCAATAGCTTTCATTTGACAACTTTCTGACCAAGCGTTAATTGTTCACCACTATAAAAATAGTAAACTATTTTCTCGTCAGGTGACAGCTATGTTGTGCGATGAAAAATGGAAAATGGAATCTACGATTAAGCTCAAGTTGTCCATTTCTGATAACCTATGAAAAATAAGAAATCCATTCATAGTTTTGTATTTTAAGTCCCAGTACTTAACAGAATGCTGCATGCGGATTTATCAGTTGTTCGATACGACCGCTGGCTGAATGGAACAAGTATCTCGTCTGACCTGTTTGGTTGACTATAGTTATTAGTGGGTCATGGGAATCGTCATGGCATATAAATCCAAGTTGATTGTCAGCATTTCAATTGTCTGAAAAAACAATAGTGATATCATTGGGTTTTGAAGACCCATGACCTTCGTCAATGGGACAGTGACTTAAAGGCTCTGAAGTTCACCCAAGTATGTCCGCCTTTTGTCATCTGGTTGTATGCACCAACAACAGCCCTCTGTCTCTTGCGTATTTGCTCGCTTGTGCAAGCACAAAAGGATGTTGTTGCGGATTTCTAGAACAGACTTGGTGGTCAAATACACAGGGATTGATGTCAATGATAAATCCCAACTGATTAAGCAATACAAGTGCTGGCACTCGTGCTTAATTGCCCATTAATGAAGCTCATTATAACTAGGCGCAGGGTGGCGTGCTGGCTGGGTGTCAGCAACCAGGCTCATTGCATGAATTCTAATATGCAGCCTTACCTAGTAAAATGGCTGAACTTTGAAAGAAAAAAATAGTATGGAAACCTAATTCCACAGTATTTAATGACTTAAAGGGCCATATATATACCAGACTTCCCTGGAAAATTAAC
This sequence comes from Sipunculus nudus, assembly GCA_026874595.1. Lineage (NCBI taxonomy): Eukaryota > Metazoa > Annelida > Sipuncula > Golfingiida > Sipunculidae > Sipunculus > Sipunculus nudus. The sequence goes on from CM049307.1 coordinate 64,756,362, forward strand.
ATCTGATGAGCGATCAGGCAAGTCCTATCTGCGTTGGCCAGACATTCAGGTCGACAGTTTGACTAAGTATGGGCAAAATTTGATCTGTCAGGCTTAGACCCGCACATAAGGCGACCCCCCTTTCCTGGATTAGTTTTTTGGGACAAATTTCTTGACGTATAGGCGGAAAGTTCTGTACAGGATGGTGGAGCAGACTGTTATAACTTGAGTCCCCACCAGTTCTGTACAGGATGGTGGAGCAGACTGTTATAACTTGAGTCCCCACCAGTTCTGTACAGGATGGTGGAGCAGACTGTTATAACTTGAGTCCCCACCAGTTCTGTACAGGATGGTGGAGCTGACTGTTATAACCTGAGTCCCCACCAGTTCTGTACAGGATGGTGGAGCAGACTGTTATAACTTGCGTCCCTACCAGTTCTGTACAGGATGGTGGAGCAGACTGTTATAATTTGAGTCCCCACCAGTTCTGTACAGGATGGTGAGGCAGACTGTTATAACCTGAGTCCCCACCAGTTCTGTACAGGATGGTGGAGCTGACTGTTATAACTTGAGTCCCCACCAGTTCTGTACAGGATGGTGGAGCAAACTGTTATAACCTGAGTCCCCACCAGTTCTGTACAGGAAGGTGGAGCAGACTGTTATAACTTGAGTCCCCACCAGTTCTGTACAGGATGGTGGAGCAGACTGTTATAACTTGAGTCCCAACCAGTTCTGTACAGGATGGTGGAGCAGACTGTTATAACTTGAGTCCCCACCAGTTCTGTACAGGATGGTGGAGCAGACTGTTATAACTTGAGTCCCCACCAGTTCTGTACAGGAAGGTGGAGCAAACTGTTATAACTTGCGTCCCTACCAGTTCTGTACAGGATGGTGGAGCAGACTGTTATAACTTGAGTCCCTACCAGTTCTGTACAGGATGGTGGAGCAGACTGTTATAACTTGAGTCCCTACCAGTTCTGTACAGGATGGTGGAGCAGACTGTTATAACTTGAGTCCCTACCAGTTCTGTACAGGATGGTGGAGCAAACTGTTATAACTTGAGTCCCCTACCAGTTCTGTACAGGATGGTGGAGCAGACTGTTATAACTTGAGTCCCTACCAGTTCTGTACAGGATGGTGGAGCAGACTGTTATAACTTGAGTCCCCACCAGTTCTGTACAGGAAGGTGGAGCAAACTGTTATAACTTGTGTCCCTACCAGTTCTGTACAGGATGGTGGAGCAGACTGTTATAACTTGAGTCCCCACCAGTTCTGTACAGGATGGTTGAGCAGACTGTTAAAACTTGAGTCCCCACCAGTTCTGTACAGGAAGGTGGAGCAAACTGTTATAACTTGCGTCCCTACCAGTTCTGTACAGGATGGTGGAGCAGACTGTTAAAACTTGAGTCCCTACCAGTTCTGTACAGGATGGTGGAGCAGACTGTTATAACTTGAATCCCCACCAGTTCTGTACAGGAAGATCGAGCAAACTGTTATAACTTGAGTTTCTACCAGTTCTGTACAGGATGGTGGAGCAGACTGTTAAAACTTGAGTCCCTACCAGTTCTGTACAGGATGGTGGAGCAGACTGTTATAACTTGAGTCCCCACCAGTTCTGTACAGGAAGATGGAGCAAACTGTTATAACATGAGTCCCTACCAGTTCTGTACAGGATGGTGGAGCAGACTGTTATAACCTGAGTCCCCACCAGTTCTGTACAGGATGATGGAGCAGACTGTTATATGTTGAGTACCCACCAGTTCTGTACAGGATGGTGGAGCAGACTGTTATATGTTGAGTCCCCACCAGTTCTGTACAGGAAGGTGGAGCAAACTGTTATAACTTGCGTCCCTACCAGTTCTGTACAGGATGGTGGAGCAGACTGTTATAACTTGAGTCCCCACCAGTTCTGTACAGGATGGTGGAGCAAACTGTTATAACTTGAGTCCCAACCAGTTCTGTACAGGATGGTGGAGCAAACTGTTATAACTTGAGTCCCAACCAGTTCTGTACAGGAAGGTGGAGCAAACTGTTATAACTTGCGTCCCTACCAGTTCTGTACAGGATGGTGGAGCAGACTGTTAAAACTTGAGTCCCTACCAGTTCTGTACAGGATGGTGGAGCAGACTGTTATAACTTGAGTCCCCACCAGTTCTGTACAGGATGGTGGAGCAGACTGTTATAACTTGAGTCCCCACCAGTTCTGTACAGGATGGTGGAGCAAACTGTTATAACTTGAGTCCCTACCAGTTCTGTACAGGATAGTGGAGCAAACTGTTATAACTTGAGTCCCTACCAGTTCTGTACAGGATGGTGGAGCAGACTGTTATTACTTGAGTCCCCACCAGTTCTGTACAGGATGGTGGAGCAAACTGTTAAAACTTGAGTCCCTACCAGTTCTGTACAGGATGGTGGAGCAAACTGTTATAACTTGAGTCCCTACCAGTTCTGTACAGGATGGTGGAGCAGACTGTTATAACTTGAGTCCCCAACAGTTCTGTACAGGATGGTGGAGCAAACTGTTATAACTTGCGTCCCTACCAGTTCTGTACAGGATGGTGGAGCAGACTGTTAAAACTTGAGTCCCTACCAGTTCTGTACAGGATGGTGGAGCAGACTGTTATAACTTGAGTCCCCACCAGTTCTGTACAGGAAGATGGAGCAAACTGTTATAACTTGAGTCCCTACCAGTTCTGTACAGGATGGTGGAGCAGACTGTTATAACCTGAGTCCCCACCAGTTCTGTACAGGATGATGGAGCAGACTGTTATATGTTGAGTCCCCACCAGTTCTGTACAGGATGGTGGAGCAAACTGTTATAACTTGAGTCCCTACCAGTTCTGTACAGGATGGTGAGGCAGACTGTTATAACTTGAGTCCCTTCCAGTTCTGTACAGGATGGTGGAGCAGACTGTTATAACTTAAGTCCCTACCAGTTCTGTACAGGATGGTGGGGCAGACTGTTATAAACTGTTTTACCTGAAGTATGAATCTCTGGATCTCTATGTCCTCCTGCAGCCAGGCCACATACTCCTGGTTCTTCCCCCATTCCTGTTATAAAACAACAAACGGTCATGATCAGCTGCTAACTATGGACATGTGACAAATACAACTAAGAGTTTCCTCAGAATTTACTTCCCATCAATTATTCTAGTCCAATCTAAAATAAGCTATTCTCCTAACTATTTTATAGAATTCATGGGTCTTCCAGCTTACTCTGAGTACATATTAATAAACTGTAGGTTATTCTCATTAGGAAAAGTTTTTATAATGCCTCTGTGATGGATGTATGAGCTTGTTTATCTACAAGCTGTTAGTGAAAACTGTGTTATCTTAGGTTGCTTATTGGAAAATGACCTTTGCAAACTTGTTTGTCTGACTTCAACCAGATGTCCTTGTTGAATGTGTTTGGATTATTTTGGCGGGCCCCCATGTTATAAACAAGTGAATATATACAAAACAAACAGCCAGTGTGAGTTGGGGTAGGAGTTTTCTGGCCTATTTTTTATGAGGTTCAAGGGATAATCTTTAGGTAAAAGCCTTCAGATACTGGGATAGGTCTCTTTAAATCTCATGATTAATAAATATTTATGTTAGTGTGATGAATGAAGTCTCTCATCAGGTTCATGCTTCTTTTCCTGTGTCTCACCGAGCCTCTCCACCAAGGGGTGAAAGGGTACTGGTCATGGGCAACAGGTAATGTCAGATACAGAAACCCTCTAACACCAACTATTGCTGCTTTTTTGTTACACTGTCGAAGGGGCTCAGAAAAGATACAAGTATGCAGATGCTCAGGACAAGGAAGGAAAGTTGTAAATCAGATGAGACTTACATCATACACAGCTAACCCTTACATAACACTTGTGAAGCAGGTTACCATTCTAGAGCTATCATATTCTATTATGTCATGTCAGATTATGGGGACCTAGTTTTTTGTTTTCTGTATGCTCTGTACTGGGTTTGCTGTCAGATGATTGTATCCTTGTATGTCACTGTTCATGTGTCAAGACTAAGGTTAATAACACTTAAAGTATATCTTGAACGCAACATGTCATACTAAAACATTTATAAAAACAAGGTAGAGTGATTTACCAGAGCAAGGTTTTCTGCCTGGAAGAATAACTCTGTGAGAGCTCTGACCAGGGACGGCATGACCCCAACCTCCTGGCTGTCCACAGATATCTTGTTGTACAACTGCCACAGGGGACGCAGCATGGTCAAGTCTATACGCAGCTTCTCACAGCCCTCTGACCTAAAACATATTCAGTAGTTCAGTGGACAGAGAACGGGTAATTGTATGTGCATCTCCTTGCAGTGGACCAACCTAAAGAGAATAGGTAGAGGAGTGGCTGTGAAGACCATATATCAGGCGTATATATATATATATATATATATATATATATATATATATATATATATATATATATATATATATATATATATATATATATATATACACCAGTAATGACCAGAATCAGACTCATGCTTGTGTTTGTTCAATAAATGCTGATTTGCTTTAAAGCAACAAGTTCATCATAATGAGTTTAATGACACTCACATACAGGCTCTAACATAAAATATTTACACAATACCTCTTCCTCTTACTTCCATGTGTTTGTATATATATATATAATGAATGTATTTTATGGCATAATGTCAGTGACATTACATGCTCAATAACTAAATACATAAACTCCTGGTGATGTGTCAGTCAAAGTACACAAGCTCTGATCAAATAACCATCAGATACAGGATTTATATTACATTTTAATTTAAAAAAAACCCCACTGCACTGGCTCTTAAAACTATTAATTTATGAAAGTCACAGACTTTCAATACAAGCATTTGCAAATAATGGAATTTTGCATTACTATGTAACTGACACGTTGGGAGTTAGGTCACCTGCTTCACTGTAGGGAACTCCGTGCCATTTTATACATTAACAAAAGCCAATTTCTGAAATGATAAAATTTAACCATTAGAAAATATTTACTTTGAAAACTTTAAGCATTAGGATGTAAGGTCATTTATTATCTTACTTAAACTGAGTGGTCATGATCCTGAGTAGTAAATGTAAGACACCAAGTCGTTCCTGTCCGGTCTGTTTACAGGCAACACACACCAAGTGGCTCCACAAGACATCCAACGGCAACAACCTGTATTGAAATAATCCATAGAACAGCCCTTGTTAATGTTATAAACAGATATAAGACATAGTGGTCAGACAGTGGTACTCAGAGGGCCCCGCAGTAAGAATTGCTATATTAGGATATGACTTGAAAACTGTAGTAAGAAAGGCTTATGAAGACCTGGTGTTGTTCAGGTGTGAACAGACAAGGTCTCTAAAAATTACCTGTGTTTGCATTGGAAGGGTATAAGTGATACAGGATTTAAAAAAAGAAATTTGAAGAATATCAGGCAGAAAAATCACAAACCTTTGTGCTAAGAATTGATTTACTTACAAACATCACTGGCCAGAAATTGGTTTATCAGCATCTGATTGGCTAACTGAAGCACAATCAAACCAACTGAAGGGATTGTTTCATTATTCATCATTCATGGTCAGTGTAAATAAAGGAGAGCAATGACTGTAAACTCAGATTCTACTTGTCTGTATGGTATCATGTATTGTAAAGTGAGATAATGTCTCATACAGGTCTACTTACAATGTCATAGACTTGAGGGAGAATACCGCTTTGAGAACCAAGAATCCTGTGTTGAACCTTCCTAGCTTCCCTCCTGTTACGGTGAACTTGTAGCCCCAGTCATTATTAGAACAGTCTGAGGTAAACTTGTAATACAAGGTATCCCCTGAAACAGGTAAAACAATCCTAAATTTTCAGAAAGCAGGATTACTTCCTGGCATTTCCCATGCCTGTATCACCAGTCTCATGTCTCTTGAAGCTTTTTTTCAGCTCCATGGACTAGAAAGTTATTTGTTCTACCTCTGCATACAGCAAAAGACCAATGCCCATTCACTCCAGGGTGAAAGGCATGCACCCTTGCAGTAGAGACCCTAGCAAAAGGTTTTGATAGAGAAAACAGTCCAAATGGAACACAAACTTACAACTTTATTGTTAGTAGTCAAGAGTCTTCAAAAGTAGTACATGAAACACATCTTATCCGAAATGAACAGGAGAACCAGAACAGGAACATGCCGGCACTTGGCCAGAGCTCCGTCTTACTGGGACCTGACGGGGGTAGAGTACAGTTTGACGTAAGAGTACAGTAAGAGTTATAAACCTAATGTGACATCTGGATACTATTTCCCATACAGTTGTAACCAGCATAATAATATACCTCTATCCACACACTCCCCTATACTTGCTTTGTTTAATGTTATATATATTTGTATTTGTATTTGAGATTACCCAACAAGACCAAGTTAAAATTGTTGGGGTTCACCCTAAAGTCTGGAAATCTTCCAGCAAGTTCCTGTATGAAGAAACATACCATAGTACATGATGTTTCTTTCCCTCTGGTTTATGTAATTGTCATTACACCTACCTGGGATATCAAAATCAGTCCAGCAGTCTCGTGTTCCACTAAACACCTGTTTGTTTTCTTTGTAGTCAGAACTTGTGGCAAACACAAGCTCATCACAACCTTCTTCTGTTGCACACCTGTAACAGAAAATATACATCTGATTTAACTGACACACCTGTAACAGAAAATATCCATCTGATATAACCTGACACACCTGTAACAGAAAATATTCATCTGATATAACATGATACACCTGTAACAGAAAATATCCACCTGAAATAATCTGACACACCTGTAACAGAAAATATCTATCTGATCTAACCTGACACACCTGTAACAGAAAATATCCACCTGGTATAACACACCTGCAACAGAAAATATTTACCAGATATAACATGACACACCTGTTACAGAAAATATCCATCTGATATAACCTGACACACCTGTAACAGAAAATATCCATCTGATAAATACCAACACACCTGTAACAGAAAATATCCACCTGGTATAACCTGACACACCTATAACAGAAAATATCGACCTGATATAATACACCTGTAACAGAAAATATCCACCTGGTATAACCTGACACACCTGTAACAGAAAATATCCACTTTGTATAACCTGAAATACCAGTAACAGAATATATTCACCTGATATAACCTGATAATGTATTTCCTTGATCAGACACCGGGCCTTAAATAGTTGCCTACCTTATTTAGTTGCCGAGGGAAAACAATGTCTGAGAAAAATAAACGCTGGGCTTAAATAGATGCTGGTTTTGTTCAGAGGCCAGGTGTCAGAGTAGATTCCATGTTTGCCACCAGATGTCTTTTCCTGTCACTATAAGTGGTGCATTTACTGGTCAAATTGACCGGAGATTGTTGTATGAATTTTGGTTTGTGTTTGTGTTGATAATATGTTTAATTCCTCTATAAATATCTCCTTTTTGGTCACATGCATGCCTTTCCAAAAGGGACACCAAATATTCTAGATTTGTCCATTATGATTACAGCAGATCACCAATCCTAGTAAAGGCTACACAATCACATCAGCAGTGAGAAGGCTAACACTATTACTTCTGTCAAGCTTGGTAAATATATTACCACATCTGTGAGGTGGACTCTCAGTGTGTCAAGTTGAACATAACTGTACATTTGGGCACATATTTCTTGTGTAGCATGAAGACACCAAATGATGGTGTCAAGCAGTACAATTTACAGCTACTGTCAAGTTAAATTAGGCTCCTAGCTTTCTATTTTGAAGCACTTTTAAGTTATCAAAACCACACATCTGAGATAATCTTAAAAGTTATTAATAGTATTTATTCCTGTCGAAAGCTATACATTTAGTGGAATTTTCCTGGCAGTAAATGACATATACCAGTATATACCAGGTTGGAAACTCTTGAAAGAAAGTGTAATGAAAACGAATTATGCAGTGATGTGTTATGTACCAACCCTGGTACTTTGATGGAACCAATATTACCAGTTGTACGTGCTGAACAGTTAATGGAAGAGCCACTCTGTGTTCAGCATACTGTGGTTGGCTTTATATTCGCGAGGCTGAAATTTCACGATTTCTTCATTTTGAGCGTTTTGCGAGGGTTTCATTTTCGCGATTGTAGCAGAACATATACCATCTAAGCACTGCAATATACATATACATTGAATTTGTATTTATTTTAGTTTAAAACAAATCCTACAATAGCTCACTCATTTCTGGTTCAGTCATTCACTTATGACCTGTGTAACAGTTTATATATTTCATGTGTTTACCGCGTTTCAATACTGATTAGTTTTCTGATTATGTTGTTTCCAGAGGTGGGATAACTCATCCCCTCTTGTTCATCTTAGTTGATGAAGCATTTCATACCTGAGGGTTTAATGTTCGCGATTATTAAATATTCGCGAATATCGCGAAATTAAAACCCTTGTGATTAAAACGGCAAGCACAGTATACCAGGTTGGAAATGCTTAAATATGCTTTGTCAAGCTGAATCAGTTAAACGGGGGGAAAATGTCATGAAAATGAATTACGCCATGCCATTATAAGTACCAACCCTCCATATTTTGATGGAACCAATGTTACCAGTTGTATGCAGTGCACAGTTAATGGAAGAGCGACCCGCACTGTGTTCAGAGGAAAATAATGTTACCATCTACACATGGTGTAAAATGAACTGAAGAGCCACATGACACACCCGGATACCTGGTTTCAAGAGGCCTGCGCAGGCAGATTCTTCTGGACAACTGCAAAATCTCTCACTGTGATTTCCCGTAAATTCTTATTATGGAGCGTGATTTGTGGAGATTGCGCATGTCCCATATCCCTATGGCATCAAAGGATATTTTGACAGTAGCTGTTAATTATTACAGTAAGGAGTCTTGGAGGTTATTATGAAAACACAGATAAACCACAACATACTAAAACACAGTTAACAGCATCATAACAGGAACACCTCACCTGCTGTCAAAGCGGATAGAAAGGTAGCTAGCTCCGGGTATATGCAGTTTTTCTTTCTTTGATGTTTCGTTCTTGTAGTTGTGTTCTGACTCCCGCACCAGACTTGACATGGTCACCTCCTCCATGAAGTAGCATGCTGTGGTTGCTATGGGAACCAGACAGTCTGGTTCACAGTGCTGTATAACATTCTGTACGACCTGAAATAAGAGAGGGTGGTCATGACACCCTGGTCAGTAGTACTGCTATTTAACATATGACCATTGGTCACCCAGCTGACCAGCAGGCACATATAACAAGGATGCATATAAAAGTGCTTATGCAAGCCATTTTGGTCTCCAAATGATCAGAAATTTAAATTTTGTCTATTCTATTTTACAATCATTGTTGTCAGAGTTTAGATTCTGATTCAAAATTCACTTACAAGAAGAGCTCAATTTTATTTATAATTAGAAAGTAACAATGAATTGATAATTAGTATATGACATATTACATTCCTTGCAGATCCAACTATGCAAAAAAGATTCTAACACAGATGAATCTTCCAATAAAACCCAAAAGATGGTGACCATATTTTATGCTATGAGCCTAGGAATATAAACAGAAGGTTGACAGCCTAAATGTTTGGATGGAAAATAATACTTTTTTCAGTTGGCATGCTTTTACAGTTGTTATTTATAACAAAGCTAAAATTACTGACAAGGTTTATGAAAGTTTGGTCCCTCCGTTCATGTTACACTACAGTACCTCAAGAACTTCACAAAGTTCAAGCAGAAGTATCTTTAACAAATTTAAAGCTCATACAAATATATCAACTGACTTGGTTCCCACTAAAGTAAGAAGTGTCACCAGTGTCATAGAATGATAAACTGACCATGATAAATTAAGTCATTTCTCAGGAATCTGTACCCTCAATAAATAAAAGGTTATATTACCCATCCACTTTGTTCCCACTTCATCAACATTTTATGACATGGCCATGTATCTGTTGCATGCAAAACAGATACCAGCCCAGTTAGGAATGCCCAGTGCCAATGTTGCTACATTTCATTTTGACTGAAAGCTCACCGGCCTGGCAGCTATAAGTTTAAATGATGTCTGTAATATTTTGAGTTGACTACTCACACGCAATGTTTTAAAGAAATTTATCAATTATCCTGTTTCCTGGGTCTTTATCATATATGACACTAGTATAAGTGAGAAAGCTTGCCTCCTTGAATGCATGGCCTGGTTCTGTGCGGTTCAGTAAGTCCAGCACATACGGCACCTGGGAGCTCTCCTTGCAGCCAATAAGCTCAGCACTGATACGTGGTCCCATGGCTGGCCAGCTGTCCAGCAAAGACAGCAGGACCTGGCGAGCATACAGCACAGCCACAGCCTGGTTCACCTGTAACAACAACAACAAGATCAACATGTCATCTGTTATAATATCAACAAGTCACCAGTATAAACATCAAACAAGATCAACATGTAAACAAGTCACCAGTATAAACATCAAACAATATCAACATGTCATCTGTTATAATATCAACAAGTCACCAGTATAAACATCAAACAATATCAAGATGTCACCTGTTATAATATCAACAAGTCACAGTATTAAAATCAACATGTCAAGTATTATAATATCAACAATTCACCAATAACAACATCAATCAATATCAACATGTCACCTGTTATGATATCAACATGTCACCTGTAACAATATCATCAATATCAACAGGTCACCTGTAGGTATATATTATTATGCTAACAGTAGACATATCAATAATAATTTTAAAATATCAATGGCTGGTATTTAGCAAGATCTTACATCATCACAGAACACTATTATGTTTAATGTAAGAATAACAAGTTTAAAGTTAAAAGCAAGGATTAAATTAACAAGAAAAGTATGGAACTTTTAAAGCTGATCACCATTAAGTCAGCACAGTATTAAAGCTGCAGATGAAATATTTTATATGTTAATACCTTTTTGGTTTCAAGATCAGTGCAAGTGCATGTAGGGAGCTAATAAAACATGTATTTTACACTTACTGTGTGAAAAATATGTATACAGTGTTCTGCTAACCATTCTATTTGTGAGCCTGGATAAGGGATGGAAGATTATAGACAGCATAGTGGGAAGAACTATAATAAACCTTTAACAAGAGCACCACAAGGGTGCATAATACAGCAATCTTATGTCTTGTGACCTCTGACCTTATACAATATGCATGGATTTGCCTATAATCAACTTGGGTGAGCTATGCTATTGGTAAGTAGTTAGGGCGAGTTTTGTGAAAAACCATCAAAGCACTGGTAAGTTATCACAAGTTATAGTAAAAGGTAATGGACAGGTGTATTGTGACACCACAGGTAGCATGGTGACCTCTGACCTCATTAAATATGCATGAATTTTACCTTTTTTCCAACTTAGGTGAGATAATTTGCTGGTTCATAGTTATGATGAGTTTTGTGAAAAGCATCAAAGCACTAGTAAGTTATCGCAGTGACACTAAAAGAAACAGACGGACGAGCAGACAAGACAGAAGGACAGACCATGGATATACCATCAAACCTGTCACAGATGGGCATAAAAAAAGCCTTCATTCACACTGCAGGTTTATGGGACATATGTTACAAAATGAACTTAATTCTTGTTCTGATGTCTGTTACATTTGAGAGAAATTCTCTGGTGACCTCTGACCTTGATTAGGAAGTCTCTGGAGCCAGCACGTCCTTGGGTCTCCAGTTCTTTGGACAGCAAGGAAGCACTCTGAGATTTTCTCTTCTTTAACACATCATTGCGTTTATCCTGATCTGATGGTGTTATCAATTTCTGCGTTTCCATGGTAACCTCCTCCACTGCTGCCAAATCAGCTCTGAAATAAAGCAGTTTCACTACACTGAAACTTAACATTTTATTTATTTTCTTATATTTTTTTAATGTTAATTCAAAGCAATATAAACTTGTTTGTAACTTTTGCACAATTGCAAAATAAATATGAAGCTGCATGTCAACACTTTATCAAGTGTTTACTATGTGTGACTTATTTGTAGCAGGCACCCGTTTCTGGCTGTGTGTACTGTGTGACTTACTTGAAGCTGCAGGCACTCAGTTCTGAATGTGTGTACTGTGTGTGACTTACTTGTAGCTGCAGGCACTCAGTTCTGACTGTGTGTGACTTACTTGTAGCTGGCAGCTGGAAGAAAATTTCACGGGGCGGGTGCGGGCTGAAAGAATCATAGTTACTGCGGGGTGGGGCTGGCTGAATTTATTTATTTTATTGCGGGGCGGGCTGTGGGCTGACAGGGCATGATGTGGGGCGGGTGCGGGTTCATTTTTTCAGCCTGCCCAGGGCCCTACTAGCTGCAGGCACTCAGTTCTGCAGTGTGTACTATGTGTGAATTACTTGTAGCTGCAGGCACACAGTTCTGGCTGTGTGTACTGTGTGTGACTTACTTGTAGCTGCAGGCACTCAGTTCTGACTGTGTGTACTATGTGTGAATTACTTGTAGCTGCAGGCACTCAGTTCTGGCTGTGTGTACTGTGTGTGACTTACTTGTAGCTGCAGGCACTAAATTCTGGCTGTGTGTACTGTGTGACTTGTAGCTGCAGGCACTAAGTTCTGGTGTGTGTGCTGTGTGACTTACTTGAAGCTGGGGGCACTCAGTTCTGGCTGTGTGTACTGTGTGACTTACTTGAAGCTGCAGGAACTCAGTTCTGGCTGTGTGTATTGTGTGACTTACTTGTAGCTGCAGGCACTAAATCCTGGCTGTATGTACTGTGTGTGACTTACTTGTAGCTGCAGGAACTCAGTTCTGGCTGTGTGTATTGTGCGACTTACTTGTAGCTGCAGGCACTCAGTTCTGGGTTGGGTGTGTACTCAATCCCTGTGTCTATTCCTTTGTCCAGCATGAGCTTTGGGTCTGGTTTAACCTTTGGGCGGTCCCTGAATTCAACAAGAAAAAAAAAATTGCAGCTGCAAAATAAAACTAGAACAAGGTCTAATTACTATAATTTATAATACCAATACTTACACCTCTGTAACAATTTGTTTCCTTTTTTTCAGGATTAATGAAATAAAACGTCAAAGGCCAAAACGTATTTGGGATAATATTTGTGACTTGACATCATATATAGGTAGTTCCACCTTTCTGTGATTAAGTTAATCAACATTTTCGCTTAATTGAGACATTGTCTACCCGAGATGTACAATATTCAACATTTTGTAAGAACATCTGCGATCAAAATTTCTACCCATCTGAAATTTAATTTTTGCAAACTATGAAGTCAAGCTCCATATAACAGAAGTGATCATGGTAAGTGATCTGACATCATCACCACAATTTTATTCTTTACTCACAAGTTTCTTATTTTCAAGTTTATTATACAATATATACAAATGTGAAATCATGAGGCATGATTGTAAATCTTTTATAACCAGGGCCAATCTTCATAAAACTGAAAATGTTGCAAATTTTTAATTTCTAGAACGGAATACTCAAATCCTTGGATGGTGAGTTAAAGTCACAAACATCACCTGCATATGAATGACATCTTGAGCATCAGTGTCATTACTTTTCATCTAATCAAACTCTGTGCCTTCCCTTAAACAGGGATTTTTTGTAACTATGAAACAGCTGCTCACTTTATTAAAGGACTGTGATACTAACTGCTTCATATATGAGACTCAATAATGACAGCAAAGGAGTATACATGGATACTTACAGCTTTGCCATTAGTTCCCTAACTTCCCTAGGGTTCACACTGCTCCCTTGGAGGCTAAAATTATAGTATAAAGATAATATTAATTAACAAGAGGAACAGTCTATGTTTATATCTTTACTAATGTGTCAAACATAATTTTGCAAGATTTATCTTGTTTTGTCAAATTATAGAATTCTTATGAATTGTTATTTCAGACTATGGACTCCTAAATCAAGAATATGGAAACTATCATTGGATTATGAACTCCCTCAACCAAACTATGGGCAGCTGTCCATGGACTATGTAAAAGCAGACCAAACTGTCTTGCTAGTGAAACTTCCTTTTCTAGCAAGTGGTTGGAACACTTTAAATGTGCACTGACACTGGTCCAAAACTGGGATTTGCCTAATATTTTCCCCTGAGCAAATGTTTGGTAATAAACAGGGGCTCATCCAAGGTGATGACCAACTTTGGGAAAGTAGGGGTTCGGGGAAAAGATAGATTGAATAAATTGGTAATTACTGCCTTAAAGTTCACCAAATAGTATGACATCTGGTATGATAACCCTTGTTCTGAAGGTGGAATGCTCTTCTGAGGGTGTGTGTTATGGGAAACAAATAAAAGTGGACCAAACTGGTTGGAACACTGGACATGTGCACCACTGACATTGGTTCGAATTCGTGGTTAGCCCAACACCTTCCCTTCAGCAAAATGTTTATGTAACAGTCTATGAACACTTTCTACCACACTAGGCTCATCTAGCACCACATGAAGAACAGCAATCACTATATCATAATACTGTCAATACACTGGACATATCTTGAATAGTTCTGTTATGTACAGACACACTTACTTTTCTTGTAATGTAGATACCATGGCTTCAGCATTTTTCCCATTCATCTCAAACACAGCTCGCAGAACACCCAAAGGTATTTCTAACTGTTCATGCATTTCCTGCAAACACACAAAAACATCAAAGTGAAAATATCTAACTACACAAATTCCAAATAAACAAGTATACTCTTCTGACAACAAATGCTAACAGGATCAGTCTTTACAAGTTGACTGAGAGCAAAGTTGACTAAAACTGAATGGAAAACAAACTCTTCAAGTAAGAAACTGACTAAGAAGGCAGCTGTGGTTCATGTCATCTTTGCAGCAATTATCAGCTGACCATAATTCCTAATGCTGTTGTTTAGATATCTACCCTTTTTGCATATGATGTCAGAAATTGCCTAATCATGTTATTTCTGCCATCAACAACAACTGATCTGATAGTCATGGTCTTCAGCTGACTATTTTAGCTCTTTTGAAGAGTTGTTTTGCCCTGTTTTATTCAGAGTTTACATTTTGACACAGGCGTAGATCTGTATGAATAAATTATTTCAGTTTTCTCATCCAATGCAAAATATTTCGTCATAAAATAACAATTGTTATACAGCAGCTGTCAATCTAAAAACTGCTTTTTAACTTTCATGAAATTTACATTAAAGCCTACAGACCTAATGGGAACCTGTGTAATGGGATATACATCAGATGTAATGCTTCCATGATAACATGATTGACCATTATTTGAAAAGTACTTGAATACTTTACAAGTACATGTGTGACATGTACATGTACAATGCAAGCACTAAAAATTTTAAACCCGGGTACAAGCGCCAATTACACAATGTCACTCCTGTAATACTGGCATTGATGTACACAACACAAAAACGGTTGTAGGTGGCTCCACCAGTCTTGTGTATGAGAAAGCCATCAAAGATGTATGGACATGTTAAATTTCAGGCAGATACTTCAAACAACTCTTCAGCTAAGCACACAGATGCATGAAATACAAAATCAATTGTAAGTGGGACGACAAGTCTTGTATACAACCAAACTAATCCAGGTGTATGGACATGCACAATTTCAGGCTCATGTCAAATCACTCCTGAGAAATAAGCAGGGATTTACAGAATATGTTACAGAATATGAAACAACAGTTTTGCAGAAGAAGACCATTGCAGCGCTCAGTTTGATATAGGCTTACTTGGTCACAAGACCAACTTCAGCTTTCTATGACTCTACCAAAAATTAATTAACCCCAACTATTCTTATACATGTTCTTATAAACATTTTTATTGCAGAAGCTGTAAGAGGCTAAAATTACGAGTTTTTTGCCCGTATAAAACAGGTCGAGACAGGTGGTGCCACAAAATCTTCAATTTCAAATATGATTCAGGTGACTAACATTTGCATAAACCTTGATGATGCTGGCTCCTGCCATTTCTGATATTGCTATGTTAGTATGGTTTAAGTATACTAGTATGTGGCTGACTGATTTTGGTGAAGAAGATTTTTTAAGGTTTTCTATCTGTAAGTCCAAGCAGGTGGTACCAGAAAAAGCTCAATCCCACAAGATTTGACATGTGACTGATATTTGCTAATGACCAGCCTACAAGAATACGACTCATCTTACCAATATTTGCATAAAATTTGGTAATGACAGCTCCTGCCGTTTCTGAGACTGTAATTTTAGTATGCTTATTTGGCTAAATGACAAAGTTCAGCTTCCTGTAACTCGGACAAAAAACATCAAACTGGAACCATTCAAAGAAAATTGAGATTGTTTCTTGGATTATTTCTGTGAAATTTTGAACAATTTGGCTGGACAGTAAGGGAAAAGAGGATTTTTAAGTTTTTTTAGCTTTTTCTCTGTAAAATCTAAGTCAATGTAGATAGCAAAACAAGGGACCTATGGGTCACTGTGCTCAGCTGACGTTAACCTTGAAGGTAAAAATCTAAAATAATATCAAATGGAGATAAAGTGTAAGAGGAAGAGGTAATAAAGGCCATGGTTGGTTTATATGATTGGTTTGTATTGATGAGCAAGAAATTGTTGCAAAAAATATTTTGTGACCTGACCATGTGTTTCCTACTGTTGAAACTAAAGCATGTGAGCAGTTTGTGAACAAATGATCTGTACTATTACCATGATCATTAGTTGGTTTTTCGATTAACTGTTGACATTACAGTAGTTTACACATTTGTTCAATTGAATCTATTTTTTGGTATAATATATATTATTAAATATATATGTATTTTATTTTAAATGTATACAGTTGAAATATAGCTAATTAACAACATAAAACAGGGCAAACAAAGCCTGATCTCAAATTCTGCTGAGGCAGGAAAATAATGAACAAATGTTTGTATTAAATCCTGATTTTTTTATCACATCAATTATTTTCTAATTTAAGTTTATATTTCTATACATTTCCAATTTAACATATATATCTGAATATAAAAGTTGATTCATAATTCTCAATTGCATCATCATAAATCTCAATCTTGTCAGATAACACCACATCATGCATACAAATGTTTATTTATTTTTTACCACAAAAATATATCTTTTAAATCTGCAAAACAATAAATATCTAAAAATAATACTTGATTTAGATTTCACAATTTTTAATTGTGTCTTTATTTATCCATAATGTGCTTCATATTTTATAATAATTTAAGCATACTGATGGGTTAAATTATATTTGTTAAAATCATTTAAAAGAAAATTGATTTCTTTAAAAATGCTACATTACACAACATTGCATCTTCTGGATTACACCTTGCATTATTTTTTTAAAGAAAGTTTTTGCATATCGGAGTGGAAACAGCATTACAATTAAGGAGATACAGTGAAAACAATAACAATTACCGCATAACACTTGGTGGGTTGGGTTTGCGGGAGGGGGGGGGGGGGGGTGTGATTGGGGTGGTGATATGAGAATAACTGTACACCTGTCACAGCAGGGGATCTCCCCCAGTGACTGTAACAAATCAGAAACCCTGGCATAGCTGACTTCCAGTGACCTGGAGTGGGACCCTGCATCTGTAATCATAGCAAGTGACTACAGAAAAAAAATCAATAACTAACTTAATTTTCAAGCTTTTATTTTCAAATTTCAGATTTAGACAAACTAAATATTTATGTTTACATGCTGTGAAAATTAAATCAATGGTGCTTACAGGTAAAAAACGTGCCATGGTCAAAGTTGGGCAATATTAAGGTACTGATTTATTTTTTATGCTAATAACTTAAAAAATTTACAAAATTCAGATCTAATTTTGGGTAAACAATTGAATCTTAATTAAACATAGTTATATACTTGAGAAAATAGACTCTAGTTTCAAAATTTTTCATGTTAAGTGAGTTATTATTTTTCCTGATTTTTTACAAAGTCCATTATGTTGGGGCCCATAACTTAAAGAATTTATACATTACAGACTTAATTTCTGGCATGTACATAGGAACTATATAGAGGAATATTTATGGTAAATATGAGGAAAAACAGATGAGTGGTTTTGATATAAGGCAGTCCTGAAGTGTGAAAATAGGATTTTAATAAAAAATTGAGGTTTTTCCTTAATTTCTCAAAGGAACAAAGTCGCAAAGACCCAGTTTTCGGCTTGGTAGGAGATCTTGGGGACATCTAACATTATGCTGAATTTTGGATTCCTAGGTCTTATGGTTTCAAAACGTGCCTCATCTACGGACGGACGGACGGACGGACAGACGGACAACGGACAATGGACCACGACTATAGCTCAGACGACTTATAGTCAGCTGAGCTAAAAACATAAGCTCAATCTGAGAGTTTTTAGATGACTAATTTTATGCATAAAATTTGGTGATGCTAGCTCCTGCCATTTTTGAGATAGTATGGGTTAACATACAGACAACAGATGACACCATACCATCACATAAACTCACAGATTTGCTAAAATAGGAGGAACTAAAAGTCTCAGACAACTCAAAGTTATGCATAACTGACATGCTTAGCAAGTTTAAAGTCAACGCATTAATGTGATCCTGGTCCTGTTAAATAGTGTACTACCTAACATGAGAGGTCCCTTGAACTGGGTAACTGTGCAAGACATGTTTATTATTATGTTTAATACTATAAAGAAACTATTCATAATTAGTATAATTAGTTTAAGTAACTGTTCATTATAATTTTAAAAAAATTAGTTGACTAATAAGCAGTTTAGATATATCATGCAAATGTGTGATGAATTCAAAAGGAAACTGGATAACCTTAAAACACGACTGGCAGGTTAAACATGTAAATGACACTTGCACTGAACACTTTATAAAGAGTTTCAGAGAGTGCCCATATCTGTAGTGATACATCAGACGAGGTACAGACACAAACGAGGACTACAACAAACCTTCAGTAATTCCTGATCCACTGAATCAAGACCTTCAAGTTCAACATCAGAACCTGTCGTATTACTGCTACCTGGGTCCTTCTGTGGGGAACTCTCCTGTGATGGAGGAGCAGAAGAATCACCGTTCTTGCTCTCATTGGCAGAAGTATCTCCAGAAGCACCATTAGCAGACTTGGTATACAACATCAGTGATAAAACCTGAAAATACGTGAACATCATGGGTGAAGGATACCTGTTGTTATTTCATTATAATAAATAGTCAACCATTTTTGACCAATAAAGGGTGCCATGTTAGAGGGATGCTTAGTGTTTTTGTTTTAATAATTAATTGTTGTTGGAGGTAACCGCCTCTATTCTTTAATGCAAGCTTAACTATGTACATGTACATCTGCAGATGTCCATTCCAGTTTTGATTTTGTCACAGGTCAGTAGCACATGCTTCCACTCATTTTATATCCTGCTATTAATCAAGCCTGGTAACCACTGCACCAAGGGCATACCACTGAGGAACCCCCGAAAGGCGTACTTGTTTGTAAGTGAAACATGGCCTTTGTTGGGCATGGCCTTCCTATGAAATGTATTCATGGCCTCCCAGCTTTGAGTTCTGTACTCTACTCTATGCCCAGATCACAGAAACCTGTGAGATGCTTAGTATTACCATTAATGCTCAAAAAGGACCCTTAATAATGGTCATGTTAATGTATAATGTGGTGTTCATGTTACAGGAGTGATTGTAAGTTTTACTGTTCATAAAACAGAAACATGTTATGCTTCATTACGGGAGGGGGGGGGGGGGAGGGGAGGGGAAGAGGTTACTCAATACACAAATCAAGTGACTTAATCCACCCTGGACAGAAGTTCTCAAGATTATAGTAACCATGGTCTGTTCTCTTGTAGTTTATAGGAGATTGGGGGGTTGGACACAATGAGAACAATGTGATATCACAAAAGGATACTGGAAAAAAAGATAATGTTTGGTTTTTCCTTATATTGGTATACTTGTATACTCATAAAAAAAATTGTTTTTATTTAACAGATTTTTTAAAAAATATTTAAAAAATATTCTGAAAACAGGACAAATATTTAAATGAGGCAAAATATAATATTCAAATATTCAAAATATGGAATATTCAAAACATGCAATGTCTGAAAATAATTATAAAAGACATCATATTACAAAAATTTCCATGTAAAAATACAACGCGAACAACCAGATGTTTTCTACTGAGTGATTTTTACCTCTAAATCTTTGAGCAGCCATTCCTTTGAGAAGTCAGTACCCATGCCTGCGAGCTGTACCACCACCCGTATGAATTGTGCATTGAATAAGCTTTCCATATCAGGATTTCTTCCTTCCTTCATTGCCTTGAGCAGTGCCTTCAGGGACAAGGCCAAAACCCACACTTTTTCTACTGTCATGATGTCTCCTGTAAATATTATATATGTTGTACTTTTAAGGGCCATCATAAAAAATATTTTTGTGTGACATAAATATGTTGGAGTTATCAAAGTTTGGGATTAATCAATTCATTATGTACTCCATGGGAGCGCTTTTTTTATAAGCTGTTTTTCTTAGCTGCTTGCAAACCAGTGGGCTTATGTACAAAGTTTAATGGGCAATGTCATGAAGAATGATGATGTCATGTGATAACCTAGAGCCAATGATTTTCCGTGATCGCGGGAAACGGACGGAATTCGCGGAAAACGCATTTTGAAACGGAATTTGCAACTTGACACGGAGTCTGGGTAACCTGGAAAAAATTTAGAATTTTCTTCACTAAGTCACATGATATCGGCATTTCCCATTCCTCAGAGCTTTCAGAAATCCAGAATCGATTAATATCAGTTTTCAATGGTGACCTGCACCACGTTTACTGTCAAATAGAGGCCCCTGCGTTGGCTATCAAACATTGTAGCTCGCATGACTGTATGTAGTGACCCATGGCTTAACGTAACAGGTGTCAGGTGTGACCCGCGAGTCGACCCTAAAACATGCAATGTGCCTGACCTTTAGGCTTATTAATATTCAGACACGCGACCCCTTACGATTCAGGGGAATCCCCTGCTTACAAACGGCAATGCCCAGAACGCAATGCGCCCGACTTTGTAATGAATGCAAAATGTCAAAGGTCTGCCTTTTTGGGAAAATAATCACGCTGAATGCAAACTTTGTCCAGTTTAATCAAAACTAAAGTGGTATTTTAACTCATCTATACGCTCACGTTATAACTGGTCAAAAGGAAATGCACGGGGGGCATTCTTCAAAGCCTCTACCCCCAGAAAGCGATGGAGTCACGTGAACTTTTGTCAAAAATAGGAGTAGGTACTTTGCAAAATTTATGCTTTGACCTTAATTAATATGCCCAAGAACAAGCTGTCCCCGTTTCCTTGACAGCGCATTCACTTGTGCTCGTTTTCAAAGTAAGCATCATATCGCCGCGCGCAGTGAATCTCTTATATGCCCGCGCTTGACATGTCACGGAGGAACCGGCACTTTCTTTAAGTTTTCACAGAAATATAACGCCAGTTCTTGCGAAATCGTATTTAATTGAATGAAACCTGGGTTTTGTTCACTTTGCAACACTTTTTATATAACTTTATTCGACAGAACGATGTCGTGCCCTTGTAAGTTAATATACTTTGACAGTTATAAACAGTCAATGAGATCGTCGATCGTGAAGTTTTATGATTCAGATTGGGAACGGTGTTAATGCAAATGTACAATAAAGATAGACAGAAGCCTGAAATTATGAGAATATAATAAAAAAGAATTATGTTGTTTTATTTTTTTTCTATGGTTATTTTATTTTACTTTACACACAACTTGTTAGAAGATGTGCCACCACAAATTTCATTAAGAACTAAGATAAGATAAGATAAGATAAGATAACATTTATTAGCCTTCAGTTCCAGGAATTTGTTGTTGACTTGCAATTCATTACATAAAAAAAAATAAATAAGTAAATAGATAGATAAATACATAAAAATAATACAAAAATACATAAAAATCACACATAACATATTGATGCATGTAAAATTAAACATGTAAAAATGATAAAACAGATAATTCTGCAGGTAAAACACATAATTCAAAACATTAAATTTCTAAGAGGGTTGTGAGTTAAAGTGTTTAATACTGTGTGGTACGAGAGATTTTTTAAAACGAGTTGTTCTGCAGAATATTGTATCTAGGCGTTTACCTGAAGGTAAAAAACGGAACTCTGAATATAGGGGATGTGTTTTGTCATTCATGACCTTAGATATGAAGGCCATTGTTTTGGTTTCACAGATTTCCTGGTGTGTGGCAAGAGAAGTACCAGTTATTCTACTACTTCTCTTCCTGGTATTATTCAACTGTTTCTTTAACTTATCAGATATATTTGTAAACCAGCACTCCAGTGAATAAGTAAGGACACTGGAAATTACTGAATTATAAAACATGGTAATTATGGTTTTGTCAATATTAAGCTTTCTTAGATAATAAAGGTAATATAATCTTTTGTTTGCTTTCTTGGATTGATTCAACACATGTTCTTTCCAATTCAGATTTCTGTCAATAATACATCCTAAGTATTTATAATTTTCTACAATATCAACATCTTCATTTTTGATAGCAACTGGGGTAATTACAGATTTTGATCTCCTAAAATCAAATACTACTTCTTTAGTCTTCTTTACATTTAACTGAAGGTAGTGTTCCTCACACCAACCAGTCACATATTGAATGGTTTTCCTGTAGAGCGATTCATCATTCTTGTGTATCAGGCCTAGAATGACAGTGTCGTCTGCATATTTGATAATTTTACAATCTGAAAGGCTCACAGACAAATTATTTGTATATAGAATAAAAAGGACTGCTGACAGAACACAGCCTTGTGGAGCACCAGTATTTATGATTATATCTGAAGAAGTTTCTTTGCTTGTTCTAACATGTTGTCTTCTATCCGAGAGAAAATCTAGAATCCATAGACAGTAGGAAAGAGGAATGTTATATCTACAGAGCTGATTGATCATAATGTGTGGCTGTATTGTATTGAAGGCTGAAGAATAATCAATGAAAAGTGATCTGGCATAATTTCTGGGGTCCCTGTCTAAGTGTTGATAAATATAATGAGTTAATGTGGCAATTGCGTCGCTTGTGCATCTGTTGGATGAATATGCAAACTGATGTTGATCTAGCATTGGTTTAACAATTGGAAGTAATTTATTAAGAACTATTCGCTCCAAAGATTTTGCGAGAATAGATGTTAGTGCAACAGGCCTAAGATCATTCATCACTTTAGGAGAGTTATTTTTGGCGACTGGAATTATTTCTGCGGTCTTCCATAATTTTGGTAGTTTACATAAGGAGAGAGACAATTGAAAAATGTAATGTATGATGAAGGACAAACTATTTCTACAGGTTTTAATTAATCTGCCACTGATTTTGTCGGGTCCACAGGCTTTCTTTATATTAATCTTACTTAACACTTTGTTTACATCAGTTACATCAGTAAGGATGCCATCATCACATGATTCTAAATTTGCTCTCAGACTGCTCCGAATGTCATCTTTTTCTTTTGAGAAGTCACTTTCATCAAAACGTGCATAGAATGTATTTAATTTGTCAGCATAGCCATTTTCAGCAAGCAGTGAGCAACTGGCCAGTGCTGAGAGTGTTACCATGTACATGTGTACAGCTGAGCACTCCAGCCTCTTATCAGCCCTTGTTGACAGCATGTCATTTATTATCCTTGGCTTGGGGACTACTTGCTCATTCATGGAACAGGTTTAACATGTGCAGGAATGCACCGACACCTAATAATTACTGTTGTAATAATTAATTTTATAAATGTTACCTGTTAATTCAGAGGGTAAGAATTGGAAAACTAAATTAGCATTAGCAGTTCTGAATACACTAAACAGTAGGGCCTAACTTGAATATCACATTCTTGTCATAATGTAACATGTCACATTAAAAGATTAAATATGAACTGTTTTTTCCTTCTTTATTTTTAATAAGAATAATGAATGATCAGACTACACAATAATTGTTCCTGTTACAGTCTCATCTAAGGTACTGGTAATAAAATCTGCATTTGGCTTGAACTGGATTTTTAGCAATGAATGAAATTTACATACACAACGTTTTCCCATTCCATTAGATCTGTACACAGTAGTATAAAAATGTACATTACAAGTTACATAAAGACTTGACATATTTATATCTTTTTATATGATTTATAAACAGTAAAATAAACTATCTTGTCAGCAAAAATAATGGATCTGGCTCCGAGGAATACGAAACGGAATTGAAACGGAATTTGGTGATGATTGAAACGGAAAAGCCTTGTTTTTGAAACGGAAAATCATTGGCTCTAATAACCGTGTGACTCAGTATGATATAATAACATTACTTACTGCCCATCATGTGGGGCAACAGTACAATACCATGGGACAAGATAATTGGTGTTAATTACTGGTAGGAATCAGTTTTGAAATAAAATTCAATGACTGAAAGATAAACATCCGATGACTGATTTAAATTTATTATTTTATGAACCATCTATATTACCATGAGATACGCTGTATGTAATTACACCTAAAATACTGACCAGGTCTAACTTGTACATCACATAGAAAGGTCAAGGTAATGGCAGGGTTGTTGAAACTTATTATTTGTACCAGATTAAGTTTTAATGCTGTTTGTTGTTTTGTGTCCTGTGTTTCTCATATATATCTGACAGAATAAGATTATTTAATCTGTATGATATGACCTCATTGGGTGTGCAAACAATTTTTGGTAATAGATTATGCAAAAATTCAATCAATTTAATTGATTATGGATGAAAATGACCAATCATCTATTTAATTTATTAATTGGCACACCACTAATGTTTACTATTATTAATTCCACAGTGGCAACATCATCACAGCGAGAGGTCAAGTTTCAAGATGTACCATAATTTTTACTTCTTTGTAAAGCAGTTGTTATTACATTAGATCATTTGTAAATATTCTACATATATGCACTCTGAGATCCATGCCAGTCACAGCAGAATCAGCCAAATGAAGATGTAGTACTCATAGTGCTCACCAGACTGAATTTTTGCTCCCAGTTCCTTGACGATGCTGGAAAACCTGCCCAAGTTCTCTGCTGATAAAGTTTTCAGATCTTCACGGACGTTCTCCAAGTATTCATCCTTCACCTTCAAACAAAACAATGTCAGAAGCTCCTTTCACTATTCAAGGAAAACATGCACATTGTTACAGGAGTCTCTTTTATTGTGTAGCAGTCTTGCATGTGTCTGTGTAGCACTAGCATTGTCCGTTTCCATGGGAGACGCGCAAGCCAGGTCGGCCCATGTTGTTGGGTCTGACGTGTGGAACACAATGCTCATGCTAATCTGGAAATTTCTGGGCTGGTCACGCTCTATGAGTACGTGTCTTGTTTTGTTCTTTGGCATGTGTGTATTATGTATTGTTGGGTTCTTTGGATTGTTTGTGAAACAGATGTTTCAAGACTTTGGGGTGAGAAGCTACAAATTAGGGGCTGTGTTTAGAGCAGGGAGGAGAGAGAAATATTCCAGCGGACACAGGAGAGTGTGAGCCAGTTTGTCGACCCAGTTATAGATCTTCTTCGAAATTTGAAACAGATTTTATATAGTTTTCAGTTTGCCTTTGGGATCACTACCAGAATTTCACTTTTGGATTACAACAGATTGATTTTGTGACTGAATTGGACTATTATTCTCTGAGAAGATTTATGTGAACTGTTCATCTGGATTATACATTTTAAAGGACTTGTTGTCGCTGTGACAGTGGTGGTATCCAGGTACTGTACACTTTATTTATTATACTGTGTAATTGTATTGATCTACTGTTATACTGTTGTTATACTGTGTAATTGTTTTGATTTAGTGTATTGTAATGTTAGGGTTGTTTTGAGAATAAATTATATTTATTCATTTTTTTAAATGTAATTTACAGATAAATCAATTTAATTATGGAATTTATTGAAGTAAATAATATCAACTCATCACAGACATTATTCTTTTTCTGAGCAAGCAACAGCCTCCTGAAATATTAATAAAACAAGCTTTGTCTAAAAAGGACACTAAACTTAAAAATGTGAGTGTGGACCTCTGTTATGAGTTTGGTAATAATTGTTATATGAACATCTAGGTACCCATGCTACAGTCTTTTCTTCTGTTATATATATTACTATATATCTTTACCTCCTTATGCAAATGTAACGACTGAAGCAAGCCTGATGATGGCTATTACATCAGCACCTACCCATCGTCTTTTACGAGATTTGATGTCCACCACCATGCTCTGGTGTCTGTCAGGAAAGTGCTTCAGGACGACCCCGCGTTTGACCTCTGTCCCCGCCTCACTGTAAGTCACATGACATCCGAAGGAAAACACCTGAAACACAGCAAGCAAAAAAAAAATCATAGTACCAATCAGAACAGATTAATAAAATAATCAAATGAACATACTGTAACAAGACCCTGTTCAATGTGTAACTGAATTCTTGGAGGTATAATTGTACAATCAACTGAACATAATGTAACAAGACACTGTTCAATGTATAACTGAATCCTGGGACTGAAAGAATTCAATCTGCACAATTCTTTTTATCGACATGTTATACAGAGGTGTTGAATTTCCAATGAATAATCTGTATGCCTTACAGAAAAGAATCCATCTCTTTCACATTCTTTCATATATGTTTATGTGTACACATGTATGTGCAAGCATGTGTGTATGTGATAGGACAGGCATATGTGTGTATATGTGTGTGTATATTACTAACCTCTGGAAAACCAGCCATCACAAACAAACCAAAAATGGATGAGAGGCCAGGTTTCTGTAATAAAAAAAATATTATGGACAATCAATAATAAAATATATTCAACCTATTAGAGTCATAATTACCACATTTGATCAAAGGGAACACATCTATGAAACATTTAAACATTTCCCCCGCATGAAATGTTAATAATATGTGAATGTTCAACTACAAAACTAGAATACGGGTAGTCGACAAGCGACTACGTGTATCCGCTGAAATCAGAGTGGGATGGGTGAAGTGAGGCATGGATTGAGTAACAAGTGGAAATAGAGTGAGGTGTGTTGCATATTAGCATGGATGTCTGCAGCTGAAATGTGTATGTAGGTTGTGTAACCTACCACAAAATCCAGAAAGCTATAAAAGTTGTATGCAAATGCAAAAAGTCAAACCACTGCTGAGATATGAGTGATTTTATCCCACGGCAGAAATGTCTTGGAAGTCTGCAGGGTAAATGAGAATGTAGGTGGCGCCACTTGTTATAAAATCAAGAAAGCTATCAAAGATGTATAAACCTGCAAAATTTTAGGCAGATAAGTCAAACCACTGACGAGATATGAGTGATTTTATAGCAGAGATATGAGTGATTTTATCCCACGGCAGACAAACAGACAGACGCTGTGCAAAAATGATTGCAGGTGGGGTCACCAGTTTTTGGTAAGATAAAGAGCTATGTGAGATCTATACACATGCAAAATTTTGGCCCAATCGGCCAAAGGGTTCCTGAGATATAAGCCTGGATGTCAGCAGCATAAACATAAATGTAGGTGGTGCCATCTGCCACAAAATCCAGAAAGCTATCCAAGATGTATAAACCTGCAAAATTTTAGGCAGATAAGTCAAACCAGTGCAGAGATATTAGTGATTTTATTCCATGGCAGACAAACAGACAAAAGCTCTGCAAAAATGATTGCAGGTGACGCCACCAGTTTTGCATATGATAAAGAGCTATGTGAGATCTATACACATGCAAAA
Organism: Sipunculus nudus; assembly: GCA_026874595.1. Classification (NCBI taxonomy): domain Eukaryota; kingdom Metazoa; phylum Annelida; class Sipuncula; order Golfingiida; family Sipunculidae; genus Sipunculus; species Sipunculus nudus. Next base: position 64,784,009 of record CM049307.1, read on the forward strand.
TTTTGGTCCAATTGGTCAAATGGTTCTCAAGACATGAGTTTAGATGTCTGCAGCGTAAACGTGAATGTAGGTGGTGCCATCTGTCATAAAATCAAGAAAGCTTTCCAAGATGTATACACATGCAAAATTTCAGGTGGATAAGTCTAACCAATGCAGAGATATGAGTGATTTTATTCCAAGGCAGATGAACAGATGGACGCTGTGCAAAAATGGTTGCAGGTGACGCCACCATTTTTTATGTATGATATAATGCTTTCCAAGGGCTGCATTTGTGCAAATTTTCTTCCGGATCGGTCAAACGGTTCCCGAGATATGTGGGTTAATGTGTCAAAACAGATGCACAGATGGACGCACTGCAGAGAGGAAAGGTCAGAGGTCAAAACAAAATCGAGGGCGCAGCAGTTCACATGTGATCTGAATATAATCCCGTGTTTCGTAAAATTCCGCCCTGTGGTTAGAGAGGAGTTCTCTGGACACCTACGTGGCGGTGGCCATCAGCTGAAAACATAGTATCCGCAAACTCTGTACTGGCGGATACAACCACCACCAAGCTGTACAGTTCAGCAGACTGGTCTCTCTGTAAAGTCTGCCACTGGTGTAAAGATTTATGTTCTTCAACTTACTTAAGGCAATGGGAATAATAATCTGATTAAGTGAATTTAAAGATTTGTTTAAATGTGTTTTCTTTAAAAAGCTCATATCAACTAGACACCCCTTAAAAATATACCCCTTTTTTAAGCATATATTAGCACCTTCCAGATCTGACCATAAAGATCAAGGTTACCAGTTTTCAAACTCCTCCAAAAATTTGGTTGAAACAATTTGTGTAGCTTCTAAAGTTATGACAGTCACAAAAACCATTATTTTAACTTATGTTGTGTTGTGTTGGGGTGGGATTGCAGGGATGAGACATAATAAACATTCCATGTTTAAAAAAACTAGAGGAAACATCAGTTGAGAAACTGATACTATTGATGTTATTCTGCAGTCTCAAAATTGGGAAAAAAATTGCAAATAAATACAGGTGGCATTACCAGTCTTTAGTACCTGATGAAACAATCCACGGGCGATAAGCAAAGCAAGAACCATGGCAATCCATGAAATAATTTTTTGAGATACTAGAGCTTTTGTATCAAATTTTCAAATATTCTGGGGTGCACATACAGGCCCCATAACTTTGTCAAAGTGACCTTATTTCAGGTTCAAGTTTCCAAAGAGATTTTTTATGGACCTTCATGGATGTTCAGTCAGAAGGTTTCCAGGTCTAACCTTTTCGATTTGTGCCTGGTTAACAGCCATCCAGATGACAAGACAGCCTGACAGACAAGTTGTGTTTTTATAGCTCAGATGACTAACAGTCAGCTGAGCTAAAAATTTAAATAAATGTTGATGATGAAAGGCATGATTTAATCACTTTATTTACATTACTGATTGTTCTAAAATTTTATGTAAGTTTGGAGCCATTCAAATATATCTTTTAATGATGGATGAACAATTTTTTCAGCAGCTGACAAAAAAATGTATTCAAATTAGAGATTATATTATCATTAATATGAGATGTTTGATTATTTGATCATGTTCCCCAAGCCAGTCGACTCTGTTTTAAAGACTGTGGTGACCACACTGACCTGAGCTAGTTCTTGTATACTTTTCTGTACATGGGTTGAGAAGACACTGTGCCATGTGGGGGCTGCAAACAGGCTCTGCAGGATATTAGCCATTGTATGTGCCCAGTCAAGGCCACTCCTAATTAAAATAAAATACAGATAAGTTAAATAATCTATGTCTGCTACAACTACCTGAAAAAATATACAAGATGATTCTGTTAAAACTTGTTTAATTTATTACATTTCATTATAGATTCATACACAGTAGAACCTGTATGAAAGACTACCTCTCTTATAAGACCACCTGTCTATAAACCCCCCCTTCAGTGAACTGAAAGCATTCACGTTGGTAATAACAGCCCTGTCTAATAGGACAACCCTTGAAATAAAACCACTTTTAGCCAGTCCCACAGGTGGTCTACACTCCTGAGGCAGCGGAAATCTTGCACTTCTAAAGAAGCAACTGATTTTCATGCTGCCAGCTTTGACCCTTTATGATATATTCAGACACCAGATGGCGGTTTGTTGTCCGCTGAAAAAAACGTGCATATGATGTGACAAGCAGCCAACCAGATGCCTATAAACAAACACTCGACAGGCATCCCGCCTCCGCCCATAGCTGTGCTTCAAGGGCTGCGTGATATCAGTTTATGGTCAAATTTTAATTGCTACCTCTATTCTTGCATCATCGACCGATTCGATTATGACATTATGACTGTGTTAGTGTAGCCATGAATCCGGTGTCTGCAGAACTAAAACCAGCAAGCGAGGTGCCTCAGCGCAGCCTTAGTTGTTATGTTTCGTTTGAATTACAGCTCACCGGCTGGGCATCCTACGTGCCCAAGGCCCTAAGCAAACAACATCTGGGGCAATTCTCTCCGAGCCTGTGGCCTGTTAAGACGGTTACCGAGGCGATGAACTGTCACTCAAAACGAAATGAACATGATTGGCTCCATATATTCCTCGCTTGGCCGTGTCTTCCAGCACAAGGTCTCATCTGATTGGACAAAAATACAGTGCTCCCCTCTGGTGTAGTAATTCAGGATACAAAGTCATAACAAACAGCGCTTACGATACAGGAAGTAGGCCTATAGTTAAAGCGCTGTGTAAAGAGCATACAGGTGGTCTTATTACACAGGTTTTACTGTAAAGGTTTAAGATCATAATTATCTATTCCATACTTTAAATCTGAACATTTGAAAAATCATCAGATTCCATTCCCTTTTACAATGGTGACCTCCAGCAGCATCATGACAATGTATGCTTTCTGAAATCCCGACATTCTGACCCATTATTCTTTGCCATCATTTTGTCTTCTCATATATACAAGAACTTTGTTGCTGGCCATATGATAAACTGATGAAGCGACTTATCATACCTTTCTAAGCAGGTAGCACCAAAGTTGAATAGGAATTCTGCTGTGAGCATCCCTGGTACGGAGTCAGGGGATACCACGTCCAGATTAAGGCCAGCCACTGCCTGATCTGTCACCTGAAAAAAAAAAACATGACAGGTTACAGCCTAGAATTAGTGAATACTGACAGATCTGAACATAAAATCTACTCACTTCATATTAAAACCAACCATAAGCAAAACATAAAAACTAAAACTGTTTTACCAGTGACATTTAATTTTCAAAGCTTAAAACTAAAGCAGAATTTAAGAAAAAAATCAACAAACTTGTGAATTAGGATTCAAGAAAGGAAACTAGTGAATCCAATGGTTGTTAGGTTTTTTGGTTTGATATATGAAAAGTAAATAAGAGCACCGCAAATGTGCATATAATGCCCCCTGTGTATCTGGTGATCTCTTTAAAGTCATATGTGTGGATGTTGCCCATAATCGAACTCGGATGAGAAATCTGTTGGTTAGTAGTTATGACGAGTTTCGTGAAAATCCATCAATGTAAGTTATCACGGCAACACTAAAAGTTAACGGACAGATGGTGGGTATACCATAATACTCCTGTCATATGACGGGGGTATAAAAACTTGCCAAGAATACTGTAAATAGTGCTTATATATCTATCATACATGGTCCCACTTGATACAAGGCCTACGTCAGGGCATTCATATGTACACTCCTCACGCAGCAGTTATACACTGCTGTCTGCATTCATCCCAGGTCTCCTGTGGTTTTTAAAGGCTGCATTGTACGGCAAAGTTCTCTGGGATACACCACCAGGGTTTGCAATGCAATTAGACCCATGAGAGTGTGGTACTACATTGTCCATCAAGCTCTAAACAAGTGACACCCCGTCTTGTTGGTGTGATTTCAACGATTCTGCCACAAGGCCAAGAATCAGACAAACACAAGCAGGTGTCTCTGTGTAATCAGGGCACTGAGAGTGGGTGTTGCATGTTGAAATTTGGAGTAAGATGCACATTCTGATACCAAGCTCTCATTGGTCTGATAACAATTCTTTGCCTTGTGTCCACCCTGGTGTTACCCAGAGAACCGTCCTAAACAAAGTAGCGGTTACATGAGAGGAGATCTGGGACCACTTAAGCGGTTACATGAGAGGAGATGGAGGACAACTGTAGCGGTTACATGAGAGGAGATCAAGGACAACTGTAGCGGTTACATAAAGAGGAGAGCGAGGACAACTGTAGTGGTTACATAAAGAGGAGATCAAGGACAACTGTAGCGGTTACATGAGAGGAGATCTGGGACAACTGTAGTGGTTACATAATGAAGAGAGCGAGGACAACTGTAGTGGTTACATAAAGAGGAGACTGAGGACAACTGTAGTGGTTACATACTGAGGAGATTGAGGACAACTGTAGTGGTTACATAAAGAGGAGATCGAGGACAACTGTAAGGGTTACATAAAGAGGAGATCGTGGACAACTGTTGTGGTTACATAAAGAGGAGATCGAGGACAACTGTAGTGGTTACATGAGAGGAGATCCAGGACAACTGTAGTGGTTACATAAAGAGGAGATTGAGGTAAACTGTAGTGGTTACATGAGAGGAGATCTGGGACATCTGTAGTGGTTACATAAAGAAGAGATTGAGGACAACTATAGTGGTTACATGAGAGGAGATCTGGGACAACTGTAGTGGTTACATAAAGAAGAGATCTGGGACAACTGTAGTGGTTACATAAAGAGGAGATCGAGGACAACTGTAGTGGTTACATAAAGAGGGGATCCAGGACAACTGTAGTGGTTACATAATGAAGAGAGCGAGGACAACTGTAAGTGGTTACATAAAGAGGAGATTGAGGACAACTGTAGTGGTTACATGAGAGGAGATCCTGGACAACTGTAGTGGTTACATGAGAGGAGATCCTGGACAACTGTAGTGGTTACATGAGAGGAGATCCAGGTCAACTGTAGTGGTTACATAGAGGAGAGCTAGGACAGCTGTAGCGGTTACATGAGAGGAGATCCGGGACAACTGTAGTGGTTACATGAGAGGAGATCCTGGACAACTGTAGTGGTTACATGAGAGGAGATCCTGGACAACTGTAGTGGTTACATGAGAGGAGATCCAGGTCAACTGTAGTGGTTACATAGAGGAGAGCTAGGACTGCTGTAGCGGTTACATAAGAGGAGATCCAGGACAACTGTAGTGGTTACATGAGAGGAGATCCTGGACAACTGTAGTGGTTACATAAGAGGAGATCCAGGACAACTGTAGTGGTTACATGAGAGGAGATCCAGGTCAACTGTAGTGGTTACATAGAGGAGAGCTAGGACAGCTGTAGCGGTTACATAAGAGGAGATCCAGGACAACTGTAGTGGTTACATGAGAGGAGATCTGGGACAACTGTAAAGGTTACATGAGAGGAGATCCTGGACAACTGTAGTGGTTACATGAGAGGAGATCCAGGACAACTGTAGTGGTTACATGAGAGGAGATCCAGGACAACTTTAGTGGTTACATGAGAGGAGATCTGGGACAACTGTAAAGGTTACATGAGAGGAGATCCAGGACAACTGTAGTGGTTACATGAGAGGAGATCTGGGACAACTGTAAAGGTTACATAAGAGGAGATCCAGGACAACTGTAGTGGTTACATGAGAGGAGATCTGGGACAACTGTAAAGGTTACATGAGAGGAGATCCAGGACAACTGTAGTGGTTACATGAGAGGAGATCCAGGACAACTGTAGTGGTTACATGGGAGGAGATCCAGGACAACTGTAGTGGTTACATGAGAGGAGATCTGGGACAACTGTAAAGGTTACATGAGAGGAGATCCTGGACAACTGTAGTGGTTACATGAGAGGAGATCCGGGACAACTGTAGTGGTTACATGAGAGGAGATCCAGGACAACTGTAGTGGTTACATGAGAGGAGATCTGGGACAACTGTAAAGGTTACATGAGAGGAGATCCAGGACAACTGTAGTGGTTACATGAGAGGAGATCTGGGACAACTGTAGTGGTTACATGAGAGGAGATCCGGGACAACTGTAGTGGTTACATGAGAGGAGATCCAGGACAACTGTAGTGGTTACATGAGAGGAGATCTTGGACAACTGTAAAGGTTACATGAGAGGAGATCCTGGACAACTGTAGTGGTTACATGAGAGGAGATCCGGGACAACTGTAGTGGTTACATGAGAGGAGAGCTAGGACAGCTGTAGCGGTTACATGAGAGGAGATCCAGGACAACTGTAGCGGTTACATGAGAGGAGATCCAGGAAAACTGTAGTGGTTACATGAGAGGAGATCCAGGACAACTGAAGTGGTTACATGAGAGGAGATCTTGGACAACTGTAGTGGTTACATGAGAGGAGATCCATGACAACTGTAGTGGTTACATGAGAGGAGATCCAGGACAACTGTAGTGGTTACATGAGAGGAGAGCTAGGACAGCTGTAGTGGTTACATGAGAGGAGATCCTGGACAACTGTAGTGGTTACATGAGAGGAGATCCGGGACAACTGTAGTGGTTACATGAAAGGAGATCTAGGCCAATATAGTGGTTACATAAGAGGAGATCCAGGACAACTGTAGTGGTTACATAAAGAGGAGAGCGAGGATATCTGTAGCTGTTACATGAGAGGAGATCCGGGAACAACTGTAGTGGTTACATAAAGAGAAGAACTAGGACAGCTGTAGCGGTTACATGAGAGGAGATCCGGGACAACTGTAGTGGTTACATAGAGGAGAGCTAGGACAGCTGTAGCGCTTACATAAGAGGAGATCCAGGACAACTGTAGTGGTTACATGAGAGGAGATCTGGGACAACTGTAGTGGTTACATGAGAGGAGATCCATGACAACTGTAGTGGTTACATGAGAGGAGATCCATGACAACTGTAGTGGTTTCATGAGAGGAGATCCGGGACAACTGTAGTGGTTACATAGAGGAGAGCTAGGACAGCTGTAGCAGTTACATAAGAGGAGATACAGGACAACTGTAGTGGTTACATGAGAGGAGATCTGGGACAACTGTAAAGGTTACATGAGAGGAGAGCTAGGATAGCTCTAGTGGTTACATGAGAGGAGATCCAGGACAAATGTAGTGGTTACATGAGAGGAGATCTTGGACAACTGTAGTGATTAGATGAGAGGCGATCCATGACAACTATAGTGGTTTCATGAGAGGAGATCCAGGACAACTGTAGTGGTTACATGAGAGGAGATCCAGGACAAATGTAGTGGTTACATGAGAGGAGATCTGGGACAACTGTAGTGGTTACATGAGAGGAGATCCATGACAACTGTAGTGGTTACATGAGAGGAGATCCAGGACAACTGTAGTGGTTACATGAGAGGAGATCTGGGACAACTGTAGTGGTTACATGAGAGGAGATCCAGGACAACTGTAGTGGTTACATGAGAGGAGATCCTGGACAACTGTAGTGGTTACATGAGAGGAGATCCGGGACAACTGTAGTGGTTACATGAGAGGAGAGCTAGGACAGCTGTAGCGGTTACATGAGAGGAGATCCAGGAAAACTGAAGTGGTTACATGAGAGGAGATCTGGGACAACTGTAAAGGTTACATGAGAGGAGATCCTGGACAACTGTAGTGGTTACATGAGAGGAGATCCGGGACAATTGTAGTGGTTACATGAGAGGAGATCCAGGACAACTGTAGTGGTTACATGAGAGGAGATCTGGGACAACTGTAAAGGTTACATGAGAGGAGATCCTGGACAACTGTAGTGGTTACATGAGAGGAGATCCGGGACAACTGTAGTGGTTACATGAGAGGATATCTGGGACAACTGTAAAGGTTACATGAGAGGAGATCCAGGACAACTGTAGTGGTTAAATATAGGAGAGCTAGGACAGCTGTAGCTGTTACATAAGAGGAGATCCAGGACAACTGTAGTGGTTACATGAGAGGAGATCTGGGACAACTGTAGTGGTTACATGAGAGGAGATCTGGGACAACTGTAGTGGTTACATAAAGAGGAGAGCGAGAATAGCTGTAGCTGTTACATAAGAGGAGATCTGGGACAACTGTAGTGGTTATATGAGAGGAGATCTGGGACAACTGTAGTGGTTACATAAAGAGGAGATCCAGGACAACTGTAGTGGTTACATGAGAGGAGAGCTAGGACAGCTGTAGCAGTTACATGAGAGGAGATCCGGGACATCTGTAGTGGTTACATGAGAGGAGATCCAGGACAACTGTAGTGGTTACATGAGAGGAGATCCGGGACAACTGTAGTGGTTACATAGAGGAGAGCTAGGACTGCTGTAGCGGTTACATTAGAGGAGATCCAGGACAACTGTAGTGGTTACATGAGAGGAGATCTGGGACAACTGTAGTGTTTACATGAGAGGAGATCTGGGACAACTGTAGTGGTTACATAATAGGAGATCTGAGACAACTGTAGTGGTTATATGAGAGGAGATCTGGGACAACTGTAGTGGTTACATAAAGAGGAGATCCAGGACAACTGTAGTGGTTACATGAGAGGAGATCTGGGACAACTGTAAAGGTTACATGAGAGGAGATCCTGGACAACTGTAGTGGTTACATGAGAGGATATCTGGGACAACTGTAAAGGTTACATGAGAGGAGATCCTGGACAACTGTAGTGGTTACATGAGAGGAGATCCGGGACAATTGTAGTGGTTACATGAGAGGAGAGCTAGGACAGCTGTAGCAGTTACATGAGAGGAGATCCAGGACAATTGTAGCGGTTACATGAGAGGAGACCCAGGACAACTGTAGTGGTTACATGAGAGGAGATCCAGGACAACTGTAGTGGTTACATGAGAGGAGATCCAGGACAACTGTAGTGGTTACATATAGGAGAGCTAGGACAGCTGTAGCTGTTACATAAGAGGAGATCCAGGACAACTGTAGTGGTTACCTAAAGAGGAGAGGGAGGACAGCTGTAGCGGTTACATGAGAGGAGATCCAGGACAACTGTAGTGGTTACATGAGAGGAGATCTGGGACAACTGTAGTGTTTACATGAGAGGAGATCTGGGACAACTGTAGCGGTTACATAAGAGGAGATCCAGGACATCTGTAGTGGTTACATAAAGAGGAGAGCGAGGATAGCCTTAGTGGTTACATGAGAGGAGATCCGGGACAACTGTAGTGGTTACATAAAGAGGAGAGCGAGGATAGCTGTAGCGGTTACATGAGAGGAGATCCGGGACAACTGTAGTGGTTACCTAAAGAGGAGAGGGAGGACAGCTGTAGCGGTTACATGAGAGGAGATCCAGGACAACTGTAGTGGTTACATGAGAGGAGATCTTGGACAACTGTAAAGGTTACATGAGAGGAGATCCTGGACAACTGTAGTGGTTACATAAAGAGGAGATCCAGGACAACTGTAGTGGTTACATAAAGAGGAGAGCGAGGATAGCTGTAGTGGTTACATGAGAGGAGATCCGGGACAACTGTAGTGGTTACATAAAGAGGAGAGCAAGGATAGCTGTAGCGGTTACATGAGAGGAGATCCGGGACAACTGTAGTGGTTACATAAAGAGGAGAGCGAGGACAGCTGTAGCGGTTACATGAGAGGAGATCCAGGACAACTGTAGGGTAAAACCACAGTGTGAGGAGCATATAAGATGTGGCAGATGACAACAGATTAATATTACCTGAGGGATACAAGCAGCTGTTGAAACAAATGACCACAGAAAAATATTATCCGAGGGGATACAAGTGGCTGTTGCAACAAATAACAACAGATTAACATTACCTGAGGGGATACAAGCGGCTGTTGAAAAAAATGACGACAGATGAATATTACCTGAGGGGATACAAGTGGCTGTTGAAGCAGCTGACCTATCAGTCCCATACACAGATGTTGAATGTTCTGTTCGTGGTTGCTTTCTCCCCTGAAATAAGTTATCTTGATTACATTAATTATAATGATAAATTGATCAGTTTTAAAAATCTGTTAGAAATAGAAACTGCAATTAAGACAGGATATTATTCAATTTAATGGAATGTTTAAGTACATTCAACATTTAAAGAATTTAGTGAAGAAACACCAATTTATGAAAATAAGTATTAAATATTGTAATGCTCAATCATGCTACATAAATAATTTTTAATGTTAACATCATTTAGAGTGATTTTTCTTGGTTTCTTAATTGCATGGAGGCTACCAAACACAAAGAACAGCTGAATTGCCTCCGGCAATGTCAGGGGATACCTGCGTACACAAACACCACCTGACACAGAAACCTCCAGTGAAGGATTAAGGACTATTGTGCACATGAATAAACCCTGCTGTCAGTGAAGGATTTACGCATGCTTGGCCTGACATTTGACCCAATTTGTGACCCATGTGCATGGTCAGTAAATGTGAAAACATGTGTCTTGAGTTCCCTTTGCACTGAATTCTTATGTCAGCAAGTAAAAAAAGTTAATCTCACTTCATCCAGGTAATCATTTTGCTTAATGTTGAAATGACTGCAATAAGTGTTGCTGCACTATCACCTAGCATTTACATCTAATATCAACATTTCTGGAAACAGTTGTATCATGTAAACTATACAAGAATGCATGTGCATAAGTTCTATTTATATTTACAATACTGGGTCACTGATATTAAACCGCAAAATAAATCCAGTGTGTTATAAATGCTGAGGATCTGTCAAGTTGAACTGATGATACTAACGTGGCTATCTTTAGTAACAGCTGCATGAACTGCCTGGTAGCAAACACTGGCGCCTTCTCTGCCTCTGAACTGTCTGCAGGCCCATTTGTCTGGAATGTAGAGAAATACTGCACTATACAGAAAAATTGGTGAACATGGATTATGGACAAAGTTTTAAAACATAACATGGCATCCCATGATAGAAATGCTTAATAATAATCAAGTTAACTTAAATTATATGTTTAAAATAAACAGAACTGATCAGCTAGTTGCAAGTGCCTTGTTTTTTTCCACACCAGTCAAAGCAACAGTAGATTATTTCTCATGTACAGCACTACATCTATGTTATAAATATTATGCCCTATACCAATCAGTCTTTGTGATTCAAACAGACATGCAGAAGTTCTACACATACACATACCCCACGGCATTCATGATGTCCTTGTATGAGATCAAGCATATCACCATAATATTCTACATTATCTTCAGAAGAAATGTCACTATCCAAAATTACCACAACATCCTTGCAGAAAAATCTTGTCCAAAATATGACATTTCTGGCTTGCTTGCTTGCCTGAATAACTGTCATTCACAATGATTTTAATAGCAGCTCTAAAGAATCAGTAGGCTGATAAGAATATTATAGCCATATGTTTTTCTTCTTGTAGTTGTGGTTTTTAGTGTCTGAGCAGAACTGGATATGATGTTGTTTAACAATTTATTTTCTTCATCATAAATGTCACTGATAAGTCCATAAGAAGTTTAAATTGTAAATATACAGTCTCTCACTGTTCTAGCACAGAAATCACTTATATTCCCATTTACTTCCTGATTTCTACCTCTTCTCTCTCCAAGTTTTTGTCTCCAGCACTCTACATTCTATTCCTGCTTCTCTCATATGTTATCAGTCTCCTATTCCCTCCCCTATCCCAGGCCCTTATCAATACAATGTTAATATATATGGTTCTCATCTGACAAATTCACCTGTCAAACATGGCCAGTTAAGGAGAAAGAAATATTCTAACTGCTAAGGTGTATCTAAACATGAGCTGAATTGTTACATACACAGACATATCTAGGTTATAAGTGACCTTATTTGGGATCTGCAAAAAGAGTTTACCTGTCAGCATGTGAAGTTTAAAATCCTTGGTCCTATGGTTACAATTATGCCCTGCTGAAGTAAAAGTGGTAAAAATTGCAAAATGTCCCACTAGTTTCCTGTAGCAGTTAAAATCCTGCAAGATCAATTGTCATTCCAAATTTCATGACAATCCCATTTTTTTCGAGATAGTATGGGTTAATGTCCAGACAAATGAAGTCCACTTAAAAAATGCCAATGCTGGTGGTGTCACTAAAACTTCAATTTCAAAAACGAGTTATGTGACCAACCTTTGCCTATGCTCTGGTGATGATATCTCCATCCATTTATGAGAATTTAATCAAGTAAGTTTATTTGGCCAAGAAATTGTCTTGAGTTTTGAAAAAGGAGATTTTTAATGGTTCTCTAAATTTCCCTGTGCCATGCATATCGATGCATATATTGCAAAAAATTAGCCCAATCTGACAACATGAGACATGCAATAGATTTTCGCATAAAATTTGGTGATGCCAACTCCTGATTTTTTTAGATACTGTAGATTCAGAAATATTAGTTGGGATTTTATTTTCTTGGTTTTCGTGGATCAAGATAATCCACGAATTCATGATTCCAACGATCAACAAGTGACCCATGGGTCATGACGCTCAGCTGACTGGGAAGAGATTCGCAAAAGGAAATTTTATCATCAGAATGGTAGTATATACCCATTCAACTGAAGCATCAAACAGATTAACCAACAGGCCAAGATTTAGTCTGTATTTATATATCTCAAAAATAGAGAAAAATGTGTAAACTTTTAAAACTAGAATACGGGTAACCGACAAGTGACTACATGTATCTGCCAAAATTGGATAGTGAGGCATGGATTGAGTGGCAAGGGGAAATAGAGTGAGGTATGTTGCATATTAGCATGGATGTCTGCAGCCTAAATGTGTATGTAGGTTGTGCCACCTACCACAAATCCAGAAAGCTGTCCAAGTTGTATACACCTGCAAAATTTTAGGCAGAAAAGTCAAACCACTACATGTATATGAGCGATTTTTGCCCATGGCAGACAAACAGACAAACACTGTGCAAAAATCCTTGCAGGTAACCGCTCCAGTTTTGTGTATGATAGAGACCTATGTGAGATCTAAACACATGCACAATTTTGGCCCAATCGGTCAAATGGTTCCTGAGATATGAGCTTGGATGTGTCCAGCGTTAACTAGAATGTAGGTGGCGCCACCTGTCATAAAATCAAGAAAGCTGTCCACGATGTATAAACCTGCAAAATTTTAGGCAGTTATGTCGAACCACTACAGAGAAATGAGTAATTTTAGGCCACGGCAGACTAACAGACAGACGCTGTGCAAACATTGTTACAGGTGGCGCCACCATTTTTTGTGTATGTTACAGAGCTATCAAAGGGCTACATTTGTATAAATTTTATTTCCTGATCGGTCAAACGGTTCCCGAGATATAAGCTTGGATGTCATCAGCTTGAACGTGAACGTAGGTGGCGCCACCTGTCATAAAATCAAGAAAGCTATCCTGGATGTATACACATGACGAATTTCAGGTGAATTAGTCAATTCACTGCAGAGATATGAGTGATTTTAACCCAAGGCAGATGAACAGATGGACACTGTGCAAACATGGTTACAGGTGGCGCCACCATTTTTTGTGTATGTTATAAAGCAATCCAAGGGCTACATTTGTATCAATTTTATTTCCTGATCGGTCAAACGGTTCCCGAGATATGAGGGTTTATGAGTGGAAACAGACCCACAAATGGACACTGGATAGAGAGGAAAGGTCAGAGGTCAATGCAAATTGGTTAGGCACCAGTTCACATGTGACCCGATAATAGGTGTAAGTTTGGGAAAAATCGGTCCATTAGTCTCCGAGGAGCTCTCTGGAAACGAACGCCGCGGCGGCGGAGGAACTCGGTCAAAAACATAGTATCCGCAAAACTTCGTTTTGGCGGATACAAAAATACAGGTGGCTCCACCAGTCTGCAGAAACTAATAAAAACACTTAATGGTCAATATCCATGCAAAAAATCATGGTGATCTCTGCATTAGTTGTTCAGATACTTCAGTTTTTGTATCAAATTGTCCATTATTCTGAGGGATACTTCGGAGTCCTATAGCTTGAAGGATATGGGTAACAGAGACCTAATTTCAAGTTTCCACAGGCACCTTTCATGGGCCTCCTTGCATGACAAGAATGAAGATTCTAGGTCCAGTTGTTGCAATTTGTAACCTGTTGACAGATAACCACATCTTTAAAGGTCTCAAAAAAAAGAAAAAAATTTGTAAAAATTTGAAAAAAAAAATAGAGGTGGCACACCCAGTCTGCAGAAACTGATGGAACAGCTCATGATCAATATGTATGCCTAAAATCATGACCATCAGTGTTGTAGTTATTGAAATACTGCAGTTTTTGTATCAAATTTTCCATTATTCTGGGGGGGGGGGGGGGTATTTTGGACCCATACAGCTTAAAGAATATGGGTAACAGAGACCTAATTTCAAGTTTCCATGGAGACTTTTCATGGGTCTCCCTGTGTGTCAAGAATGAAGATTCTTGGTCCAGTTTTTATGATTTGTGCCCTGTTAACATATGTTCATATCTTTAAAGGTCTCAAAAATACAGAAAAATTTCGTAAAAGAAAACGAACAAATACAGGTGGTGCCACCAGTCTGCAGAAACTTATGAAACACTCCATGATCAATATCCATGCAAACAATTATGGTTATCTCTGCATCAGTTGTTCAGATACTTTAGCTTTTGTATTAAATTTTCCATTATTCTGAGCTGTACTTTGGAGTGCCATAGCTCAAAGGATATGGGGAACAGAGACTAAATTTCAGGTTTCCATGGAGACTTATCATGGGTCTCCCTGTGTGTCAAGAACGAAGATTCTAGGTCCAGTCGTTACAATTTGTACCCTGTTGACAGATAACTACATCCTTAAAGGTCTCAAAAATGGAGAAAACAATTCGTGAACATTGAAAAATACAGGTGGCGCCACCAGTCTGCACAAACTGATGAAACATCTCATGATCAATATGTATGTCGAAAATAATGACCATCAGTGATGTAGTTAATGAGATATTGAAGTTTTTGTATGAAATTTTGACTATTCTGGGGGGTAATTTTGGGCCCCATAGCTCGAAGGATATGGGTAACAGAGACCTAATTCTGGTTTCCATGGAGACTTTTCATAGGTCTCTCAGTGTGTCGAAAATGAAGATTCTAGGTCCAGTCGTTACGATTTGTGCCATGCTAACAGATGACAGCATCCTCAAAGGTCTCAAAAATAGAGGAAAAAATCGTAAAAAATCAAACAGTACAGGTGGCGCCACCAGTCTGCAGGAACTGATCGAACATCTCATGATCAATATGTATGCCAAAAATGAAGACCATCAGTGATGTAGTTATTGAGATATTGAAGTTTTTGTATGAAATTTTTTACTATTCTGGGGGGTACTTTGGGGCCCCATAGCTCAAAGGATATGGGTAACAGAGACCTAATTTCTGGTTTCCAAGGAGATTTTTCATGGACCTCTCAGTGTGTCAAGAATTAAGATTCTAAGTCCAGTCTTTATGATTTGTGCCTTGTTAACAGATGTTCACATTTTTAAAGGTCTCATAAATAGAGAAAAAAATTCGTAAAAAAATAAAAAAATACAGGTGGCGCCACCAGTCTGCAGGAAGTGATGTAACATCTCATGATCAATATGTATGCCAAAAATCATGACCATCAGTCAAGTAGTTAATGAGATATTGAAGTTTTTGTATGAATTTTTGACTTTTCTGGGGGGTACTTTGGGGCCACATAGCTCGAAGGATATGGGTAACAGAGACCAAATTTCAGGTTTCCATGGAGACTTATCATGGGTCACCCTGTGTGTCAAGAACGAAGATTCTAGGTCAAGTCGTTACAATTTGTACCCTGTTGACAGATAACTACATCCTTAAAGGTCTCAAAAATGGAGAAAACAATTCATGAACATTGAAAAATACAGGTGGCGCCACCAGTCTGCACAAACTGATGAAACATCTCATGATTAATATGTATGTCAAAAATCATGACCATCAGTGATGTAGTTAATGAGATATTGAAGTTTTTGTATGAAATTTTTTACTATTCTGGGGGGTAATTTTGGGCCCCATAGCTCGAAGGATATGGGTAACAGAGACCTAATTTCTGGTTTCCATGGAGACTTTTCATGGGTCTCTCAGTGTGTCGAAAATGAAGATTCTAGGTCCAGTCGTTACGATTTGTGCCACGCTAACAGATGACAGCATCCTCAAAGGTCTCAAAAATAGAGGAAAAAATCGTAAAAATTCAAACAGTACAGGTGGCGCCACCAGTCTGCAGGAACTGATCGAACATCTCATGATCAATATGTATGCCAAAAATGAAGACCATCAGTGATGTAGTTATTGAGATATTGAAGTTTTTGTATGAAATTTTTTACTATTCTGGGGGGTACTTTGGGGCCCCATAGCTCAAAGGATATGGGTAACAGAGACCTAATTTCTGGTTTCCAAGGAGATTTTTCATGGACCTCTCAGTGTGTCAAGAATTAAGATTCTAAGTCCAGTCTTTATGATTTGTGCCTTGTTAACAGATGTTCACATTTTTAAAGGTCTCAAAAATAGAGAAAAAAATTCGTAAAAAATCGAAAAATACAGGTGGCGCCACCAGTCTGCAGGAAGTGATGTAACATCTCATGATCAATATGTATGCCAAAAATCATGACCATCAGTCAAGTAGTTAATGAGATATGGAAGTTTTTGTATGAAATTTTTGACTTTTCTGGGGGGTACTTTGGGGCCACATAGCTCGAAGGATATGGGTAACAGAGACCTAATTTCTGGTTTCCAAGGAGATTTTTTATGGACCTCTCAGAATCCCAAGTTACAAGGTTCTAGGTCCAGCGGTTACGATTTGTGCCTGGTTAACGGACGGACAGACGGACAGACGGACGACGGACAAAGAGTGATCGCTATAGCTCAGATGACTTTCAGTCAGCTGAGCTAAAAATCACACGGTCAGAGGATATACGATATGTTAACGGCAGCTTGTGGTCGACTTTATATATATAATTGTTACTGCTGGCTGACTTTTCAATAAAGATACAAAAATTGTTTATTACTATTTTTATGATTGATTTTATACATTTATTAAATGCACTGAATTGCTTTTCGTAAATTACTATTAAAATGCTAGATTTATAAATCTTCTTTTGTCAATTAAATTATTTCCCCTTATATCGTACAAACACGGCGCTCCTGATATATTTACAATAAAACAATATCAAAGAATAATTTAAACTGAAAACGTATCCCCACATTTCCTCTTATCAACATTTCGGGTGAAAATTCAAGAACAATACCACATTTCTGTCGCGCAAAGCGGTAGTTCTGAAACGCCAAGAACGGTACACAAGTTCCAATGTTCGTAACCACAGCTACCGAGGCACGGCTTTTTCGGAACCGGCCTTTTCAACCTTCTTTCAATAGAGATTAAACGAGACTTACGTTACCTATTGGCCTAAAAGACAAGCGCCATGTAAACTCATTTGCATTACCGCGAGTTGCGCGCATAACAGTGAGCCATTATTAATACATGAAGGCGGTACTTCATCTCACCGCCCCGTCAGGAATATACAGGCGCCACATGTGACTATCGCCTAGATTAAAAAAAAGTTATAAACCTTCATGTCATTGTGGACGGTCCCGTTTCATTTTTCCTCCGGTCAAGTGATGGTTTACGTTTTCTGTGAACATGGTGTGATCGGGTGTTATAACTGGTAGCCGATGTATCGGTTGTTACAAATAACAGCCGATGTATCGCCCGGCACTTTCAGTCACGGCTGATTAATTCTTCGTTAGGCTCGGGTCGGGCGGAGCATGTTTGTTCAACACTGACCCGATTGATCGCGGTACAGGCGCACTGTGTGATAAGCATCAAAGCCGAACCACCTGTGTACATCGGGCTCGTCTTCCTTGCACACATGGAGGTATAAATAAACATAATTTCCTAAAGTTTTCTTTGTCTTTCCACGAATTCAAATACCCCACGATATGCGTTTTGTACAAAAACCACGAAATTTTAAGCCCACTATATTATCTGAATCTACAGTAGTATGAGTTAACATACGGATGACAGCAGATGGCCGACAGACAATGCCGTGCCATCAAAAATGTGGCGCCAACAGTCTTGCACAAGGATGAAGAATTTATCAGTATTCATACAATTAGTGAAGTACTTTGGAAAAATCTTGCACAGTGTGATTTTTTCAGTATGAATACCTTTTTTTATGTGAATATACTTTAAAGGAAAAGTGAGCCAAGTTTGCATGATTTAAGAATATGTGGGGATGATGTAAATTCAAAGCCCCCCTGTTCGAGAACATAAAACACTGACTTGTGCAACTTAGGATTTTGAGTTTTATGTGATGGTTATATTTCAGATGAATACATGACTGCACTTTGATCCAGGCATTACTAATATCATTACATTCAAATCAGGTCACAAAAACCTAACACACCACTGAGACAAGCCATGCTTGTCCATCCTCTTTTATATTCTTCATCTTTTCATTTTCTGGGGTACAGGTTTGAACTTAACCTTACAGAGCAGATGTATTCAGCTTTAAATTAATTGACACTGATTTAATGTTCAGGATGTTGTTTTATTCACTGATATAAAATAGGCAAGACATACTTTCTGTGCAAAAGGTATCATGGCTCCAAGCAATCCCAGAATTCTCTCCTGAGCATGAATAGCAAATGCCAGCTCCTGACGATGGAAAATTTCATCAGCAGGAGGCTCTTCTTCATCTGAAATCCAAGGAAAAAGCATTACCAAATGTCATCATACTGATCAGGGAGAGAGGGACCGTAAAAGTCAGGTCATACTGATCAGCAGAACTACTGTAACTGCAAGGTTATATTTATCAAATAAATTATATTAATTATAAAACAATTTAAGTTATTAAGAGGAAAATATTGAGGTCAAAGGTCAATATTATTAAGAGATCAAAGGTTAAAGAAGATTCTCTAGGTTTTTGGACAGGTAAACAAGATCAGTAAAGGAAGTTTATTTATATCAAAAACAAAAAAGTAATCTTTAAAAATTATAACATGGTTGGGGAAAGATCTGGTCAGCTTTTAATGTTTTATGATCTCCTTCGAAGTATTTTACCTGTGTTTCATCACATGATACATTAAAAGGTTTTGGCAGCCACTGTTTGACACAATGTTACAAAGTTTTCTGAATGCACAGGAATGACTTTTTACACATTAGTGATTACCTGTAAATGTTTAATGTTCCCCTAGAATGAATGAAAAATAAATCCTGCTGCTCTCATGCATCGCAGGAATTTAAGCTGATACTACTCATACTTTAATTCTAATATAACAGAGATTTTTTGTCAAGTATATAATCTATTGATTAATCTACTTCACTTGTGTTTACCTATTTGATTTTCATTAGGCCAAAAACATAAAAGATATGGTTCTCAGGCACGGCCAGTGTCAATTTTAACACCCCACATCAAACATTTTTATTTTGATTTTCATCTTTCAAGAAGATTATAAAATACAATTTTGATACTGTTTCCACTGTTATGTAGTGCTTTTACCTGTTTAGCAAAAAAAAAACCCTGTTATTTTCATGCTCTTCCCTGATCATATGACATTTTTATCAAACTTACAAAAAAGGTAAAAAATAAAATACCGCCTACCCGTGGTGATTTCTAAAAAAAAAAGAGCCTGAGAACCATACCTTTTTATTTTTTTGGCCTTATGGTGTCTGTTTGCAGTAGACCTGAGTATGAAGTATGTTTTAACCAGTGTAACCGTCTTCACTAACCATTCTCCTTGATTTCTGAGACCTTCAGCAAACAGCCAGAGACCAACTCAATGCAGCTAGAGTGGAGCTGATGCGCTGCCCTCAGGTAGTCACTATCAGAACTATCCTGATCTGTGGCTGCTGTTCCGGGGTCCTGGGTGTAGATGATGTGGGTGGTGTCCAGGGCCATGGCAGTAAACAGCAGCCACACATGTTGATGAACATATGCCTGCAGTGACGTACTGCTGCCCTTGTCAAGGCGTACTGGAACACAAGCATTTTTGATGAATTGTGTGGACTGATGCCAGATGGAGCTAAAGCATGGTTATAATTTTATCATCAGGGAAATATAGAATCCCTTATTTCTTTGCATTATGTTATGAAAGCTCCAGGCCCTCAAACAAACATCACTGTCATCTTTCAGCTAAGAAACCAAAGCTGAAAACCCAAGGAAACGTGGGCAGAAAAGCGTGTCTCTGCACCATGACCATGTCTTTTTGTATTTTTAAAAGAATTAGCTGGGTATTTTCCAACATTGGCTACAGACATTAAAATCTGCATATTGTGTATCACGATAGGGTTTTCATATATCAATATTTTTCAATATTTTGTCAAACGTGACTAAAACTGATCTAAAATTGTAAAAACAAGGTTAGGTAAAAATAACATTTGAATGTTTATATGTATTTATGTCTATATTTTATGACTGATCCTTCATGTGAGAATAAATAATGAGTGTTTACAATGTAATCAATTTGTCTAAATGTACTCAAACGTCATGAATGGACTTTGATGAAATTACCTGAAGAGTCAGAAAGAACAAACAAACCCATTTAAGAGGTTACCTTTATAGATCACCACATTATTTTTTTTCTAAAAGATTATTGACTATTGTGAAAACAGGGCGAACGAGGCCGTTTTTAATTTACAGGCTTTAGGAGAACCTTTGATTGTCAATTTCAGGGGTGAGCAGACCTATGATGCAACCATAGAACTATTGAATTATGCCACACATTTCTCTTGTCTTGGATTTATACATTCCTGCTACAATGTGTAAACTGACCTAATAAAATAAATATATGAATTTTCTGACATGTAAGTCTGCATTAATGTTTTGTTGTAAACTATGTATCAGGAATATACTATAATTTGCCTATCTTTTGATATCTATAGCTCTACAGGCATGTTTTATTAGTTTCCAACCAGCCACATATTGAAAATTAGATTGAAAACAAAGTGATTTCAAGAGTTTAAATGTGGTACTGGCCATATCTATTATCTAATACCCCTTTCTATCATCCACCAATAACTGTTTATTTTTTGTAAATATTTATTCTGAAGTTTAAAAATAGAGGCATGGGAGTTTATGGTCTTAAAAAGGCAAAGAATTCTGATTTTTATTAATAATAAGTGACACTTTAATAAACAAGTTAGTCTATCTAAAAGGCATTTCTCTTTCTCTTTATCTACATTTCTGTTACAGACTAACATGGCTACACCATTTATTATATATATATATATATATATATATATATAATTATGCAATAAGATGAATGTCTAGTGCAAATAGCTGCACCCTTAGTATGTATGTATGAATATGCAAAGTATCCACTAGCCCCCCCCCCCCCCCCCCCCCCAAATGCAAAATCCTGAATCCGCTCCTGCATCTGAGAGTCACTAAATACTAGTGGCCCATGGGCCATGACACTCAGCTGAATTCAAGGATTGTTGAATTCGAATAAAAGAGCCACTCCTGAGATATCGGCTGTTATCTAAAAGACACCCAGATTCAGACTGCCCAGAAAGGATTGCAGGTGGTGCCACCTGTCTTTGTTATGCACAACTACATAGGTGAGGGAACAACTATGCTGGGTTACAGAAGATCAGTCCAAGGGTCTAAGAGGAGTTCTCCAGAAACAAACACTGTTCTTGTATCACATTTTTAATTATTTCGGGGGTACTTAAGAGCCTGATAGCTCAGAGGATATGGGAAACAGAGACCTAATTTCAGGTTTTCAAGGAGATTTTTCATGGCCCTCTCTGTATATTAAGTTTGAAGATTCCAGGTCCAGTGGTTACAATTTGTTGCCTTTTAACATATGACAGTTTCATTGCAGGTCTGAAAAAAAAAGAAAAAAAAATCTTAAAAATTGGAAAAAATACAGTTGGCGCCACCAGTCTGCAGGAAGTGATGGAACATCCCATGATCAATATTCATGCAAAGAATCATGGTGATCAATGTTGTAGTTATTCAGATACTTGAGCTTTTGTATCAAATTTTGCATTATTCTGGGGGGTACTTCAGAGCCCAATAGCTCGAAGGATATGGGTAACAGAGACCTAATTTCAAGTTTCCATAGAGACCTTTTATGGGCCTCTCTTGATGTCAAGTTAGAAGAATCCAGGTCCAGCGGTTACGATTTGTGCCCTGTTAACAGATGACAGCTTCTTTGAGGGTCTCAAATATATAGAAAAAAAATTGTAAAATTGGAAAAAAATACAGGTGGCACCACCAGTCTGCAGGAAGTGATGGAACATATTCATGCAAAGAATCATGGTGATCAATGTAGTAGTTATTTAGATACTTGAGCTTTTGTATCAAATTTTGCATTATTCTGGGGGGTACTTCAGAGCCCCATAGCTCGAAGGATATGGGTAAGAGAGACCTAATTTCAGGTTCCATAGAGACTTTTTATGGGCCTCTCTTGATGTCAAGTTAGAAGAATCCAGGTCCAGCGGTTACAATTTGTGCCCTGTTAACATATGACAGTTTCATTGCAGGTCTGAAAAAAAAGAGAAAAAAAATTGTAAAAATTGGAAAAAATACAGGTGGCGCCACCAGTCTGCAGGAAGTGATGGAACATCCCATGATCAATATTCATGCAACGAACCATGATGACCAATGCAGTAGTTTTTCAGATACTTGAGCTTTTGTATCAAAATTTGCATTATTCTGGGGGGTACTTCGGAGCCCCATAGCTCGAAGGATATGGGTAACAGAGACCTAATTTCAGGTTTTCAAGGAGATTTTTCATGGCCCTCCCTGCATGTCAAGAGAGAAGATTCTAGGTCCAGTCATTACAATTTGTGCCCTGTTAACAGATGACCACATCTTAAGAGGTCTCAAAAATAGAGAAAAAAATTCGTAAAAATCGAAAAAATACAGGTGGCGCCACCAGACTGCAGACACTGATGGAACACTCCATGATCAATATCCATGCAAAAAATCATGGTGATCACTGCATTAGTTGTTCAGAAAATTGAGCTTTTGTATAAAATTTTCCATTATCTGGGGAGGACATCGGAGCCCCATAGCTCGAAGAATATGGGTAACAGAGACCTAATTTCAGGTTTCCAAGAAGATTTTATATGAACCTCCCAGGATTTCAAGTTACAAGATTCTAGGTCCAGCAGTTACAGTTTGTGCCCTGTTAATGGCCGGCCGGCCGGACGACGGACAAAGAGTGATCGCTATAGCTCAGATGACTTACAGTCAGCTGAGCTAAAAACTGCCAGGAGCCCTGTTTACTCAAATATGGGCCTGAAAAAGCCACATCTATCTGGGGCCAGAGGCCCTGGGGCCAGTAATGATTATACTTATTTAGAGAACATGGCCACACCTTTGTATATATATAAATAATTACTTTACACTAATGGATAAGAAATGGAAGCTATTATTTCACATGGTACGTAAGATAAAGAATCAATAAACATAGAGACATAACTATCTCCTCAAGAACCTTATCACTCCACTTCTGACCAGATAATATTTATATATAAAGACCTGTTTTTTGGGGGCATGATACAAGTATGAAATAAGCCCAAGGCAAACAAACAGTGATAACACCTACATATGATTTGACTTCTTCTCTGTGTTATATATGACTGAAAGACGTGTAATGAGACAGCTAATGTAACCATCTATCACTTTTTGTCTGGGAGTTTAGGCAAGTGCAAAATGTGGGATTAAGAAACCATCAGTGTAATCAAAAGCTTAGCTATACTTTACAGGTCTGGATGTTAATGTGTGGTATTCATCAGCAATGAGCTGTAAGTATGACTTGTTTTTATAATAAGACATGACAAGAGAAAAATTTCCCAGCAGAGATTAATGAATTTACTGCAGTCTTCATTCACACTTGACACACAACTAATACATTACTGAGGAAAACCACTAAATCAAATTTATCTACTTTTCTGTGTATATATTTGTGTGTGTGGGGGGGAGGGTCTCTGAATAATTACAATACCTGTATTCTGAAAGGAAAAAATTGTTGTTATAAAGATTAAAACCTGAACTTAGTTTAAAAAAAATACTTTGCTTCAATGTACCAGGCATCTTCCATTTCAGTGAAACTATAATGAAGTAGTGAGTATTATAATGATGCTGTGACTTACATTCTGTAGATAGATGGATTTGTGGTTTGGTTTGGTCCTGACTGTGTACATGATATGTAACTCAACTGACCACAAGGAACAAGCACTAGATATATCATGACAAGCCTTCACTGAAGATGGACATATCCACATTTGGATAAATCTCCAAAAATGAACATTCTGAACTTATACAGATAATACAAAGTAAGATTTAAAAATTAAAAAGAAAGAAAAGAATGTGTTGACTGATATAACAATTGGTCATGTCATGGGTCACCCCACTCGTCTGAACTAAGTAAACTTTAAGTAAATTTACTTACAAAAGAACTTTATTTTGTTATATATTAGCATTTGAAAAACTAAGAGGAAGTGTTCCTGCTATTTGGTGATAATCAGATACAGATATATGAATGCAAGAAAAATACGATGTACTTTTATGGACTACATCAAAAATGCAGAAGCCTCTCATGATATTTGTTAAAATATCAGTATTTCAACCATGTGACAGTAATGTGGGTTTAAAACACCCTATGGATATATGAAACCCTGTGAAATAAAGAATAAAGAAGAAAGTAAAGATGACCTGTCATATAAGTAGACTAAATATAAGATTTCTTGGCACTGCAGATGCCTCCAGACAATAACCCCCCTCCCCCTTCAAAAATAGGCCCCAATCTTCAGAAGCATATACTGACACTTGGCAAGCTACCAGGGTTTCTTCTAATGCGACCTTCAAAACCCAGGTCAAGGTCACTAGTCTTTTTCAACAACTTATCATCTGACATCTTTCATTGATTTTCAGATAGATACATGTATTGACTTAAGAAACAATATTTTTCACCATACATGGGAAAATTCAAGGTCAAGGCTACTCTCATAGGAATATTCATGACCCCAATTTAAATACTTTTCTGAATCCACAGTATACCTCATCCCATGACCCATATCTATCATATATATATATAAAAGGTATAGGTGGAGGTTTATAGTCTGATATCACCGATGATATCAGTCTCATCCGACTTTGCACTTTGCCTTCCTGGTCTTTCAGGCCTGTTTATCTTTGTAGCTTTTCTCGGCTCCCTGGGAAGCATACAACCCAAGCAGCCATATCAGGTGTTCTACATTTGCCTTCCTCCCATGACCAGTACCTAGTCACACCTGGGTGGAGAGAGTGCACCGTGGTAAAGACTTTGCTTATTAGTCTTAGCGCAGACGGCGGTCAGATTGTGACACAAACCCACAACCTTGCGGTCATAAGTCCGGGGCCCTTACTATAATGCCACCATGCTCCACAATGTATATGCAAAATATGAAGGAAACCTGTCCATCAGTTTTTGACTTTAAATGCTAACAGTACTGTCAAGTGGCAATGATGGGGGTAATAAAAGGTGCAAAAACAAGAAAAGGACAAAAGGTGGCACCACCTGTCTTCCGCAGAAGACAAAGCTATCCAAGAGCTTTAGACAATTTGATTTTTGGACCAATTAAGATTTTATGTGATTTTCACCAAATACAGAAATATTCAAGGTCAAGGTCACTATCCTAGTAAAGGTCATGACCCTGTTTTAATTAGGCTTCATCCTCTCACCCATATCTATGCACATGTGAAGTTTGGTAAAGAACCATGAAATATTTTTGAGTTATCGTGCAGACATGATTTGTCTGTGGAGATGGCAGCAGCAGGAGAGTCATGAAACCGTAGTATCCCCCAACTTTGTCTGGGGATACAATAATACACATTCAATTTAATAACTGAAATATAATGCTGTAAAAAATTTAATTTTACATTTTCAAATGAGCATAAACTAAATCTGATAAGTACATATTGCACTGTGTAATACATGAAAATTGTGACCTGATACCATTCAATAATGCAATAAGGAAAAAATAACATGATTGGCCTGAGAGTTATATGAAAGGATACATTTTCCAACAAAAAATGTGTTAATGTAATTTATAATTCTAAAAAAAGGTTAAACATATTATAATTTCCAAAAGCAAATACAAAACATTTTAATCATGGCTTTAATATATCATTTTTAAGATTGATTGCTTAAAATATAGCTTGCAGGACACTTGCATTAATTCTACACATAATCCAATTCACAATTCTACATTGCATCATCATATACCCCTAATTTTGTTAGATAATACCACATCATGCATCAAATGTATTTATTTTTTTTTTACCAAAAAAATATATCTGATAACAAAACAATAAATTTCTGAAAATAAAACTTGATTCAGAATTCACTTTAACCACTGAAGACTTTAACTGGACATGTAATTGGACTTCACTAAGACTGGATTGGACTACAACACTGGTAATAAGGAAAACTGATCCCTGCTGAATGCTCTCTTACAAGGACATATACACTTTAATATATGGATCTGGATAACAGTCAATATATTAAGGATATTATCTGGAGACTGAAAATTCAAGTATGAGGAGCCAGATTATCTGAGTTTAACTGGTACTCAACTGAGCAGGTAGTCATGTAAGATAAATCATGTAACATATCAGTCACGGCGGAACCACAAGTGGAGACAGGTATCAGTTAATAATCTGTGTATATATGTTTTACACTGCATGTCACATGAATCTCATTGAACAGCCACCCTGCCTGGGTATAAAAAACACTAAGAAAATCATATTGATCAGTGACAGGTAAATGTAATCTTTATATGTATCAATTCCCAGGCACCAGACAATAACTGTTATTTACTTAAGCCAGAGTACATGATTACTTTTTATAAGAGTGTGCCATATTGCACATTTTGCCACTGTCCTACACTATTCAGAGCAATGTTTTCTCTGGTTATAAAACAAATATAGCAATTGCAGAGAGGAGAGAGAATAATCACATGAGCAAATAATGTCAGAATTGAATACTGAGTTAGTTAAAACTCACATTTAATTTTGATAACTCTGTACATTTTACTTGGTCGTATTTCTGATGGTATCATTGATTAATATTCTCAGGTGATTAAATCAACATCATCATCAACCACAAAACAAACACAGGTAGTGTCATGGTTACCCTTAATACAAAAACCCATTAAGATTAAAGCTCCTTGCTGCACCACTGTGGGCAATGTCCTCAACATTATATATATATATATATATATATATATATATATATATATATATATATATATATATATATATATATATATATATATATATATATATATATATATATATACATATATATCTTCAAATTCCTGAGTGTTATTGAACCATATGGCCCAAACTGTATAATTATCCATTACAAATGAGTGTCATTTTATTTTAGACAATCATGTCTATTTTGAGAGTATCACATTTCTAGGAGTATAAAAATGTATCTTGATAAACCAAATTTAAATTTGAATCAATTCTTAACCTTTGAATCAATTTGTTTAAATTCCTTCCTTTTTTAACCTGTGCTATCTGAAGCCCTTTGTGAGCTGTAAAGTTGGAAGGAGATATTGTGATATCTAGAATATTTGTGGGTGTATTAGCCCCAGATCTCGCCAGCAGAAAACTCTACTCACATAGAAACAAGTGTCGTGGCATAAAAAAAACAGAGGGAGAACTTCATTGCTCCTTGATTTGTTAAAATGAACTAATATCCATTGTGGTAAAATATCTGCTTTTATTAAAATATATGAAATTTTCTGTTAAAATAATAACTGATTTGAGAATTGAATTAAAGGTAAAGAATTGATAATCAAAATTGATCCGTCGGCCCCTCATAATTCACAGGCCTAATGATTTTATCAGCTTTGGTTGGTTGCCCTGTCTGTTGGCCCCTCATAATTCACAGGCCTAATGATTTTATCAGCTGTGGTTGGTTGCCCTGTCTGTTGGCCCCTCATAATTCACAGGCCTAATGTTTTTATCAGCTTTGGTTGGTTGCCCTGTCTCTTGGCAATTTTACTTAAAATTCATTTTCTGAAGTTATCTAAATCATAGTATATATTTTAAAGGATTATTTACCTCTATATACCACTATTTAATTTGTTTTGTGACAGGTTACAACAGGGAACAGATTGAGATGCTGCTGAAGAAAGCAGCACATTATAATAATCAGGCAAAGCTGGTGCCGTGCTGGTGTTTTTACAGAAACAAGGACGAGGACTACTTTAACGAAATCCTCCAATCAGACGGACTCATGAGAACACGCCTGAAACATAACATCGGTGATCCCAGATGTCCCACCAATGACAGACTCTACGCGATCTCGTTTTACACCAAAGTGAGCAGTGACCCTATCCCAGAGTTCTCTCCTTATGGAATGGTCAGACTCCAGGTAGATCCTACACAACTTCTGACAGAGGATTGTAATCTATATTTCTCAGACTTTTACTGTGTTGGGGCACATTATGTACAGCTGATTATTGTACCAAGGTCTCAGGTGACTTCACTACCTGTGCTAAACGAGCTTGTGGAACTTGACATCACCAGTAACTCATTCTTGCGTCTGACTGATGATGGAGTCGTTGTCACTAGCTGCCAGGATATCCGAGTTGAAGTGTTTTTCACGGGACATATTAATATCAAAGAAATGAAAAACATTCACAAAGCTGTCATAAAGCCCTGCAATATCTTCTTTAAATTAGATGCAAATCTGAGTTGTTTACGGAAAAGTCCTGAGTGCCCTGTGTGTAACATCTGAGGTTCCATTTAAGGTTTGTAGAAAATTATTAATTTCAAATAAGTACACAATCAGTAATTTAAGTTTCTTGTTTCCTCTTGTCCAATAGATGAGTTTGGTCTATGGAAGCCATGTTTTGAAAAGAAATGGCAAAAACAACTTTTTATTATGCAAATAATGTTAAATGGATATTTTTTATGCCAATCTATGATGTTTCCATTTCTTTTGTACCACTGTCAACAACCTTACAAACTGTCTTTAAAAGTAGTTCCTTGTTATTACAGGGTGACTACATATAATGTTATGGAACTGAGAGTATAATGTCCTGTTATAAACTGTCATTTGTTCCTTGCTAATCCATGGAACATAAGTAAAAGTTCAGTTAATAGTTTTCTATTGCTATTTCTTGTGTGCTGCTTTTACCTGGTAATAAAACCATATTACACTAATAATTACTATTGTAATGAGTTTATCAAAGATGATACAACACACACAACAATTGTAATGGACCATGGATTATTTTCATAACCACAGATATCAAAGGAAACCAAAAATAACCAGGTGCCATTACCTGTATTTAATAACCATTGGTTTTTTTGCAATCAGGAATTAAAAGTACACATTAATTATAATGGGAGTGACTAGGTGATAGGTAATTATAATGGGAGTGACTAGGTGATAGTGTTTCCACTTGGGAGTGTCACAATTATCAATGACCACCTTATCTAATGATAAAGTGACAGCAAATATACATCATCAAAGGCCACACTAATGTCATCAATAGTCAGGTCACTGTTCTAAAAGGTTTCTTTGTAATTCTCTATGTGGGTGATTTAACAAGCCACTGTTTGTTCATGCTCTTTTATGTAACCGCATTTTGATATCAGTAATAATCTCTATTAAAGGTAAACTGAGTGCTTTCTTTTCACAATACATTTTTTTATTAAATATATAAATATTGTGATTTATCTTTATTTACATAATCAAACATTTAAGCTGCAGCACATATTTACTTGTTACAATCATAAGATAATCAACAAAAAGATCATGGTGACCTTCATATATAAATCATGAGATATTCAACTAAATGACAATGCTGAACTTCATGTATAAATCATGAAATATTCAATTCAAAGATCATGCTGGACTTCATGTATTTTCAACTAAAGATTTCACAAGATTTCTCTGCAGCAGCATCAGGATCAAATTGAAACCATAGTTTCCCTGATTTTCAGTCTTGGGATACAATTTACACTCCAAATAAAGCTCCCCCCCCCCAATCATAAATGACGTAAGAATATTATCCATCCTCAATACCAAAAAACCACCATCTTTCCCTGACATAAAATACTTCTAGCTTTTATACTGAAGTTCTTTACATACAAGAAATGGTATTATTAAAGAAATGCTAAACATGTGAAGCAATCTTTCTAAAATAATCTACACTTAAATATGAATGGGCACACTATTCCTTAACAAACTAAATATTTATGTAAAGATAAAGTACTCACACTTAATCATTGGGATTTTGGTGGTGTCATGGTCTGCAGAATGCCTGGTGAAAAAGAAACAAATCTGTTAATTAATAACAGGTAAATTATCCAAAAATCAATCTGACCAGTTAATATACATGCTTTAATCCAAAATATGGAATTGTTTTATACACCATGGTTTACAGGTGCCTCTTCCTTCTTAGTACGAAGATCTGTAAATAAGATTATGCATAAATATCATGTAACACTTTTACATTAAGTGGTCCTGAACAAATTGCAGCACAAAAACAGATATATATCTCCCCCTATGGGCCATCCAAAAACATTTAGGGTAAAATATGCACTCAAAACCATGATTTTTGAAGGTCATATTCACGGATTTTCGAACTCTGATATTTTGGCAGAAAGAACTGTAGTGTCAAATGTGTAGAAAAAAAATCTTCAGTACTTCCAAAATCATTGGGGTCATAATAATCCTATAATTGCACACAAATGACCTTGAATGTAAAGTTCAAGGTCACCAGTACCCAAAATATTCCCAGAACTCATTTAAAACAACTTGTGTCGAGTGTGAGGAGAAAAATCCGCAAAACTTCATAAGTTACTGTGTTCACCTGATTTGACCTTGATGATCCTGGTCAAGGTCACCTGTTTTCAAACTGGCCCAAGAATTTGGTAGGAACAATTTGTGCACCAAATTTGAGGACAAAATGTGAAGCCCTTAAAAAAAATTTACACTTGGGCAGATTTGACTTTGAAGATGAAGGTTGAGGTCACTGGATTTCTAACTCATCCAAGATTTTGGTAGGAAAAATGATAGTTTCAAATTTTGAAGGAAAATATGCAGCCCTTCACAAAAATATCAAGTTTACAAGATATCCTACAGATGACCGATGACGCTGATGATGACAGACCATGGCACTGAAAACAACATGTCTCCCCTTGTGGGGGGAGACATAATTAATACTCTAATTCAGATACAGTTTTGCTAGATACTGTATGATGGGCACCAGTGAAAACACTCTAATGATAACAAAACTGCCCTTTGAGAAATTTGTAGATGATATAATTAAGTGACAGAATCAATTTAAAAGTTGCTCTGTACCAACTGTGCTCTATATTGTTGATGATTTACCATAATGGACATTGTTTTGATGCCATTTTAATAAAAAGGCGTTATGTCTGTGTTTTCATTGTTCTGATGTCATCAGCATTCTTGCTGTGCTGTGACATAAAGTGCATAAGCTCAGTGACAGGTTGCAAGATTTCATCACACATTAACTGCCAGTTAGCAGGCTATAAGGTTCTCTGCACAAGGACAAATTTGCAATTCAGTTGGGTTCCTCTGCTACTGAAATCTGGCTCTGTGATGCTTTTGATGTTTTTCTTTTTACCCTAGGCTGGACAAATTAAATAGATCAAAACATTAAAACAAGTGACCCATGGGTCATGACGCTCAGCTGACTGGGAAGAGATTCACAAAAGGAAATTTTATCATCAGAATGGTAGATTCCCATTCAACTGAAGCATCAAACAGATTAACCAACAGGCCAAGATTTAGTCTGTATTTATATATCTGAAAAATAGAGAAAAAATGTGTAAACTTTAAAAACTAGAATACGGGTAGCCGACAAGTGACTACGTGTATCTGCCAAAATCAGAGTGAAGTGAGGCATGGATTGAGTGGCAAGGGGAAACAGAGTGAGGTATGTTGCATATTAGCATAGATGTCTGCAGCCTAAATGTGTATGTAGGTTGTGCAACTTACCACAAATCAAGAAAGCTGTCCAAGTTGTATACATATGCAAAATTTTAGGCAAAAAAGTCAAACCACTACAGGGATATGAGTGATTTTAGCCCACGGCAGACAAACAGACAGACGCTGTGCAAAAATGGTTGCAGTTTTGTGTATGATAAAGACCTATGTGAGATCTAAACACAAGCACAATTTTGGCCCAATCGGTCAAATGGTTCCTGAGATATTAGCTTGGATGTGTGCAGCGTTAACTAGAATGTAGGTGGCGCCACCTGTCATAAAATCAAGAAAGCTATCCAGGATGTATAAACCTGCAAAATTTTAGGCAGTTATGTCAAACCACTACAGAGAAATGAGTGATTTTAGGCCACGGCAGACCAACAGACAGACGCTGTGCAAAATGTGCAAAAATGGTTGCAGGTGGCCCCTCCACCTGTGTATGATAAAGACCTATGTGAGATCTATACACATGCAAAATTTTGGCCCAATCGTTTAAACGGTTCACGAGATATGAGCTTGGATGTCTGCAGCATAAACTAGAATAAAGGTGGCGCCACCTGTCATAAAATCAAGAAAGCTATCCAGGATGTATAAAACTGCAAAATTTTAGGCAGATATGTCAAACCACTGCCAAGATGTGAGTGACTTTATTGCACGGCAGACAAACAGACAGACGCTGTGCAAAAATGGTTGCAGGTGGTGCCACCAGTTTTGTGTATGATAAAGAGCTATGTTAGATCTATACACACGCAAAATTTTGGCCTGATCGGTCAAACGGTTCCAGAGATATGAGCTTGGATGTCATCAGCGTGAACGTGAATGTAGGTGGTGCCACCTGTCATAAAATCAAGAAATCTATCCAGGATGTATAAAACTGCAAAATTTTAGGCAGATATGTCAAACCACTGCCGAGATATGAGTGACATTATTGCACGGCAGACAAACAGACAGACGCTGTGCAAAAATGGTTGCAGATGGCCCCACCAGTTTAGCGTATGATAAAGAGCTATGTTAGATCTATATACATGCAAAAGTTTGGCCCGATCGGTCAAACAGTTCCCCAAATATGAGCTTGGATGTCATCAGCGTGAATGAGAATGTAGGTGGCGCCACCTTCACAAAATCAAGAAAGCTATCCAGGATGTATACGCATGCCGAATTTCAGGTGAATTAGTCAATTCAGTGCAGAGATATGAGTGATTTTAACCAAAGGCAGATGAACAGTTGGACACTGTGCAAACATGGTTACAGGTGGCGCCACCATTTTTTGTGTATGTTATAGAGCTATCCAAGGGCTACATTAGTATAAATTTTATTTCCTGATCAGTCAAACGGTTCCCGAGATATGAGCTTGGAAAGCTGATAAAATCAAGTCCCAGAGGAGCTCTCTGGAAACGAACGTGGCAACGGCTGAGGAACCAGGTCAAAAACATATTATCCGCAAAACTTCGTTTTGGCGGATACAAAAATACAGGTGGCTCCACCAGTCTGCAGAAACTAATAAAAACACTTAATGGTCAATATCCATGCAAAAAATCATGGTGATCTCTGCATTAGTTGTTCAGATACTTCAGTTTTTGTATTAAATTGTCCATTATTCTGAGGGATACTTCAGAGTCCTATAGCTTGAAGGATATGGGTAACAGAGACCTAATTTTAAGTTTCCACAGGCACTTTTCATGGGCCTTCTTGCATGACAAGAATGAAGATTCTAGGTCCAGTTGTTGCGATTTGTACCCTGTTGACAGATAACCATCTTTAAAGGTATCAAAAAAAAGAGAAAAAAAATCGTAAAAATTTGAAAAAAATAGAGGTGGCGCACCCAGTCTGCAGAAACTGATGGAACAGGTCATGATCAATATGTATGCCGAAAATCATGACCATCAGTGTTGTAGTTATTGAGATACTGCAGTTTTTGTATCAAATTTTCCATTATTCTGGGGGGTAATTTGGAGCCATACAGCTTAAAGAATATGGGTAACAGAGACCTAATTTCAGGTTTCCATGGAGACTTTTCATGGGTCTCCCTGTGTGTCAAGAATGAAGATTCTAGGTCCAGTTTTAATGATTTGTGCCCTGTTAACAGATGTTCATATCTTTAAATTTCTCAAAAATACAGAAAAATTCCGTAAAAAAAACCGAACAAATACAGGTGGTGCCACCAGTCTGCAGAAACTTATGAAACACTCCATGATCAATATCCATGCAAACAATTATGGTTATCTCTGCATTAGTTGTTCAGATACTTTAGCTTTTGTATCAAATTTTCCATTATTCTGAGCTGTACTTTGGAGTGCCATAGCTCAAAGGATATGGGTAACAGAGACCAAATTTCAGGTTTCAATGGAGACTTATCATGGGTCTCCCTGTGTGTCAAGAACGAAGATTCTAGGTCCAGTCGTTACGATTTGTACCCTGTTGACAGATAACTACATCCTTAAAGGTCTCAAAAATGGAGAAAACAATTTGTGAACATTGAAAAATACAGGTGGCGCCACCAGTCTGCACAAACTGATGAAACATCTCATGATCAATATGTATGTCGAAAATCATGACCATCAGTGATGTAGTTAATGAGATATTGAAGTTTTTGTATGAAATTTTTGACTATTCTGGGGGGTAATTTTGGGCCCCATAGCTCGAAGGATATGGGTAACAGAGACCTAATTTCTGGTTTCCATGGAGACTTTTCATAGGTCTCTCAGTGTGTCGAAAATGAAGATTCTAGGTCCAGTCGTTACGATTTGTGCCACGCTAACAGATGACAGCATCCTCAAAGGTCTCAAAAATAGAGGAAAAAATCGTAAAAAATCAAACAGTACAGGTGGCGCCACCAGTCTGCAGGAACTGATCGAACATCTCATGATCAATATGTATGCCAAAAATGAAGACCATCAGTGAAGTAGTTATTGAGATATTGAAGTTTTTGTATGAAATTTTTTACTATTCTGGGGGGTAATTTGGGGCCCCATAGCTCAAAGGATATGGGTAACAGAGACCTAATTTCTGGTTTCCAAGGAGATTTTTCATGGAACTCTCAGTGTGTCAAGAATTAAGATTCTAAGTCCAGTCTTTATGATTTGTGCCTTGTTAACAGATGTTCACATTTTTAAAGGTCTCAAAAATAGAGAAAAAAATTCGTAAAAAATCGAAAAATACAGGTGGCGCCACTAGTCTGCAGGAAGTGATGTAACATCTCATGATCAATATGTATGCCAAAAATCATGACCATCAGTCAAGTAGTTAATGAGATATTGAAGTTTTTGTATGAAATTTTTTACTTTTCTGGGGGGTACTTTGGGGCCACATAGCTTGAAGGATATAGGTAACAGAGACCTAATTTCTGGTTTCCAAGGAGATTTTTTATGGACCTCTCAGAATCCCAAGTTACAAGGTTCTAGGTCCAGCGGTTACGATTTGTGCCTGGTTAACGGACGGACAGACGGACAGACGGACAGACGGACAGACAGACAGACGGACAGACGGACGACGGACAAAGAGTGATCGCTATAGCTCAGATGACTTTCAGTCAGCTGAGCTAAAAAACCCCAAAAACAAGGGACCCATGGGTCACATCGCTCAGCTGAATTTTGGAAAATATTAGTAAATGCAAAATATTTTTATTTCTTTTGGTTTTTCATGAGTTTTTTAAGAGAAAATGGCCCTACCAAAATATAACTTTGTAAATTATAGAATAAATGGACATGAGCTTAAGCATATGCACTGTGTAATAAATAAAACCTTTGGCCTGAAACCATTTAGTGATGCACCAAGGGAAAAAAATGGGCTTAGGTAAGTGTTATATAAAAGTTACATTTCATAAACAAATTCTGTGTGAAGGTAATTAAGTTTTCAAAAATCAAATGTACTCACAAGTAAAAAACGTGCCATGGTCAAAGTTAGTCAAAATTTAAGGTACCAATTTTTTATTTTTGCTAATATTTTAAAAATTTTAAAAGATTTTGATCTAATTTTGGGTATACAATTTAATTTTGATTAATTAAAGTAATATTTCTGGTAAAAGTCCTTAGCTTTAACATGTTTTGTGTTATATGATCAAATATCTTTCCTGATTTTTTACAAAATGCATTATGTTTGAGCCCATAAGCTTTTTAAATTATATAATACAGACCTAAATTCTGGCATGTATATAGGAACTATAAAGAGGAATATTTATGGTGAGAAATATATATATATATATATATGAGGAAAAACTGATGAGTGGTTATGACATTAGGCAGTCCTGAAGTATGAAAATAGGTTATTAATGACAAAATTGAGGTGTTTCCTCAATTTCTCGAAGGAACGAAGTCACAAAGACCAAGTTTTCAGCCTGGTAGGAGATCTTGGGGACATCTAACATTACGCAGAATTTTGGATTCCTAGGTCTTACAGTTTCAAAACGTGCCACATCCAGGACAACTGGACGGACAGACGACAGACAATGGACCACGACTATAGCTCAAATGACTTGTAGTCAGCTGAGCTAAAAAAGCGTCTACTGAAAAATCAATAACATATGCTGGTATATATTCTCTTCAGACTCCTTTAACTCAAAATCAGGAGCTTAATCAGACAACATCTTGTCCACTTTTACACTGTGAATAGATCTGTGAAACAGAATGGCAACTGGTGGAAAATCTGACAGCATAAATAGCTGCAAGTAAGTGCAGTAGTTTCTGTTTGCCATAGAGAATCTTGACTACCTCACAGCAAAATCATCGGAGCATCACAGGTTATGATATAGTTTAACAAGGCCTACAGGCCTAATGCGAACCTGTGCAAAGTTTGGGAGTATGAATGGAGGTTTATTTTTAAAATTTAATATTGATCCTTTTAAGTCCTGCATATCTACCTAAGTCATTATAATTTCAGCAAAATGGACATTTCGGACCTGCAAGTTTCAGACTAGAATATTTTAAAACTAGAATATGGGTTATCGAAAGCGACTATGTGTATCTGCAGAAACCAGAGTGGGAGGGGTGAAGTGAGGCATGGATTAAGTGGCAAGGGGAATAGAGTGAGGTGTGTTGCATATTAGCATGGATGTCTGCAGCTTAAATGTGAATGTAGGTGGTGCCACCTGTCATAAAATCGAGAAAATTGTCCAGGAGGTATAAACCTGCAAAATTTCAGGTGGATAAGTCAAACCACTTCTGAGATATGAGTGATTTTATCCCAAGACAGATGAACAGATGGACGCTGTGCATAAATGGTAACAGATGGCGCCACCAGTTTTTCCTGTGATGAAGAGCTATGTGAGATCTATAAACATGCAAAATTTTGGCCCAATCGGTCAAACGGTTCCCGAGATATGAGCTTGGATGTCTGCAGAGTAAACCTGAATGTAGGTGGCGCCACCTGTCATAAAATCAAGAGAGCTGTCCAGGATGTATAAACTTGCAAAATTTCAGGTGGATAAGTCAAACCACTGCTGAGATATGATGGATATTATCCCAAGGCAGATGAACAGATGGACGGTGTTAATAAGTGGTTGCAGGTGGCGCCACCAGTTTTAGTGTATGTTATAAAGCTATCAAAGGGCTACATTTGTACAAAATTTTTAGCCTGATCGGTCAAACCGTTCCAAAGATATGCGGGTTTCTGTGTGGAAACAGACGCACAAATGGACGCTGGGCAGTGAGGAAAGGTCAGAGGTTAACCAAAAATGAGGGCGCAGCAGTTCACATGTGACCTGATGATAAACCCAATTCGCTTAAAATGCAAACCAAGTTTTTTCAAACAGTTGAAAGATATAGTTCCAATAATCTGGGAATTCTGCATCTAAACATTGTGTCTAGATGTCTAGAAGCTGTGTCTAGACATCTAGACACCCCCCCCCCCCGAGCCAGGTCAGTTGCCATGGTGATGTCTGGACCCAACCTGTTTGTACTGAATGACCCCTTGGCTTGGCTGATGAAACTCAGCATGTTGTCAAATCTGTTTTCAATTACAAAAAGCCTTTTTCAATTGGCTACAATGCTTTTTTAAAACTGTATTTACCCAATCTATTCTTATAAAACTGGCAGAACCCTACCATAGAATAATTCTTGTGCAGCTCAACAGTTTCATTATAAATCAGTGTATAAGCTAGAAGAGTTTAAAATTACATTTTCGCTACATTGATGTGTAAAAAACACATCAATGTAGGTGGCGCCACCAATACCTCAAAATCAGATTTGACATATGTGACAAACATTGGTATACGATTTGGTGATTATAGCTCTAGCCGTTTCTGAGATTTTAATTTTAGTGTGCTTTTTTGGACAGATGACTTAGTTCAACCTCCTGTAACTCGGCTAAAAATCTCCTAAATGGAACCATTCGAACAAACTTGAGAGAGATTGTTCCAGGGATCATTTCTGTGAAATATTGGACAATTTGGCTGGACAGTTTCAGGGAAGAAGATTTTTAAAGGTTTTTAAGCTTTTTCTCTATAAAATCTAAATTAATGCAGATACCCAATAATAAGCACCAGGGCACCAAGTTTCACAGGTGGCTAATTCTTACATGTAATTTGGAGCTGCTAGCTCCGACCGTTTTTGGCTTACAGCCATGGACGGCAAAAAGCCAGCCCTGGACGGCGGACGTCTGACGACGGACGGACAACGCTTCGCCATCGCATAAGCTCACAGGTTCGCTAACAAAGTGGTCATACTTACGGGACAGGAAACTTGTTGTCTACATGGCATCCCATACACAGATCAAAGTCATCACAGACGTTACAGTGGATCCTGGTCCCCACGATGAAGGCCTGGCACTCATCACACTTGTACCTGGAAGTCACCAACATATCAACATGAACTGTCAGTAAAATCTTCAAAATAAAGCCGAGATATCAACATAAACTGTCAGTAAAATCTTCAAATTACAGCTGAGATATCAACATAAACTGTCAGTAAAATCTTCAAAATACAGCCAAGATAACAACATAAACTTTCACTAAAATCTTCAGAATACAGCCAAAATATCAACATAAACTGTCAGTAAAATATTCAAAATACAGCCAAGATATCAACATAAACTGTCAGTAAAATATTCAAAATACAGCCAAGATATCAACATAAACTGTCAGAATATATTCAAAATACAGCCGAGATATCAACATAAACTGTCAGTAAAATATTAAAAAAACAGCCAAGATATCAAAATAAACTGTCAGTAATATCTTCAAAATACAGCCAAGATATCAACATAAACTATAGCAAATAAGCCACAGATACAGCAGGAGAATAAAGTAATTATCTTAGCACATGATCCTTCATTCTATGTACATGTATAAAGAAACCTCTTTATTATTGACAGCTTTCTAAAACAGACACTCCATCACATGTCCATAACTTCTCTTATATGAAAACCTCTGTATTACAGGCTTCAAGCCAGGTTCTACCATTGTCTGTAATAGGGAGGTTCTACTGTAATTTACACTATTTATGAAGGGCAAAGCTGAATATAAATTATGGGTTTCAGAAGTTTTCTAGTTATAATACTTCTGAGGCAATCTGTAAAACATGCTAACATAATGGCAAATTACAAGCTTAATATATACCATGTATTCAATTGTATTCTGTGTGTAGAGAGACTGACAAGGACTTACTGAAGGTGGACCATCTCATGTTCATCAGTGTGCTCCCCTGCTGGCTTCACACCACCTGTAAAACAAGTGACCCATGAATCATGATGCTCAGCTGACTAGCAATACATAATAGGCCAACAGTCAAAAAAAGGAATTTTATCATCTGAAAACCACCCTTCTCTAATAGTCTTTAGTCCATTCATGCTTCTCTCATCTTTTTCAAATGCATAATACATGAGAAAACTGTATGACTATGAGAAGATCTCCACCAGTCAGGATTCTTAGTTGAGATTTTTTGCATGGAAATTACAGTTAACATCTTTGTGCTTTCAATGTTTTTTTTAATTAATTAAATAAGGTATATATTTTTTATTTGGTTAGTCAGATGATTTTTTTTTGTATGTTTAATTCTTATCCCTATAATGTCAGCATTATTCATACAGTTTCAGGAATCTTATACTTTTAAGAAGCTTGCCTGAAATCCTGAGAGTGTAGTAAATTCATCTTTATGCCTGCTCATGTTCAGAACAACTTGTTCACTGGTATTTTTTGTTCAACCTTTGCATAATGACAGGGACCTAAGTTTGTAAAGACTTAATATTTTATTTGGACTTGTATTTTTCAGTGATCTTGTATAGGTGCAATTTTGTTAGTGGCATTTCAGAAGATATGGCTAAGCCAATGTTCATCAAACTAAGCTTCATGATAGGAAGATGTAAGATTTCATCAATATAATCCAATGCTGCAAATTTGTTAAGGTGTCTTAAACACTAACACAAATTCAAGAGTGAACATGCAGAGCTATTTGAAATTTTGTTTTCATCCTGTTACTTGCAGAATAGAGGTAACTGTGACCTTCTGGGGAATTTGATCCAGACATACAATATAGGCTGTCACACTGGAAGTGTCTGGTTACTTTTGTTTATGAACCATAACACTGAATAATAAAGATGGAAAAAATTTTCATTGGTTGAATTTTGTCCATAAATTCAGATTCAGGAAATTCTCAACTCACAGACTTGCTTTTGTGAAACAGGTGAAAGTTACAACACACAAGGGTCTGAGTTAAGAATTTCAATAAAGCCAGCTATTCACCCACCTATCTATAGACTTAATGTGGTTTCTGGCTTACTCTGTGTACATATCAATGAGTTCTAGGTAATTCCTGTCAGGTAAAGTTCTTATAACAACTCTGTGATGGATGTATGAGCTTGTTTATCTACAAGCTGTTAGTAAACAACAATGTTGACAAACAGAAAAACCATGTAACCTAAGGTGGTCATTTGCTATGTGAGGAAGCTGAACAGTTGCTAGCTGCAAAACACTCTTTGCAAAACTCTTTCTGCCAGATGCATTGTTGAATGTATTTGGATTATTATGGCGGGCCCCCTGCATTATAAACATGTGGATATAAACAGATTGAACAGCTTGAGTACAATGGAACTGGCATTTTCTGGCCTTTCAAGGGATTTTCTTTAGTTAATAGATGTCAGATATAAGAATAGGCACCTTTAACTTTGAGGGAGGCATGTTGGACCGAAGCCCACTGCTTCAGCTCAGCACAATTACAATGAACTGAAAACCTCATCCCAACCTGGAAAGTATTCAAATTCAGTTTCAGGAGATTAAGCCTACAGCCAGTTTTCCAGTAGCCTAGCAACAATGGCAGAGACATGACATTACCAGCGTAACATGTGGCACAAAGGTCCATGTCCTGGCACTGCAGACAGCGGTAACGGGTGCCTGGCAGAGTCACACCACAACCATCACAGTTTATCTCCACGTCCAGAAAGTCACAGAAACGAGCCACGAACATCTGTACATCCTGCAATAACAGCACAACACATAAACATATAAAATGAGAGGAATTGATATAGGGCTGAACCCCATTTAACCTACCTCACTGCTTCATTTTGCAATAAAATATTGTTAAAAAGAAACATATAAAAGTGAACCAGGGTACCAACGGCTTCATTTCACTAGTTGAATCACGTACTCAATAAAACTTATAAATCATGCAGTTATAAACAATAATGGTAACTGGCCCTGTCATTGTGTCTGTAAGGAATAATTTAGCATTGAAACAGTGTACCAACTTATTGTTTTTATATGTTTTTTAACATTTCATTAAATTTTGCTACATAAGATTTAGTGCAAGCAGGCTATAATCTTTTATGTAAATCATTCAGAAATATCCTTGTTGCTCCAAGATAATTACTCCATTAATTTACTCCAAAATCCACTAGTTAAAAAAAAACTCACTCATTTGTGAATTTCAGGATCCCATACTCATGCACTGGCACTCCAGAAAACATATATGCACTCACATGCAGCTGTAAAATTAACTAGAATACGGGTAGTCGACAAGCCACTACATGTATCCGCCAAAATCAGAGTAGGACGGGTTAAGTGAGGTATGGATTGAGTGGCAAGGGGAAACAGAGTTACATGTGTTACATATTAGAATGGATGTCTGCCACGTAAACATGATTGTAGGTGGCGCCACCTGTTATCTGAACGAGAAACTATCCAAGATGTATAAACATGCAAAATTTCAGGTTGAAAAGTCAAAAAACTGCAGAGATATGAGTGATTTTAACCCAAGGCAGACAAACAGATGGACACTGTGCAAAAATGGCTGCAGGTGGCGCCACCATTTTTGTGTATGTTATAAAGCTATCCAAGGGCTACATTTGTGTAAAATTTTTTTCCTGATTAGTTGAACGAGTCTGGAGATAAAAGCATGGATGTCTACAGCGTGATCCTGAATGTAGGTGGCAACACCTGTCATAAAACCAAGAAAGCTATGCGGGATGTATACGCATGCCAAATTTCAGGTGAATTAGTCATACCACTGCAGAGATATGAGTGATTTTAACCCAAGGCAGATGAACAGATGGACACTGTGCAAATTGGCTGCAGGTGGCGCCACCATTTTTTGTGTATGTTATAAAGCTATCCAAGGGCTACATTTGTACAATTTTTTTTTCCTGATTGGTCAGACGGTTCCCAAGATATGTGGGTTTATGTGTTGAAACAGACGCACAAATGGACGCTGGGCAGAGAGGAAAGGTCAGAGGTCAAGGCCAATTGGTTAGGCACCAGTTCACATGTGACCTGATAATTGGTGTCAGTTTCCTGAAAAATCTGTCACGTAGTCTCAGAGGAGTTCTCTGGAAATGGACGCCGCCGCGGCGACGGAACCCGGTCAAAAACATAGTATCCGCAAAACTTAGTTTTGGCGGATACAATTATCCTAAAATCTAATTGACCCACACAATAAAACAGATACAGAGTGACATGAAGACTTACAGTTTTGACATCCCTCGCAGCACTCTTATGACTAGCATACCACCCCACAAAGTCAGACTGAGCCTGCTCCAGCCAGTTCATATCTTTCCTGTATTTTTCCAGTTCCTTGTTCTCACAGTCCTCGCTGGTTGCTTTTTCTCTCATAGAAACAGTTGCTGATGGAAAAAAAATTATCATTCAAAGAGAAAGGAGTAGAAGACATGAGCATATTCTCAATGAAAACTTGTGTTTGTGATTTGTTTCCAGAAAACCAAAACAAACAATGATATCAGAACATGAAGCATAAAAACAATAGAGGGTAATGCTTAGCCTGCAAATAACAGATGGCCTGTTATCTCACAGCAACATTTTGTGTTATGTACAACAGCAACAAAGATCTTGCACTAAAATGGGAAAATTTCAACTTCAACCAACTCTGAGAGAGAAGGAACTGTATATGTAGCTTGTAACCTGTTAGCTGGCAATGTGAGCCACATATTCTCTTTTTTATATGAGATGTAACATATTTTTAGCATACATCCACAGAAGACTATTTAGTAACTTACCGATATTTGAAATAAGCTATCAAAAAGGTATAATGTTCTTTCAGTGTTCTTTTAGTTCTGACATCCAGTGACAAGTGAAATGATGTAATATTATGTTACCATTAAGTTTAATATAGAAAGTTTAATATGAAATATGGCCACTCACTTTTTGACAGCTCAATGAAAAACTCTGGTATCTTCAAATCCACCAAGAAGTC
Source organism: Sipunculus nudus (assembly GCA_026874595.1). Lineage (NCBI taxonomy): Eukaryota > Metazoa > Annelida > Sipuncula > Golfingiida > Sipunculidae > Sipunculus > Sipunculus nudus. The sequence continues at coordinate 64,827,506 of CM049307.1, forward strand.
TAGGTCATACCTCTGAAAAAAGGACAGTTAATTAATAACAGAGAAGAAAGGAACTTTATGTATGTAATTATTCTTCAGTTTTACTGCAAAACACTTAGGCACATTGATTTCACAGACCCATATAATGTATTAAACCCCATAAGAAAATTGAGAAGACTTGTAAATTGTAATTATTCTTCAGTTTTATTGCAAAACACTAAGCACTTAGATTTCACAGACCCATGTCACATATTCAACCCCTTAGGAAAACTGAGATCAAATAAGGCAACAATCTATGAAATCCATAAAATGACTTAAGCTACAGCTTTACATACCTAATGTTATTGTTCATTCATGCCCTTTCTGGAAAGAGACTAATATCTCAAATGTACTATTTATTACAAACGTAATGGAATTTCATTATTTTTCCGGTTTGAACTAAATCAGATGTGACAGTAAAACTACATAACCTCAGTACTAGGTCACAGATACAGATACCGTATTTATTCTTTTTTGGCGACCACTTAAAAATTATTAATTTTCTCAGAGGTCCAGATAATGGAGGATATTTAAAAATAATCTTCCTGCAAAATTTGCGGTGGTCGAGATTTTAGAGGCATGCGGTTTGATAACTTTTCCTAGAGCCGCAGAGCCGCTCTGACACTCAAGCAGTCATATGAATTGAGTGATAATTTGGTCGTTAATAAGTTTGTTTTGTTAGCTAAACAGTATATCCTACAAACGGGCTTCCATTCGTCACATGAATTACACGGAGTCCAAAAATGATTAATCAAACTGAGTTCAATCACTTTACAAAATGATCACTACTTCGGGTTAAGGTACGATCACTTGGCATAGACAGCGACTCATGTAACTACCAGTTGTTTCCAGTTAACCCACCAGGCGGCGATATCGGCGGGCCGAAAAAGGGACAAGCTGCTGCAACAAGTTGAAAGAAGACTTTATAGAAAATAATGCCTATTATCAGATAAATTTTATTTGCATAATACGTAATAAATATAGGAAAGTAAAGGCGCGTTAAAATATATACGACCTGAAATGGTCCTAGCTCGCGTTCCCTTGATCGGGCCCTGTTTTGTATACGCGGTCACCCATCCAAAAACTAACCGGGGTCGATTAAACTTAACTAAGATGACTGTTCCAACTGTGTCACAGTTGTTCCACCATGCGCGCTTACCCGTGTCTTGTAAATATTATTGCTAAAGATGCCACGTGAATCGCACACGCAGGAATGGTACACGAGTTTGCTTCGTCACGGACACCCATTTGGAACTTGAACGCTTTATCATGTTTATATATCATGAAAAACGCATCTTTGTATCTTCAAAAATTTTTATTGGAAACAAGTTTGATGTGGATGCTCAGTGTAATAAGAATCAAGTCAGATACAAACTGCGGTGCCCGTGAGAGATGGAGGCATTACACCTTAACATCGTCGACAGAAAACATCGTCGGCAGTCGCGAAATTAGAGTCATTATAGAAATTATGTTTTCAAAATATTTTTTGGGGTCGAGAAATAAGAGGGATCGCTAAATTGGAATCAATACGGTACATTAAATCATGCAGTAATAAAAGTTCCTCCATTTAAAGGAATTCTTCAGTTTAAACATTATGAAACAAAGGATTTTTGCTCTTCACACTGATTACTGTATAATGTTCATACATTATAGTTCTTACCTGCCATGCAATGTCCAGAAAATGAAGGGTGGAGGCTTGTATGTAGTCATAGGCATGAGTGACTGACCTGAAATACCAGTCAACAGTGGTTATCATACACACAGTCAAAGTGACTGATCCAAAATACCAGTCAACAGGGTTACCATACACACAGTCAAAGTGATTGACATGAAATACCAGACAACAGAGGTTACCATACACACAGTCAAAGTGACTGATCTGGAATACCAGTCAACAGAGGTTACCATACACACAGTCAAAGTGATTGACCTGAAATACCAGTCAACAGAGGTTACCATACACACAGTCAAAGTGATGATCCGAAATACCAGTCAACAGGGTTACCATACACACAGTCAAAGTGATTGACCTGAAATACCAGTCAACAGAGGTTACCATACACACAGTCAAAGTGACTGATCCGAAATACCAGTCAACAGGGTTACCATACACACAGTCAAAGTGATTGACCTGAAATACCAGTCAACAGGGTTACCATACACAGTCAAAGTGATTGACCTGAAATACCAGTCAACAGAGGTTACCATACACACAGTCAAAGTGACTGATCCGAAATACCAGTCAACAGGGTTACCATACACACAGTCAAAGTGATTGACCTGAAATACCAGTCAACAGGGTTACCATACACACAGTCAAAGTGATTGACCTGAAATACCAGTCAACAGGGTTACCATACACACAGTCAAAGTGACTGATCCGAAATACCAGTCAACAGGGTTACCATACACACAGTCAAAGTGATTGACCTGAAATACCAGTCAACAGAGGTTACCATACACACAGTCAAAGTGACTGATCCGAAATACCAGTCAACAGGGTTACCATACACACAGTCAAAGTGATTGACCTGAAATACCAGTCAACAGGGTTACCATACACAGTCAAAGTGATTGACCTGAAATACCAGTCAACAGAGGTTACCATACACACAGTCAAAGTGACTGATCCAAAATACCAGTCAACAGGGTTACCATACACACAGTCAAAGTGACTGATCCGAAATACCAGTCAACAGGGTTACCATACACACAGTCAAAGTGATTGACCTGAAATACCAGTCAACATGGTTACCATACACACAGTCAAAGTGATTGACCTGAAATACCAGTCAACAGGGTTACCATACACACAGTCAAAGTGACTGATCCGAAATACCAGTCAACAGGGTTACCATACACACAGTCAAAGTGACTGATCTGGAATACCAGTCAACAGGGTTACCATACACACAGTCAAAGTGATTGACCTGAAATACCAGTCAACAGGGTTACCATACACACAGTCAAAGTGACTGATCCGAAATACCAGTCAACAGGGTTACCATACACACAGTCAAAGTGATTGACCTGAAATACCAGACAACAGGGTTACCATACACACAGTCAAAGTGACTGATCCGAAATACCAGTCAACAGGGTTACCAAACACAGTCAAAGTGATTGACCTGAAATACCAGTCAACAGGGTTACCATACACACAGTCAAAGTGATTGACCTGAAATACCAGTCAACAGAGGTTACCATACACACAGTCAAAGTGACTGATCCGAAATACCAGTCAACAGGGTTACCATACACACAGTCAAAGTGATTGACCTGAAATACCAGACAACAGGGTTACCATACACACAGTCAAAGTGACTGATCAGAAATACCAGTCAACAGGGTTACCATACACACAGTCAAAGTGACTGATCAGAAATACCAGTCAACAGAGGTTACCATACACACAGTCAAAGTGATTGACCTGAAATACCAGTCAACAGAGGTAACCATACACACAGTCAAAGTGACTGATACAAAATACCAGTCAACAGAGGTTACCATACACACAGTCAAAGTGACTGATCAGAAATACCAGTCAACAGGGTTACCATACACACAGTCAAAGTGATTGACCTGAATTACCAGTCAACAGAGGTTACCATACACACAGTCAAAGTGACTGATCGGAAATACCAGTCAACAGGGTTACCATACACACAGTCAAAGTGACTGATCCGAAATATCAGTCAACAGGGTTACCATACACACAGTCAAAGTGATTGACCTAAAATACCAGTCAACAGGGTTACCATACACACAGTCAAAGTGATTGACCTGAAATACCAGTCAACAGAGGTTACCATACACACAGTCAAAGTGACTGATCCGAAATACCAGTCAACAGGGTTACCATACACACAGTCAAAGTGACTAATCCGAAATACCAGTCAACAGGGTTACCATACACACAGTCAAAGTGACTGATCCGAAATACCAGTCAACAGGGTTACCATACACACAGTCAAAGTGACTAATCCGAAATACCAGTCAACAGGGTTACCATACACACAGTCAAAGTGATTGACCTGAAATACCAGTCAACAGGGTTACCATACACACAGTCAAAGTGATTGACCTGAAATACCAGTCAACAGGGTTACCATACACACAGTCAAAGTGATTGACCTGAAATACCAGTCAACAGGGTTACCATACACACAGTCAAAGTGATTGACCTGAAATACCAGTCAACAGGGTTACCATACACACAGTCAAAGTGACTTACCGTAAAATCTGTGAAATTTTGTACCTCGATGAATTTCGTACATGGTCTTTCTTCAGTAACCATAATTATTAAATGACATGTTAAATTTCGAACTGCTGGTGGTCTATTATGCCACATTTGACGTAAGCAGGACTGCCTTGAATGTAACACTGACGTAACCTCACCATGTTATCTGGTTTTGAACAAGCCTACCGGTCCAATCGATGATTGCCATGCTATTGATAATTAATAAGAGTTATATCTACATCATATAGAATGTAATTTGACTGAAAACTAAGATTTTTGTTTCAGCGACAATAAAAAAAACTTAAAATATCTCGAATGTGAGTTGCTTAATTGTCCGGGATGCGAGCGACACGCCGTGAATCAGTGACAGATGTCCATGAAGTTTGACGGAGGTTGGAAATTGGATAATCAGGATTAACTCCGTAAATGATCTCAAGACCACTAGCTTTACGTGCACCGTAAAGGGGGATTTCCGTGTGTAAGCCAGGTTCAAATTGGTCTCTTTCAAGCAAGCTCGGCGTTCCAGTGTATGTAATGCCCATGTTAATCAGTTTGAAAATTAATGCTAATTTCCATTAAAACATTTACAATAAATATCTTGAATGTCACACCAGAACAACTTAATTTCGAGTACCCGGGCTCCGTATCACCCAACAAACAAGTCACACAAGATCAAACTGTACATCAAAGCGCTGGCAGACGTTCATGAAGTTTAACGGAGGTTGGATATTTGATATTGGATAATCAGGATTGATTAACTCTTCAAGTGATCTAAAGACCTCTAGCTTTTTGTGCACCATTAGTGGGGATTTCCATGCGTAAGCCACCTGAAGAACGTTCTCTCCGGGCAAAGCCCTGGATGTCATGCAAGCATGTACGGGTGTCGAGCTTCATGACAGCATTAAGTTCTTCACATATACTTTTCAGATTCCTTTTCCAAACTGATTTAATATAAAATAAACAACACAAGTTTAGAAAATAATGTTTTTATTCATGAAACTTCATGGTTCACACGGATGAATGCAAAATCGGCAAATGAATACTTGAGGCTCCTTTTATCGCCCACTGCCGACTAGGCATTTTAACTTGTCAAGACCATAATTTTAAAACTGCTGAAATCGACTGTTAAATTTCGGACTTCCACAAATTTAAGTATTTTTTTCTGTACGAAATTTCACAGATTTTACGGTATCTGAAATACCAGTCAACAGGGTTACCATACACACAGTCAAAGTGATTGACCTGAAATACCAGTCAACAGGGTTACCATACACACAGTCAAAGTGACTAATCCGAAATACCAGTCAACAGGGTTACCATACACACAGTCAAAGTGACTAATCCGAAATACCAGTCAACAGGGTTACCATACACACAGTCAAAGTGACTAATCCGAAATACCAGTCAACAGAGGGTACCATACACACAGTCAAAATGACTTACCTGAAATACCAGTCAACAGAGGTTACCATACAGACAGACAAAGTGACTGACCTGAAATACCAGTCAACAGGGTTACCATACACACAGTCAAAGTGATTGACCTGAAATACAAGTCAACAGGGTTACCATACACACAGTCAAAGTGACTGACCTGAATTACCAGTCAACAGAGGTTACCATACATACAGTCAAAGTGACTGATCCGAAATACCAGTCAACAGAGGTTACCATACATACAGACAAAGTGACTGACCTAAAATACCAGTCAACAGGGTTACCATACACACAGTCAAAGTGACTGACCTGAATTACCAGTCAACAGAGGTTACCATACATACAGTCAAAGTGACTGATCCGAAATACCAGTCAACAGGGTTACCATACACACAGTCAAAGTGACTAATCCGAAATACCAGTCAACAGGGTTACCATACACACAGTCAAAGGGACTGACCTGAAATACCAGTCAACAGAGGTTACCATACATACAGTCAAATTGATTGACCTGAAATACCAGTCAACAGGGTTACCATACACACAGTCAAAGTGACTGACCTGAAATACCAGTCAACAGAGGTTACCATACATACAGACAAAGTGATTGACCTGAAATACCAGTCAACAGAGGTTACCATACATACAGTCAAAGTGATTGACCTGAAATACCAGTCAACAGGGTTACCATTCACACAGTCAAAGTGACTGATCAGAAATACCAGTCAACAGAGGTTACCATACACACAGTCAAAGTGACTGACCTGAATTACCAGTCAACAGAGGTTACCATACACAGTCAAAGTGACTGATCCGAAATACCTGTCAACAGTGGGTTACCATACACACAGTCAAAGTGTTTGACCTGAAAAACCAGTCAACAGGGTTACCATACACACAGTCAAAGTGACTGACCTGAATTACCAGTCAACAGGAGTTTCCATACACACAGTCAAAGTGTTTGATCATTATTCACAAGTAAGTAAGTATTATAGTTGTAAACAACTTGACTGGACTATAGTTAAAGCATTGAAACCAGCTGAAATCTGGAAAAACAAATTTCACGGGAATTACAGCTGGCAGTCATTCCAAGTGGTCATGAAAGACATGACTGCAGGTGTTAACCATCAATCCAAAGTCAATATGACCACATTGACAAGAAAATTAAAAAGTTACCTGCTCAGTTTCTTCCTTTCCACTGCACGGAGAGAGTCCAGGAGTCTGCGGAGGAGAGTGTAGTATGACTGTCTGACACGGGACTCCAAGTCCAGGCCGCAGCCATCCAGGCCATCCAGGTAATGTCTGGAGAACTTGTGCTGATACGATAGCAACTCCTTCAGGTAAGTCAAGATGGGAGCCTGAAGAAACAAAGAGAGGATGAAAGGTCAAGTTTTACATATTGAAGAAACAATAAGAGGATGGTAAGTCAAGACCAGAGCCTGAAGAAACAAGCAAATTCAAGAAATTTATATCCCCTTCCTTCGCCTTCAAGTTGGGATGATTTAATAGTTTGTGGTGATTAAGTAGAAATAGTTTTAACCACACTCAAAAGATGGCAGCACCAGGCAGTTACTGCAAAAAATTCAAATATTTTATGTCCACCGCTAGCAACACCTGTTGGCGATTAGTGAAACTAAATGTGTTGATTCAGCACATCAAAAAGAAATATCATATTGTATTATTATCTTGTACGACAGACACTTCAAAACCAATCCAAACCAAGTTAAGCATGAGAGCAATCACTGACCCCAATTTTAATGAAATCAGATAATATTAAGGAAAGTTATCGCATGAAAAGGAAAACCTGATGGACAGACTGACAGACAAACAGACAGACAAAGGGACAGACAGACAAACCCAAATCAATGTCTCCACATGTCATAGTGCCTGTGTTTTAGTTTTCATTGTCCCCTGAAGATGTGTTTTGTTGTGAATTTGGTACAGAAGGGAAATTTTTTGTTTGTTTTGAAGCTGGTGAAAATAAATTTTCAGACAGACACTAAAATCCAATCCCAACCAAGTTATGCATGAGAGCAATCACTGACCCAAATCAGAATGAAATTTGATAAGTTTTCGCACAGAAAGGAAAACCTGACAGATGGACAGACAAGAGAGACTGAGAGAGAGACAGACAGACTGACCCAAATTAAGTGCCCCTGTTCTGCAAAAGGGGGGGGGGAGAGGACAATTATTATTATGCTGGAGATAGAATGGATGAATCTTTTGGTAGATGAACACAAGGTATATAAACAGGAATGAATATGATAATGACCATACACATAGTTATCAATGGTACACAAACAAGTCTCAAGTGCACTTAACCTTGCCATAAACTGTTTCACTTATATTACCTGGAATATATGCTGGTCAGCTGATACCCTGATGTACTCTGCTGTAAACATGAATACCTCAGCTTGAGCCTGTGCCTGCCTAGATCGCTCCTGCAGCAGATCCTGTACTCTGTAACAGATAAAGCCAAAATGAGACTGTTGGAGCAGTAACAAATAAAGCCAAACTGCGACTGTACAAGCTGATTTAAAACTACAAAATCAAAAGTCTCCAGTTATGTAAACTTCTTCACACAATATCATCAAGAAAATACCATCTATTTCTTTTATTTAATGCTAAGTTTAGAATAGAAAAGAATTATTACAATTTATTTGCACCTAGGAGTACACATAATTAGTCACTGGCCCATGACACTCAGCTGAGCATCCTTGGTATATCTAGTGAGATATGGCTAAATAAAGTCAGCTGTTACTGACATTGGCAAGACCTAAGTAGAAATACACTTTAACTGCTAATGCTAGATGAAACAACAATAATCTGGTTTGAAATGTTTGGGTTTAATAATTATGGCATTAGCAATTAAGGTATATGTTTGATAAAGGAAGTATTTAAAGGAAGGTTTAGGTGAGTGTGCCCTAAACTTAACATGAAACAAGCAGTGATGGCCATTCATAAAAATAGGGGCAGCATGAGCAGCCCAGAAACAGCAGGGAAAACAGCAACCAGCTTGGCTGCTTTGAAAAGCCTGGTTAACCTCTGACCCTTGACCTCATTGTGTTGTGGAATTAGCTTCCCAAAATCTGCACTGGTGTGTCATCCAAAGCCCATGGTCATTTTTGTGGTTGATTCAACAGATTCAGCTGCTGTTATAATTAGTTCACATTGACGTTTACTGCTCCAAAAACAAGGAAGAACATTTTTTCCAGACTTTCCAAATGACAGTAAACAACACGTAAGGCAATACATTTAATTACCCGTGAATGAATCATTCACATTAAATGTGTGGTGATACGATACATAAAAGGGTAAGAATTTCCAGATCTTACAGCAATAGTAATCAGAGCAGGCGGGATAACTTGCATTTTTATGTCATATGTACCAGTATATTATACGACTATCACATTAATATCAGTATTTTTCTTTGTGATGCCATGTTTCTGAATTTTATACAACACAGAGACCATCTGTTCTTATTGTAGCCGTGACAAACACGACTCAGTTAGGACCCCCTACTGAGTCGTGACACAAGCCAAATTGAGAACTGCCCTGCAAGTCTGTACCACGCTTTATAACCGTATCTCCGCATACAGTCGGCAGGCAGACCGCGGGCAGAAATATCCTATACATGCAGTACAATATACGAATATATTGGGTTATAACAGAATATTTCACACACATGGTAGGTGTCGTTGGAGAGATAAGAAACTTATTAAAAGGTCTAGTGGGTTTATATGAAGTGACACGATACCTGTAAGCAATGAGGCGTCAAAAATGACAAAAATATTTGCATCCTCATGGGGCCTTATAATGCGATCCTCAGAGTTAGATGTCCAGGCACTCTGGCAAGCCAGGGATCTGGCCATAATGTCAGAGGGCCGATCTGGCGCTATTCTTATTGCTGATAAATCTCGCTACATGCAGACGATAATATAGTTCTAACCTGTTCGTAGACCAAGCTGGGTCTCTGACAAATTCTAGCACCAGTCTAAATGATGGGTATCTCTCCAAGGAACTCTCAAACTGGAAACAAGAAAGAAATAAAGTAATATGATAGACTGGTCATACAAACACTGGATGATGGCATTAAGTTTACTCTACTATAAAAATTGTGAAAGTAATGGATAAAGAAACATAAAGACATATGTAAATGAAAACTATAACATGAAACTTGAGAGAATCATGTCCAAAGCATGTAAGAACAAAATGTCCTGAATATGAAGGAAACAAAACAAATTTAATGCCCCCTGTCACAATAATGTTACAGTATGATTTCTTATTTATTATATGTGCCAGTAATACTCTGTGTAAATGCTACTGAATTTTCTCTTTTTTCCTGAGTTACATTTCCACACTTACATTATGTCCAAGTAATTACTTAAAAGTACTATTTTTATTTATATTGAGTACATCTTGTGAATGAATACCTGGTGGGTTAAAAAATAAAGTTAATTCAGAATCATGCCCAAAGTATAATTTAAATGAATCACCTTATGGATTTTCTCCCCAGTCAGGGACATGGTTCTGGACAATGATCTGCTGACAGATGTTGACTTTGAGTGCTTGCTATTTTTACCCTGCAAAATGCATACCAACAAAGATAAGTAACAGCAACTAGAATAGCTCTGTGTTTGCAGATGCAAGAACAAATATATGTCCTCCTCTCCTCCCCCAGGAGCTCCATCTCCATCATTTACAGAAATCGTATATGTCCATAGATTTCATCTTAAAAGTCAAGATCACTAGTCTTTGAACTCCTTTGAATAGTTGAAACAACTATTGTATCAAATTTGTGAGGAAAAAATTGCAATACTTAAGAGGTTATGGGGTTTCCAAGAAAACAAGTGACCCATGGGTCATGACGCTCAGCTGCCAAGCATGACCCGCGACATCATGGGCTGCAATTCACAACTTCTAGTAAAATTGTTGCAGAACCTATATGCCAATTTTGTTTTAACTTTCTACATTGCCATAAATTCTTATCATATGTCTGGTTAAAACATAGTGAATGATGGTCTGAGGCAAAATGTATGGTTGTTGAGCTATCAGGAACTAATCCCACAGCTTGCTCGATACCTGTCAGTCTCAATAGGAATACCACACAGGCCACATATAAGGTCAAAATATAGCAAAAGATCAAGGAAATCCATGCAAGAATTATTGTGAAATGGGTGCTTCCATATTATTTTTTATTCAATACAAGCCAACTGTACTGAGCTTTCATAAATGATGGTCATACTTATTAAGAAATCTTTGAACCAATGCAAGATTACATTAATATACATCCCACTGCATTCACTTTAATAGTTCCTGAGATAATATGTTCTAAAGGAATTTAAAGATGGCGTCCTGGTGGCCATATTGGATTTCTGACAGGTCGGAAATTGAACAACAAACATCCTCTAAAAGGGACCAAACATCATAAAAAAATCACAGAAACTGTCCTGGCAAAAGGATTTCTAAAATGGCTACCTGGCAGACATAATGGTTTTCTGACAAGTCACACATCCTCCAATAAGACACTAAACTTGTAGCAATTGCTTCAAAGAATGTAACAGTTATGAATGTCCAAAACAATTCAAAAGGCATGATCAGGTTGGAGAGCTCTCATATCAGATTTATGAACATGCAAATGTAAAAAGTGCAAGTCCAATTTGTTTTAATTATCAGCTTGCTATTCAATGGGGTCAGCAGGGAAGGTAAACTGCAAAACCTAAAAGAAAAGAAATGCAGAAAGCATCACTAAGAGTCTTGTAATCAAATAAAGCCATCCTAAATCCAGGTACAGACCCACATATTATCAGAACAAACACTTGCTGGTATATCTGATGATTTGTATAATAATATTCAAATATCTAGAAAACTAAGTTTATTGCTATGATTCCATGATATAAACTGCAAAATGTTCCCATCATTTTATAAATCAGTAGCTTAACTTAACACTTAACTCTCATAGTCTTAATGCCTGGCCAAAGCATTCCGGCAACAGTGTTTTTGTTATGCACTAATGATATATCCTTATCACTCCATGAGCTGATACAAGAGGGAGTCATATATTACAAGTGTCACTGACAATTATGGGCACATAGTGAGATGTACCAGTTGTGAGTGCCATATGGTTATATATACAAGAAAACAAGAAAAATAGAGATGGTCTACAAAATAAGTTATTGTGAACATCCCTGACCTATGACCTTGGCCTTTTGCCCACATATCAACTGGATTCTTTCTAAATGATGGGTAACTACTAACCACTTACATGTGGCCGGGTGTAATTACTTGGCAACCAATGAGTGAATAACTTAGACCTGCAACCTTTAACCTCCTGACCAGCTGACCTCAAAATCAATTAGTTATTTCTTCATGCAAAAAGACCCATAAATATGTTTGAATCAAATTCAGTAATGCATAGATGTGGCATATGTGAAAGACTGAAGGTTTGGGTTGAACAGTTTCACTTGAAATATGTTCACAAGCATTTAGAACAATATTGTGACCTTGACCTTTGACCTTTTGAACTCAACATCAATAGGCTTCTTCTCCTATTGGTAGGTAAGCCATATATGACAGATGGAAAGTATAGATTGAAAAGTTTGCTGAAAATGACTCCACGCAAGAAGAGGGTGCTGTGAACTTGACCTTTGACCTCAAAATCAACAGGTCTTTTCTCCTGTTGGCAGAGAAGCGATATCAGTGCTGAAAGGTTTGGAATGAAAGGTTTAGCTTGAAATGTGTCCACAACCTTTTCAAAGAAGTGGATCCTGTGACCCTGACCTTTGACCTTGTGACTTCAACATCTATAGGATTCTTCTCCCACTTAGTAGGAGAGCTATATGTGAAAGATCAAAGAATTTGGATGAAAGGTTTGGCTTAAAATGCATCCTGAGGCTTTTCAAAGAAGTTGGTTCTGTGACCTTGACCTTTGACCTTGTGACCTCAAAATAATTATGGTTCTTCCCCTGTTGGTAGGTGAGCTGTTTGTGAAAGATGGAAGGTTTGGGATGAAAATTTTGGCTAAAAGAATTATTTCTGGGGGGTGCAAACACACCCCATAACTTCGAGAATATAGGTTGCAATGACCTAATTTCAGGTTTGCAAGGAGATCTTTTTAGAACCTCTAAATCTGCTTAGGGTTCATGGCCCTAGCCCCTATGGTTACGATTTGTGCCCTGCTAACGGCCGGCCGGCCGGCCGGCCGGACGGATAGACGGAAGGATGCCGGACAAAGACCCATCGCTATAGCCCAGCATGACTGAAAGTCAGCTGAGCTTAAAACTAGGTTTCATTAGATTTGACCAGGAAGATCAGGATTAAATTCACCAGTTTTTGAACATGTCTGAGAAACAAATTGTTAGTCAAATTTGTTAAAAATATATGCAGTACTTCTAAAGTTAAGGGGTCTCAATAATCCTAGATTTCAGCAGATTTTACCTTGACTATCCAGGGAAAGTCACTGAACTTGTCTGAGAACTAGGCTGAAATTATGTGTATCACATTTGAGACCAAAGAATGCAAAGGAAAAAATATGTAGTGCTTCTAAAGTTATTGCATTCACAAGAAATCCTACAAATGACTACACATAGCAAACAATGACTGATGATGGGACTGGAAACAGCTTCTCAGGCAAACGGGGGTGGGACAAAACAAGGCAGTTGCGTGAATACAGTGACAGAGCCATTCTTCCTGGGGCTGTACAATCCAGAAGGAAGTAAACACACTACAAGATTTAGTCTTTATTTATATATCTCAAAAATAGAGAAATAATGTGTAAACTTTAAAAACTAGAATACGGGTAGCCGACAAGTGACCACGTGTATCCGCCAAAATCAGAGTGGAACGGTTGAAGTGAGGCATGGATTGAGTGGCAAGGGGAAATAGAGTGAGGTATGTTGTATATTAGCATGGATGTCTGCAGCCTAAATGTGTATGTAGGTTGTGCCACCTACCACAAATCCAGAAAGATGTCCAAGTTGTATACATTAAATTTTAGGCAGAAAAGTCAAACCACTACATGTGTATGAGTGATTTTAGCCAACGGCAGACAAACAGACAGACGCTGTGCAAAAATGGTTACAGGTGGCCCCTCCAGTTGACCTATGTGAGATCTATACACATGAAAAATTTTGGCCCAATCGTTCAAACGGCTCCCGAGATATGAGCTCGGATGTCTGCAGTGTAAACTAGAATGTAGGTGGCGCCACCTGTCATAAAATCAAGAAAGCTATCCAGGATGTAAAAAACTGCAAAATTTTAGGCAGATATGTCAAACCACTGCCGAGATATGAGTGACATTATCCCACGGCAGAAAACAGACAGACGCTGTGCAAAAATGGTTGCAGGTGGCGCCACCAGTTTTGCGTATGATAAAGAGCTATGTGATATCTATACACATGCAAAATTTTGGCCCAATCGGTCAAACTGTTCCTGAGATATGAGCTTGGATGTGATCAGCTTGAACGTGAATGTAGGTGGTGCCATCTGTCATAAAATCAAGAAAGCTATCCTGGATGTATATGCATGCCGAATTTCAGGTGAATTAGTCAATTCACTGCAGAGATATAAGTGATTTTAACCCAAGGCAGATGAACAGATGGACACTGTGCGAACATGGTTACAGGTGGCGCCACCATTTTTGTGTATGTTATAAAGTAATCCAAGGGCTACATTTGTATAAATTTTATTTCCTGATTGGTCAATCGGTTCCCGAGATATGAGAGTTTGTGTGTGGAAACAGATGCACAAATGGACGCTGGATAGAGGGGAAAGGTCAGAGATCAACACAAATTGGTTAGGCACTAGTTCACATGTGACTAGATAATTGGTGTAAGTTTCGGAAAAATCGGTCCATTTTTCTCAGAGGAGCTCTCTGGAAACAAACGTGGCGGCGGCGGAGGAACCCGGTCAAAAACATAGTATCTGCAAAACTTTGTTTTGGAGGATACAAAAAAACAGGTGGCTCCACCAGTCTGCAGAAACTAATAAAAACACTTAATGGTCAATATCCATGCAAAGAATCATGGTGATCTCCGCATTAGTTGTTCAGATACTTCAGATTTTGTATCAAATTGTCCATTATTCTGAGGGATACTTCAGAGTCCTATAGCTGGAAGGATATGGGTAACAGAGACCTAATTTCAAGTTTCCACAGGCACTCTTCATGGGCCTCCTTGCATGACAAGAATGAAGTTTCTAGGTTCAGTTGTTGCAATTTGTACCCTGTTGACAGATAACCACATCTTTAAAGGTCTCAAAAAAAGAGAAAAAAAATTCGTAAAAATTTGAAAAAAATAGAGGTGGCGCACCCAGTCTGCAGAAAGTGATGGAACAGCTCATGATCAATATGTATGCTGAAAATCATGACCATCAGTGTTGTAGTTATTGAGATATTGAAGATTTTGTATGAAATTTTCGACTACTCTGGGGGGTACTTTGGGGCCCCATAGCTCAAAGGATATGTGTAACAGAGACCTAATTTTCTGGTTTCCATGGACACTTTTCATAGGTCTCTCAGTGTATCGAGAATGAAGATTCTAGGTCCAGTCCTTACGATTCGTGCCACGCTAACAGATGACAGCATCCTTAAAGGTCTCAAAAATAGAGGAAAAAATCGTAAAAAAAAAAACCGAACAAATACAGGTTGTGCCACCAGTCTGCAAGAACTGATGAAACACCTCTTGATCAATATGTATCCCAAAAATCATGACCATCAGTGATGTAGTTATTGAGATATTGAAGTTTTTGTATGAAATTTTTGACTACTCTGGGGGGTACTTTGGGGCCCCATATCAAGATGGATATGGGTAACAGAGACCTAATTTCTGGTTTCCATGGAGACTTTTCATAGGTCTCTCAGTGATTCAAGAATGAAGATTCTAGGTGCAGTCGTTACGATTTGTGCCACGCTAACAGATGACAGCATCCTTAAAGGTCTCAAAAATAGAGAAAAAAATTCATAAAAAATCCAACGATACAGGTGGCACCACCAGTCTGCAGGAAGTGATGACACATCTCATGATCAATAGTTATGCCACAAATCAAGACCATCAGTCAAGTAGTTAATGAGATATTGAAGTTTTTGTATGAAATTTTTTACTTTTCTGGGGGGTACTTTGGGGCCCCATAGCTCAAAGAATATGGGTAACAGAGACCTAATTTCTGGTTTCCATGGAGACTTCCCATAGGTCTCTCAGTGTGTTGAGAATGAAGATTCTAGGTCCAGTCGTTACGATTTGTGCCTTGTTAACAGATGTTCACATTTTTAAAGGTATCAAAAATAGAGAAAAAAATTCGTAAAAAATCGAAAAATACAGACGGCGCCACCAGTCCTCAGGAACTGATGGAACATCTCATGATCAATATGTATGCCAAAAATCATGACCATCAGTCAAGTAGTTCATGAGATATTGAAGTTTTTGTATGAAATTTTTTACTTTTCTGGGGGGTACTTTGGGGCCCCATAGCTCGAAGGATATGGGTAACAGAGACCTAATTTCTGGTTTCCAAGGAGATTTTTCATTGACCTCTCAGAATGTAAAGTTACAAGATTCTAAGTCCAGCGGTTACGATTTGTGCCAGGTTAACGGACAGACGGACAGACGGGCGGCACGACGGACGACGGACAAAGAGTGATCGCTATAGCTCAGCATGACTGAAAGTCAGCTGAGCTAAAAAAACCATACAATGTTGAATTATGACAATAATCCTAAGTATATAAATTTTGTTATATAGTAAATGACTGGCTATTTTAATGGGTCATCACAAAATAATATGATGATACCATATTTTACTTTTGCACGGCAAACTATAAATATGAGTCTACAATATGTTTGAAAGGATTATAAGTGATTGCAGGGGTGTGTACTTGACTATTTGTAAATAAATGACTGCTTCATCTGAAAAACACATACTTCCAGCTTCAGATGAACTTTGGCAAGACCAGCGAACTTGAGAAGAAACTTGGCCTTTTCACAACACATGGTCACTGAAATAGAAACATTAATGGTTAAGACTGCACATTATTGAACTTGAACATGATACAATTAAGCAGTATAAACTTTTACAGGCTATCGCAAACTTTGTAAAAGACAGTATCAGACTAGTTGGAAGTTTATTTCGTCAGGTAAAATGAGCAGTAAAACTAGAGATGGCGTTATACTTTTATTGTCTGGTATAATGAGCAGTAGAACTAGCTATAGTATTATACTTTTCTAAACAATCAGACTATATCACACTAGTTGGAATTATTTTGTCAGGTATAATAAGCAGTAGAACTAGATATAGTATTATACTTTTCCAAACAAAACAAAATATATCAGACTAGTTGGATTTTTATTTTGGTCAGGTATAATGAGCAGTAGAACTAGAGATATTGTTATACTTTTTGTCAGGTATAATGAGCCATAGAACTAGAGATATTGTTATACTTTTTTGCCAGGTATAATGAGCAGTAGAACTAGAGATATTGTTATACTTTTTATCAGGTATAATGAGCCGTAGAACTAGAGATAGTGTTATACTTCTTTGCCAGGTATAATGAGCAGTAGAACTAGAGATACTGTTATACATTTTGTCAGATATAATGAGCCGTAGAACTAGAGATAGTGTTATACTTTTTTGCCAGGTATAATGAGCAGTAGAACTAGAGATACTGTTATACATTTTGTCAGATATAATGAGCCGTAGAACTAGAGATAGTGTTATACTTTTTTGCCAGGTATAATGAGCAGTAGAACTAGAGATACTGTTATACATTTTGTCAGATATAAT
This sequence comes from Sipunculus nudus, assembly GCA_026874595.1. Classification (NCBI taxonomy): domain Eukaryota; kingdom Metazoa; phylum Annelida; class Sipuncula; order Golfingiida; family Sipunculidae; genus Sipunculus; species Sipunculus nudus. The sequence continues at coordinate 64,844,973 of CM049307.1, forward strand.
GAGCCGTAGAACTAGAGATAGTGTTATACTTTTTTGCCAGGTATAATGAGCAGTAGAACTAGAGATAGTGTTATACTTTTTTGCCAGGTATAATGAGCCGTAGAACTAGAGATAGTGTTATACTTTTTTGCCAGGTATAATGAGCAGTAGAACTAGAGATATTGTTATACTATTTTTCCAGGTATAATGAGCTGTAGAACTAGAGATAGTTATTATTAATACTTATTTTTTTAAATGACTTGATCAGATCAGCTGTATTTTATGCATTATAACTGTACCGGGGTCCTGGCCATCTGACTGACTGCCTTCTTTTTCAGCAGCTACCTTCTGTTTCTGCATCAAGTCCACCTGTAACCAAACAGCTACCATGTAAATTTAACTGACAAACACGCAACTGTAACCAAACAGCTACTATGTGAATGTTAACTGATATATGCACAAGCTGGATGCTCCTGGATAAAGCCACCTTACACATAGACACAATTATACAGACTTTAAATCTACAACAAGATCCACAAGCATATAAAGTTAAATTTCATCTTCTTACAGTGTATATTCTCATTCCATGACACCATCACTGGAGTTTAAAACACCAGCCTTACCTTTAAATTTATTGGAACCACTGTCAAATGTTTCCCCTGATTAGTGCAGAACAAGTATATATTATAAACAAAGAATTCTGATTAAGTGTACTGCCTCATTTGATATATGAAATTGCCTCCACCAGCAGAGTATGCTTTCATTCCCATTTGTTTGTGGTTGTTCCCAGGATAACTCAATCATGAACAGAATCCCATGAAATTTTCAGGGCACCTTAGGAATGGGGCATTGAAAAACAGATTAGATTTTGGTGTGGGTCCAGCAAATGACTCAGATCTAGGAAGGACTTCCATGAATATTCACAAATGTGCAGTCTCATGCCTGATTGAATACAGGAATATGGGCTAATGAGTGAATTAAAACATGGGTGGCAAGTATCCCACAATGAGGACCACCAACATGGCAGTGGCCTGCATTTGTGAATGCATATTTTTAGTTTCACACGTTCCTCTTGACCATCACACATCCATCAGACTTAACAGAAGTGGTATTTTTGTCTGCTGTAGTATACCAATGTTCCGTTTGTGATGACAGGAGATTACCCTTGTTTGCAGGGGCTCCCTTCCATTTCCAGTTTTATTAACATCTAATATCATAATACAATTTTCCCCATATGAAGCATGTTTGTACAGGCAGTAGTTTAAGTTTAGGACTGTATCTAATGACTTAAACACTAAATGAAGCCTGTATGTTTTACCAGATAGAGGCGCATGTTCTGAGCTGTGTTGTATGCTTGCTGTAGACCATCTGAAATCTTCAAATCACCTTCAGATTTCACTGAAATTGAAAGGAAAATACTGAAATGAACAAAAACAGGATAACATACATGTTACAATTAAATAAAATGGCATCATAACTGTTAATTTTGGTTACAGCTGCACTGTCTTTGATTGTTGGTACAGCTGGCCAGTCTTTGAATATTGATACAGCTGGCAAGTCACTGATTTTGATACAGCTGGCCAGTCTGATAAATTTTGGTACAGCTGGCCAGTCTCTGGGTTTTGGTACAGCTTGCCAGGCTCTGATTTTGATACAGCTGGCCAGTCTGACTTTTGATACAGCTGGCCAGTCATTTAATTTTGGTACAGCTGGCTAGTCGCTGAGTTTTGGTACAGCTGGCCAGTCTGACTTTTGATACAGCTGGCCAGTCATTTACTTTTGGTACAGCTAGCCAGTCTTTGAATTTTGATATAGCTGGCAAGTCTCTGATTTTTGGTGCAGCTGGAAAGTCTATGGAGAATGATAAGAGGGAATGATAAAATCAGGAATTACATGTGCTGCTGGAACCATGCTGTATGCATGGTTTGATAACTGATAGGCATTACATATATTTGTTACAGCTAGGTTATTTGATGGCAGTTTAGAAAGGGGTCTTCATGACAGCTAAGGCAGCTACGAAAGGTCTTGGTGACTGCTAGGAGAGGTTTTCATAAAAGCTGGGAAAGGTTTTGGTGACATCTAAAAAATGTTTTGGTGAGAGCCAAGAAAGGTTTTCATGACAGCTAGAAAAGGCTTTCATGATAGCTGGGAAAGGTTTTCTTTGTGATAGCTATGAAAGGTTTTCATGACAGCTATGAAAGGTTTTCATGAGAGCTACAGAAAAGTTTTTGGTGACAGCCAAGAAAGGTTTTGGTGTAAGCTAGGAAAGGCTTTTGTGACAGCTAGGAAAGATTTTCATGACAGCTAGGAAAGGTATTTGTGATAGCTAGGAAAGGTTATCATGACATCTATGAAAGGTTTTCATGACAGCTAGGAAAGGTTTTCATGACAGCTATGAAAGGTTTTTATGACAGCTAGGAAGGGTTTTTGTGATAGCTAGGAAAGGTTATCATGACATCTATGAAAGGTTTTCATGACAGCTATGAAAGGTTTTCATGACAGCTATGAAAGGTTTTCATGACAGCTAGGAAATGTATTTGTGATAGCTAGGAAAGGTTATCATGACATCTTTGAAAGGTTTTCATGACAGCTAGGAAAGGTTTTCATGACAGCTAGGAAAGGTATTTGTGATAGCTAGGAAAGGTTATCATGACATCTATGAAAGGTTTTCATGACAGCTAGGAAAAGTTTTCATGACAGCTATGAAAGGTTTTTATGACAGCTAGGAAGGGGTTTTGTGATAGCTAGGAAAGGTTATCATGACAGCTAGGAAAGGTTTTCATGAAAGCTATGAAAGGTTTTCATGACAGCTAGGAAAGGTTTTCATGACAGCTAGGAAAGGTTTTCATGACAGCTAGGAAAGGAATTTATGACAGCAAGGAAGGGTTTTTGTGATAGCTAGGAAAGGTTATCATGACATCTATGAAAGGTTTTCATGACAGCTATGAAAGGTTTTCATGACAGCTATGAAAGGTTTTCATGACAGCTAGGAAAGGTTTTCATGACAGCTAGGAAAGGTTTTTGTGATAGCTAGGAAAGGTTATCATGACATCTATGAAAGGTTTTCATGACAGCTAGGAAAGGTTTTCATGACAGCTAGGAAAGGTATTTGTGATAGCTAGGAAAGGTTATCATGACATCTATGAAAGGTTTTCATGACAGCTAGGAAAGGTTTTCATGACAGCTATGAAAGGTTTTCATGAGAGCTACAGAAAAGTTTTTGGTGACAGCCAAGAAAGGTTTTGGTGTAAGCTAGGTAAGGCTTTTGTGACAGCTAGGAAAGGTTATCATGACATCTATGAAAGGTTTTCATGACAGCTAGGAAAGGTTTTCATGACAGCTATGAAAGGTTCTTATGACAGCAAGGAAGGGTTTTCGTGATAGCTAGGAAAGGTTATCATGACATCTATGAAAGGTTTTCATGACAGCTATGAAAGGTTTTCATGACAGCTATGAAAGGTTTTCATGACAGCTATAAAAGGTTTTCATGACAGCTAGGAAATGTATTTGTGATAGCTAGGAAAGGTTATCATGACATCTATGAAAGGTTTTCATGACAGCTAGGAAAGGTTTTCATGACAGCTAGGAAAGGTATTTGTGATAGCTAGGAAAGGTTATCACGACATCTATGAAAGGTTTTCATGACAGCTATGAAAGGTTTTCATGAGACTTACAGAAAAGTATTGGTGACAGCCAAGAAAGATTTTGGTGTAAGCTAGGGAAGGCTTTTGTGACAGCTAGGAAAGGTTTTCATGACAGCTAGGAAAGGTAATTGTGATAGCTAGGAAAGGTTTTCATGACAGCTATGAAAGGTTTCCATGACAGCTAAGAAACATTTTGTGACAGCTAGGAAAGGTATTCATGACAGCTATGAAAGGTTTTGGTGACATCTAGGAAAGGTTTTCATGACAGCTAAAAAAAGCTTTTGGTGACAGCCATGAAAGGTTTTGGTGTCAACTAGGAAAGGTTTTTGTGACAGCTAGGAAAGGTTTTCATGACAGCTTTGAAAGGTTTTCATGACAGCTATGAAAAGTTTTCACGACTGCTGAGAAAGGTTTTCATTACAGCTAGAAAGGTTTTGGTGACATTTAGGAAAGGTTTTCATGACAGCTAAAAAAGGTTTTGGTGACAGCCAAGAAAGGTTTTGGTGTCAGCTAATAAAGGTTTTGGTGTCAGCTAATAAAGGTTTTGGTGAAAGCTATGAAAGGTTTTGGTGACAGCTATGAAAGGTTTTGGTAACAGCTAAGAAAGGTTATTGTAACATTTAAGTAAGGTTTTGGTGACAGCTAAGAAGAGCAAAGCTTTTGTCAGGTAATAAGCAAGCTTTCATAGCTAAGCAGTACACAGTTTTCTTATAGCAATGCAGTTTCTAAGACAGTTTTCAAACAGGTGACTTGAATGAAACCATCTGTTATCTCTTATAATTTTACAACCTGGTCAACTCTAATGCTCATGGTACTTTTACTGAAGTATAAATGTTAATTTGACAGTTAGTTACCTAATTTCTCAATCTCTTCTCTCAAGGATTGCGTGTGCCATATCAAAGCAGCAAACACTGCTGTTACAGCAATCCCAACATCTTCTCCTCCTATCTGAGGCACTGTACAGTTCTCCTTACACCTAAAAACAAGGCAAATTCAAATTATACCATATACATTCCTGAGAGCAGTCCAAATGTACCAAAAGATTTCCAATTAAAACAACATAGTGTAACATAAAAGTAACTTTAGTGACCAAGGAAAACTGATGATAGATTTGCAATAACTAATGAAGTAAGTCCTTTAAAAAATTAGCAATAACTGTGATGAATCAAGAAAGATTACAGCTATATGAGCTGTGCACTTACTTCTCCAGCAATGCGACTCCTTTCCCATCATCCTCTTCCTGCATGCTCCACAGGAAGCTTGCGACAGAGGTATCGTCTACAGCCACCTACAGACCAATGTCAATCTATTTTAAACTGGAACTGGGATTGTGGAAAAGAGAACAGAGAATTTTTCTTTTTTGTATGATGACAAGGATATATGTGAGTGTGATCCATATCTTTTTACTTTATAATTTAGTTAAAAGTAATTGCGTATCAGCCTTGAATACACTTTCATGACTCTTGATTTAAAAATACCGAAAACAAACCAAAATTTATTGTAGCAATATCAAACATACAGATGGGACCACCAAATCTATTCATAGACCCAGTAACTGACTGACTCACGTGCTTGCCTGAGAGAGACCGCTGCAGTTTTCCCACAATGTATCCTCCCCTGAACAGGGTGGTCCACAACTCTGATTTGAGCAGTTCCGTTTCAGGGTCATCATTACTCTCAAGGGGATCTGCTTTTGGCAGCACTACGAAAAGAAAACAAGAGATGAGCTCATATGAAAAAAAAAATAAGGAAATGATGTAATCACCAAATAAAACCCTAAGAATATTAACATAAGTAAAACAATATCATTATATATAGATAAGTAACATGAGGAACATTGTCACAGCATGAGTGTTGTGACCTAAAAAATTTCCATGCACTCCCTAAAATGATGAAAAGGTTTAAAAATCATATCAAACAAAACAAAGAACAGATAACAATTCATATAAGATTTTACTTAATCTAATAATATACACAAATGTTTTAAAGTATAGTCTGTAGTCATATAGACAAATCTATAACACCAAGACATAATACTAATTTTGTTGACTGAAAATTGGGAAAGTTCAAAGTAACTTAAATTCACAGAATTTTACTTGATAATCAAACTTATTTTGCTCTATTTATGATAAAGCAACTAATATTGTTGAGCTCTAGGAATAAGTCTTATCGAGTTTTGGATGGACACATGCAGTTTCAGGGTTTAACTGATGATGCTTATAAAACATAACATCTAGACAGACTCACGTTTGCTGCAGTCCAGGGTGGCACCTGCCATCTTGCCAAGCAACTTAGAGATACTGAGCTGTAGATCATGAATCCAACAGAGGGGAATGTCTGGTATCCCACTGGCTGTCACCTACAACACAGGACCTCAATATTATAATGTCTGGTATCCCACTGGCTGTCACCTACAAAACAGGACCTCAATATTATAATGTCTGGTATCCCACTGGCTGTCACCTACAACACGGCTCTCAATATTACAATGTCTGGTATCCAACTGACTGTCACCAACAACACGGCGCTCTCACAAATATAATGTTTGGTATACCACTGGCTGTCACCTTCAACATAGCTCTCAATATTACAATGTCTGGTATCACACTGGCTGTCACCTACAACATAGGGCTCTCACAATTATAATGTCTGGTATCCCACTGGCAGTCAACTTCTGCATCCTTTTCAGGTCATGATTTTGAAAGTTTGTACATCTAACGTTTATTCACACTACAACAGAATGCAGACCGTACCTTGAACTTGTATCCCCACTCTGTGTTGCTGCTGTCTGAGTGAAACAGGAACTGCAGCTGATGTCCACCCTTGAAGGTGGCAGAGGTTGGCCACTTGTCACTGCCCACTTTCTGATCATACCTTGTTTTGACACCACGCGAGTCTGTGAACTCCAGGTAGTCATACCTGTCAAAGTAAAACACAAATCATGTGAACATCTATTTTCCTCAAATGAAAATGTAAACAAGTGACCCATGGGTCATGACGCTCAGCCGACTGACATGTTGATAATATGTCCTTGCACAGACAACTAATTAAGATAGGTGGCATCATTGTTCATGCATATTACCTTAAGTTCATCAAGACCCATAAGCACAACAAATTTGATGACAATCCAACCAGCCTTTCATGAGGAATCTGGCAATTTGTGTGTATTTTGCATTATTTCTGGGGTGCTCAAATATACCCCAAAACTCTGAGAATATAGGTCACTGTGACCTAATTTCAAGTTTCTGGGGAGAACTTTTGAGGAACTCTCAGGATGTCAAGTAAGAAGATTCTGGGCCACATGGTTATGATTTGTGCCCTACTTTGGTATCAAATTTTCAATTTTTCTCAGGGTACTTCTGAGCCCCATAGCTTGGACAATATGGGTGATAGAGATCTAATTTCAGGTTTCTGAGGAGACTTTTCATATGCCTCCCAGCATGTCCAGAAAGAAGATTCTAGTTCTAGAAGTTAAGATTTGTGCATCGTTAATAGATGACCGCATCTTTTAAGGTCTCAAAAATAGATAAAAAAAACAGTAAAAATTTAAAAAAATACAGATGGCACCACCAGTCTGCAGATACTGATGAAACACTCCATGATCAATATCCATGCAAAGAATCATGGTGATCAATAAATCAGTTGTTCAGATACTCGAGCTTTTGTATCAAATTTTCTATAATTCTGGGGGGGGGGGGGGGGGGTACTTGGAAGCCCCATAGCTCACAGATTTTGGGTAACAAAGACCTAATTCGAGGTTTCCAAGGAGACTTTTCATGGGTGTCCCTGCATGTCGAGACAGAAGATTCTAAGTCCAATCATTAAGATTTGTGCCCTATCAACAGATGATGGCATCTTTGAAGGTCTCAAAAATAGAGAAAAAAAATTGTAAAACATCGAAAAATACAGATGGCGCCACCAGTCTTAAGAAACTGATGAAACACTCCATGATCAATATCCATGCAAAGAATAATGGTGATCAATGCATCAGTTGTTCAGATACTTGAGCTTTTGTATCAAATTTTCTATAATTCTAGGGGGGGGGGGGGGTACTTGGAAGCCCCATAGCTCACGGGTTTTGGGTAACAAAGACCTAATGCCAGGTTTCCAAGGAGACTTTTCATTGGTCTCCCTGCATGTCGAGACAGAAGATTCTAAGTCCAATCATTAAGATTTGTGCCCTATCAACAGATGATGGCATCTTTTAAGATCTCAAAAATAGAGAAAAAAAATCGTAACAAATCAAAAAATACAGGTGGCACCACCAGTCTGCAAAAACTGATGTAACACCCCATGATCAATATTCATGTAAAGAATCATGGTGATCAATGAATTAGTTATTCAGATACTTGAGCTTTTGTATCAAATTTTTCATTATTCTGGGGGGTACTTCAGAACCTCATAGCTTTAAGAATATTGGTAACAGAGACCTAGTTCAAGGTTTACAATGAGACTTTTCATGGACCTATCTGCATGTTAAGTTAGAAGATTCCAGGTCCAGTGGTTACGCTTTGTGCCCTGTTAACAGATCAACGCATCTTTAAAGGTCTCAAAAATAGTGAAAAAAAATCGAAAAAATAAAGGTGGCCCCACCAGTCTGCAGAAACTGATGAAACAATCCATGATCAATATCCATGCAAAGAATCATGGGGATCAATGCATAGTTGTTCAGATACTTGAGCTTTTGTATCAAATTTATCATTATTCTGGGGGTTACTTCGGAGCCCAAGAGCTTGAAGAATATGAGTAACAGAGACCTAATTCTAGGTCTCCAAGAAGACTTTTCATGGACCTCTCTGGATGTAAAGTGAGAAGATTCCAGGTCCAGCGGTTACAATTTGTGCCCTATTAACAGATGACGGCACCTTTTGAGGTCTCAAAAATTGGGGGAAAAAATTTTAAAAAAATTTAACAAGGGACCTATGGGTCATGGCGCTCAGCTGTTATATTTGATAAAAAAATATGATTTAGAAATAAGGCACATGCTGGTTTTGTGTGGTAATAAGTATAAGCTGTATTATGAGTTGTTGTTGTTAAGCTTATGTATGATTTTGATAGTACCTTTGGAGACAGAGAAGACAATTGATTTCATTTATTTTATTAACAAATGGAGTACTATTGTCACACAGATTTTGACTTGGCCATATAACTTATAAGCAGAACATATAATATAAGAGTTTAACATTTATTAAAAAAATTACAAATACTGTCCCAGATATAATTTTTATCAAAAATTATAAGAGAATCGTATGATTTTTAAAATGAAATATAACTGAAATGATTATTAAAATAATATTAAAGAATATATTCATGAATGCATTCATGGATACATTTTGAAAGTATTTGCACTGGTATTCATATACTTTCATTTTTACCTGAATTCCCATTCTTTATGCAAGAAATTTTATAATGGAGTACACATTCATATTTGTATTTAAATACAATTGCAAAGTATTCCCACCATGTCTGGTATTTATTCAGTTTCACCAAACAATGATGTTGAGAATCCAGAATGTACAAAATTCACACATTTAAATAATGATCATTAGCACCTGGTTTTATGGCTTTTATTTATATTAAAAAAAAATAAATGTGATATATTCATTTTGGACTAATTTCACATCAATGTACACACTAGACACAGTAGGAATCTAGATTAATATTATCAACTGCATCTTTGTCTATCATTAATTTCCTTCATATGATCCCTAATGATTAGTAATGAATAATATGATTTACTTTTTTATTATTAAAATTGAACTGAAAATTGACATAGGTGACTGCATGGTGTTATTTGGAATACGTGACATTCTATCCATCGATACAAGATTCTTATATCATCAGTAACTGCAAGTTCATTCCCTATTATTATAAACTAACAAATTCCTTTTCTATTTTTCTTTAATTTGTTATTAAAAACCAATAAAAATTGATTAATTTATTGTTTATTGTTATGTTGTTGGTTAAAACTACTAGATGAGTTGGGTTGGACACATGGATCAACTGTGGCTGGCCATAAGCTGCCTGGCTGCCCCAGTATATGCCTCGCCTCAAGCGTGCATAATTTGCTGAAAGTTCAACAAGGTCAACATACAGGTGACTCAAGAGTGGCTGGAGAGAGCCAAGGTCTGACATGGTCTCATAAAAACATTAATAAAAGCTACAATTTTTGGCCAATTTCTTTCAGCTTTCTAAACTAAAAAGCTGAAATCCTTATGTGTGCATGATATGAAAATTATATAAACAGAGCTCACATGAAACAAAAGTGAAATGGTCAAAGTTGGGCAAAATTTAAGGTACTAATTTTATATTTATACTAATAACTTATAAAATTTTAAAATTCAGAACTAATTTTGGGTATTCAATTGAATCTTGATTAAATAATGTTACATCCCTGACAAAAAATCTCTAGCTTTAGCAAGCCCCTTGTTAAGGGAGTAAATATATTTCTTTATTTTTTACAAAGTGCATTATGTTTGGGCCCATAACTTAAAACAATTACGCAATACTGACATCATTTCTGGCATGTGCACAGAGAATGTATAGAAAAACATGTATATTATATATGATTAAAGTCAGATCAGTGATTTTAATATTAGGCAGTATTGAAGTGTAACAATGGGTTTTTAATTGAAAAATGAAGTTTTTCATTAATATCTCAAAGGTATTAAGTCCTAGTGACCAAATTCTTGGCATGGTAGGGAATTTTGGAGACATCTAATTGTATGCCAAATTTTAGGAACTGAGAGCTTAAGCTGGGAAGCTGAGCTCATGCAAACTGCATAACACTAGCCTGATGTAAACCATATGTTACATGGTGCTTGTAAATTTGAATAAAATCTACAGTTTTTGATCAACTGGTTTCAAATTTTTGGTGTTAACAGACAAAATGCTAACAAAAACATGCTGAGAAAATTAAATCCACAGTACTTACAGGAAAAAAATGTGCCATGGTCAAAGTAAGGCAAAATTTAAGGTACCAATTTTTTATTTTTGTTAATATTTTAAAAAATTTTAAGGATTTTTATCTAATTTTGGGTATACAATTTAATTTTGATTATTTAAAGTTATATTACTTGAAAAAAAGTCCATAGCTTTAACAAGTTTTGTGTAAAGTGATCAAATATCTTTCCTGATTTTTTACAAAATGCATTATGTTCTGGCCATAACTTTCTTAAATTATATAATACAGACATAATTTCAGGCATGTACATAGGAACTATATGGAGGAATATTTATGGTAAATATGAGGAAAAACAGATGAGTGGTTTTGATATTAGGCAGCCCTGAAGTGTGAAAATAGGTTTTTAATAAAAAATTGAGGTTTTTCCTTAATTTCTCAAAGGAACAAAGTCGCAAAGACCCAGTTTTCGGCTTGGTAGGAGATCTTGGGTTCATCTAATACTATGCCAAATTTTGGATTCCTAGGTCTTACGGTTTCAAAACGTGCCACATCTACGGACGGACGGACGGACGGACGGACGGACGGACAGACGGACGGACGATGGACAATGGACCACGACTATAGCTCAGATGACTTGTAGTCAGCTGAGCTAATAAAAATACAGTTGGCACCACCAGTCTGCAGTAATTGATGAAACAGTCCATGATCAATATCAATGCAAAGAATCATGGTGATCAATGCATTAGTTGTTCAGATATTTGAGCTTTTGTATCAAATTTTTCATTATTCTGGGGGGGGGGAGAGGGGTTCTTAGGAGCCCCATAGCTGGTAGAATATGGGTAACAGAGACCTAATTCCAGGTTTCCAAGGAGATTTTTCATGGACCTCTCTGGATGTAAAGTTAGAAGATTCCAGGTCCAGTGGTAACAATTTGTGCCTTGTTAACCAACAGACGGCCGGACGGACGACGGACAAAGAGCGATTGCTATAGCTCAGATGACTTACAGTAAGCTGAGCTAAAAAACCATGTTTTTTGTGAAAAAAGATTAAATAGATCAATGACGTTAGGTTTCTTGAACTGTTTGATAAGATTTTCTGGTAATTCAATCAGAAAACTAAATAATACTGATAAAGCAAAGGTGGGGTTTCTCTCAGTAAGCTGATAAAAATGTCACTACATACTGGAAAATTACTGCTGGATTTTAGTATTAAACTCTTTTTCCTTATAATTATAAGTATTATTTTGATCTGAGAGAAAAATAGGAGAATGAGGTAAACATAATTCAGAATGGTCTTGATCATAATTATGATCTCTGTATTTGATAAATATTTTTGTTATTATACAAGATACATTCAATTTAATGAATATTAAACAGATAAGTTAGAATATAGAGAGAGAATTATTGTTCACTTGCAGTTAACCTGTTACAATTAGAGTAACTGATCCCTTCTAACAACTACAGTGAAATTAAACCAATGCAGACCAGGCGATACACCTCACACTTACCTCTTCTCAGTCTCACACCTGGGATCAAACTCTACCAGGAATGTCGATGCTCCTGGGCAGCTAAACACCTGAATTTACAAACACAACTCAGTGGGAGAGCTGCATAATCGACAAGAGTTATTATCTGTAGCTCCAATAACTATCAGGACAGAAATTTTCAACATTATTGCTTACATTAGTTTCACTGCAATTTGTATAAGTCACAATGTCCAAGCCTTTAACTAAGACAAACCCTTTCTTCACATTCAGCATGTACTGTAGTGTTTTGTACTGTAATGTTTATTGCCTCCAGGATGGGGGTATGGTTAAACCCTCAATTGACGTGTGTGTGTTTGTGTTCACAACATAACTCACAAAATCATGCACACAGTCAGCATGTACTGTAGTGTTTTTTACTGTAATGTTTATTGCCTCAAGCATGGGGGTATGGTTTAACCCTCATTGATGTGGGTGTGTTTGTGTTCACAACATAACTCACAAAATCATGCACACAGTCAGCATGTACTGTAGTGTTTGTACTGTAATGTTTATTGCCTCCAGCATGGGGGTATGGTTTAACCCTCATTGATGTGGGTGTGTTTGTGTTCACAACATAACTCACAAAATCATGCACACAGTCAGCATGTACTGTAGTGTTTGTACTGTAATGTTTATTGCCTCCAGCATGGGGGTATGGTTTAACCCTCATTGATGTGGGTGTGTTTGTGTTCACAACATAACTCACAAAATCATGCACACAGTCAGCATCTACTGTAGTGTTTTGTACTGTAATGTTTATTGCCTCCAGCATGGGGGTATGGTTTAACCCTCATTGATGTGGGTGTGTTTGTGTTCACAACATAACTCACAAAATCATGCACTCAATCTCAGAATAAGATCCAGGCACATTTCGGGAATAGACACAGGAAGAATCTATTAGACTTTCAGATGGATCTAGCACATGTTCTGAATTAAAGAATTATTGTCAAGGTATTCTCTGAAATATACGAATGAACCTTGGAATATGGGTTGAATAAGTGAATGCCAACACAGGTTGCAGAGCATCCCACAAACAGGAACCCCCCCACACACATGGCAGATTGCATTCATTAGAATGCAGATATCAAGTTCTGTACTGTAATGTAATGAGTATTTACCTGCTGTGAGTGCTGGTTATTCTCATAGTTGTGCGGTGACTCTACTTCCCATGTCTTAAACATAACCTCTGTGTCCTCAGCTTTCCAGAAATTCTCCTCGATCTACACATAAAACAATGACAATTATTCCTATCAATCCAACAAACAAAACAAATGCAATTATACCCTGCATGCTGAAAATACTGAAGGCCTCACCTAAAGTTATAAATAAACCTGAAACATAATACTAACACGAGTGAAGCAAATCTATGGGAATTAATTTCTATGCTGGGGTATCCTTGAGTGTAATACTTATAACAGTATGAAAACAAAAGAAAATATTTGGTAAATATTGTGTGTAGAGTTGATGGTGCTTTTGAATTGATAAATATACTTATCAGTATAATAAACCTTTCAATAATCATATACAATCTGGGATTTCAAATCAATGAAAAACAATGGATAACAAGGGACCTATGGGTCACTGTGCTCAGATGAAGTTGACCTTGAAGGTAAAAATCTAAAATAATATCAAATGGAGATAAAGTGTAAGAGGAAGAGGTAATAAAGGCCATGGTTGGTTTATGTGTTTGGTTTGTATTGACGAGCAAGATATTGTTGCAAATAATATTTTGTGACCTGACCATGTGTTACCTAATGTTGAAATAAAGCATGTGAGCAGTGATCTGTACTATTACCATGATCATTAATTTGCTTTATGATTAACTGTTGACATTTCAGTAGTTTACACATTTGTTCAATTGAATCTATTTTTTTGTATAATATATATTATTAAATATATATGTATCTTTTTATGAAATGTATACAGTTGGAATTAAACTAATTAACAACACAAAACAGGGCAAACAATGCCTGATCTCAAATTCTGCTGAGGAAGGAAAATAATGAAGAAATGTTTGTATTAAATCCTCATTTTTTATCACATCAATTTTTTTTAAATTTAAGGTTATATTTCTATAATTTCCAATATAACATATATATCTGAATATAAAAGTTGATTCATATTTCTCAATTGCATCATCATAAATCTCAATCTTGTCAGATAACACCACATCATGCATACAAATGTTTATTTATTTTTTACCACAAAAATATATCTTTTAAATCTGCAAAACAATAAATATCTAAAAATAATACTTGATTTAGATTTCAAAATTTTTAATTGTGTCTTTATTTATCCATAATGTGCTTCACATTTTATAATAATTTAAGCATACTGATAGGTTCAATTATATTTGTTAAAATCATTTAAAAGAAAATTGATTTCTTTAAAAATGCTACATTACACAACATTGCATCTTCTGGATTACACCTTGAATTTCTTTTTCAAGGAAAGTTTTTGCATATCAGAGTGGAAACAGCATTACAATTAAGGAGATAGAGTGAAAACAATAACAATTACTGCATAACACTTGGTGGGTTGGGTTTGTGGGGGGGGGGGAGGGGGTGATTGGGGTGGTGATATGAGAATAACTGTACACCTGTCACAGCAGGGGATCTCCCCCAGTGACTGTAACAAATCAGAAACCCTGGCATAGCTGACTTCCAGTGACCTGGAGTGGGACCCTGCATCTGTAATCTGTAATCAAAGCAAATGACTACAATAGAGCCTCCAGAAAAAAATCAATAACTAGCTTAATTTTCAAGCTTTTATTTTCAAATTTCAGATTTTGAACAAATTAAATATTTACGTTTACATGCTGTGAAAATAAAATCCAGGTACTTACAGGAAAAAAACGTGCCATGGTCAAAGTTGGGCAAAATTTAAGGTACTTATTTTATTTTTATGCTAATAACTTAAATAATTTACAAAATTCAGATCTAATTTTGGGTAAACAGTTGAATCTTAATTAAACATAGTTATATACTAGGGAAAATAGACTCTAGTGAGTAAATATTTTTCCTGATTTTTTACAAAGTCCATTATGTTTGGGCCCATAACTTAAATATTTAATACTCAACAGACTAAATTTCTGGCATGTACATAGGAACTATATAGAGGAATATTTATGGTATATTTGAGGATAAACAGATGAGTGGTTTTGATATTGGGCAGTCCTGAAGTGTGAAAATAGGATTTTAATAAAAAATTGAGGTTTTTCCTTAATTTCTCAAAGGAACGAGGTAGCAAAGACCCAGTTTTTGGCTTGGTAGGAGATCTTGGGGACATCTTACATTATGCTGAATTATGGATTCCTAGGTCTTACAGTTTCAAAACGTGCCACATGTACAGACGGACGGACGGACGGACAGACGGACGGACGACGGACAATGGACCACGACTATAGCTCAGATGACTAATAGTCAGCTGAGCTAAAAATCCAGGTTAACAAATGCTTGCCCAGAAAACTAGGAAAGTTTTACTGAACACCTACACATGAACGTGGGAACTTACCGCTGGGAATTTTTCTGGTAGAACTTCTGAAAACCTCTTGAGTTCCTTGCTGCTGGACATAAGCTGGTTCAGCATGTGAACCCTGGCTGTGGAGTTCAGAATGTCAGCAAATGGGTTGAGCAGTAGAATGAGCTGACAGAATGCCGTCCCCAGAAACATTGACTCATGAGTACTCACAGCTCCTGTCTGGTAAAGATACAGACAGACACCTTATTATAAGTACAGTGGGAGTTCTAAATGGGTGATATATGCCTCACAATGCATAATATAATGATAACAATAATAACAAGGGACCCATGGGTCGGCTCTCAGCTGTTATTTATGGTCATTAAAAATAATCTGGAAGAAGGGGTAGACAAATGTTGGATTTGTGTGGTAATATAAGCTGATTATGAGGATGATGGCATTTAACTCAAGTTATATAAAGATTTTGATAAAATCCTTTGAGAGGGAAGAGGGCTGATGCCATTTACATTATTTACATTTGGAAAAGGAGTGCTATTGTCACATAGGTTTTGACTTAGCCGAATAACTTTATCTACATTGCAGCAGAAGTATTTGAAAATAAAATGTCCACTATAAGTCATGTTAATTATCATGATTTTTACAAAGGAGTAAACTGTTTTTCAATAATTACAGGTTACCTATACCCAAGGGTAGCACTAGCACAAATGATAAGAGAGTTTAACTATTTATTAAAGATCAATTGCAATTATTGGGCCAAATATAATTTTTATTAAAAAATACAAATAATATTATCTGAAAAGATCTGTTTTAATTATATAATTGAAATAAATGATTATTAAAATAATATTATAAAATTTATTCATGAATGCATTTGTAAATACATTTTGAAAGTATTTGCACTGGCAAACAAAACTGTTGAGAATCCAGGATATACAAATTTCACAAATTTATATGACGAGCATAAGTACCTAGTTTTATGGCTTTAAAAAGGTGTGAAAACAAGAAAAGGACAGAAGGTGGCACCACCTATCTTCTACAGAAGACAAAACTATCCAAGATCTCTGGTCAATTTAATTTTTTGACCAATCCATGCATCCCTAACTGAGATTTTAATGATTTTGTGTGATTTTCATAAATATGGCACCTTCACCATCAAATTATGCTTCCTGCATGGTGGGTTTAATTATATTTTAATTTGTTAAAATTATGTAAAGGGAATTAATTTCTTAAAAATTTTATATTACCACTACATGGCATTATGGATTACTCCTTGATTTAGAACAGTTTTGAAATATTGAGTGGTAACAGCTTTACAATTAAGGAAATACATTTGAAAAAATAGGAATGTTTACATTACACTTAGTGGAGGTTGTGGGGGGGGGGGATATGAGATTAACTACACACCTGTGACACCTGCTGCCCATGTGACCCATTACAAATCAGGTAAGCAGAGAGAGCTGCATTGAATGAAATCCAGTGACCAAAGTGGGCTTCTTGACAATGCAAGTGAATACAATAAGTGAATAACTAGCCTAATCTTGGAGCTTTTATTTTCAAATTTTAGATTTTAACAGATTTAATCCTCTTGTGTACATGTTGTGAAAATTAAATCCACAGTACTTACAGGAAAAAAACCTGATGTGGCAAAAGTTGGGCAAATTTAAAAACTTAAAAAATTTGCAAAATCAGAATTTAATTTTGGGTGTATACAACTAAATCTTGAATAAATAAAATGATATCCCTGAAAAAAAGTAAATATCTTTCCTGATATATTACAGTGTATTATGTTCAGGCCTGAAATTTCAGGAAATTACACAATTCTGACCGAATTTCTGATATGTACATAGGAAATATACAGAGGAATATTTACATTAAATATGATTAAAAACAGTTCTGTGGCTTTGATATGAGGCAGTCACCCAATTTTCGGTATGGTAAGAGATTTTGGGGACATCCAACTGTATGCCGAATTTAGGATTTGTAAGTCCAATTGTTTCAACATGTGCCAGTTTAACAGAGAGACGGACCTACAGACGGACAGCCGACGTACACAGGACCATCACTATAGCTCAGTTGACTTAAATTCAGCTGAGCTAAAAACTGACACTCACCAGCACTTCCTTTTCTGATATCACCAGCAGTTCCTGAAGCACCTTAACAGCTTTACCACTAACAAGATTCACATCTGCAAAACATACACAAGTCTGTCACTGCCTGACACTCATGATTCTCGGTAACTGAATTTTTAATTAAATTAAACAAGTTTATTTGATAGATGATGATTTTATACAAAAAGACACACATAATGGTAGTTATTATGACAAAAATCACCCAATTCACATTCACTAATGTTTGCTATGCAAATATAGATTTCATTTTACCATGCTGACTGATTACTGACACTGCTAAGTGAAATGATAATAAAAGCTTACATTAAACAAAGGGCCAAGGACCAAAAATTCACCTGTGAATATTTAAAATCAGATATAGTTCAAATCTCAAATCAGACTGAGCACTACGATTCCCTTAAGATTTCATAATATTTCCTGGACAGTTCTGAAAAATATTTGGACCTAAATCTCTCATAAAATCATATCAAATGCAAGTTGCCCACAACTTGGACAACATTTTGCAATAATTCCCACATCTACAAGAGTAGGAAGAATACTGTTATGGTTTCTTATTCATGAGTTTAAATTTCACAAATGTTTCTTTCAATGTTTTGTCAGGGTTCCATTTTAGTGATCTCACCATATAAAAGACCTATACAAAACATAGCCATATTTTTATTAATTACTTATATCATATAATATGTGTCCAAAATCTTGAAAATTGCAGGGAGACCGAAGGGAACATTTACTGAGTGAAAATTTGAAGATACTTTGGAAGATCTGGTATCTTTCATAATAGCAACCTTTGAACATACAAAATATATCATTATTTATTATATCAATCCTCTACCTTTCAACTTTCAATAATGAGACCTCATGTTCATTAAGGATGTTTTTTCACAGTAATTCCCCTTTTGCAAATATCACAAATTTAAAACCTCATGAACAAAAAGGCCACCACAGTGTGACCTGTGACCTAATCAGGTACTCACATTTGAGCATCAGATTCTGGACGACCTCTGTGACCTCCTTGTCTGGACTGTCCTGGAGCCTGGTGTGGCACCAAGACATCAGGCTGGTCTGTAGTGAGCACAGGAGGTGCATCAGATGAAAGCTCTGGTTGGCCGTCTTGTCACCTTGTGGCTCCGGGAATTCTTGAGATGCCACAGTAATTAGTGTCTCCATCACTTGTAACATTGGTGAACAGTCAAAGTCCTGATCAAAGTAAAACCAGTCAGTGTACCATTATCTTATACACAGTTTATACATGTATTAAAAAGTCAAAGTCCTAAACACAGTTGAGTCAGTCACTACACAATCACTGCGCATACAGTTACTTTTCTTCCTGATATCCAAAGATGAACAAATTATATGGTTCCATGAATAAATATTGTTATGTAACAATGAACACTGATCAGGGTTTAAGATCCTCAAAATTGTGTTTCTCTTCCAGCTAACAGCAATGAACTTCAGGTGTACATGGAATATTTTCCTGGATCTGTCTGTTCTGTCCTCTGATAAAAATGCAGACCAGTTGACCAAGGACAGACAGGAAGTTCACCCTGTAGGTCATATGTCTATCAGTGACTAAGCTATGAAATACCTACCTTGGTGACCTTGTGGGGTAAGTCTAAAAGTCCACTAGGATCAACACTGCCAAAGAACTGGCACAATGACTGGAAGGTCAACGTCACAGAAGAGGCTTCTGTCTTGTCCTGTTTGAGAAGAAATATATATACAGCCTTATTAAAGTTGGACACGTACGTCTTACAGATTACTAAGTTGGTCAAGGTTCCAGTGGAAATACTCTCTGAAAATGCCCAAGTCTGTTAACCAATTGTTCACCAGTATATTTGTTTGTCGAGGAAAGGAAGACTGTAGTTTATTAGAACTTGAATAAAAATGTCATTTACGGCCTTGTGTTCACAGAATGTATAATTATAATATTTCTGACTCTATAAAAATTACTGCCTAGATCCACAGGTTTTATAAGCAACATACACCAACTATCATGTTTTATTGATGGATATCAGACATAAACAATCACAAAACTTTTAACATTAAACAGCGATGACGGGAGGGATGATGTAACATTGGCTCTTTTATTATTGCCACGCACCCCCCCTCCCCCTCCCACTGATTCTTTGTGTCAGATGATTTTCTTTCCTGCAATATACTAATTTTTCATAATTTCCCTATTAAAATTAACACACTAAGAAACATAATTGTTTCCTGTTTGAATGGAAGAAAGACAACACAGAACTGGTAGTATTCAGGTGGTATGTAGATCCACTTACATTCATAGAGGTAACCATCTTGAATAAGTGCTTCCCCCTGGCTTCTTTATCAGGAAAGAAAACTGCAGCACCTGATGAAACAATAAAGAAACTTCCTTGGTATTGAAAACAAAAACTAGCAAACATAACCCAGATACCCACACCAGCACAGGTGACTGTTATATCAACACCTGGAAACATCTTAAATACCTACACTAGCACCTGTACCTTGGGTACCCCATAATCCATACATGTAAACAAGATGGAGATACTGTGGTTAGCTTCATATTTTCAAATTTTTGGCAATTTTTATATTTTTTCAATCTTTCGCAAGGGTTCCATTTTCACGACCTTACCATGCATTAGCATTCACGCAGTATTTAATAATAGGTCTGTTACTTACAGGTAACTTTTCTTGTGTTATTATTAATAATGCCAATCATTTGCCTTTTGACTGTTAAACATACCTGTGTGGTCTCCATGATAACATACATAAAATGCCGTTAAGGATAGGATTCAAAACTGCAGATGAGGCATCTTATTAACAAAGTTATTTTTTTTTATAATTGCACTTCTGCAACTATCACAGATTTGAAACCCTCACATTAAAAAGCCAGCCATGGTACCTACATCAGCACAGAAAACCAATGACATCCACAACAGCACAGGCAACTTGGATATCAAACAACAACTGATGGAGATCCCAACATAACTAAAACACCTACATCGGCTAACAAAGCAATACACAAAACAGCAATGGTGTACTGCAGGAAGACTGAAATTCAGACATCAGCACAGGTTACAAAGGGGATGGAGATATCCACATGAGCACATGTACAAAGGTGATGGAGACACCCACATGAGCACAGGTTACAAAGGTGATGGTGATACCCACATCAGTACAGGTGACAAAGGGGATGGAGATACCCACATCAGTACAGGTGACAAAGGGGATGGAAATACCCACATCAGCACAGGTTACAAAGGTGATGGAGATACCCACATCAGCACAGGTGACAAAGGTGATGGAGATACCCACATCACCACAGGTTACAAAGGTGATGGAGATACCCACATCAGCATGGGTTACAAAGGTGATGGAGATACCCACATCACCACAGGTTACAAAGGTGATGGAGATACCCACATCAGCACAGGTTACAAAGGTGATGGAGATACCCACATCAGCACAGGCTACAAAGGTGATGGAGATACCCAAATCAGCACAGGTTACAAAGGTGATGGTGATACCCACATCAGCACAGGTTACAAAGGAGATGGAGATACCCACATCACCACAGGTTACAAAGGGGATGGAGATTCCCACATCAGCACAGGTGACAAAGGTGATGGAGAGACCCACATCAGCACAGGTTACAAAGGTGATGGAGATACCCACATCATCACATGTTACAAAGGTGATGGTGATACCCACATCACCACAGGTGACAAAGGTGATGGAGAGACCCACATCAGCACAGGTTACAAAGGTGATGGAGATACCCACATCAGCACAGGTTATAAAGGTGATGGAGATACCCACATCAGCACAGGTTATAAAGGTGATGGAGATACCCACATCATCACAGGTTACAAAGGTGATGGAGATACCCAAATCAGCACAGGTTACAAAGGTGATGGTGATACCTACATCACCACAGGTGACAAAGGTGATGGAGATACCCACATCAGCACAGGTTACAAAGGTGATGGAGATACCCACATCAGTAGAGGTGACAAAGGTGATGGAGATACCCACATCAGCACAGGTTATAAAGGTGGTGGAGATACCTACATCAGCATGGGTTACAAAGGTGATGGAGATACCCACATCAGTACAGGTGACAAAGGTGATGGAGATACCCACATTAGCACACGTGACAAAGGTGATGGAGATACCCAAATCAGCACAGGTTATAAAGGTGATGGTGATACACACATCACCACAGGTGACAAAGGTGATGGAGAGACCCACATCAGCACAGGTTACAAAGGTGATGGAGATAACCACATCAGCACAGGTAATAAAGGTGATGGAGATACCCACATCAGCACAGGTTATAAAGGTGGTGGAGATACCCACATCAGCATGGGTTACAAAGGTGATGGAGATACCCACATCAGTACAGGTGACAAAGGTGATGGAGATACCCACATTAGCACAGGTGACAAAGGTGATGGAGATACCCACATCAGTACAGGTGACAAAGGTGATGGAGATACCCACATCACCACAGGTGACAAAGGTGATGGAGATACCCACATCACCACAGGTGACAAAGGTGATGGAGATACCCACATCACCACAGGTGACAAAGGTGATGGAGATACCCACATCAGCACAGGTTATAAAGGTGATGGAGATACCCACATCACCACAGGTTACAAAGGTGATGGAGATACCCACATTAGTACAGGTGACAAAGGTGTTGGAGATACCCACATTAGTACAGGTGACAAAGGTGATGGAGATACCCACATAAGCACAGGTGACAAAGGTGATGGAGATACCCACATCACTACAGGTGACAAAGGTGATGGAGATACCCACATTAGCACAGGTTACAAAAGTGATGGTGATACCCACATCACCACAGGTGACAAAGGTGATGGAGATACCCACATTAGCACAGGTGACAAAGGTGATGGAGATACCCACATCAGTACAGGTGACAAAGGTGATGGAGAAACCCACATTAGCACAGGTGACAAAGGTGATGGAGATACCCACATTAGTACAGGTGACAAAGGTGATGGAGATACCAACATCACCACAGGTGACAAAGGTGATATAGATACCCACATCACAACAGGTGACAAAGGTGATGGAGATACCCACATTAGCACAGGTGACAAAGGTGATGGAGATACCCACATCAGTACAGGTGACAAAGGTGATGGAGATACCCACATTAGCACAGGTGACAAAGGTGATGGAGATACCCATATCAGAACAGGTGACAAAGGTGATGGAGATACCCACATCAGCACAGGTGACAAAGGTGATGGAGATACCCACATTAGCACAGGCGACAAAGGTGATGGAGATACCCACATCACCACAGGTGACAAAGGTGATGGAGATACCCACATTAGCACAGGTTACAAAGGTGATGGTGATACCCACATCACCACAGGTGACAAAGGTGATGGAGATACCCACATTAGCACAGGTGACAAAGGTGATGGAGATACCCACATCAGTACAGGTGACAAAGGTGATGGAGATACCCACATTAGTACAGGTGACAAAGGTGATGGAGATACCCACATCACCACAGGTGACAAAGGTGATGGAGATACCCACATCACCACAGGTGACAAAGGTGATGGAGATACCCACATCACCACAGGTGACAAAGGTGATGGAGATACCCACATCAGCACAGGTTACAAAGGTGATGGAGATACCCACATCACCACAGGTTACTAAGGTGATGGAGATACTCACATCAGTACAGGTGACAAAGGTGTTGGAGATACCCACATTAGTACAGGTGACAAAGGTGATGGAGATACCCACATTAGCACAGGTGACAAAGGTGATGGAGATACCCACATTAGCATAGGTGACAAAGGTGATGGAGATACCCACATCACCACAGGTGACAAAGTTGATGGGGATACCCACATTAGCACAGGTTACAAAGGTGATGGTGATACCCACATCACCACAGGTGACAAAGGTGATGGAGATACCCACATTAGCACAGGTGACAAAGGTGATGGAGATACCCACATCAGTACAGGTGACAAAGGTGATGGAGATACCCACATTAGCACAGGTGACAAAGGTGATGGAGATACCCACATCAGAACAGGTGACAAAGGTGATGGAGATACCCACATCAGCACAGGTGACAAAGGTGATGGAGATATCAACATCATCACATGACTTGAAACCCATATCAGCACTATTCAATTTGGATACCAACCCAGCACAAGTGACAATTCTGATACTAACAGAGACACCCACATTAGTGCTACAGTACCCTCAGAAGAATAGGTAACTAAGATACCTTCACCAGTGAGGTGACCGTGATATCCACCAGACTAGCTGTCTTAGATATTATCATGGAAGAAATTGTCAGACTTTAACACATTCAGCTTTAACCATGATAGTTTCTCCATTGGGACTGTGTGCCGACCATATAGGATTCTACGATTTTTTATTTAACCATGGTAGTTTCTCCATTGGGACTGTGTGCTGACCATATACAATTCTATGATTTATTTTTAATAACACATAATGATGTAGAAGCCGAAGGTTCTTAGACATATGCTCTGGGCAAACATTATCCAAGTCCTCAAAGTTTGTTTTTCTTTATCTGCTACAGAACACACTAACTTGATCCCACAGACTTACTGATCACAGGAACTTCAATATCAGGCAATACAAGTGAAGTAAAACATCCTTACTGTAATTTGATGTTACTGATCACAATATTTCATCTCTTAATCAATTACTTAACTCCTATTGAATCATTGAATCAGTTTCCACATGGTACATTGATAAATACAATATCATGATAGTCAAATTCACACAAAAATATCAAGTGAATAATAGTACTGGCAATCATAAAACAGGTTGAATTATGGAGAGGACAGAAAAAAAGTGTTGGAGAATAAAGGAGTTGTGAGGAAATAATGTTATAGTATTGATAATAAAAGAAACTTCAATAAAAAGGAAGAAACTTGTATCATGCAAATCATAAATTAATGAATGTGATTTGGCAAATACAATACAAATTAAACATAAAATAAACACAAACAAATGACCCGCAGGTCATGAGGCTCAGCTGATCTCTGACACTGAAAATTTTATCAGTTAAGATTTTAAATATATTTTGTATTTTACAAATTGTGTTAGCAGCAGCTGTGAAGAATTAACATTCATATTTCCAATGGTGATAGATACATATTTGTAAATGATGCATGTCCTTTCAATTTGTGCATACCATGTATAGAATTTGTTTGCTGGTCTCCTATTGTGACATATCAAGCTTGATTCATAAATCCCAAAAATATTATGAAAAGGTCTGAAAATAAGAATATGTAGGTGGCTCCACCAGTTTTCCACAGCAGAAAGGACTATCCATTAATAACCTGACCAAATTTCAGAAAGATCAATGCAATCATTACTGAGATATTTTATCTAAAGTATGAATATCATACATCAAGCCAAAATGTTAAAATTTCAAATCTGAGTCCGCAACAGTTCTGAAACACTGGTGGGCTGATTTTTGTATGTTTTACATGGTAACAATGTTATATGTGCAAATGATTTAAAATGCTTTATTTTTTGGGTTGAAAAGAAAGTTTGTTTTGCAATGAAGAGCACTACAAGTCTGATATTGCAAGTGCTGCAAAGACAAAAATGTGTGTAACTCACAGAATATAGGTCACAGTGAAATGATATTTGGCATGCAAGGAGATTTACCAAGATCCTACCTTTATGTCAAGTTAGAAGTTTCTTAGTCAAACAGTTATGATCTAGGTCTTACAGTTACCATTTGTGCTGCATAAATGAATTGATGAACTGTGCGACAGATGGACAGACGACAGAAAAAGGGTGATTGCTATAGCTCAAATGACCTATAGTCAGCTGAGCTAAAACAGACAAGACACAATTAAACATGAAATACTTAAAAAGGTTGGAAGAGTTGTGATACAATACACATGTCAACTGAAAGAAGAAATAAAGTAAGCATGTGTTAGATACAGGACCAGCACTGTAATCTATAATCATTTGAAGACCATTATCCCACTGGTTCTTTTTATCACACATCTGATCTACCTGGTACATGGTATTATTGACGTTTTCTACCGACTAGTTTCAAATGTTTAGAGAAATGCCTTGCCCATTTTTATGGGTAATATTTGTGGATATAAAGCAAGCTGCAAATTTTTCACGTGTCAGACCCACTTACAATGTAAGTTTAGTTTCCGTGATTGATAAGTTTATAATTTTTATTCTAAAAAGAAACTTTGATGTTCATATAACTGACACTTGTCGAACAATAATAATATGCATAAGTTGTATAAAGGGCGCGTGGGTGGCCGTCAGCTGACATCATATATAAGCACTGACTCAGCTTTCTGAATATCTCTTTTAAATCAACTGATAGGAAATAATGAAATCAAACTTGCTTGAACGTTTTCCCATATACTGTGCCCTTTTATCTTTGATTGTTAACTCATTAAAATTTAATTGTTATCATACGTGCATGACCCAATTACCTACGCCTCAGCCAATGATTTCCCTGTGCCCAAATGCCAATGAAGCACTATAGCTGTAACACCATCGGATGTATTAAATGAGCACTTGGCTCACAAGGTCATAGGAAGGGGCCAATAGCAATGTTTTATCGTGACCTGTTTGATTATGCTGTGTGACATTGACTGAGATGGGGCAGAAAAGAGAACAATTAACAAGACCTGCACTAAAACAACAATAACTTTGAGGATCTGGTGGTGTTTTAGGCTTGTGTAAACCTTCAAACTGTTGAACTCTGCCAATTTAGCTTGTACAAACTGTCATATTTTTCCAGCTATGTTCAGGTAAAATCAGCGTAGGGGCATAATGTGAGCAAAGTGTCTTTAAAAAAATGAGCATAGCAGGCTGTCAAGCTGAAAAACACTGGCGAGAACACTGTCTCTATGTAAAATGATATACAGTGACCTAAGTTGAAATGGTATCACATTTTAATTCTCTGATAATGTGTTTATCACCTCATTTTTAGATTCCCTGGTGAACTCTATTTTCAAAGATAAATGATAATGCTAATTTGAATTTTGTCTCAAAAAGTCATTTTACAGCAAACCTAGTGCAAAACTTTATTAGTAAAAGGTATGGAACACCAGATTCATATATAAAAGCCTGCTATTTTTATATAACTGCTCAGAAACAGAATTAGTCCATCATTAACTGTTGGTGTTATATGTTGTGTATCCATTCTCTGTATCATCAGCCTTAGATTTTTATACAAATATTAGAATGAAACATGACTAAATCTGCAAACTTAAGAGATGCCAATCCCTTTCAGCCTGATAACTGAATGTGATTGCCATGGCTATTAAAATTCCCTGACTTCCAAAAATATCAAAGAATTCCCTGACTTTTTATGAAATTCCCTGACTTCTCCCTGACCTTGAAAAAACAATTTTTCCCTGATTTTCCCCTGACTGTTAGCAGCATGGATATTTCATATATCTTAATAAAATCCATCCTAACCCCCCCCCCTCCACCAGGTGCTTTCACATGTTACAAAATTTATATGGAGAAAATGATATTGTAAATATATAGAGTACAGGTAATTTGGTTTAATTATGTTATTGTGTTATGTATTAAAGTTCATCAAATAGCAAAGACATTATTATTTAAGAAGGATGTTAGAAAACTTCTTGTGCATGTAAGAATGACATTACACACAAGTATCTGAGAAAGACGTAAAGAGTTGACTAACCATCCTTTATGAGCTGGCCAGCGATGGCCTGTAGTTTACTCTTATCTGGCTCCTCTTTAGGATTAACCCTGGTGTCCACAATATCACAGAGATGCTTAAAGAACTGTTCCCGAGGCTCCTGTGGAAACAGGAATGATCAGATACATGTCATCATAGATTCCTATGCGTAAAAATATCATGTCACTGACATATTGTACTTACATCAATGATAGTGACTAAAAGTGTCGTCAAATCCCAGACACATGACTAAAGAGTATAAATGTTTTCAATTAAACAACATAGCTACTGTTTAAACTATAGTGAAGACTGATAGGACCATAAGCATATATATTTCATGATTTGACGCTCAGCAACATACATGACTCAAGTTTTAATATAAGGCTTAGGGTTATTAAAGTTTAGAGCCCATTTTTTCCTTGTATATACAATTATTATCAAATTTCAAAAATAATTATTTCGAAACATAAATTTAAAATGTATTCCCTAAAAATTAACTGTTTAAATACTGTTCAACTCATTTCTGACCATCGTCTAGTTTTATTTAGTCCAAACATGAAACAAGTGACCCATGGGTCATGATGCTCAGCTGACTGACGTTATGGTTATGACTATGACACTGGATGTATATATGAACAAAATGCAAATGAAGTTATGGTAACCTATAATCACCCATGTGGAGATTGATCCAATATTTACAATTTGTGCCAAATTTCAGGTTTCCAATGGAAATTTTCAAGGATATAGGAAGATATTAAGCCAGAGGTTTTTACTTCCAATAATTAGATTTGTGCATTGATAAAAACAGATCTCACCTGATTGTTTTAGAAAGGAGGGATAAATGCGTAAAAGTTTAAAAATACAGGTTGTGCCACCAGTCTTCAGGTACTGATGAAACTGTCCATGATGAATATTTAAGGCAAGAATCATGGTAAACCATGCATTAATTATTGAGATACAGGACCTTTGTATCAAACTTTTAATTATTCTGGGTTAATAAACAGGCCACATAACTCAAGAGAAAATTTTAAAGGTCCAACTTTCAAGGACCTCCCCCAGTGTTAAGTAAGAAGTATCTAGGTCAATGGCATTAGTTACACTTTGTGCCCTGTAAAAGATGGGTCTTCTCATCTATCTGTTGTAAAAATAGACAAAAAAAGTGTAAAAATTTTAAAAAATACATCAATCTTCAGGAACTGATGAAACTGTCCAAGATCAATATTCAAGGCAAGATTCATGGCAATCCATACATTAATGATCAAGATGTATGTGCCTTTGTATCAAATTTTTAATTATTCTGGGGTGTTCAAACAGGCCACATAACTCAGACTCAGAGCATATAAGTTGCAGTGACCTATTTTCTTGTTTTCAAGGAGAACTTTCAAGGACCTCTGGGGATGTCAAGTTAAAAGTTGTAATGGTTATAATTTGTGCCTTATCAACGGCCAGATGGCCAGATGACCAGATAGACGGACAAAGGGTGATTGCTATAGCTCAAGCTACTTGGATTCAGCTGAGCTAAAAAACAAGGGACCCATGGGTTACGGCGCTCAGCTGATCGTGATTGGACTATAAATGTATCATCATTGTGATACTATATTTTGTCGACAAACCTTATGAATATCATGGACATGTTAGGCTATTATAGAGGAATATAATGTATTATGTGAGTAAATGATGTATGAAATAACCTGACTGATGGATAAATATGGAGTAAATATAGTGGTTTATTTTTTATTTATTTGGGAGCTGTTGAAAACAGGGATATATTTGAGTAAATATTAATGCAAAGACAGTACACTCAGCAGTGGTAGAATGATGATAAGGCTATTTGTTGAAGGATCTATAGTGTATGGAAGTCCGCAAGATTTCAATTTGACAGATATAATGTTATGATTAACTATGCTGAAGAGGGGATTTATGAATTGTGACTGTATGACATGATATCTCTTAGGTCTTGACAAGGTACATTATATTGATGCCCACCACGTCTACATACTACACAATACTGACTTAATTTCTGGCATGTACATAGGTAACAAATAGTTATACAATATATAAAAATATGAATATATATGATTCATCTTGTTCTCGTTTACTGAGGCTGACATTGGGATGGGGTTCAGAGAAGAAAACAGTGTGGGCAGCAAGGAGGGTTGGATGTAGAGAGAAAAGGAGATAGAGAGAGAGGGACGGAGCATTCAACAGTACTTAAACACCTGGAAGGTTAAAATCTAAAATATTATGAAATGTAGATAAAGTCTGAGAGAAAGAGGTAATCTAGGCCATGGTTGGTTGATATGATTGAAGAAATTGTTGCAAATAATATTTTCAGATCTGACCATGTGTTTCCATTGGATACCTTTCTGACAGGCTGTTGACAGTTCAACATTTTACACATTTGTCTAATGAGATCCAACTTTTTTTCTATTTTATGATATGTATACAGTTGCTATAAAGTCCCCACTCCACCGGGGGGGGGGGGGGGTTATGATGGGAGTTACAATGCCTCTGTCTCTCTGTATATATTTTCTTCAAATTATTAAATTTTATGCTATAGCAATAGAACTACTGTTCACAGTGCCAAGGAGCAAGGACTTAGTGGGGTGGGGGAAGGGGATGGTGGGAGTTACAATACCTTTGCATATATGTACAGGATATGAAATTTAATTAATCAGTGCTTACAGGGAAAAAAAAGTTTATTCATTATTATTAAATATTTAAAACAGGCAGAAAGCTAGAGAAACAAAGCAAATCATTTTCATTCCCATTCTTCTGAGCCAGGAAATTATGAACAATTTTTACATAAATTCCTTTTTTTATAACATCATTTTTTTTCCAGGTTCAAAAATGTAAATATACATTTAGAGTATAGCATATATATGTGAATATTTCAGTTGATTCACATTTCTTAATTGCATCAACATATATATCTAATAAATCAGGTTTATAGTACCTGTCAACAGAATGGGGTGGAGGGAGGAAGGGAGGCATAGGGGTGAGAGAGAGATAGAGAGAAAGAGAGAGAGAAAGAGAGCTTGACTGCCAATGAAAGAGAGAAAGGGAAAGAGAAAGAGGAGAAAGGCTCTCTGGTAATTACTGCCTGACCCAGCCTGACCCAGACACTCACAGAAGCAGTAGGCAAGGAGTGAAGGTGTTATGTAACAGCCTAGAACACTGTTAACCAATGACTTGATGTAAACATTCAAACATGGTACTATAAATATGGGTCACTGTGCTCAGCTAAAGTTGACTTTGAAGGTAAAAATCAAAAATAATATCAAATGGAGATCAAGTCTAAGAGGAAAAGGTAATATATGCCATGGCTGGTTGACATGATTGGTTTGTATTGATGAGTAAGAAATTGTTGCAAATAATATTTTGTGACCAAACCATGCATTCTCTAATGTCAAAATTGAAGCATGTGAGCAGTTTGTGAATATTAGATGTATATTATTACCATGATCATTGGCTGGCTTTTTGATAAATTGTTGACAGTTCAGTAGTTTACACATCTGCTCAATTGGATCTATTTTACATAATATATTTTATTAAATATATGTATTTTTTATTTTATAAAATGTATACAGTTGAAATATAACTGATGTCCCCAGTCCCCAGATGCAAGGAGTTGGTGGTAGGGGTGGTGGGGGGGGGGGGGGGGAGGGCTGGAATGATGGGAGTTACAACATCTCTTTATAAATATAGTGTATATACATATAGGATTTCTAAACAATACTTACAGGATTAAATAGTTCATTCACAATTACATAATATTTAAAAAAGGACAGACAGACTGTTAGACAAACAAAGCTCATAATATATTTTAATATTTTAAAGTTTTTCATCTGCAATATTACACATCTGAATACATAAGTTGCTTTCAAATTTCAGACTTTAATAGCTTAAATCCATACACATACAGCATATGAAAGTTACTTCAATAGTGCTTAAAGGAAAAATTTCATAATTAATATATATATTTAATGATAATTGAGAGATGATGGACAGACAGAGCTGATCACTTAATGTTCCATTCTCCAGAGGCAAGAATATGTTTCAATTAAATCTTAATTTTTTCTAATCCAATTATTTTTCAAATTATTGTACACATTTGCAATAATAACTAATGGGGGGGGGGGGGGGATTAACAACACTTTTGCATATACATTCAGGGCAAACAAAGCCTTATCTCCAATTCTGCTGAGGCTCGAAAATAATAAACACATGTTTGTATTAGATCCTCATTTTTTTATTATAAGTTCAATTGGTATACATTTCCAATATAACATATTTCTGAATATAAATGTTGATTCATAATTCAAAATTGCATCCTCATAAATCTGAATCTTGTCATATAACACCACATCATGTATACAAATGTATATTTATATATTCATTGGGGGGGGGGGTGATATGAGAACAATTGTACACCTGTCACAGCAGGGGAACTCCCCCAGTGACTGTAACAAATCAGGAACCCTGGCATAGCTGACTTCCAGAGACCTGGAGTGGCCTACCTGCATCTGGAACAAAGCAACTGACTACAATAGAGCCTCAGGATAAAATTCAATAACTAGCCTAATTTTGAACCTTTTATTTTCAAATTTCAGATTTAAACAAATTAAATACTACTTATGTTTACATGCTGTGAAAATTAAATCAACAGTACTCACAGAAAAAAAACATGCCTTGGTCAAAGTTGGGTAAAATTTAAGGTACCAATTTTTTTATTTTTGCTAATATTTTAAAAAATTTAAAGGATTTTGTTCTAATTTTGGGTATACAATTTAATTTGATTAATAAAAGTTATATTACTGGAAAAAAGTGCTTAGCTTTAACGAGTTTTGTGTTAAGTGATCAAATTTCTTTCCTGATTATTTACAAAATGTATTATGTTTGGGCCCATAACTTTTTTAAGTTATATAATACAGACCTAATTTCTAACATGTACATAGGAACTATATAGAGGATTATTTATGGCAAATATGAGGAAAAACAGATGAGTTGTTTTGATATTAGGCAGTCCTGAAGTGTGAAAACAGGTTTTTAACTAGAATATCAGCAAAAGCTGACAAAAGCCCTCAGCCAAAAGAACAGTGTTTAGAGGTGGTAACAGTAACAAGTACTAAATATCTGTTCTCACATGGATGTATATCTGTACATGTCTCAGTTATAAATTTAAAATGGAGAGGTATGTACCATGATTCATAACAATCCACCAAATGCTTCCTGAAAAAAAAGCTTCTAAGTTTTATTCTATTATAAGCTCTGTGACCTTGAAAAGTAGGTCAAGGTCACCCATCTTCGAACATTAACGAGATTTTTGTTGATATACATCTTCATCAAAGAAATAAAATTCCTATTGTGAATCCTTTTAAAGATATCCCGCTCACAAGGCCAAAGTTGAAAAATCCAAGAAAAATTCTATAAAAAATCAGAAATTGCAGGTGGCGCCCCCAAACTTGTGCAGCAGTTACAGACCGTCAGTCCCTATGATCATAGTAAGTATTGTGAAAATCCATCCAATGGTTCCCGAGAAATAAGCTTCTAAATGTTTTTTCTATAATCAGCTCTAAAACGAAGAAAAATAGGTCAAGGTCACCCATCTTCGAACTTGACCGAGATTTTGTCAATATACATCTTCACCGAAAAAATAAAATTCTTTAGGTGAATCCTTTTCGAGATATCCCGCTCACAAGCCCAAAGTTGAAAAATCCGATAAAAATTCATTAAAAATCAGAAATTGTAGGTGGCGCCACCAAACTTGTATAGCAGGTACAGACTATCAGTTCCAATAATCATAGTAAGTTTTGTGAAAATCCACCAAACGGTTCCTGAGTAATAAGCATCTAAGTGTTTATCTATAGTTAGCTCTAAAATGTAGAAAAGTAGGTCAAGGTCACCCATCTTCGAACTTGACCGTGATTTTGTCGATATACATCTTTACCGAGGAAATAAAATTCTGACGGTGAATCCTTTTCAAGATATCCCGCTCACAAGGAAAATGTTAACGGACACCGGACGGACGGACGGACAGCTTGGGTGACGACAATAGCCCATCAGCCTAAGGGCTGAGGGCTAATAAAAAATTGAGGTTTTCCCTTAATTTCTCAAAGGAACAAAGTCGCAAATACCCAGTTTTTGGCTTGGTAGGAGATCTTGGGGAAATCTAACATTATGCCAAATTTTGGATTCCTAGGTCTTACGGTTTCGAAACGTGCCACATCTACGGACGGACGGACGGATGGATAGACGGACGGACGACGGACAATGGACCACGACTATAGCTCAGATGACTTATAGTCAGCTGAGCTAAAAACACAATTCAAATCCTGGATGTCTGTAATAAAACAGTACATTTAAAGAATTAGGGTCTTTCAGGAAAGGGCATGTTTGAACAATAACATTGAACCATACACTACATGACTTGAATAGCATCTGAAATGAGTGAAAATCGGAATGGAATGGAATAAAATGGTCACAGAGAAAGAGATCCATCATGAATTTTAAGCAAAAATTATGGAGGAAGAACAGAAGATAATACACACGAACATTTATAGTCAAGAATGAAAAAGCCATGGTTAAACCAGATTTTGTTTGATACAGGTTATTACCTCTTCTGAATCCTTCTGGTCTGAGAAGAACGGGAAAAGTGTGTGTAACAGCTGGAGGGTCAGCCTCTGACAATGTCTGTAAATCATACAAAAAGTCCCCAAAGTTTATCTTTTATCTACAAAATATGTGGTGACAGCAGATGACAGATGCTGACCAACACATTTAGTCACTAAGTGAAATGAAAGTAACAAACATAATTGTCAAACATACAACAGCATTGTAGTTGAAAATTAAATAAAGTGTCCAATATGGGGATGCAGACCCTGCATGTAAGATATATACAGTTCAAATTTGGTGCCATGGAGTGTTTAATAAACCTGTGTTGTTCCAGGGAACTTTTTGATGTAAATATATGCCTTACTGTAAACATAAATACATGTGCTATTAAGATCCATAAAACACTCATTCTGGGGTTATCTAAGCTTGGACTTGCACCAACTTGAACCTCTTGGATAACAATGCCATGCAACCTATAAGATAAATTTCAATAACATACTTGATACCATTCATCAGATATCTTGCAAACACACACACACACACAGAATCTAGTGAAAACAATAATCTTCATTACGCGCAGGTTAAAAAGTGAAATCTGAAGGATTTGGTGTCTAAAAAGAAGTATATATATGATTATCCTGGTGTCAAAATAACAGTGTAGTCCCATCGTAGGTTTTACTCCAGCTATGACTACACTGCACCATGATGAGATTATTTATGCAAATTTTAACCTTTTAATCCATACAAATATCAAAATCTTATGGCTAACTGACATGGAAACTGTTGACTATCAATTGATATGTACTAAAAGCATAGCTTATTCATCCATAATGAAAAAAAACAAACTATAATACTGGCAGTATTTGTAGTCATTATTTTACGATGTTGACAGTAACATGCTGCAGGTATATAACGTTTCTTACTCGTCCTTGAAGCCTTTGTACAGCTTCCAGAGCAGCTGTAACGACGTATCAGACATATCCAGGGCCTGAGGCTTCATGTACAGCTGGGTCCGTCTGGTTGGCTGCTGAAATGGTTATAACAAACCAATTAACACAACCACAAAAACTAATTAATCTGAATTGACAAAGTATTATGCTGTTAAAGTACTAATACTTGAAACAGGACTTACCAGGGGCGGATCCAGGATTTAGGAAAAGGGGGGGGTCCAACCCAGGAGGACAAATGAAAACCCTAAAAAAAAGGTCCTCAGGTCTGAAAAAAAGGGGGGGGGGGGGGTCCAGGTGGCAAAATTTTGTCTGAAGCCCTTAAAAAAACTTTGTTTCTGATGAAAAAGGAGGGGTCCGGACCCCCTGGAACCCCCCTGGATCCACTTCTGCTTACAAATAGGTAAATATTCCTGAATATTTGTGGAGCTTTTGTGAATCAGTATGCATTTTTCACATGGCTTCAGTAACTGGCTGATTTGCGATGACAAGAAAAACATTAATGGAAAATAGCAGACTCACAGATGGGACTGTGCACTGGTTTATCAATTAATGTCTTCTCTGGGGGCAACAATCAAGAGATTTTAGTGTAGATACCTGGCCATGAACAGCCATGTTGGTGGAGGAAAAATGTCAACTAGCTAAGGATGTTTCTCTGAATCCAAGTTTTAAGTACACCTTATCACCTTTTTAATGGCCTACTGATCAATCAACTCATGAGCTTAACTCAGAGAAGAACCTAAATAAATTTATTAGTTAATTATTTGAATTACCTGTTACTTACCTGTACTTGACAATAACCTTAGAGTGAAAATATTTGATTATATGTAGATTTTTTTCTGAAATTGCAAAAAAAGAAGATTAATGTAATGTCTTAGATGAGTAGTAACCAAGGAGTCATGCTTTAAAAAACTCCTACCACCACTCACCTGGTCTCTGGCCATGTCTGTGAAGAAGGCCAGGGTCTTGGAGATGACGGTCTTCACTGACATAGTGGTCTCCTTCTGGTCTGACACTAACTGAGACTTCTGCTGCTCCTGTGGAAAAGTTGAAATGTCAGATGATAAATGGATGGACAGAGGAAGATTGCAGTTAAAGTAAAGCTTTGCTAAAAATGTTAACCTTTCTTCCACAATGAAACCATTGAACTTCACATTTATTAAAACAAGCACATTCCTGGAATTTATGTCCCTGGCTTCCCTGGCTTGTTATTTTAGCTTCCTGTGATCTTCATGCTTGCTTTCTCAATATTTTTTAGTTTTTATTTTCCCCTGAAGATGTCTCCAAATGTCTTAGTACCTGTGTTTTAGTTTTCATTGTCCCCTGAAGATGTCTCCACACGTCATAATTTTTGTTGTGAATTGGGAATGAAAGGGAAAAATTTTGTTTGTTTCAGAGATGGTGATAATAAATTTTTCAGACAGACACTCCAAAACTTACCTTTTCATCCGAAAAGTAGTTTCGGTAGTGGCCGTCTTGTTCCAGGAATGCATGGTGCTTAACCTTCTACCTCTGGGTTCTCCCTGACACGGTAAAATTAGGTCATTGCCAGGGTGACCCCTGACGTTAGTTACCCTCTGGGACTATCCGCCACATTCACTTTCCACGGGGTAAGCCCAAAAAGAAAAGGGACCCCACGCAGCCAACAGGGGAAGGGAAAATGATGAATGCATTCCTGGAACAAGACGTCCACTACCAAAACTTCTTTTCGGAGGAAAAAGAAAGTTTCATTACGTGGACTTACATTGTTCCAGGAATGCATGGTGCTTAAGCACAGACTTAACAAAAACAGGGTGGGACTACTGCGTGGAAGAACCGGCAGCAGAGCCCTGGACAACGCGACTGGCAGCCACAACATCCCAGGAAGATGAGAGTGACTGAAGCAGGGGCGCGAGATCGCATAGACAAAATGAAGCGAAGGTATTAGACGATTGCCACACCCTCCAGTCAAGAAGTACGGACAGAGAGCCACCTGACGCAGCAGTAACGAAGACTCCTTAAATCCATCTAGAGATGGTGAAGGCAGTGGTAACCTTCTAGTTTAGAGCTTTAAGATCTATGATCAGACGCCATTTGCCTTTTGATGTCTTTACGAGGAACAGATGTGAGTAGAACCCCTGGTACTTGGGTTCTATTATCTGAATGGCCTGTTTTTTTAACCCTTGTGCGATCGTGCGTAAATGAAGCTGTTGCATGTGATGTTGGCCCTGGCTGCATGAAAAGAGCTAAGACAACCGCCCACTGGGCTGGCATCATTCC
The DNA here is from genome assembly GCA_026874595.1 of Sipunculus nudus. Classification (NCBI taxonomy): domain Eukaryota; kingdom Metazoa; phylum Annelida; class Sipuncula; order Golfingiida; family Sipunculidae; genus Sipunculus; species Sipunculus nudus. Next base: position 64,882,176 of record CM049307.1, read on the forward strand.
TTACGCGAACCACAGCCGCTGGAGGAGGGCCAACAGGAACGAGCGGATCTAGTGCTCCGGGGCAGAAAGGGCTGGATCTCAGATCTGTTAAGACTCTGGAGGAAGCATGGACCTAGGTCTCTTTGGTGACCCGATTAACGCTTGTTCAGAAGGATGCTTGATGAGAGGACGTCGATCCGGGAATCTTTCTGGGTTAAGTTTCTTGCCTGACTGTTAGCGCGTTGTCTAAGGCTAAGGCTCGATGCTAAACTTCCTTTAACAATCCCCCAAAGAGGGTCATGCCTGAAACGGTTGTGCGTAGAGCTCTAGTAGCCCCGTCGGAAGTAAGTGCATCTGAGCTGACTTAAACTGCTTTTGTACTGCGTGTCTAGGCAAAAGAATCGCGTTCTCCGTGATTCGCCACACGGCGAGATTAAGCTCTTGTAGGTTGGGAATAAGGCATCGAGCTACATTAGCAACTGTATCTGACGACTGATTGTACGTCACAAATTAGTCAGAGCCATAGAATCATCAACGATCCCTGCTGCTTCTCTACCGGATGACTTTAAATCCATTATTGAGACGTCTGAGGTAACAATGGTTTGACTAACGAAGGGAAGGCCGGCATAAAATGGTTAATCGGTCCCTCTGTCATGTTGCATTGCCGTCGAAGGCACAGACTTTAGAGGCGGGTGCAGAATGAGTTTAGGCAGAGAGGTCTGCCAAAAGTGTCTCCAGCTCAATAAGTGGCCTACTGGCCAAGGTTAAGGAGGAAACTATAATAATTACTGTCATGAGAACACAAATATCTCATGTCATCAAAAACTTTTTCCACTTGTGATGAACAAAGAGCGTTTATCAATTCTTCCCTGAACATGAGTTGACGCCAGATGACTGTACCGATACTAAGTGCAATACAACGCAGGAACATTTGATTGCTGTGTCAGAAGCAACATACAAGTCATAACTATATCATGGACTAGGCTAGTCTAGGACTTAATAGAGAGAATAATATTTCTCCACGCTTTCTTGTCCCAAGCAAGACAAAAGGCGCAGGGAGCGGAGGCTCCCCCACACTCGGCTGACTCGGTTAACAAGGGAACACAAGGTGTGCGCGTCCAAAGCGGCTACTAGGCTGGTACAGCTAATGCCTGAAAAGCCACGCTTGGGGGAAGCCATAACGGAGAATAAGCTAATTCCAATTGATAACTACAAGGAGGGGACCGTGCCGAATACTTACCCTTGAGGCCTGGCTTGACTGAAAAGACAGTGGCCAGCACGTCCGATCTCGAAGAGAGACAGGTGGAAAATATGGCGGATAGTCCCAGAGGGTAACTAACGTCAGGGGTTGCCCTGGCAACGACCTAATTTTACCGTGTTGGGGAAAACTCAGAGGTAGAAGGTTAAGCACCATGCATTCCTGGAACAATGCAAGTCCACGTAATGAAACCAATCCCAACCAAACTATGCATGAGAGCAATCACTGACCCAAATTTAAATGATATTAGATAATATTTAGAAAAGTTATCGCCTGGAAATGAAAAACAGGCAGAGTGACAGATAGACAGACAGACAAACCCAAATCAATGTTCTCCATTCTGAGGAAGCCAAGTACAATAAATATACTATAGCCGAGTACAATAAATATACTATGCTACTGACATGAATGTGGCAAAGTTTTCTTTCTCATGATAGAAACATGTATGTGTTTACTTTAGGTGTGAAGTTTCCCATGGGTCCAGTTTCCCAGTTCCAGGGACTGCAAAAATAGGGCCGATATGAAATGACTGGAACCCCCACAAATCCTCAATTAGGGCCCCACAACTGCCATAATAGATTTCTGATGGATTAAATATTCAATTGCACACATCGTCCCATGTGTGTCAAGTGTTGGTAAAATTTCACAGCAGTTGCTTGATCCATTCTTGAGTTAATGTCCATGAAAGGAATTCCAAGACTGCGGCCATATTGTATTTGAGGTCTGAAATTTGATAGTGCACATCCTCCCTTGGGTTGCAAGCTTCAGTAAAATTTTAACTGCAATTGCTTGAATGGTTCTTGAGGTGCCTTAATTAGTGCATCCATCTTTTACTGAAAAGTATGAGTTTTACATCTTAAAGACAAGCAAAGTCTCTCACACAATTTAACACTTTCCAAATGTTGACAGAGTCAAATACTGAGGCATACCTGTTCTTCAAGGTTGTCCACAAACACAGCTTTCCTGTGATACCCAAAGAATTTGATCCCGATGACTCCTAATCTCTCAGCACTGTTCTGACGGGGCTCCAAGAATTTAACCAACACATACTGTTAATACAACAAGTAAATCAGAATATATCATGTAACATCTTGTACTGTGTTGTTTAAATTAAATATTTTTAGCATACATTTCCTATCTTAAATAAAATGTTCTATATCTGTCACAATATAACACTTACAACATATTTTACACAAATCTAAAAGGTAGCAAAGAATGATAATTTTTCCAAGTGCTATTCTTTTTAATAAAGTACAGAATACTGATAAAAAATTATAGAGATCAGGTTTAGTATATAATTAACTAGAATATCAGCAAAAGCTGACAAAAGCCCTCAGCCAAAAGAACAGTGTTTAGAGGTGGTAACAGTAACAAGTACTAAATATCTGTTCTCACATGGTTGATATCTGTACATATCTCAGTTATAAATTTAAAATGGAGAGGTATGTACCATGATTCATAACAATCCACCAAATGCTTCCTGAAAAATAAGTTTTATTCTATTATAAGCTCTGTGACCTTGAAAAGTAGGTCAAGGTCACCCATGTTCGAACATGAACGAGATTTTTGTCGATATACATCTTCACCAAAGAAATAAAATCCTGACGGTGAATCCTTTTAGAGATATCCCGCTCACAAGGCCAAAGTTGAAAAATCCAAGAAAAATTCAATAAAAATCAGAAATTGCAGGTGGCGCCCCCAAACTTGTGCAGCAGTTACAGACCATCAGTCCCTATGATCATAGTAAGTATTGTGAAAATCCATCCAATGGTTCCTGAGAAATAAGCTTCTAAATGTTTTTCTATAATCAGCTCTAAAACGTAGAAAAATAGGTCAAGGTCACCCATCTTCGAACTTGACTGAGATTTTGTCAATATACATCTTCTCCGAAAAAATAAAATTCTTATGGTGAATCCTTTTCGAGATATCCCGCTCACAAGCCCAATTTGAAAAATCTGATAAAAATTCATTAAAAATCAGAAATTGTAGGTGGCGCCACCAAACTTGTATAGCAGGTACAGACTATCAGTCCCAATAACCATAGTAAGTTTTGTGAAAATCCACCAAATGGTTCCTGAGTAATAAGCATCTAAGTGTTTTTTCTATAATCAGCTCTAAAACGTAGAAAAATAGGTCAAGGTCACCCATCTTCGAACTTGACCGAGATTTTGTCAATATACATCTTCTCCAAAAAAATAAAATTCTTACGGTGAATCCTTTTCGAGATATCCCGCTCACAAGCCCAAAATTGAAAAATCCGATAAAAATTCATTAAAAATCAGAAATTGTAGGTGGCGCCACCAAACGTGTATAGCAGGTACAGACTATCAGTCCCAATAACCATAGTAAGTTTTGTGAAAATCCTCCAAATGGTTCCTGAGTAATAAGCATCTAAGTGTTTTTCTATAATCAGCTCTAAAATGTAGAAAAATAGGTCAAGGTCACCCATCTTCGAACTTGACCGAGATTTTGTCGATATACATCTTTACCGAGGAAATAAAATTCTGACGGTGAATCCTTTTCAAGATATCCCGCTCACAAGGTAAAAGTTAACGGACGCCGGACGGACGGACGGACGGACGGACGGACAGCTTGGGTGACGACAATAGCCCATCAGCCTAAGGGCTGAGGGCTAAAAAAGGCCTACAGGCCAACCTGTGCAATTGGATGAACATCATGTATAATCCTTCCTTTATAACATAATAGACCATATTGATTTTCTTTCAAGTACATGTGTGGCATGTATATACACAAAGCAGGTACTACAACTGTTGAACCTCAGTTTCACCACCAATTACACAAACATCACTCTTGAGATACTGGCATGGGTGTATACTGTGCAAAAATGATTGCAGGTTATGTACAAAAAAGTCACCAAAGATGTATGCACATACATACAAAATATCAGGCAGATATGTCAAGCCATCCTTGGCTGATTAGCACAGATGCATGCAATGCAAAAGCAATTGTATGTGGTGCCACAAATCTTGTTTACGAAAAAGTTATCCAAGATGTTTCGACATGCACAATTTCAGGCTGATATTACAAACTTAAATAATGTCATTTATGTGCACTACACAAAATTTATCATAGGTTGCGCCACATGTATTGTGTACAAGTAAGCTGTACGTGATGTATGGACTTGCAAAATTTCAGTCGTATTCGGTCTGATTTTCAAAAAAAAAAAATTAGTAATGCTAGCTCCTGCCATTTTTTAAATAGAACTGGTTAATGTATGGATGACAGCCGACGGAAAACGCCACACCATAGCATAAGCTCACAGGTTCACTGAAAAGATCAACACTCAGGGAAAATCATTCACACTGTGCCAGTCTAGAACAAGACTGTCCCTTTCTGAAACACAGAGCCTGAAATACAGCATCACAGAGGTGAGAGCTGTAGCATCACAGAGGTGATAGCTGTAGCATCACAGAGGTGATAGCTGTAGCATCACAGAGGTGATAGCTGTAGCATCACAGAGGTGATAGCTGTAGCATCACAGAGGTGATAGCTGTAGCATCACAGAGGTGATAGCTGTAGCATCACAGAGGTGATAGCTGTAGCATCACAGAGGTGATAGCAAAACAACATAAGCTCAAGGTAAACATTCTGTGAATGCTGATATATAAGTAGTCTCATTTTAGTGATGTGAAAAGAGATAGATTCATTCCTGATAAAGATATAGGCACTGACCTGTCCAACAGGACAAGCATCCAGCGGGACTTCAACCTCATTCCTGGAATAAAATTTTCAATTTGATACTTTTGGAGTTTGTTGGTAGAACTTAGGAACATCAAACTGCATGGTGAATTTTTGGATTCATAGGTTCCAACAATTTCAAAATGTGTTCTGTTAATGGAATGTCCACCTTGGACAAAGAACAATCACTGTATCTCAGATGACTCATAGTCAGCTGAGCTAAAATACTGATTTAGGACTATTAGCTTAAATTAAGATGGTCGACTAACATTTTATGAAAACAAATCCTTTGGATACCACGTGTGTATAATTTGCATATACTGAGATTTTTTCATATTGTGCTGAACAATTCAGAAAGTGAGCTTAGGTCTTGGCAGAAGGTGTAAATATACATAATTAGATCCTCAGCTTCAGTTACAACACTGGCTACCTGTAATATTTGTTTTGGCAGATACAATAATCATATGAGCTGCATTAAGGAATTATTACTGTTTGAACTGATGTCCTACAATCTATGAAAATAGCCTTAAATTTATGTAAATAAGGTCACAGAGACCTAGTTATAGATTTTGCATTACATCTCATCTAGAAAGTAACAATTATTAAAATCACCTATAGCAGATTAAAGTCTTGTTCAAGCATTTAAGAATGTAGCTAGACCAGTTCAACCTGGGAGACACACTCACCAATCATCCTCCACGGTAAAAAACCCCACTGGGTTGTCAGGTTTCCCTCCAAGTCCAGATGACCTGCAACATGGACAAACTATATGAAACACTAGCAAAACCTCTGGCCTGACCCAGATCTTGAGGTCAAAGGTCAGCTGTTGAAGGAACAACAGATAAAGGATGAAGTCTGAGAAAACCTATCATTTAGTCAATATCAAATTCTATCTACAGTATAAATTCACAAAACTACTCCAAAATTTCAGGGCACTGTAGATTTTACTAAGAACCCTGCACTTAAAAAGTTATGATTTTAGAACAAGAGTCCATAATGGGTCAAAAGTCAGTTTCATGAATGGTAGAAAAATTTACATTTAACCTATTACATCTAGCTAACTGTATGCAATTTTCCATGTCTGTTGAATTATTTTTTTTATAAAATTTTCATGTTAAGTTACAGATCTATAGATCTGCCAGATGGACAGAGGGTCATTACTGAGGCCAAGTTGACTTAAAGTCAGTTCATTTGGTGAGCGAATCACAAAAGTTCATCACCTAACTTTATTCACAATGGTGACCACGTTTAAAATGAACCAGACATTGCTATTATTAAATAGCATTTTCACAAAGAAAAGGTCTGGAAGCACTTTACACATCCACTTGTCTCCATCCACACTTAATGGTCTGAGACACCTTCATCCACTCCTCCAGGCCCTATCCTCCTCAAGTACTCACCTGACCTTATGAAGAAAGTTGTATTCTGTGTTTGTCCATGTATCATATCCACTGAACTTGGCCACATGTTCCTCAAGGTTAAATGGTCCACTGTACCAATAAAGCACACACAAAATCAACACCAACTCATATCAAACTCTGGTTGTAAGCTTAACTTTTTTTTTAAATTCCTGTGCTTGTCTGTTGGTACTGAGCAGTAACCTAAATGGCTGAAACCTTTGCTTAAACTAGCTTGATACTATCAATGATAGTGTATCTCTCACTACTCCTCAGACCCCCCCCCCTTAAATGCAAATTATATCTTTACATTCTTTGGCCATTATTACATAATTTTAGGGTTATTACTATCAGTGCTTTTGTCCAGTTACATATAGAAAATACTCCACATTGCCACACTGGTTTCTAGTAATTTTAACTATACTATTCTCTGTGATATGCCACATTAGTTTCTAGTAAATTAAACTACACTACTTTTTATAATTACTTTTTTTCTTTTCTTTTTTTTTATGATGGATACTTTGCCTATTCATGACCTAGTCATTTATGTATTCTATGTTGTTGTTTTTAAACAATGCTTGGTATGACTAGTCCTGTACACACAGTTTCTTAAAATGTATTAACATATTTTTTTATGATTTGCAGTCCTTAATTTTTTCCCCCATTTATTTTAACACTTTTGATTGTAAATTACTACAAGTAATTTAATTTATATATCAGGTATTCCCTGCTTGCTTTTTTTGTATAAATCTTGATCACAAGGACCACTATGCCTATGGAAATAAGTTTGTGTGTTAAACTTTATAGTGTTATCCTTGGTTAGGTCAAGATACTATATATTATGATGAATGATCTTTGAATGCATGTATCTGACTACCTAGATAAAACAAGGGACCCATGGGTCACGGCGCTCAGCTGTTATATATGATAAAAATGAGATTTGGGAAAGAGGCACATGCTTGTTTTGTGTGGTAATAAATATAAGCTTTATTATGAGTTGTTGGTGTTTAGCTTATGTATGATTTTGATAGTATCTTTGGAGACAGGGAAGAGGATTGATTTCATTTATTTTATTAACAAATGGAGTGTTATTGTCACACAGATTTTGACTTGGCCATATAACTTATAAGCAGCACATATTATAAAAGAGTTTAACTATTTATTAAAATTTAATAACAAATATTGTGCCAATATAATTTTTATTAAAAAAAAAAATAAGAAGAAAATCATGATTTTTTAAAATAAAATATAACTGAATTGATTATTGAAATAATATTATAGAATATATTCATGAATGCATTCATGAATACATTTTGCACTGGTATTCAAATACTTTCATTTTTACCTGAATTCCCATTCTTATGCAATAAAATTTTTTAATGCAGTACATATTCATATTCGTATTCAAATACATTTGCAAAGCATTCGCACCATGTCTAGTATTTATTCAGTTTTAGCCAAACAAAGATGTTGATAATCCAGAATATACAAAATTCACAAATTTAAATAATGATCATAAGTACCTGATTTTATGGCTTTTATTTATATTAAAAAAATAAATGTAATATATTCACTTTGGACTACTTTCACATCAATCTACACACTAGACACAGTAGGAATCTAGATTAACATTATCAACTGCATCTTTGTCTATCATTAATTTCCTTCATATGATCCCTAATGATTAGTAATGAATAATATGATTTATTTTTTTATCATTAAAATTTCACTGAAAAATACCATAGGTGACTGTATGGTGTTACTTGGAATAACATTGACATTGACATTCTATCCATCCATACAAGATTCTTACATCATCAGTAACTGCAAGTTAATTTTCTGTTACTCATCAACTAACAAATTCCTTTTCTTTTAATTTTTCTTTAATTTGTTACAAGGGACCCATGGGTCATGGCGCTCAGCTGAAAGTGATTGGACTATAAATGTTTCTCCACTGTAATACTATATCGAGTCGATAAAGCTTATGAATATCATGTACATGTTGGGCTATTATAAAGGAATGTAATGTAATATGTGAGTAAATGATAAATGAAATTACCTGACTGATGGACTAATAGAGTCAAATAAAGTGGTTTATTTTTTATTTATTTAGGAGGGGTTGAAAATTGTGATATATTTCAGCAAATATGAATGCAATGACAGCAGTAATAAGCAGTAGTAGATGATAAGGCTATTTGTTGAAGGATCTAAAGTGTATGGTAGTCTGCAAGCGTTCAATTTGACAGATATGATGTTATGATTAACTATGCTGATGAAGTGATTTATGAATATGTGACTGTATGACACAATATCTCTTTAGTCTTGACAAGGTACATTATTGTGATGCCCACTATGTCTACATATTACACAATATTGACATAATTTCTGGCATGTACATAGGTACCTATGGACGAATAGTTATACAAAATATTAAAGTATGAATATATCTGATTCATCTTGTTCTTGCTTACTGAGGCTGACTTTGGGATGGGGTTCGGAGAAGGGAAAAGTGAGGGCAGCACGAAGGTGGATGTAGAAATATTCTATTGTAATGTTTTTCATTTATATAAGAATATGAAAAGCTAAGAGGAAAGGGGCCCTCCTACTTGGTTATAGTAAAGTTCTAAATATATGATTGCAAACTAATACTCTGACAAGACTGTCATGAAGAAAAACAGTAAAAGTTTTGAGATACTGTGTTGCATACGAAAATTTACAGATGGACAGGCAAGTGGACAGAATGGATTAATACCTTTATTTCACTTTCAAGAGAATAATGCATTTAAGTTTATATATAATCCTATTTTTTTAAGCAGATCCACTTTTTCCATTAAGAAGTTTTTATCTGTATCATTTTTTTATTTACAGGTTTATAAATTTTTAATTAAAAAACCTGAAAATATAAGTTAAAATATTAGAATTGTTGCAAAAGTTGCAATCATTATATATACAGAGTAAAAAACACTGGGTCATATTATGCATACACATATATTTTATTATTTTTAAATCATAAATGTTTTAACTGATTTTAAAAGAAAATAATGCCACAACATGGCATCTACAAGAATATTCCTTGAATCACTATTAAAAAGTTTTGCATATTGGAGTTTTCAGGACATGCTTAATTTTATTCACCAAAATAAAATAAAAGTAAATTTGACAAAATAAAACATCTTTTCAAATAAAGTATACACACTGTTTGTTGAATGAGGGACAAACAATATCATTGTGCTAATTACTATCCCAGTTTTAATTAATTACTGGAATTAACAGTCAATTTCACACCTGGTGAAGTTTTTACTCTTCTGAAGTAAGGAATTACTAATCTCATGAACATCCAGACTTTCACAGCAATACACCACTTTGTGGACACAATTAAATGTACACTTTAATCATTGTAACCCTGGCGGTTCAATACAAAATCTAAAATGTAGCATGTCCAAGAATAAAATAAAATACAGAAAAATTATAACATTCATCTAGTTTATGCACCAGCTGGGGGGGGGGATGAGTGCAGGGCGAGGGGAAGCCTGCTAGTAGTGGCCAAGCTGGGCCAAGGTAAGCTGCCTGGGGTGGGTTAAATAATGCAAGTGAAGGCTGTACTACTAGGTGGGCTAGATGTAAACAACACTTGACATGGTGTGTGAAAACATGAATAAAAGCTATTCATTCAAATCAATTTCTTTTGAAAGTTCAGATTTTAAAAGATTAAATCCTTATGCATATATGCTGGGAAAAATTAAATCAACAGTGCCAAAGTTGGACAAAATATAAGGTATTGTTTTTTATTTATGCTAATAACTTGAAAATTTGCAAAATTCAGATCTAATTTTGGGTAAACAATTGAATTTTGATTAAATAAAGTTATATTCCTGAAAAAAAGGTCTCTAGGTTCAGCAATTCTCATGTGAGTAAATATATTTCCTGATTTTTTAAAAAATTGCATTATGTTTTGGCCCATAACTTCAAAATAATACTCAATACTGACCTAATTTTTGGTATGTTCATAGAAAATGTATAAAAGAATGTGAATACTAAATACGAACAGATCAGTGGTTTTGATATTAGGCAGCCTTGAAGTGTAACAATGGCTTTTTTTTATGGAAAACAGAGTTTTTTTCCTTAATATCTCGAAGGAACAAAGTCCTAATGACCCAATTTTCGGTATGGTAGGAGATTTTGGGGACATCTAAAATTATGTCAACAGCCTGGGGAGCATAGAGATGTGCACTGAATGACCTACAGTCATCAAAGTGGACTGCTTGACAATGTAAGGGAATACAACAAGAGCCTCCAAAAAAATTCAATAACTAGCCTAATTTTGCAGCTTTTATTTTCAAATTTTCGGATTTTAACAGATTAAATCCTTATGTATACATGGTGTGAAAATTAAATCCACAGTACTTACAGGAAAAAAACATGCCATGGCCAAAGTTGGGCAAAATTTAAGGTACCAATTTTATATTTTTGCCAATATTTAAAAAAAATAACAGATTTTGATCTAATTTTTGGTATACAATTAAATTTTGATTAATTAAAGTTGTATTACTGGAAAAAAGTCCCTACCTTTAACACTTTGGGTCTTAAGTGACAAAATATCTTCCTGATTTTTTTACAAAGTGCATTATGTTTGGGCCAATAACTTTTTTAAATTATATAATACTGACTTAATATCTGGCATGTACATAGGAACTATATAGAGGAATATTTATGGTAAATATGAAGAAAACCAGATGAGTGGTTTTGATATTAGGCAGTCCTGAAGTGTGAAAATAGATTTCTAATAAAAATTTGAGGTTTTTCCTTAATATCTCAAAGGAACGAAGTCCTATTGACCCAATTTTTGGCATGGTAGGAGATTATGGGGACATCTAACTGTATGCCGAAATTCAGATTCGTAGGTCCAACGGTGTCGAAACGTGCCAGTCTTACGGACGGACATCCAGACGGACAGACAGACAGACGGACGGACGACGGACAATGGACCATGACTATAGCTCAGATGACTTATAGTCAGCTGAGCTAATAAAAAACCAATACAAATTTATTAATTTATTGTTTATTGTTATGTTGTTTTTCAAAACAACTACTAGATGAGTTGGGTTTGACAATTGGATCAACTGTGGCTGGGCATTAGCTGCCTGGCTGCCCCAGTGTATGCTTCGCTCAAGTATGCATAATCTGATGAAAGGTCAACAATGTCAACATACAGGTGACTGAAGAGGGGCTGGATTAAGCCTGGGTCTGACATGGTCTCATATAAACATTAATAAAAGCTATACAAAGATGAAATCCTTATGTGTGCATGATATGAAAATTATATCAACAGTGCTCTCAGGAAACAAACGTGCCATGGTCAAAGTTGGGCAAAATTTAAGGTACTAATTTTATATTTATACTAATAACTTATAGAATTTGAAAAATTCAGAACTAATTTTGGGTATTCAATTGAATCTTGATTAAATAATGTTACATCCCTGACAAAAAATCTCTAGCTTCAGCAATCCTCTTGTTAAGGGAGTAAATATATTTCTTGATTTTTTAAAAGTGCATTATGTTTGGGCCCATAACTTAAAACAATTACGCAATACTGACATCATTTCTGGCATGTGCATAGCGAATGTATAGAAAAATATGTATATTATATATGATCAAAGTCAGATCAGTGGTTTTGATATTAGGCAGTCTTACAGTGTAACAATGGGTTTTTAATGGAAAAATGAAGTTTTTCATTAATATTTCGAAGGAATTAAGTCCTAGTGATAAAATTCTTGGCATGGTAGGGGATTTTGGAGACATCTAACTGTATGCTAAATTAAAGGAACTTTAAGCTGAAGCTGGGGAGCTGAGCTCTAGCAAACTGCATAACACTAGCTTGATGTAAACTTGATGTGACATGGTGCTTGAAAACTTGAATAAATTCTACAGTTTTTGTCTTACGGATGGACATTCGGACAGACGGACAGACAGACAGACGGACGGACGACGGACAATGGACCACAACTATAGCTCAGATGACTTACAGTCAGCTGAGCTAATCAATCAATCAAATGGAGCCTAGTCCTTGTGGCCACTTGGTGTTGACCATCTGACACAGATTATGGTGTTACTCTGTATTGTTCTCCACTGTTCCTGTATGCCGGCCGGCCTGGTCAAGGGATTAGTACTTCAGGTTCCTCAGGCTGAGTAGTACTTCCATTATATTCTGACACCTCCACTAATTAATTACTAATCCCCTGGTCCCACTGACCAAGCTAACAATGAGCACAACAGGTCCCACCTTAATCCATGTCAACTGGTCACAAAAGAGTGGAAGGCTTCATTATCATTTGAGGAAGGGGGCTGAGCAGCTGAAAGTTTGAGAGGGACAGGACTGGGTGTAACAGAACAAGAGGACAGCACTAAGAAGTAAGGAGTTTGCCATCTAGAGTGGCTGGAAAAATATATGGAAAAATCTACCTGAAGATTATTTTAAGGCAACAAATGTTTATGCATTTAAGGTTGGTCTGTAAAAACTTCCATTAACATAAGAACTTTCCTCCAAGAGGATAAGAGTGGATAACAAGTTATTTGAACTACAAACAGAAGAGACATTTCAAGTTCAGTGAGGTCAAGTACCAACCAGAACAAGGTCAGTCGTCTTAAAGAGAAGACAAAAGACCCCAAGTAGGTTTTATTCAGCTAGTCTTACATGGTGTCAACCAATTAATGTACAATTTAATATGTATGTATGTAATGATAATTTTAAATGAGTAATAATAGTGAGGGTTATGTTGACACCGGAAGATCAGACTTCTTTTAACTTCTTTTTGGAAGACCTGAGTCACTCTGGACCCCTGTTAAACCTGTTTATAATGAAGGTGAGGGCTCAGCAAAATGAAAAAAGTTGTTCTCTTATCAAGACATCAAACCAGGAAATATCAATTTTACAGGTTATACACAAATGGATCTTGTAGAAAGTGTGGTTTTTTTTCGATGTGAGTGGCTCTCATGTAGATGGGTACAGACACAGGAGATTCATGTTGGCTGTGGACTTACTGAATGAAATAACAAATTCTACTTAACCCAAAGTTCCGAAATCCATCTTGGCAAAAAAAGCATATAAATATTCTACAATAAATGGCCATATAGCTTTTACCTAATTAACAAAATCACTATGAAAGGACCTGATCAAATAAAATAACACCCTATCACTGTTTATGACAATCCAAGAAAGTTTACATAAATAAATCTGCAGTGTCAGCAGTGTAACTATAATGACATCCTTTTCACTGATAGACCATCTATATCTGTGACCCTATATTATGAGGCATTTGTAGAAAGTTAAACATGTTAAACATAATTCTGTATATATATCTTATTGTTTGAAAAGATGGATTCTGGCATTTTTGTTCATCCAGGGGGCTCTGGCCAAATATACTTTTTTTGTCAGCTGGGTGACCTCCCCTCAGGTTGAATAATCTATAAAGGAAATGCCTATTTACAGGATTAAACACAGGTGGTGCTCATGTTACAGGCTGCATAAACATGGGTCACAAGTCAACTGAATGTTGACAGTATTGTTTTGAGATGTTTGTGGCATTCGTATTCATGTCCAAATGATGCAAAGGCTATTGGCGGTCTAAAAAAATCTATCTAGCTGGGTGTAAACTGTGTTGTTGTGTTGAATTTCAGTCTATTACTTTATAACAACTACAGAAACATTTATATTTTGTTACAGAATACAATTTTATATGGCCATAAATATCTTAATTATATAAACATTTGAAAATTAAAATGAAACTTACTATTATAGAAGTTCACTAGGAGCTTGAAACTAGTATGCACTTTCTCTCTGTGATTAATCAACATGCAAGATATTCTACTTACTCAGACTTGTACACAAACACCATCCCTCTCTTAGGTCCCCGAGGTCCCTTATCCACCTGTAAGTGTAACAGACTCACATTAACACTAAGAAAGTCTCAATGGAAGCCTCCAGTCAAATAATATGGAGATCTTAACGGGAGTCTCTAGTTTGAATGATAAAAGGGCCAGGAGTCTCCAGTCTGGATGATAGGAGGGCCAGGAATCTCCAGTCTGAGTGATAGGATGGCAACAAGTCTCCAGTTTGAATGATAGGAGGGCCAGAAGTAACATGTCTGAATGTTAGGAAGGCCAGGGGTCTCCAGCCTGAATAACAGGAAGGCCAGGAGTGTCCAGTCTGAATGATAGGACCAGGAGTGTCCAGTCTGAATGAAAGGAGGGCCAGGAGTCTATTCTGAATGATAGGAGGACCAAGAGTCTCCAGTCTGAATGATAGGAGGGCCAGGAGTCTCTGATCCAAATGATAGGAGGGCCAGGAGTCTCCAGTCTGAATGATAGGAAGGCAACAAGTCTCCAGTCTGAATGATAGGAGGGCCAGGAGTCTCCAGTCTGAGTGAAAGGAGGACCAGGAGTCACCAGTCTGAATGATAGGAGGGCAACAAGTCTCCAGTCTGAATGATAGGAGGGCCAGGAGTCTCCAGTCTGAGTGAAAGGAGGACCAGGAGTCACCAGTCTGAATGAAAGGAGGGCCAGGAGTTTCCAGTCTGAATGACAGGCAGACTAGGAGTCTCCAGTCTGAATGATAGGAGGACCAGGAGTCTATTCTGAATGATAGGAGGACCAGGAGTCTCCAGTCTGAATGATAGGAGGGCCAGGAGTCTCTGATCCAAATGATAGGAGGGCCAGGAGTCTCCAGTCTGAATGATAGGAGGGCAACAAGTCTCCAGTCTGAATGATAGGAGGGCCAGGAGTCTCCAGTCTGAGTGAAAGGAGGACCAGGAGTCACCAGTCTGAATGATAGGAGGACCAGGAGTCTCCAGTCTGAATGATAGGAGGGCCAGGAGTCTCCAGTCTGAATGATAGGAGGGCCAGGAGTCTCTAGTCTGAATGATAGGAGGACCAGGTATCTCCAGTCTGAGTGAAAGGGAGGACAAGGAATGTCCAGTCTGAATGATAGGAGGGCCAGGAGTCTCTATTCTGAATGATAGGAGGACCAGGAGTCTCCAGTTTGAATGATAGGAGGGCCAGGAGTCTCCAGTCTGAGTGAAAGGGAGGACAAGGAATGTCCAGTCTGAATGATAGGAGGACCAGGAGTCTCCAGTCTGAATGATAGGAGGGCCAGGAGTCTCCAGTCTGAATGATAGGAGGACCAGGAGTCTCCAGTCTGAATGATAGGAGGACCAGGAGTCTCCAGTCTGAATGATAGGAGGGCCAGGAGTCTCTAGTCTGAATGATAGGAGGACCAGGTATCTCCAGTCTGAGTGAAAGGGAGGACAAGGAATGTCCAGTCTGAATGATAGGAGGGCCAGGAGTCTCTATTCTGAATGATAGGAGGACCAGGAGTCTCCAGTTTGAATGATAGGAGGGCCAGGAGTCTCCAGTAAATATATTCTAGGAGTCCCTAGTCTTAACAATGAGAGGGTCTTAAAGGGAGTCTATAGTCTTCATGATGAGAGAGTACTTATGGGAGTCTTCTGTTTGAGAGATCTTAGGGCAATAATATGAGCATCCAATTTAATTGACATGAAGATCTTAGTCTTGGCCCTCTATAAGGGCCTAGCAAATATTGAAGGAAAGATTGATCTTATACTTAAGATGACTTCTGTTTACCTTGATCTTGATCTTGGTAATCTGTACATAATCTGTGCCCCTGAAAATCATGTTCACTCTTGTTTTGTTATCTCCACTCAGGTACCCTGAAATATACAAAGTAGTAAATATATTCATACTTCTTACGGTAATTAAAGGCATTTATTAAACATCTATTCATGATGTTCCTCAATGAAATTATGCTAGCAGATTAGGTGGTAATTCTCAGTAATGTATCCAGTTATGCAGGTACAGCAAAACCTGTCATGAGGGGACACCTGTGGGATATCGCCAAAGTGTCCAACATTGCAGGTGTTCTTTCATGAGAGGTAGGGACAGATGCAGGCGGGGATAATGATTACTGTATGGAAATTCATTCAATAGTTAAAACAAAAGAATCGCATACCTGTAACTATATAAAATAAATTTTTTTATATCAAAAATCTATGAGAAAAAAAAATATTTATATGGACATCTAACACAAGAAAGCAGATTTTTTGATGTCATGATTAAAAAGTCTTAAAAGAGCTGGTTCATTTATAAATACAAATTTAAATAAATGGTGGGTCATGAGTATAATTTCATAGAAATTTTTACTTTTTACTATAAAAACTTTAAAACAAATCTTTATTCAATAAAATATGATATTTATAATATTTCTTAATTACACATTGTTTCTGAATAAATAAATAAATATGAATAAAAGTTCTCCCGCAAACTTCAGGTTAAGACATGATAGGAGAATATTTGGAATAAAAGATAAGGGTGTCATTAAGATATTCCATTCATTTAATTTTTGATGAACCATTCAATTTATGCAACGTTCTTTCCACAGCGCTGAAGAGTAAATTTATGCCTGTCAAAAGAGTTAGTCTCTGAATGTCCCTTGTGTACAGTCCATGGGAAATCCTTCAAAGCCAGCCACCTCCAATTCAATATTGGAATGAAACAATTTTCAACATCAGAATTTCATCCAGACGTTGAAATTATGACCAGATGCCTCAAATTCAGCAATGATTTTGTCAGATTGAAATTGCCCTAACTAAGCTTCACATCAGGCTTCAATATGGCGGAAATGCTGGGGTGATTGGGAGTGTTCGGTGGCCTTCGGCGGCTGTCGCCGGTCGTTGCTACTTGCAATCAAATTTGAACAATGTACAGTGATTTTGTCCGCTTAAATCAATTCTAATACATCGACCTCAAACTGAATATTGGGAAGGAAATAATTTTCAATATGAGAATTTCATCCTGACATTGAGATTATGACCGGATGTATCAAATCCAGCAATGATTTTGTCAGATTTACAATGCCATGACAGGGCTTCAAATGAGGCTGACATTCAATATGGCAGAAACACCAGGGTATTCAGGAGCTTTTGGGGGTGTTCAGCTGCTGTCACCTGGTGGTGCGCCCGTGATCATATTTGGATTATTGCATAGGCAACATTGTTCCTGATAGTCAACATTTTGACATCTTTTACAACTGTAAGAATTATAATTACAGTAGAGCGCCGTATTTCCGAATGCCGAATTTCCGAAAATTCGTTTTTCCAAAAATTAAAATTAGGAACCGAAAATTTATTCGTATTTCCGAATTATATATTTCAAGTATGTAAATACCTTAAATGAATATTTGATTTACGAGTCACAAGGCCTGCAATCATGTGTTAAGCCCAGTGGTGACCCTAATTTATTATTTCTGGGCCAATGTTGTCGTCCGGGCAAAGGTGTGAAAACTGCAGCTAGCCCCCCAACGCTCGGCTCCCTGTACCCCTTGCAAGCGAATGGGCAGTTTATCTATGAGCACTTGTGTGTTATCAACCACATCTCGTTTGTACTCAAGCAAGCATAGTTCGTCGACTTGGGACAGGATGCCAAGCCAAATAACTGGGCATCAGCATTGGTGAGGTATAATTCATTAAACGATTGTGCTCGAGCAGCTTTAATATGTTTGAGTCTTCAATTACGTAGATCGATAAGAAACACCGTGTTCCTTGGTGATGTCATTTGACCTTTCCCTCCAGTGAATTTGATGAAAAAAAGAGCACGCACATATCCTGAAAGCATGGTAGACTGATCTTTGCCAATTAAATCTCCCGGTCGTCAATTACGAATATCGAAAAGAAACACTGTGTCCCTCGGGTAAAATGGCATTCAGTTAATCACTAACTGTCGTACTAACTTGCCGGTAGACCCTTGTCCGCATTTCCGAATGTTCGTTTTTACGAACAAAATGCTTGTCCCCAGACACTTTCGGAAAAACAGCGCTGTACTGTATCTAATGCTATCTAGATTATTTTTGCAGCATGGAAATCGTGACCAGAGTTTCTGGCATAAACTACTCGTCCACTATGTTTATAAGACAGAAAAAGACTTAGGTCAACCAATGTTGATGCTCATTTGTCGAGTAAGTCATGTGATACGGATTTCCCGAGAAATATGAGACCTATGAATGAATCTAAAGGCGTGCTGTTCAAGATGCACTAAGAGTTCCGCAGAGCTGCTCAGCTGGTACACTCATGCAGCGCAACTGGTGGCCGCTGGTATCTCGGACTTGGGTGACCGGTCATGACAGGATTTTGGGCCAAACATGACTGTCCCTGTCCGCATTTAGCAGGTGCCCGCTCATGACAGGTCAATTTTAATGGGAAATGGGTCGGGACAATGGCTCAGTGTCCCCACATTGAAGGTGTCTGTTCGTCCCGGTGTCCCCTCACGACAGGTCCTGGTGTACTCAAATACAGTAGAACCTCAAATATCCAAATAGTTTGGGGAACATAAAATGTGTTTGGATATTAGAGGTTACGGATATGCGAGGTTCACCCTTTTTTTTCAAGAACTTTACTTTTACTACAGGGTACACGTGGGCATATGAAGGTGTTATATTATACATCACAGATTAAGATCGTAGGCTGCGTAAAAACCGCAGGTGTAGACTGTTGATATAAATCACTGAACAAATAAACTGGATTGTAAGAAACCATTATCCAATTATGGTCCAAGATCACAGCCAGCCACGGCATGGAAAGCATTCACGTTCTAAGTTGGTGAAACCTGACTGTGTATTGCAATCATAGAGCCAAACTGATAACACAGAAAACTCATGATGATCTATTCTGAACTCTGAGTCAGACTACCAATGGGAAAGCACAGAGAAACAAGATAAAAACAAGGGGGACAGTGACACATCAGTACACATAAAGGTGATTGGATGAATGCATGCACCGTAACGACTTGGTGATAAAAGCTTTGAATTGCCCATTAAGCTTAATTAGAAGCATTGATCGGACATTATTATTATTCATGAGCCGGAGAATGCCACTCATCCCAGTTATCCTTGGAATCACATTAAGTAATTTTGGGTAAAAATATATTTTTTTAATGTTGTATTTCTACTTTTAGTTTAAAGAGGTAAATTTTGGTTACTCAATTTAAATTTCGGAAAAATTAATTTTCAGAAAAAAAGATACAGAAATTTAAAGTTCTACTGTAGGTGGACATGTGTCAAATAATAGTTTACTGGTAAAGTTAATCTGACAAATTACTGACTATTACAGAAAATAGTAGTTTACTGGTTTATAAAGTTAATCAGACAAATTACTGACTATTACAGAAAATAATTATTTGGTAAAGTTAATCAGACAATTTACTAACTATTTCAGAAAATAATTGTTTATTAGTAAAGTTAATCAGACAAATAACTGACTATTACAGAAAATAATAGTTTATTAGTAAAGTTAATCACATAAATTACTGACTATTACAGAAAATAATAGTTGGTAAAGTTAATCAGACAATTTACTTACTATTACAGAAAATAATAGTTCACTGGTAAAGATAATCTGACAAATTACTAACTATTACAGAAAAATAGGGTTCCCACACTAAACCAATCCTACATTTCATATAGAGAAATTTTAACCATAGCTACCTTGTGACACACTCCAGTTAGTGGAGAGAACATTAGACGGTCCTGATGTCTCATCCTTCTGACCACCATCACATCCAGCCAGGGTCAAATGTACAGAACTACCTGAAAAACAACATGACATCCTAATGTAATACAGGTCAGAGCAAGCCAGGGTTAAATGTACTGAACTACCTGAAAAACAACATGACATCCTAATGTAATACAGGTCAGAGCAAGCCAGGGTTAAATGTACTGAACTACCTGAAAAACAACATGACATCCTAATGTAATACAGGTCTGACCCAGCCAGGGTCAAATACATAATTATATAGAGCTATCTGAAACAATATATGACAATAAAATACAAGTAGCTCCAACCACATCAGTTTTGCGAGACTGTACCATAGATCCCTTTTTTATCACTGCGGCCTTTAAAAGAATCTTAAAATTGAAAATCTGGACTTTTTTCTTAAACCACTGTGCGGCCATAAATAGATGGTTTATCTGAAATCAACTGAGAAGACCACTTGGCCTTATACGGTGCTCCTGTGGAAGATTATAGGAGATAAACCACTCCACAGAGGAATACTTTGTGTAGTCACAGAATTATTGTATAAATTGTATAGTGTAAATATTCATATACAATGTAATTATTATTTGCATACAAATTGTCACTTTAAAATGTCAACTTTGACCAATAACAGCACTCATGACGAGATTAAAATGAATGAGATTCCTCAGGGTGAGACTGGTGGTGACGTCTGTTTGACATACTTGGTATTACTGCTCAACTGTTCATAAACTGACTGAGACGGAAAGCCTCGATTTCCTTGTAAATCATTTATAAAAAGTATTAAGAAAATCAATATATAGAACACAATAAAATCTCTATAAAAGTTAAAATTTAGTTGTTTATTTTATTGATATTTTTCTATATTTCTGATACATGTACCTTCATATCGAACAGCCAATCTTTTCACCATCTTGTTACTTTTCTGCCAACCTTCATCCTTGAATGCATGTAACCCAGACATTTACTTATGTTGTATCTCTGGTTTTATTCCTTATACATTTAAGGATATATTGTATGCATTTAAATACTATTAGAGAGGAAAACCTGCTTGTGGATGTAATGGTAGAACATTTTAATACAGCAGGTGCAACATGCGGATAAACATATTTTATAGGTGTCATATGAAGTGCACTATTCTTCTAATTAGTTCTTGCCACTAATTTTCGATTAGATTTTGGAAAAATGCTCTGCTCATCTAAACAAACCACTCTGTATTTTAATGCTAAATGTAATATTTTGAAATCTTAATCTATGAAGAAAAATCTATTTTCCTGAATAACCCGTAAAAATCTAATCATTTTCATACCAGTTATGGGTATTATTATTTCCACAGCACGTTGACACAATGCTCAATGTCACTTCTTGCTGGTGTGTTTGAAAACATTACTGGTCAACCGAAATAAATATCAAAATAACTTGTCAAGATGTGAACGTATGGGAAACAAGAAGCATGAAAACAAGTGATTTTCACAGGAAATAAAAGTGGCCAGTCGATGTCGGCAATATTCCTTAGGACAGTTTCTGTGTTTAAGTCATCTATTGAGGCAGTACTCATACAAGGCAGGCACGGATCAGCTGTTCCATTTACCACCCACGGCATACAGCTGTTCACAATATTCTTTTCAGCAAATGACGGCACTCAAATTTGACTTAAAAACGATATTCAGCTACGGTTTGAATCTTTACAATATCAGCTTTTTATTCATTTTACTTCTCTAAACAAATAAATGTTGGTAAATAATGCTGCAAATGAGTTTATAAAAGGCAGCTATTTCAATTTTTTCTTGACATTACCCAACAAAAAGGCTGATGTGTAGTAAAGCAAGGGTGTTTTGAACATATAATTTGATGACAATTACCAAGACTTTAATGACATTATATATATATCGTGCGAAAGATAAACTTTTCTAGATTCTACATTTTAAGTTTTATTTTTATACCACAAGGCCTGAATAAATTAGTGTAAGTTGAAAATCTGATAGTTTCAGCAGTCGGCCAACTATCATGGCAGCCACTGAACGCTACTGCCTAATGCTGCCTAATAGTGGAGAGTATTCGGGCTTTTTGCTTCAATAAATGTATATATAAATCTCCATTCATGCATGCATGCAAAGAAGTCTTTTGAAGCACACAAGAAGTATCTTGCATAACCACAATGCAAACCAAACAATTGTTCAGGCAATCTTTCCACAACTGTTAAATGCTGGATTGTCAATGAGCTGTTAAAAATTGATTTTAACATACAGATGTTCTGTCACTTTCTTGAGCGTTACATATATTTAATACATGTAATCTGGCAACATATATAAGCTCTATAATCAATACTTTTTTATTCTTTATGTCGTGATTTATTTACTAAGCTGACTATTGCTACACTTAGGCCAGGGCCAGAGTCAGGTGCAGCCTTGGAGGGATATTTTCAAGTATTTGGACCTTAGTGGGCTCTCCTTAAAGGGACCTTGCAAACTCAGGGTGTGGTATAAATAGACGTGCGGCCATAAAAAGAGGATCTACTGTAACCGAATGCCTTTATGAGCATGAAGATACTAGCAGTGATAAACTGTTTTTAACAACAAAGGTAGAAGTGAACTAACCATATTTTTTCCAGTAAGATTCTCGAACTGAGTCCATCTTCTGAAAAATGGGGCTGCATTCTAGTCTGAGATCCATGTGACCTGAAGGAACAACATGTGTGTTAAAGAATAATCACAGTATAATTCACAGCCATTTAAACTGTCAGGGTATCATTTAAATACATCTGGCACTAGTGTCTCTTTTACAATTTTTTTAAATCTTCATTTTCATATCATACAGCACTTTCCTGGAATAACACAAGTTTTGATATGAGTTGAAAACGGGGGGGGATCCAGGAGTTTACAATTGGGGGGGGGGGGGGGGAGGTACCTGGTCAGTACTGAAAGGTGAACAAAACTTAACCAAAGATCTTATGATAAATAATCTTTTTCATCACAGACAGGGGTTCGTGCGCCCCCCGCCCCACCCCCCACCCCACCCTTCTATACGCCCCTGGCAAATGTGGCATGCTGCACCTTCCAGTTTGTGTGCTAACTGGTTTAACTTTGGTTACAACACAATATTTGATTTGTGATTCGATATCCAGTTTTCTGGCCAATACTAATGTCCTACACAATATACAGCTGGCTTTCTTTATAAATGGTTACCAGCAGCCACATTTGCTATATTCACAAGCCGAGGCTTTACAGGGGGACTTTTGAACATGAAAATGTTAGGTTTGGTCATACCGTTCTTACTTTGTATGACATGTAGGGTCCTAAGTGATCCAGCCAAGAGGCTATGGTATTACAAAAGGACAGCTGAACACAAACAAGTTAAGATTGACTTACTTTGTAAGACATGTAGGGTCCTCAGTGTTCCTGCCACATGGCCTCTTGCCAGGTTAAAACCAAGCAATGATAGTATGCTGTCCTCCACAAAGCTCCCCTCAGACTCTCTGATAAAGTAAACAATGCTGATGTGTACAATAGTTTCTAATACATAATTGCTATACAGTATGTAAAGCCATGTATCCAAACAAGAACAGATAATACAATATGTAACATGTAAATTCCATCTACACTGTCATATGATTGCGAGTTTAACATAACACTGTGAGCCTGACATGAACCTTAAACAGACATTTATGACAGTGAGGTTCATCAGTACCAATAAACACCTTCACCACAATGTCTGTGAGGAATTGGTCTATCTATACCTTACAATACTTACACCACAATGCCTGTGAGGAACTGGTCAATGTGTACCTTACAATACTTACACCACAATGCCTGTGAGGAACTGGTCAATGTGTACCTTACAATACTTACACCACAATGTCTGTGAGGAACTGGTCCATCTGTTTGAGCACGTGTGAGCTGAGCAGTGGGGGTTTATCAGCACTTCCTGGTGAGAGTGACAGTGGGGGCATATGTTTCAAGGCCTCTCTGTCAAATATCACAACACGCCACATCACCAAATAACATGACTATTCACTTGTAAAAGACAGTAGGTTATCCTATTAACGTATTGTTACACTATACTATTCTTATCAAAATGGCATTTTCTATATATATTACTGCATATCATAATCCCCATACAGCTCACAAAACTTCAACAAAATGTCCATGAACAAATGCTTAGGGACAAAAAGACACAGAAATCTTTTTCTAAACATTTTTATTAATATCTTGAAAGGTAGGTGTGTTGCAATGTGTTAACACCAAACAAGCCCCTCATCTGACAACCAATTCATGTTTTGGTAAAACAGTAAACAGTGATATACACGCAGCCACTGCAGAACATTAATCTATCAAACTAGCCTATACTTAAAGTGTCATGTTTTATTTCTGCAGATTGTGTAAATTAAATATTTTGTAAACATGGGATCATTAGTCATCACCTAGCTGTCACTGTAACTATACCTCACTGCAGCAAATGTATTAAACATTCATCTTATTCATGCGTGATCCATTTTTTAATTACTTCCCTCTTGAGAATATAGTGAAATCCACCTGCCAACCACAGTACACAGCCTAGAATAACTTAAGTCAGCTGAGGTAAATACAGTGAAACTTTGATATTATTACCTCCAAAGGGACCTGGATAAAGTGGTCACATTTTGGTGGTGGTTGTCTCAGTGAGGTCTGATATGTTGAGCAAAAAGAATTGGAACTGTGAAAAAGTGGTTGTTATTTTGAGGTGGTCATTTGGTGAGGTTTTACTGTACTACAAGTAATAAAGTTCATAGAGACATTTCTGCTGTGGCACTATCAAATAAACCAAGGTTCATGATTATTAATGAAAACTCTTGCCCTAAATATGAATTTCAAATGAATTTTCTTGTAGGTTTCAAAGTCAAACTTTAAAGTTTTATGATATTTCAACACATACAGTATGATGATAGTACACATGGTTATACTTTACACAATAGGTTAAGATTTAAACTGACCTGGTGTGTTGTAAGATGGCTGTTCTGAGAGTGGGTGCTAGTGGCATGGCTGCTGCCACTGTGGAGGCCATAACCTGCATGTACCATACAGCCGACGCATCCAGCACGCTGATCCCGGGATCTTTTATAATCCTACAGGGAAAGTGAACAAACATGATGCAAACTAAAACATAAACCTAATATTCCTGCAGCAAATGTAAACAATCCCATCTGTTAATAATCCAGGAATAATCAGCAGTAAAACACTGAATGGCAACTGTTCATAGGTTCAATATAAAGTGTTAAACTGGAATTCAACTGAAACTATGTATTGTAGGATTACAGACAAAATAAATCATTCTCATTTAAATGGACTAATTGTAAATTAACTTGCAGTGTTAGCACTGCAGAAGTAGCGTTCACTTACGGCGAAGAACTGAGACAGAGAGCACCTGATGCCATTAGTATTACCAGCGCCATGTGTCTTTGATGTTATTAATCAAGCTGTGTATAAAGTAAGCTGACTGTGTGATGACCTACCTGTAACCTACTGTCTTTACTGAGTGTACTCTTGTATCACAACCATCGCTTTGACATCGCTTGATGTTGATCTGTACCACTGTAAAACAGCAAAATCATGAAACCAAAAGAACATACCAGACTCACATCATTTATCAGTCATACACTATATGTATCACAATATATTTTACCTAAAATCAGAGAGTTAGAGGCTTCTGCTGAGGGAACAGATCTCTTTCCCTCTTTACTTCATTTCACATGATCAATGTGTTGCAGTATTTTTTATTTTATATGACCTCATGCATCACTGCTGGTATGAAGAGGACAGGTATGCAGGTTAAAACAAAACTTTCACTTGAAAATATACTTTTTTTCAGCAAACCTGCTTAAATGAACCAAACTTTAGTAAAGACCTTTCAGACATAGTACATACAGAACAATGCATGATTTTGAAAGACAAGATTTGATAAGTTACATCTTACCTGGGTAAAACACCTTTGCATTTTCCAGCAACATAACATCACCTGTTGTATGTCTGAAATTATAAAAGTAATATGATAAAAAGTGAGTGATGTCTGTGAAAAAGTGAGTGATGTCTGTGATATACTAAGCTGTTTCTACAGTGGTATACATACTAATTGCTTATGGGATAACTAGAATATCAGCAAAAGCTGACAAAAGCTCTCAGCCAAAAGAACAGTGTTTAGAGGTGGTAACAGTAACAAGTACTAAATATCTGTTCTCACATGGATGTATATCTGTACATGTCTCAGTTATAAATTTAAAATGGAGAGGTATGTACCATGATTCATAACAATCCACCAAATACTTCCTGAAAAATAAGCTTCTAAGTTTTATTCTATTATAAGCTCTGTGACCTTGAAAAGTAGGTCAAGGTCACCCATCTTCGAATTTGAACGAGATTTTTGTCAATATACATCTTCACCAAAGAAATAAAATTCCTATTGTGAATCCTTTTAGAGATACCCAACTCACAAGGCCAAAGTTGAAAAATCCAAGAGAAATTCAATAACAAGGGACCTATGGGTCACGACGCTCAGCTGTTATATATAATAAAAAAATATTATTTAGAAATGAGGCACATGCTGGTTTTGTGTGGTAATAAATATAAGCTGTATTATGAGTTGTTGTTGTTTAGCTTATGTATGATTTTGATAGTACCTTTGGAGACAGGGAAGAGGATTGATTTCATTTATTTTATTAACAAATGGAGTACTACTGTCACACAGATTTTGACTTGGCCATATAACTTATAAGCAGAACATATAATATAAGAGTTTAACTATTTATTAAAAAAATTACAAATATTGTCCCAAATATAATTTTTATTAAAAATAATAAGAGAATCATATGATTTTTTAAAATGAAATATAACTGATATGATTATTAAAATAATATTAAAGAATATATTCATGAATGCATTCATGAATACATTTTGAAAGTATTTGCACGAGTATTCATATACTTTCATTTTTACCTGAATTCCCATTCTTTATGCAAGAAATTTTATAATGGAGTACATAATCATATTCGTATTTAAATACAATTACAAAGTATTCGCACCACGTCTGGTATTTATTCAGTTTTCACCAAACAATGATGTTGAGAATCCAGAATATACAAAATTCACACATTTAAATAATGATCATTAGTACCTGGTTTTATGGCTTTTATTTATATTAAAAAATAACTGTAAAAAATTCATTTTGGACTAATTTCACATCAATGTACACACTAGACACAGTAGGAATCTAGATTAATATTATCAACTGCATCTTTGTCTATCATTAATTTCCTTCATATAATCCTTAATGATTAGTAATGAATAATATGATTTACTTCTTTATCATTAAAAATGAACTGAAAAATGCCATAGGTGACTGCATGGTGTTATTTGGAATATGTGACATTCTACCCATCGATACAAGATTCTTATATCATCAGTAACTGCAAGTTAATTTCCTGTTATTATAAACTAACAAATTCCTTTTCTATTTTTCTTTAATTTGTTATTAAAAACCAATAAAAATTTATTAATTTATTGTTTATTGTTATGTTGTTGGTTAAAACTACTAGATGAGTTGGGTTGAACACCTGGATCAACTGTGGCTGGCCATCAGCTGCCTGGATTCTCCCCTCAAGCGTGCATAATTTGATGAAAGGTCAACAAGGTCAACATACAGGCGACTCAAGAGGGGCTTGTGAGAGCCAAAGTCTGACAGGGTCTCATAAAAAACATTAATAAAAGCTACAATATTTGGCAAATTTCTTTCAGCTTTCTAAACTAAAAAGCTGAAATCCTTATGTGTGCAAGATATGAAAATTATATCAACAGTGCTCACGGGAAACAAACGTGCCATGGTCACAGTTGGGCAAAATTTAAGGGAACTAATTTTATATTTATACTAATAACTTATAAAATTTGAAAAATTCAGAACTAATTTTGGGTATTCAATTGAATCTTGATTAAATAATGTTACATCCCTGACAAAAAAAATCTCTAGCTTCAGCAATGCCCTTGTTAAGGGAGTAAATATATTTCTTGATTTTTTACAAAGTGCATTATGTTTGGGCCCATAACTTAAAAAAAATACACAATACTGACATCATTTCTGGCATGTGCATAGTGAATGTATAGAAAAATATGTATATTATATATGATCAAAGTCAGATCAGTGGTTTTGATATTAGGCAGTCTTAAAGTGTAACATTGGGTTTTTAATGGAAAAATTAAGTTTTTCATTGATATCTTGAAGGAATTAAGTCCTAGTGACCAAATTCTTGGCATGGTAGGGGATTTTGGAGAAATCTAACTGTATGCCAAATTTAAGGAACTTAGAGCTGAAGCTCGGGAGCTGAGCTCTAGCAAACTGCATAACACTAGCAATATGTGACATGGTGCTTGAAAACTTGAATAAAATCTACAGTTTTTGATCAACTGGTTTCAAATTTTTGGTGTTAACAGTTGAAATGCTAACAAAAACATGCTGTGAAAATTAAATCCACAGCAGTTACAGCAAAAAAACGTGCCATGGTCAAAGTTGGGCAAAATTAGAGGTACCAATTTTTTATTTTTGCTAATATTTTTAAAAATTTAAAAGATTTTGATCTAATTTTGGGTATACAATTTAATTTTGATTAATAAAAGTAATATTACTGGAAAAAAAGTGCTTAGCTTTAACAAGTTTTGTGTTAAGTGATAAAATTTCTTTCCTGATTATTTAAAAAATGCATTATGTTTGGGCCCATAACTTTTTAAAATTAAATAATACAGACCGAATTTCTGGCATGTACATAGGAATTATATAGAGGATTATTTATAGGAAATATGAGGAAAAACAGATGAGTGGTTTTGATATTAGGCAGTCCTAAAGTGTGAAAATAGGTTTTTAATAAAAAATTGAGGTTTTTCCTTAATTTCTCAAAGGAATGAAGTCGCAAAGACCCAGTTTTTGGCTTGGTAGGAGATCTTGGGGACATCTAACATTATGCTGAATTTTGGATTCCTAGGTCTTACGGTTTCAAAACGTGCCACATCTACGGACGGACGGACGGACGGACGGACGGACGGACGGACGGACAGACGGACGGACGACGGACAATGGACCACGACTATAGCTCAGATGACTTATAGTCAGCTGAGCTAAAAATCAGAAATTGCAGGTGGCGCCCCCAAACTTGTGCAGCAGTTACAGACCATCAGTCCCTATGATCATAGTAAGTATTGTAAAAATCCATCCAATGGTTCCTGAGAAATAAGCTTCTAAATGTTTTTTCTATAATCAGCTCTAAAACGTAGAATTGACCGAGATTTTGTCAATATACATCTTCACCGAAAAAATAAAATTCTAACGGTGAAGCCTTTTCGAAATATCCCGCTCACAAGCCCAAAGTTGAAAAATCCGATAAAAATTCATTAAAACTCAGAAATTGTAGGTGGCACCACCAAACTTGTATAGCAGGTACAGACTATCAGTCCCAATAATCATAGTAAGTGCGAAAATCCACCAAATGGTTCCTGAGTAATAAGCATCTAAGTGTTTTTCTATAATCAGCTCTAAAATGTAGAAAAATAGGTAAAGGTCACCCATCTTCAAACTTGACCGAGATTTTGTGGATATACATCTTTACCGAGGAAATAAAATTCTGACGGTGAATCCTTTTCAAGATATCCCGCTCACAAGGTAAAAGTTAACGGACGCAGGACGAACGGACAGCTTGGGTGACGACAACAGCCCATCAGCCTAAGGGCTGATGGCTAAAAAGGGCCTGACAAAAAAAAATCATCTGCATGCAATAAAGCACCTGTAAAAGATAATCACATGTCATGGTCTAGAAGGGAGTCTACGGTTGCAGATTTCTGCATTTTCTGGCTTATTGGCCATGACGCTCAGCTGAATTCAAGGAGCCTTGAACAATGGGTAAAATGAATCAAAGAGTGCTCAAAATCATGCATTTCGATAACAGACCTTAGATATAGGTTACAGTGACCTCATTCTACATCCAGCTGCTACCATTTGGGCCCATGACTAATAGTGTTAAAATCATGTTCTTTCACACAGCTTGCAGAAATAGGTCACAATGACATTATTTCAGGTTTCCAAGGAGATTTTTTATGGACCACCTAGGAGTCATGTATGAGGATTCTAGGTTAAATGGATACAATTTGTGTGTCATCTGACCCACTGAGTGCTTAAAAATCATGTTTTCTCCCCTAATTTGCAAAATATAGGTCACCATGACTTAATTTCAGGTTACTAGGGAGATTTGTCAAGGACCTCCCTTGATGTAAAGTTAAATGTTTCTAGGTCTAACAGTTACAGTTTGTCCCTGATTAACAGCGAGACCACTTCATTTAAAGCTCTCAAAATAAAGGGAAAAAATGCATAACAAGTGACCCATGGTTCATGACGCTCAGCCGACTGACATGTTGACAATATGTCCTTGCACAGGCAACTAATTAAGATAATGTCCAGCCTTTCCTGAGTAATCGGGCAATTTGTGTGTAATTTGCATTATTTCTGGGGTGCTAAAACATACCCCAAAACTCTGGGAATATAGATCACAGTGACTGAATTTCAGTTTCTGGGGAGAACTTTTGAGGAACTCGCAGGATGTCAAGTAAGAAGTTTTTGGGCAAAATGGTTATGATTTGTGCCCTACTTTGGTATCAAATTTTCAATCATTCTGAGGGGTGCTTAGAAGCACCATAGCTCAAAAAATATGGGTAACAAAGACCTTAATTTCCAAGGAGACTTCTCATGGACCTACATTTAAAGTAAGAAGATTCCAGGTCCAATGGTTATGATTTGTGCCCTGCTTTGGCTCAAAAACAAATAAAAAAATTGTGAAAAATAAAAAAAAAAATACAGGTGGCGCCATCAGTCTGCAGAAACTAATGAAACATTCCATGACAAATATCCATGCAAAGAATCAAGGTGGTCAATGCATTAGATGTTAAGATACTTGAGCTTTTGTATCAAATTTTTCATTATTCGGGGGGGGGGGGTACTTTGGAGCCTCATAGCTTAAATAATATGGGTAACAGAGACCTAATTCCAGGTTTCCATGGAGACTTTTCATGGACCTCTCTTGATGTATTGGTAGAAGATTCAAGGCCAGCAGTTACGATTTGTGCCCTGCTAACAGATGACCACATCTTTAAAGGTCACAAAAATAGAGAAAAAAAATCGCAAAAAAAAAAATTAAAAGAATACAGGTGGCCCCACCAGTCTGCAGAATCTGATGAAACACTTCATAATCAATATCCAAGCAATAAATCATGGTGATCAATGCATTAGTTGTTCAGATACTTGAGCTTTTGTATCAAATTTTTCATTATTCTGGGGAGGGGGTACTTTGGAGCCCCATAACTTGAAGAATATGGGTAATAGAGACCTAATTCCAGGTTTCCATGGAGACTTTTCTTAGACCTCTCTGGATGTAAAGTTAGAAGATTCCAGGTCCAGCGGATACAATTTGTGCCCTGTAACAGATGACCACATCTTTAAAGGTCTCAAAAACAGAGAAAACAAGGGACCTATGGGTCACCGCGCTCAGCTGTTATATATGATAAAAAAATATGATTTAGAAATGAGGCACATGCTGGTTTTATGTGGTAATAAAAAAAGGGCTGTATTATGAGTTGTTGTTGTTTAGCTTATGTATGATTTTGATAGTACCTTTGGAGACAGGAAAGAGGATTAATTTCATTTATTTTATTAACAAATGGAGTGCGATTGTCACACAGATTTTGACTTGGCCATATAACTTATAAGCAGAACATATAATATAAGAGTTTAACTATTTATTAAAAAAATTACAAATATTGTCCCAAATATAATTTTTATTAAATATAATAAGAGAATAGTATGATTTTTTCAAATAAAATATAACTGAAATGATTATTAAAATAATATTAAAGAATATATTCATGAATGCATTCATTAATACATTTTGAAAGTATTTGCACTGGTATTCATATACTTTCATTTTTACCTGAATTCCCATTCTTATGAAAGAAATTTTATAATGGAGTACATATTAATATTTGTGTTTAAATACAATTGCAAAGTATTCGCACCATGTCTGGTATTTATTCAGTTTTCACCAAACAATGATGTTGAGAATCCAGAATATACAAAATTCACACATTTAAATAATGATCATAAGTACCTGGTTTTATGGCTTTTATTTATATTTTAAAAAAAATGTAATATATTCATTTTGGACTAATTTCACATCAATGTACTAACTATAGACACAGTAGGAATCTAGATAATAATATTAT
Source organism: Sipunculus nudus (assembly GCA_026874595.1). Classification (NCBI taxonomy): domain Eukaryota; kingdom Metazoa; phylum Annelida; class Sipuncula; order Golfingiida; family Sipunculidae; genus Sipunculus; species Sipunculus nudus. Next base: position 64,914,382 of record CM049307.1, read on the forward strand.
CAACTGCATCTTTGTCTATCATTAATTTCCTTCATATGATCCCTAATGATTAGTAATGAATAATATGATTTACTTTTTTATCATTAAAACTGAACTGAAAAATACCATAGGTGACTGCATGGTGTTATTTGGAATACGTGACATTCTATCCATCGATACAAGATTCTTGTATCATCGGTAACTGCAAGTTAATTTCCTGTTATTATCAACTAACAAATTCCTTTTCTATTTTTCTTTTATTTGTTTTTAAAATCCAATAAAAATAATTAATTTATTGTTTATTGTTATGTTGTTGGTTAAAACTACTAGATGAGTTGGGTTGGACACCTGGATCAACTGTGGCTGGCCATTATATAATAAGCTGCCTGGAGCCCCTGTTTATGCCTCACTTCAAGCATGCATAATTTGCTGAAAGTTCAACAAGGTCAACATACAGGTGACTCAAGAGGTGCTACAGAGAGCCAAGGTCTGACATGGTCTCATAAAAACATTAATAAAAGCTACAATTTTTGGCCAATTTCTTTCAGCTTTTTAGTTTAAAAAGCTGAAATCTTTATGTGTGCATGATATGAAAATTATATCAACAGTGCTCACAGGAAACAAACATGCCATGGTCAAAGTTGGGCAAAATTTAAGGTACTAATTTTATATTTATACTAATAACTTATAAAATTTGAAAAATTCAGAACTAATTTTGGGTATTCAATTGAATCTTGATTAAATAATGTTACATCCCTGACAAAAAATCTCTAGCTTCAGCAATCCTCTTGTTAAGGGAGTTAATATATTTCTTGATTTTTTACAAAGTGCATTATGTTTGGGCCCATAACTTAAAACAATTACGCAATACTGACATCATTTCTGGCATGTGCATAGAGAATGTATAGAAAAATATGTATATTATATATGATTAAAGTCAGATCAGTGGTTTTGATATTAGGCAGTCTTGAAGTGTAACAATGGGTTTTTAATGGAAAAATGAAGTTTTTCATTAATATCTCAAAGGTATTAAGTCCTAGTGACCAAATTCTTGGCATGGTAGGGGATTTTTGAGACATCTAATTGCATGCCAAATTTTAGGAACTGAGAGCTGAGCACTTGCAAACTGCATGACACTAGCTTGATGTAAACAATATGTTACATGGTGCTTGAAAACTTGAATAAAATCTACAGTTTTTTATCAACTGGTTTCAAATTTTTGGTGTTTACAGACAAAATGCTCAAAAAAACATGCTGTGAAAATTAAATCCACAGTACTTACAGGAAAAAAACGTGCCATGGTCAAAGTTGGGCAAAATTTAAGGTACCAATTTTTTTATTTTTGTTAAAATTTTAAAAAAAATAAAAGATTTTGATCTAATATTGGGTATACAATTTAATTTTGATTAATTAAAGTTATATTACTGGAAAAAAAATTTATAGCTTTAACATATTTTGTGTTAAGTGATCAAATATCTTTCCTGATTTTTTACACAATGCATTATGTTTGGGCCCATAACTTTTTAAATTTACATAATACAGACATAATTTCTGGCATGTACATAGGAACTATATAGAGGAATAATTATGGTAAATATAAAGAAAACAGATGAGTGGTTTTGATATTAGGCAGTCCTGAAGTGTATAAAAAGGTTTTTAATAATAAATTGAGGTTTTTCCTTAATTTCTAAAAAGAACGAAGTTGCAAAGACCCAGTTTTCGGCTTGGTAGGAGATCTTGGGGACATCTAACATTATGCCGAATTTTGGATTCCTAGGTCTTACGGTTTCAAAACGTGCCACATCTACGGACGGACAGACGGACGGACAGACAGACAGACGGACGGACGGACGACGGACAATGGACCACGACTATAGCTCAGATGACTTATAGTCAGCTGAGCTAAAAATAGTAAAAAATAAAAAAAATACAGGTGGCCCTACCAGTCTGCAGGTTTCCAAGGAGATTTTTCATGAACCTCTCTGGATGTAAAGTAAGAAGATTCCAGGTCCAGCAGTTACGATTTGTGCCTGGTTAACGGATGGACAGACAGACAGACAGACAGACAGACAGACAGACTGACGGACGACGGACAAAGAGTGATTGCTAAAGCTCAGATGACTTACAGTCAGCTGAGCTAAAAAAAGAGAAATAAATACAAGTGGTGCCACCAGTCTGCAGGGACTTATGAAACACTATGATAAATATTCAGGAAAAATATAATGGCAATCAATAAATTTGTGATTCAAACTGGAGCTTTTGTATCAAATTTTTAATTATTCTGGGGGTACTTAAGAGCCCCATAGCTCCGAGGATATATATAGGGGTCACAGTGACATCAGGTTTCATAGGAGCTCTTATATAGACCTCCCTGAAAGTCATAATAGAAGATTTTAGGCAAAATGGATACAATTTGTGCCTCATATGACTCACTTGTTGCTTAAAATCATGTTTTTGGCCCATAATGCAAAAAAGTAGGTCACCATGATTGATTTCAGGTTTCCATGGAGATTTTAATGGACCTCCCTTGCTGTACAGTAAGAAGTTTCTAGGTCTAACAGGTTACCATTTGCCCCCTCGTAAATGGCCGGACAACTGGATGGACAACAGACAAAGGGTAATGGCTAAAGCTCAGATAACTTACAGTCAACTGAGCTAAAAACAGTTAATCAGTTTACAGCTACCTTAGAGGTCAATGAAAACTTACGAGGGAACTCGAATCTCCTTGATTTCCCGGAGTGCGTGGATGTTCTTACCAACAGACACGGTGACGAGCTGGGGCATGTAGCTCTGATCTGATGCTGCCACACTGATGGACAGCTGTTTCAATACAACGTTACTCTTCATGCGAAGCCTGTAAAATACATGTCATTCCTCAATGTTAATGTCAGCAAGTTGTGCTGCACCTGTTTACAATTTGAAAAGCAAAAAGAAAAGGCAAATGAAAATGATAACTTTTAAAATGAAAAAAGACTGCACAGATTTGTTGAATATCTGAAACATGAACCTGCTGTTAATTCAGTATTTCTTCAAAAGTTATGGCACTTTTTTCCCCACAACTGACCGTTCACATGAAGGTAAAAATGGTTACTGGACTTGTATTATGATGAGATTCACCATCTCCAAGCACCAACTAATCAGCTGGTAGCCATCATTATACTGTTTGTGTACACAATATGAAGATAAAATATAATAAACCTGACCTGATCCAGTGAGACCTGGCTGACCCATCAGACTGCCAGTATGATGAAAATTCTCCATTGGACAATCTACAACAAACATGTGCAGAATTTATGGGAATCTACATCAAATAAATATGGCCATTCATCAAACTAGAACAAAGATGAATAGTCACTGGTTGAACTCTAATGAAACATGTAAGCAGTAAGCTTAATATGACACTGCTTGAGATTTAATACTTTAAACTGAATAATTTAAATCAATGCTCGACTGATAATGGTATGATTAACATATCCAAATGAGCATATTCAAGGGAGAATATTTTTTGCTAATAGAATAAACCACTTCATCTTATATTAAACAAACCACTGAAAAAAAGAAACACCATCAAACACTGTGCCTGTTGTCCATCAGCCCTGTGAATTACGTGACTGACTGAGGGCTACTGAGTTATGTTTTCTATTTAGTTAAGAACTGTTATCATTAACTGATAAGAGTCCACAGTACCTGTAGGCATCCACTCTGTTTGTGGAGACTTCCAGTGAGGTAAAACATTTGGTGATTGGTTTCAGCTCCTCCCCCTCCTGTAACATGTCCTCCTCCTCCTTCCTGGATGCTGCACGTGACAAACATTCACAGCTCACTACTCTCCTCTCGGATAACTATATAACATTATAATCATTCTGCCTCAGTCTCTTGTCTGTAGAAAGCTACATTTACAATATATCTAATCTTAGATAAACAAAGTGACCCAAGAAGCCATATTCCAAGGTAAAATGTAAATCTAATAATGTAAATCATCTGTATCTCACCAGGTCATGATCATGCATCCATATACAGAAATAAGATACCCATAAAATATCCAATCATTTCTAGGTGCATGTGATACACAACAATATTCTACAGTGCATGACCCTGAGTATGCACTGCTCTTGTATTTGTCCTGAAGCTTGGAATCAAGTTGTCATTGTGATGAGTTGACTTTCCATACACAAGTTACATCCTAACAGCATTGTGGATGAGTAAACCGGTTATTTATCTGCAGGCACAACTGGGAACGGAATGACCAAAAACAAGTTTTTTTTGTGCACATAATACAGGCAAAAGGTCAAATATGGCTTTATAAAATACCATAAAACACACTACTTGAGTGTGTACTTTGAAACTCCCTTAAATCCTCCATCATTTTACTTGTGAACAGTGGACCCAGGTAGGGGGTTAGCACTATAAGTGACAAAATAATACCCTAGACATGTCTGATATTCTAGGTAATTATCATAAATACATGCGTATAAGATATTATTTGGCCACCAAAATGTCATATACCATTTGGTCTTTCCATTGCAGTAAATTACCCAGTCAAAACCATTCAGAATTTTTGTGTTTTCCTTTCATTATTTGCCACCCTGGTTTAGGGTCCCGCCGCAGATGATTTCCCTTATGTAGCTTACATGTCTGAGTTGGAGCCTGTCTCAGTCATGGTACAGGATAAGGGTTCAAGAGATGTGGAATACAAACAAGTGAAAAATTTTCTTTTACTTCTGTGCTTTCAATAAGTAGGCTTAATTTGCTTGATAAAAAATCTCCCTTTCAAATTAAAAACATGTCTACATTCAGGCATTTTTTACTGGCAATGATTCATCATGATCAGGTGTGACTGATGTAAAACCTTTTTCTATATTTTAGCAGGCTTAATGGCAGCCTAACTCTTTTGATTCCACATTTGCATGTGACTGATTACATTGGTCACATTCTTTGTATTCTCTTATTTGAACTGGAATCTTTGGTTCAAAATAGTAGACTAATATTGGACTTTATGATAATTATTGATGATTTTTATTGGCTGAATGGATGAATGGTTAATTAAATATGCTTTGTTTTAGATTCTTCCCAGTTATATCCACTAATGGAATTATGATAGCTGCAGTCCTGGCCCATTATCACTCATTGTTTTGTTTCAATAATTACACAGGCAAGAAGTTAACAGTTACGTCCTCCCCATGCAGCAACTGTAAAATGCATAAATCATGGAATCATACTTCACTGTCATCACAATTTCTTTTTTGCTCAAATAAAATATTCCACACAAATCACTGTGACACTTAGTCTGACAGCATCACAATCCTTACCCACATCTTTCATCTTGCTCATGTAGTGTGCCAGTGTTGCAACACGCATGTCATATTTTTTATTGTAGCTGTCGAGGAACGGCAGAGGCAGCGAGGCACTAGGAGAGCGATTACGCAGGAGAAACTGTAAGGAGCAAAAATATTCATTGGAAGACATTCAAACATAACTCCTGCAAGATTTACAATTGAAACGCTACACATTCTTAACTTAACAAGCCACAGTTGACATAATTATCTCAAACAAAACTTGGTTGCTAAATAAACGTGTTTCAGAATGTGTTCCAATTGTACAACATGTATTTGGTGATGTGGCCAATATTTTCAACTTGACTGAGACATCTCATTTGAAGGTATCAAAACCCCCCAATTCCCTCCCTGTGAATGGTGGTTTTGTTAGTAAACTGTTGTGAGCTTTTCTGTATTAATGAGAATTTTCTCTGTTAAAGTTTATACGCCAGAGTAAGCCAACCGAAAATTTTCCCTTATTGGGCCTATTATCGCCCATCCCGCCTCGTTCCCGTGTATCTAGGTCACACTTCCATTACCCATAATCACATTTTCGAAGGCGTAAGGAAGAGGACTGGGAGGGAGCGATGTTTGTAATACAGAAAAGCTCACAACAGTTTACTAACAAAACCACCATTCACAGGGAGGGAATGGGGGGGTTTTATTACGTAAACATAATTGTGAGCTGTTTCTGTATTAATGAGAAAAAAACAGACATGCCTTGGGGAGGGAGCACCTACCTGTAACGCTGGAACGAGGAATCACAGGGCTGTGATGGAGCAGCAGACGACGTCGGTGGCCGAACCGACGGAGAGGAAGAAGATGGCCTGGAAAATTGTAGGACCTCACCTGACGCTATCACAGGGCCCATGGAGTAGAGGCCCGAAGCCTGGAGCTAAATATCGTTCAGATAGAAGCGTGTGAACGTAGATGGGGATTTCCAGTATCCCTTCTGGACCAACTGATTAGGTGAGATCCCGGAGAAATGGGCCAAGGAAGTCGAAATAGCTCAAATGTCATGGGCCTTGATGTGAAGTTGGTCTAATGTGGATTGAGAAGCTGATTCATATGCGGCGACGATAGTAGCTTTGAGCCACGCACTAATGGTGATAGGGATAATCTCCTTATTGGAAGATGTGACTTTTGTAGAAATAAACAACTTTGTGCGCCCCCTCCCCCCCCGTAAAGAATGAGTAGCTGTTAGAAAACAACACAACGTACGAACCGGGCAATTGGTAGCCCCATAACGGTACAGACCGGTAGGGAGTGCCGGAAAGTGCCAAGCAGATGGAGGGTCATCGAAATTTTGATTTTTCCTATAAAATCCGGAGGAAAATGTAGGGTGGCCGACGAACCGTCGGCCGCAATTTGCGTGAATTTGAATCAGCAACGAGGGCATGAAGCTCAGAACGGCGACCTGCCGAGGCAAGAGCTAGGAGGAAAACCGTTTTCCGAGACAAATGGAGAAGATGGGCCGAACGCAACGGCCCATAAGGGGTTCCCGGAGGTGACATAAGACGACGTCCAGGCGCCAGGAAGGCGCAACATACCGAGGACGAGACGCACGGGCATGAACCCCTTTGAGAAAGTCCGACACCAACGGGTGAAGAAGGACACGATCGTGACCCAGCGGACGGAGCACCGACAGCAGGGCGGCGCGACAGCCACGCAGAGAGGGATAGGATAATTGTTTATCCTGCAGTAAGAACACGAAAAAATCCAAAACAGCCGCAAGCAACGGATCTAAAGGGGAGATTCCGCGATTTGTCAAACATAGATTGAATGGCCTCCGCCAAGCGAGGCGTTTTGCCATTTCGGACGGAGGCGGAGTGTGCTAAACGTAAGACGGAACCCGAACTGTAGGGCGCTGAGAATTAACCGCTGTGAGGTGAAACCCGCCCACGCGGGAAAATGGGCGCTGAGCGGAGCGCCGACCGGAGCGAGAGAGTCATTTCCTGGTCGAACCTCGTTTGGAGGATCGACCACGAAAAGGCGGAGAACGGCTGGAACCACCGGAAGGACTGGAAGAGGGAGCAGATGCGCGTCGCAACCGGAGGCCGAAGGCGGGGAACGCGGAAGGAAGGCCGAGGCGCAAGAGAGGTCGTGCGGAGGGGGCCTGACATTCCGAGCGCGACAAGGCGCGGTCAAAGAGAGGCCGTAATTGGCCACCAACAGCAGGGAACCGGTAAAGGCGGAGAATAAAGCTCGGTTAACTCCGCCTGAGAAGCTGCGGCTGTAAGTGCATAAATGACTGAATGCAAGCCGGGCGGTGGAACAAGATGCAATTTTTAACCGGGCGCCAATGACCTAAAGTAACTAAGCGCCAGTATAGGCAGAAGCCTGCCATATGTCGTTGAGAGTGAGCGTGTCCGGGAAACGGCGAGCAAGCTAGTGACTGCCTGCAAGTCGTAAACCCTCCAGATCCGACAGGTGACAAACGGAAAACTGGACAGAGGATGGAAATAAAGACTGACCGTCCGCAAACAGCTGTGTCAGGCTGGACACGAGGCGCAGTGGAGCAGACTGAACATCCGGGAGCTCAGGAGAAGGAAGCAAGCGAACGAACAGGTAGCCCGGTACCCACGGGAATTCCCGAGGGTACCGGGGGACCAAGGTGTATCCGAACCCACGGAAGCGGGGCCCCAGTAGAGCGAGACTCCGAGACCACCGCGTGGCGCCCACGGAAGAGATCCCCCGTGTGGTGAGTAATTCCAGACACACGGCGGGCGCGGCGGAGGGCGAATGAAGGGGCCAGGATTCAAAGAAGAACCGGCCGCCGATGCCGAGGAAGTCCGAGGTTGTACCTACGGAACTTCGGACCACTAGGGTTAGCCTCCTGTGTGGAGGTAGCCACTAGGTCAATAAGCGCGTAAGCCAAGCCTGGCGGTGCAGCGCGATCGCCGACCACTGGTCTGGTGCCAGGGCGGGATTGGCTGACTGAGCAGTCGGGGACCCTGGAGAACCCCATGTAGGGGGAGCCAGAGAGACCCGCTGAGCCGGAGCCACGGGAGGCTGGAAACAGGAAGCCGGGGAACGAGCAGCAGCAGGAACCATCCAGGAAGGCACAGGAACCGGAGCCGCAGGCCGCACAGCAGATGGAACTGAAAAACAAGGGACCCATGGGTCACAGCACTCAGCTGATCGTGATTGGACCATAAATGTTTCTCCACTGTGATACTATATCAAGTCGATAAAGCTTATGAATATCATGGACATGTTGGGCTATTATAAAGGAATGTAATGTAATATGTGAGTAAATGATAAATGAAATAACCTGACTGATGGATTAATAGAGTCATATATAGTGGTTTATTTTTTATTTATTAAAGAGGTGTAGAAAATTGTGATATATTTGAGCAAATATGAATGCAATGACAGCAGTAATAAGCAGTAGTAGAATGATGATAAGGCTATTTGTTGAAGGATCTAAAGTGTATGGTAGTCTGCAAGCTTTCAATTTGACAGATATGATGTTATGATTAACTATGCTGATGAAGTGATTTATGAATTTGTGACTGTATGACACAATATCTCTTTAGTCTTGACAAGGTACATTATTGTGATGCCCACTATGTCTACATATTACACAATATTGACATAATTTCTGGCATGTACATAGGTACCTATGGACGAATAGTTATACAAAATATTAAAGTATGAATATATCTGATTCATCTTGTTCTTGCTTACTGAGGCTGACTTTGGGATGGGGTTCGGAGAAGGGAAAAGTGAGGGCAGCACGAAGGTGGATGTAGAAATATTCTATTGTAATGTTTTTCATTTATATAAGAATATGAAAAGCTAAGAGGAAAGGGGCCCTCCTACTTGGTTATAGTAAAGTTCTAAATATATGATTGCAAACTAATACTCTGACAAGACTGTCATGAAGAAAAACAGTAAAAGTTTTGAGATACTGAAATGTATGAAATTTACAGATGGAAAATTTACAGATGGACAGGCAAGTGGACAGAATGGACTACTACCTTTATTTCACTTTCAAGGGAATAATGCATTTAAGTTTATATATAAGCCTATTTTTTTTTAAGCATATCCACTTTTATAAATTTTTAATGAAAAAACCTGAAAAAATAAGTTAAAATATTAGAATTGTTGCAAAAGTTGCAATCATTATATATACAGAGTAAAAAACTGAAACTATAAGTTAAAATATTAGAATTGTTGCAAAAGTTGCAATCATCATGTATCCAGAGTGTAGCTCATATTGGGTCATATTATGCATACACATATATTTAATTATTTTTAAATCATAAATGTTTAAACTGAATTGAAAAGAAAATAATGCCACAACATGGCATCTACAAGAATATTCCTTGATCACTATTAAAAAGTTTTGCACATTGGATTATCAGTACCTGCTTAATTTTATTCACCAAAATAAAATAAAAGATTCAGTAAATTTGATAAAATAAAACATCTTTTCAAATAAAGTATACACACTGTTGGTTGAATGAGAAACAAACAATATCATTGTGCTAATTACTAACCAAGTTTTAATTAATTACTGAAATTAATAGTCAATTTCACACCTGGTGAAGTTTTTACTCCTCTGAAGTAAGGAATTACTTATCTCATGAACATCCACACTTTCATAGCAATACACCACTTTGTGGACACAATTAAATGTACACTTTAATCATTGTAACCCTGGTGGTACAATACAAAATCTAAAATGTAGCATAGCCTAGAATAAGAATGAATCACATACAGAAAATAATAACATTCATCTAGTTTATGCACCATCTGGGGGGGGGGGGAGGGAGTGCAGAGCAGAGGGGAAGCCTGCTGGTAGTGGCCAAGCTGACCAAAGGCAAGCTGCCTGGGGTGGGTTACATAATGCAAGTGAAGGCTGTACTACTAGGTGGGCTAGATGTAAACAACACTTGACATGGTGTATGAAAACATGAATAAAAGCTATTCTTTCCAATCAATTTCTTTGAAATTTCAGATTTTAAAAGATTAAATACTTATGTATATATGCTGTGAAAATTAAATTAACAGTGCCAAAGTTGGACAAAATTTAAGGTATTGATTTTTTATTTATGCTAATAACTTGAAAAATTTGCAAAATTCAGATCTAATTTTGGGTAAACAATTGAATCTTGATTAAATAAAGTTATATTCCTGAAAAAAAGTCTCTAGGTTCAGCAATTCTCATGTGAGTAAATATATTTCCTGATTTTTTAAACAAATTGCATTATGTTTTTGCCCATAACTTCAAAATAATACCCAATACTAACCTAATTTTTGGTATGTTCATAGAAAATGTATAAAAGAATGTGAATCCTAAATACGATCAAAAACAGATCAGTGGTTTTGATATTAGGCAGCCCTGAAGTGTAACAATGGCTTTTTTTTATGGAAAACGGAGTTTTTTTTCCTTGATATCTCGCAGTCCTGAACAAAGTCCTAATGACCCAATTTTTGGTATGGTAGGAGATTTTGGGGACATCTAAAATTATGTCAACAGCCTGGGGAGCATAGAGATGAGCACTGAATGACCTACATTCATCAAAGTGGACTGCTTGACAATGTAAGGGAATACAACAAGAGCCTCCAAAAAAATTCAATAACTAGCCTAATTTTGCAGCTTTTATTTTTAAATTTCAGATTTTAACAGATTAAATCCTTATGTATACATGGTGTGAAAATTAAAGCCACAGTACTTACAGGAAAAAACGTGCCATGGCCAAAGTTGGGCAAAATTTAAGGTACCAATTTTATATTTTTGCCAATATTTAAAAAAATTTAACAAATTTTGATCTAATTTTTGGTATACAATTAAATTTTGATTAATATAAGTTGTATTACTGGAAAAAAGTCCCTACCTTTAACACTTTTGGTCTTAAGTGACCAAATATCTTCCTGATTTTTTTACAAAGTCCATTATGTTTGGGCCCATAACTTTTTTAAATTATATAATACTGACTTAATATCTGGCATGTACATAGGAACTATATAGAGGAATATTTATGGTAAATATGAAGAAAACCAGATGAGTGGTTTTGATTTTAGGCAGTCCTGAAGGGTGAAAATAGATTTTTAATAAAAAATTGAGGTTTTTCCTTAATATCTCAGGGGAACGAAGTCCTATTGACCCAATTTTTGGCATGGTAGGAGATTATGGGGACATCTAACTGTATGCCGAAATTCAGATTCGTAGGTCCAACGGTGTCGAAACGTGCCAGTCTTACGGACGGACATCCAGACGGACGGACGGACGGACAGACAGACGGACGGACGACGGACAATGGACCATGACTATAGCTCAGATGACTTATAGTCAGCTGAGCTAAAAAAGAGCCGGCCGGCCGGTAAGTAACGACGGCAGACGGAGGAACTGGAGGCGAGGCCGGCAGCCCCGAATGGAGGCAGTAGGGACCGACGCACTTACCTGCACACCAGGAAGGTCCAGGCGATCCAGCGGGACGGCTCCAGCCGGCCCCGGGGATAATGAAGGACTCCGGCGAGGAGCCGGCGACGAGAACGGCCGGGGAGAAAGTACCCGGGCGCCGGTGAGGGCGCCGGGCGGACTGAATCGGGTCTAGACGAATCGTCGAGATCCGACATAAGTGATTAACAAACCCGGGACAATAAATGTAATATGGAATAGGCAGATGTGCTGGCAGAATGGGAGGCCGCGGGAACGGGGAAAGAAGTCCGTTTCCGTGAATGTAGAATTCAACGATTTAACTGTCTAAACCACTGGAGAGGTGACAGGACCGGCTGGAACGGACGATGAACGCAGCACGGCCGTGGTGCGGTCAACCAGGGTAGGCCCCCCCCCGCCACCCCCTCGGAGACAACCACGGGGTCAGACAACGGAATATAGGAGGGTGAACCCCCAAGTACTGGGGAATGAGCCCAATCCTGGAAAGGGCCCACTGGTCAGACGTCCAAGTCTGGCAGTGAAAACAAGGATCAGCCGGAACACGGTAGGAGTCAATGTTGGAGCGGCAACGAAAACAAGGGGGGTGGGAGACCCAACCGGGATTAAGAACCACAAAAGCCACAATAAGTGGGGTTCTCCATGGCGGGCAAGGGAAAAAGAAGACAACTTACAGTTCAGTTGGCAAACTCATTAGTACAAACCCAACAGTGGACGAATCTCGCAGAGCGGGATCACACGTCCATCATGGCGAACGCCAGAAGAAAATGTGATTATGGGTAACGGAAGTGTGACCTAGATACACGGGATGGGCGATAATAGGCCCAATAAGGGAAAATTTTCGGTTGGCTTACTCTGGCGTATAAACTTTAACAGAGAAAATTCTCATTATTACAGAAACATCTCACAATTATGTTTACGTAAGAAAACACATCTGCTCAGGTTTAAGAAAATATATGTGGGAGTTTCTTGTCAAAGCTTGGTGAATTTGTCACATGACCACTCATTTGATTCATGGATGTTTCAAGGCATACTTTTGCCATTTTAGGATATACAGAAGTGTAAATTTAACTTGTTATGATGATGTATACAACAATACTCACATTTAACAGCCTTCTTGAATGTTTGCCTGAACCTCTTTCCTTCTTTGTGTACACATCAATAAATCCTTCAAATATACATGAAATTACATTTGTTCTAGATATAACATTCATTAATCTGTTTGAAAGAAGGGAATGACAAGTAATAACTGAGTCAGTTTCATATTTCTTAACATTTTTTTTCTATATAGATTACATTTATACTTGACCATAACTGTCATTAATCTGTTTAAAAGAAGGGAATGAAAAGTAATAACTAAGTAACTTTCATATTTATTGATGAATAATTCTAATATTTCTTATTTTCATATCTTTAATATTAACCCTTACTACTGTATCCACTCAGAACCAGTACCATGTGACAGATACATACAGTACAGCTGAAAGCTGCTTATGATGGCTGACATACCTGGGATCTGGGAGCAGGACTGCAGCATTCGTATAACATAGCCCAGCTCTCCCTGCATGTTGCCCTCTGCCAGTGTCTTCACAGTATCCAGCATGGCCTGGGCATCAGCTGTCCCATCACCTTCAGCATCAAACTGCTCAAATGCCTGCTCACAGCAATAAACAGATCACTCACTAACCAAACACATTACAAATAATGTCACTTCTATGAAAATCATTCCAAAAATAATTACATGGGACATTTTGCTATTCATAAATTTACAAAGCTACTTTATTTTCAGTGATAAAAATAAGATAATAGTTTGTCATAGTCACCATAGGGCATCTTTTCAAATTGACAATCAACACAAAAGAACAACATAATTTTCCTTTCTCATTAATCTCCATGGGTGTCAAAACAGGTACCAATGAACACATAGTAAACTATGATGTTGTATGATGTTAACAGTTAGCCACTGATATATACAAACTATCAAAATGTACAGCCACAAAAACAAGTGACCTATTCACTTTTCATTAAACATGGTTACTGTCATTGTATTATTCAGTTTCAGTAACTATTGGTATATCATCAGTTTAAAACGGACATTGAATTTGACCCACCCTGACACACTCATCTCTCTCCACAGACCGGTTCATCAGGAACTCACAGAACTGAGCTATGGTGACTGATTCCTGTAAAGATAAACAAGGGACCCATGGGTCACTGTGCTCAGCTGAAGTTGACCTTGAAGGTAAAAATCTATAATAATTTCAAATGGAGATAAGGTCTAAGAGGAAGAGGTAATATAGGCCATGGCTGGTTTATATGACTGGTTTGTATTGATGGGCAAGAAATTGTTGCAAATTATATTTTGTGACCTACACCATGTGTTTCCTAATGTTGAAACTGAAGCATGTGAGCAGTTTGTGAACAAATGATCAGTACTATTACCATGATCATTAGTTGGCTTTTTTATTAACTGTTGACATTTCAGTAGCTTACACATTTGTTCAACTGAATATAAAAGTTGATTCATAATTCTAAATTTCATCATCATAAATCTCAATCTTTTCAGATAACAGCACATCATCCATACAAATGTTTATTTATTTTTTACCACAAAAATATATCTTTTAAATTTGCAAAACAATAAATATCTAAAAATAATACTTGATTCAGATTTCACAATTTCAAATTGTGGCTTTATTTATCCATAATTTGCTTCATATTCATAAATTTAAGCATACTGATTGGTTTAATTATATTTGTTAAAATCATTTAAGAGAAAACTGATTTCTTTAAAAATGCTACATTAACACAACATGGCATCTTCTGGATTACACCTTGAATGACTTTTTCAAGGAAAGTTTTTGTATACTGGAAACAGCATTACAATTAAGGACTGCAGTGAAACAATAACAATTACTGCCTAACACTTGGTTGTTCAGGTTTGTGGGGGGGGGGGGAGGGGGAGGGGGGACTGGGGTGGTGATATGAGAATAACTGTACACCTTTCACAGCAGGGGATCTCCCCCCAGTGACTGTAACAAATCAGAAACCCTGGCATAGCTTACTTCCAGTGACCTGAAGTGGGACCCTGCCTCTGGACAAAGGAAATGACTACAATAGAGCCTCAAGAAAAAAATCAATAACTAGCCTAATTTTCAAGCTTTTATTTTCAAATTTCAGATTTGAACAAATAAAATACTTATGTTTACATGCTGTGAAAATTAAATCAATAGTACTTACAGGAAAAAACGTGCCATGGTCAAAGCTGGGCAAAATTTAAGGTACTGATTTTATTTTTATTCTAATAACTTAATAAAAATTTACAAAATTCAGATATAATTTTGGGTAAACAATTGAATCTTAATTAAACAAAGTTATATACTTGGGAAAATAGTCTCTAGCTTCAAAATTTTTCATGTTAAGTGAGTAAATATTTTTCCTGATTTTTTACAAAGTCCATTATGTTCAGTCCCATAACTTAAAGAAATTATACTTAACGGACCTAATTTCTGGCATGTATATAGGAATTATATAGGAGATTACTTCTGGTAAATATTAAGAGAAACAGATAAGTGGTTTTGATATAAGGCAGTCCTGAAGTGTGATAATAGGCTTTTATGGGAAATTTTAGGTTTTTCCTAAATATCTCAAAGGAACGAAGTCATATTGACCCAATTTTTGGTATGGTAGGAGACTCTGGGTACATCTAACAGTATGCTGAATTTTGGATTCTAACAGTTTCAAAACGTGCCAGTCTTACGGACAGACAGATGGACGGACGACGGACAATAGACCATAACTATAGCTCAGATGACTTACAGTCAGCTGAGCTAAAAATATTTTTGTATATAAGAAGCCAAAACCTATAAAAATGATCAAATTATTAAATAAATAATTAAAAAACTTTATAAACCAATAATACAACCAGGTACTGACATCCTCCAATCCAATCTCAATGAGATGTCACTCCCCTGAAAGTTTACAAATTTAATGTAGTGTGGCAGTAGTCATCTGTGATACAGGCTGCCTCCAATCCCTGCTGCCACTATTATACATGACTCACATTTTACATTCTTGTGTTTGTGACATATCTGTGTGAATTTGGCTGTGTATCTCAGGGGCTTCATAGGTTTGTCAAAGAGCAAGTTCAACAAATAGACAAGATGTGGTCGGACAATGGTCCTCAGAGGGCCGCGCGTTTCTGCTAGTGCTGGACTAGTTTACATATGGGTGAAAAATTAAGTTAAATTTGAAAAATATGACAAACAGAAACAGGTTTTATCCATATGCATGAGGGAAAAAATTCTACAGGATCAAATGATATTAAAGAAGATATGTCTGATATTATGTGTGCAATAGTCTGATAGTCTGTTAGCCATATTTGATTTTGGGCAAGTCTGTAATTCAATATGTCTGGAGCCCTCATAGGTACCAATTACCCCTGTGCAACTGGGAAAGCTGCAGTATGTTGTTGTTGAGTTATTGCATGCCAAAGAAAATCAGGGATTGGGCTGTGGCGTCCATATTGGAATTCCAATAAGTCTGTAATTTGATAGGTCTGGAGCCCCAAATAGGTACCAACCATCCCTGTGAATTCGGGAAAGCTGCAGTATGTTGTTGTTAAGTTATTGCGTGCAAAAGAAAGTGTTACTGACTGAAGAACGAACTGACAAGGTGATCACTATAGGGCACTGTTTTTCAAGCTGGGCCCTAATAAATTTAGTGTCTGACAGATACAATTGTGACAGACTCTTTGTCAAATTATGTCAGATTCCTCCGGATTTATGAGAAAATATGGAAAATGACCCCTTACGACATATTTGCATCTTTCCTGACAAACAGGAATTTCCAAGGAATGGAAAGAGAGGGGTTATGTGACATCACTTCAGAGCTTCCACCACCAATTATAAAACAAATTTAAACTGTGACATGTATAAACATATGAGTGCCGGGGCTGATTTACCTCGTTGCGTGCCAGCCTGTCTGACAGCCATCGATGGAGCTGCTGACTGTGTTGCTGAATTATGTTCTCAGGCAGGTCCTCCCTACAAACATACCAGTCATGTCACTACCTATTTCATTTAGTGCATTCTGTATAATTTCTAACATACAATAAATTGACAATCAGAAGTCATACCCTCAGCATATGCTACAACTAGACTTCTACCTTGGGTGACACCAACCTTTGCTTCACCTTTAGAAATGATGCTCCAGGAAAATATTTGATAAATATTGGGCCCACATTTCAGGGTCAGATTTGCAACTGCTAGATCCCCATACACTGAAAGATCAATATACTCTATTGATTTCCTAACCTTCAGTTAATATAGCCAAATGAAGAACAAGTGACCCAGGGGCCATGACACTCAGCTGTCTAGAAAGACATTCACAAAAGGAATTTTATCATCTGAATGCAAAATTTTGCAGGTGGTATCCAAACTCAATTGAAGCATAGCTCAACAGATATGGGTAACAGAGACCTAAGTTTAGGTTTCCAAGGAGATTTTTCATGGACCTCCAAGGATGTCAAGTAAGAAGTTTCTAGGTCCAATAGTTACAATTTGTGTCTTGATAACAGATGACCACATCTTTGAAGGTCTCAAAAATAGAGAAAAAAATGCGAAAAATTCAAAACAAGGCCTACAGGCCTAATGCGAACCTGTGCAATGAGATTACACCAGGTATAATGCTTCAATGCTGGACCATTACTTTTCAAGAACATGTGTAACATGAATATAAACAATGCAAGTACTCAACACTTAGAACAAGAAACAAATAAACAAACATCACTGCTGAAATCCTAGCATGGGTGGACACAACACAAAAACTAGAATACAGGTAGTCAACAAGCGACTACTTGTATCTGCCAAAATCAGAGTGGAACGGGTGAAGTAAGGCATGGATTGAGTGGCAAGGGGAAATAGAGTGAGGTGTGACATTACATAATAGCCTGGATGTCTGCAGCCGAAATGTGTATGTAGGTTGCGCCACCTACCACAAAATCCATAAAGCTGTCCAAGATGTATAAACATGCAAAATTTTAGGCAGACAAGTCAAACCACTACTGAGATATGAGTGATTTTAGCCCACGGCATACAATCAGATGGATGCTGTGCAAAAATGTTGGCAGGTGCGCCATCACTTTTGTGTATTATTAAGAGCTATGTGAGATCTATACACATGCAAAATTTCAGGGGGATATGTCAAACCAGTCCTGAAATATAAGCCTGAATGTCTCCAGCATATACATAAATGTAGGTGGCGCCACCTGCCACAAAATTAAGAAAACTATCCAAGATGTATAAACAAGCAAAATTTTAGGCATTACCACTACTGAGATATGAATGATTTTAGCCCACGGCAGACAACATACGGACATTGTGCCAAATTGGTGGCATGTGGCACCACCGATTTTATGTATGATTTAGAGCTATGTAAGATCTATACACATGCAAAATTTTTAGGGGGATATGTCAAACCAGTCCTGAGATATAAGCCTTAATGTTTGCAGCGTATACATAAATGAAGGTGGCACCACCTGTCAAAATATTGAGAAAGCTATCAAAGACGTATAAACCTGCAAAATTTTAGGCAGATATGTCAAACCACTGCCAAGATATGAGTGATTTTATTCCATGGCAAACAAACAGACGGACACTGTGCAAAAATGATTACAGGTGGCGCCACCAGTTTTGCGTATGATAAAGAGCTATGTGAAATCTATAAACATGCAAAATTTTTGCTCAATCGGTCGAATGGTTCCAGAGATATGAGCTTGGATGTCTGTAGCATAAATCTAAATGCAGGTGGTGCCACCTGCCATAAAATCAAGAGAGCTGTCAAGGATGTATAAACCTGCAAATTTCAGGTGGTAAGTCAAAACCACTGCCAAGATATAAGTTATTTTATCCCAAGGCAGATGAACAGATGGACGCTGTGCAAAAATGATGCAGGTGGTGCCACCAGTTTTGCGTATGATAAAGAGCAATGGGAGATCTATACACATGCAAAATTTTGGCTCAACTGGTTAAACGGTTCCCAAGATATGAGCTTGGATGTCTGGAACTTAAACGTATGTAGGTGGAGCCAACTGTCGAAAATCAAGAAAGCTGCCCAAGATGTATACACATGCAAAATTTCAGGTCGATAAGTCCAACCAATGCAGAGATATGAGTGTTTTTACCCCAAGCCAGATGAACAGATGGACACTGTGCAAAAATCTAAGAAAATGCAGTTAGAAAAAAATAAACAAATGATGACTAATAACTGATTATTTGCAAAAAATTTGGTGATGCTAGCTCCTGCCATTTTTGATATAGGTATGGTTAACTAGAGACGACGCATGACGCAGTGATACAAAATGGACCATGCAGCAACATTGCATAAGCTCACAGGTTGGCTAAAAATCGGATAATTTTTTTAGATGACTAATCTTTTGCAAAAAAAATTGGTGGTGCTAGCTCCTGCCCTTTTTGAGATAGCTATGACACACAACGGACGACAGAAGACAGACGACACCACAACATTGCATAAGCTCACAGATTCGCTAAAAATGCAAACCAAGTTTTTTCAAACAGCTGAAAGATATAGTTCCAATAATCTGGGAATTCTGTGTCTAGACATTGTGTCTAGACGTCTAGACACTGTGTCTAGAGGTCTAGACACAATGTCTAGACACCCGCCCAAGCCAGGTCAGTTGCCATGGTGATGTCTGGACCCCACCTGGTTGTATTGAGTGACCTCTTGACTTGGCTGCTGAAACTCAGCATGTTGTCAAATCTGTTTTCAAACACAGAAAGCCTTTTTCAATTGGCTACAATGCTTTATTAAAGCTGTATTTACCCAATCTATTCTTATAAAACTGGCAGAACCCTACCATAGAATAATTCTTGTAAAGTTTAAACCAATCAGCTTAACAGTTTCTTCATAAATCAGTGTATAAGCTAGAAGACTTTCAAATTACATTTTCGCTTGTAAAAAGAAAGATCAATGTAGGTTGTGCCCCCAGTACCTCAATTTCAGATATGACATATGTGAAAAACATTGGTATAAAATCTGGTGATTACAGCTCTAGCCATTTCTGAGATTTTAATTTTAGTGAGCTTTTTTGGATGAATAAGTTCAACCTCCTGTAACTCGGCCAAAAATCTCTGAACTGAAACTATTCAAAACAAACTTAAGAGTGTTTGTTCCAGGGATCGTTTCTGTGAAATACAGGACAATTTGGCTGGACACTTTCGGAGAAGAAGATTTTAAAACTTTTTTAGCTTTTTCCCTATAAAATCAAAGAAAATGCAGTTAGAAAAAAATAAACAAAATCCAATAGAGTTTTTCAGATGACTGGTTATTTGCAAAAAAATTGGTGATGCTAGCTCCTGCCTTTTTTGAGATAGCTATGGTTAACCTACAGACTACGCACGACAGACGCCACCGCACCATCGCATAAGCTGACAGGTTCGCTATAAAATCAAGGTCTGCAGAAATTGATGAAAAACTCAATGATGAATATGCAAGCAAAGAATCATAGCGATCAATGCATTTGTTGTTCAGATACTGGAGCTTTTGTATCAAAATTTTTATTATTCTGGGGGTACTTCTGAGCCCAATAGCAAGAAAGATATGGGTTGCAGAGACCTAATTTAACGTTTCCAAGGAGATTTCATGTACCCCTGGATATCAAGTAAGAAGATTCTAGGTTCAATGGTTACAATTTGTGCCCTGTTAATGGATGACTGCATATTTGAACGTCTCTAAAAGAGGAAAAAAATGCATAAAAATTCGAAAAAAAATTTAGGTGGCACCACCAGTCTGCAGGAATTGATGAAACACTTCATGATGAATAAGCAGGCAAAGAATCATGGTGATCAATGAATTAGTTGATCAGATACTGCAGCTTTTGTATCAAATTTTCCACAATTCTGGGGGGTATTTCTGAACCCCATAGCTTGGAGGATATGAGTAACAGACACCTTATTTCAGGATTTCAAAGGAGATTTTCCATTGACCTCCCAGGATGTCAATTTGGAAGATTGCAGGTCTAGTGGTTACAATTTGTGCCTGGTTAATGGCAGACAGACACTAAGATGGACGGACAGACGGACAACAGACAAATAGTGATCGCTATAGCTCAGGTGACTTTCAGTCACCTGAGCTAAAAATCAATTGTGTTCTTTCTCTTGTAGTTGGCCATATATAATTGAAGTTTGAAACCAATATGTCACATCAAACTTGAATTATCCTCTGGAGACAATTTTGTGGACAGTATGCCCCTACAACCTTGACTTTTGACCTTCTGATCCCTAATTCATTTAGGTTCTTCACCTACTGGTAGGTCAGCTAGATGCGCAAGAAGGAAGGTTTGGGATAGAAAGTTTGGCTTCAAACTCTTCCAAAATCTTTTTAAATAAGTGGGTCCTATGAACCTTGAACTTTGACCTCATGACCCCAAAATCATTAGGGTTCTTGCTTTGTGGTTGGCCATACATAAGTCAAGATTGAAATCCTTATGTCAATCCAAACAAGAGTTATCATCTGGAAACAAATTTGTCAATGATCAAAACAATGATTGATTATTAATTAGTGGTTTTGGAGAAGTTTTGAGAAGCAGTTAAACTCCTCTCAATTGATATATAGGCCAACATACTGGCTAATATATCAAATACCTCTATGTGAATGTAGTAAACATAGATCTGAATCTAAAAGTGGACACAAGATTGTTCTAAAATTTGTTTGAATATATTTTATGAAAGTGTAACTTCTGACAATATAAAGCCTAACTTTGTGAAAAACATTGATCGATCATCTGCAACAGCCGTGCCATGTGGATGACTTACTTGATTTTAGATGCTGCATTGCGGAGTGTCTCTGTATCAAACAGGCTGGCTATGTTGCAGATCACATGTGCATCAGATTCTGAAATATTTGTCAACTTGTACATTTAACACTCACTTAATATTTAGCCAGTACAGTCCTAGCACTTGTACATAACACACATCACGATTACATATGCATAAACATTTAATCTTCATTCATCATCCAACAAAGCAAAAACATAGTCACATAATCACAACTCAGTAGCACATTGGCATCAGTGGTCCAGATGTGTAGATGAACCATTCCACAGAGGTACATACACATTTGCAACTATGGACTGTGTGTATCCGCTAAATCATAGAGGCATTGTTAAAGTAAGGTATTGAATGTTCCTGACATGACATGACTCCAAATTTGTGGCATCAGTGATGCCAAGTAAACTCCTCAAATATGTGCAATTGTCACCAAAAACAGATCTACAAATGGATACATGATGCCAAATATCTGGCCGAGACACCAATCCACTACTGAGAAACTAGAATATCAGCAGAAGCTGAAAAAAGCCCTCAGCCAATAGAACAGTGTTTATAGGCGGTAACAGTAACAAGTACGAAATATTTGATCTCACATGGATGTATATCTGTTCATGTCTCAGTTATAAATATAAACTGCAGAGGTATGTACCATGTTTCATTACAATCCATTAAATGCTTCCTGAGAAATAAGCTCTTAAGTTTTACTCTATTCTAAGCTATGTGACCTTGAAAAGTAGGTCAAGGTCACCCATCCTTGAACATTACCAAGATTTTGTAAATATGCATCAGCACTGAAGAAATGAAGTTAATGTGTTGAATACCTTTGGAGACATCCCCCTCACAAGGCCAGAGTTCAAAAATCAAGGAAAAAATCATTAAAAATCAGAAACTGTAAGTGGCACCCCCTTACTTGTGAAGCAGGTACAGACCATCAGTCCTAATGATCATAGTAAGTTTTGTAAAAATCCACCCAAAGGGTCCTGAGATATAAGCTTCTAAGTGTTTTCTATAATCAGCTCTAAAATGTAGAAAAATAGGTCAAGGTCACCCATCTTCGAACTTGACTGAGATTTTGTCAATATACATCTTCACCGAAGAAATTGAATTCCTACAGTGAATCCTTTCAGAGTTATCCTGCTCACAAGGCCAAAGACAAAAAATCCAAGAAAAATTCATTAAAAATCAGAAATCATTAGTGGCACCCCCTTACTAGTGAAGCAGGTACAGACCATCACTCCCTATAATTATAGAAAGTTTTGTGAAAATCCATCCAATGGTTCCTGAGAAATAAGCTTCTAAGTGTTTTTCTATAATCGGCTCTAAAACGTAGAAAAATAGGTCAAGGTCACCAATCTTCGAACTTGACCGAGATTTTGTCAATGTACATCTTCACCAAGGAAATAAAATTCCTATAGTGAATCCTTTTAGAGATATCCCGCTTACAAGGCCAAAGTGGAAAAATCTAAGAAATATTCATAAAAAATCAGAAATTGTAGGTGGCACCCCCTTACTTGTGCAGCAGGTTCAGACCATCAGTCCCCCCCCTTAATCAGAATGCTTAGGCTTAGGTAATAACTTGCATGTACAGACAAAATATTACAACAGACCATAACTAAATTGCTGATCGCAGGTTGTAGGTGTGATAAACTCTGCCTCGCCGACCCCTGTAGTTCTCGCCCAGCTTTGATTAGGGTGGCTTTAAAGGATAGCTTTGATCTTTGAGAATAAGTTGAGTTTATGTGCGCCTCCGTTATTCACTCACAGAGTTTCCTGGCCAGCTTATTACTAACCAATATAAGGGAATTTTGATTAGCTGGAACTGTTGCTTACAACTGCTGTCAATCCTTGCAAGATTTGACACGTGTACCAAGCCAACTGACCTCGCCACAGAATTCAATGTCGAAAGATCTACGATCAGCCACATTTACGTTTCATTTGATTAATTTGAAATAAAACTGTGTTCACAAACTTGTACATAAACCGATCCTCTCGCTTGTCATTTCCATAAAAATACAGTACAATATAAAGGTTCCTGTAGTTAACCTATCTGCCCAGAGATGGCAGCACTCAGGTCATGTCAGGTCATTCCAGTTATCATGGCAACCACGCATGACATTATTGTAGGTACGATACCCATTGTTTCCAGTGCAGGGCTGTTCACCAATAATTATCTTATATTAATTGATTAATTATTAATATTATATATTAATCTGTTCCACATTAACTTTGTTTTGTGGATACATTAATATGTTTATTATCTCACACAAGTACAGGGTAGTTAATTTTGGCTTGAAACAATACTTTTGAAGTCTCCCAGCAACATTGTCCCAGCTCATGGACTTCTATATCCAATTCACCTGTTTTATGCATTGTTATGGTTTTGTGTGTAAGTAAACACAGTCCATGTGTGTCTGTTTACCATAACAAGATTGCGTGAACGGAGGTCTGATCGTACTCATGTGTGACAATGATAAAACAAGGTGAAGAATAAAAAAAAGAAACAGATAAAACACCGACTAGTTTGGAGCTTGAAAATCTTGAATTGTGAAGTTGTGCAGTACAGCCACCAAGTGATATGTGTACATTTTGGGCCATGGTGTAAGTTTATTTCCACTTGTGTGCAGGAGTAAGCAAACAGTTTTAGTACAAATAGCTGGCACATATTTTCATAATATTGTAAGGAGAAACATATATACCTGGTATGTGAATAGGTCCTTATCTATAAAAGGCACTTAGATGTTCCTGTCATAATTCACATCTTTCAGGATCAGATTTCATATATCAGAAAATTTCCAATCAAAATTTCAATATATATCTAATTGTTCCATATTATCTATATATTCATACAATAATGTAGTTACCCCAGTGAATTCTGAAAAAGTGAATGATGGATGGATCTTATAAAAGTTATAACTGACAGTACATCTGATGAAATTTGTGCAAGTAACTGTGTGAAAACACATTTAGAGCATGTGCTGAAAGAAAGAAGAGGATCTTTTGACTATCCTAAATTACTGATTTGGACAACCTTGCTCTAATATTAGACACCAAGGAATAAATAAACAGATGACAATGCAGTAGTCATGAGCTTTAGGTAGCATGAAATGCTGATGATTTAATTTTGGGAAAATTTGGCTATATGCTTTATAACAGAGAAAAGATACATTGTACTGATTTAACTGCACATATTATTACGTGGTAAAATAAAAGGCATTTTCTAACTGATTCAGATTCTAAACATTAAATTTTAAGGATCACCATTTCTGTATTACAAACACTTAGTTGTGAGAAATCAGGAAAGTCCAACACTGACCTGAGTCTTGTTCCTCATCTGAGGCTGCATCTTCTTCCTGTAGTAAAAGTAAAGACATAATATATTACAGCTTCACTGGCATGGTCGTAATGAAATAACATGCATAAGATATCACATAAATGTAAATACACAAGATATCACAGTAAATACATAAGATATTACAGCTTCACTCAGTTCACTGGCATGGTCGTAATAAAATAACATGCATAAGATATCACATAAAAGTAAAAACACAAGATATCACAGTTTTATCAGCATGGGTATAATAAAAGAATATACAAGTTATCACAGTTTTCAGGTATTAGTACTGCATAATTTCCTGTTGAATGGGATCAGGCAGTCTTCTAAGAGCACATGTATGTTTCCGAGCATGAGATCATGTTTGTAGGGCACATGGTTTCATAGGCCCAGTTATTCTTATAATCAGGATATTCTTGGTTTCCTGATGAGTGCCCTGCTACCTGGAATGATGTAATAAAGCCTCCAGCAGCCCTATACTAAGGCTGGGCATCAGAGGAGATGCTTACTAAGGATGATGCAATCAAAGCCTCTGTGCAGGAAACTTTTCTTTAGTCTAACATATTACTGACTGAGTGATGCAGTCATGGCCTTAAATTATGAAATGTAGGTTTCTAAGACCTTCAGGCTGGACCTGGCCCAATATTCTGTGGGTTGCAACACATGTACTGCATTAAATTTTAGGATTTTCAGTTTTATAGTATTTTGTAAGGGTTCCATGTTCACAATCTCACGAGTATATCCATCATTATATATGTATATGGATTTGTAATAAGCATGAGCACAAAATCTTAAAATCTGACCATGGATGACCTAAGGGAATAAACAACTTTACTCCATTCCACAACCCCTGTCCAGCTGTTTGTTCGTGATAATTCTTATATGTTGCACTAAAGTTTACCTTATTCAACTCAGAGGTAAGTCAGGCAAATGTGGTGATTATACATCACTGTAGTAATTTTTACATTACACATGTTCTTCCAACAGAACATGGATAAACAGATATGGCTAAAACTGATGCCATCCTTTTTGCAGCCTCTTTCTAAGTACAAGTATACACTGTCCCAGTGTCACAGAGTAAAAATTTCAAATGCTTAACAATTATTAATGCTCATTTCAACAATTATGACCAATTCTCACACGCACAAACAATCGTCATGTTAAATCATTCAGTTTAAATATCTGCACTTGACCACTCATTCCCAACTTGTCTTGCATGGTGCAGATGATAGCACATAGGTCTTGTTAACACAAGATTGTTAGTTCGAGACCAGGTCAAGAGCTTCACAATTGACCTCACCACCAGAACCCTTATTCCCTGTAGTTTTGACCTTATTATTATAATGAGCCCCCAAAATGCTCCTACACAGGTCTTTCTTGTGACAGCTATATACAGGACAATCAAGATGTCACAAAGATTTATGATGTAGATGTCACATTGACGGTGTGATCATCTTGAATCGCTGAACTGATGAATATATCTCAGTCACTGTGAACCCTCTTGCAATATTTTGGATTATTTATCTCATACCAATTACTATATGCCATGCAGGTAAGACATTATTATTCATGCAATAGTTGGAGGAATGGCTCCTGCACCCTTTCACCTAAAAATTTTTATACTGTCTCCTTTGTATAAAAAAAACATGCTGACATGGGTATTGGTACAGAATACATGTGTTCTTTTTGGAAGAGGTCTCCAAAATTATGCAAATTTTATAAAGGTCAGGTGACTCACAGTAAGGTGGTTTATAGTAATATTATCGGTGACCTGATTGGCTGCATGGAACAGTTATTCTCATGATAATTCATTAAATGAATATACTAATAACTATAAATTTAGGTTACATAAAGTTCATGGTGAGTTAAATTGCATGTGTTCTGTTTGACGTTTTCTCAGAACAGTTTTGCCACCAGATGGAGACACAGATGCACATGGCAGACATACAAATATGAGATAAGACCACCATAGTCCATATAACCATGTAGACACAGACACCAATATTTTTTTTTCATTGACTAAAACCACAGCCCAAAATGTTTACTCACTCCTCGAGTTCAAACACGTGTGCAGAGTAAGCCAGAAATCAATTTATTTCTATAGAAATGTTGTTGAAGGGTCGGAATGTCAGGTCATGTACAGAAAGGACCCCTATCATGGTATAAAAATGTCTATGCTCTAAGGCAAGTCCAATGTCTTGGAGTACACTTTACAAAGCTGTAAATTATATCAACAGCTCTTATCACTTACAGCTGACGTTCAATTGACGTGAACAGAATACTAAGCGATACAACACAAACAACATCTTCATTAAATGCTGATCAAATTAATAATGCGGAAATCTATGTATATTAATTGTGAGCAAGAGCATATATAACAATATATCAGTAAATCCTTGTACGCTGGCCAACCTTCAGCAAAGTCTGGCTTCAAAAACTGCACGGCCTTCCCAGTCAGTGACCAAGCGTTAAGCGGTGAGTGAGATCAGCACAGCTCTGATGTCACTGTCAGGTGTGGTATTACATTACACGAATCAAGATTACCTTGTGTTCTAGGTGGTTGTCTTCATCAGTGTCACTGTTACTGGCACTGTTACCCATGGCTGCTGTCCCAAAATGTCGTATCTGCTGGCTCCAAGGCTGAACTACAGCCAGGGAGCGTCGTCAAATGCTGCAAGTTGCCAGGAGGAAGAAGTTGCCGGAATACTGAGAAACCGGGATATAGCAAGGCCGTTACATATACATTGGCACCAGTACTGGTTTCACTGTGTGCACCAGGCAGAAAAGGGGCGGGGCTCGTTGTATGTCTTCAGTCTCCATTGCAAGTGCCAAGTGGATCTGCGGAGTTACTGCCCTGGTCATAAAACTCATTCCTTTCGACAACTGGAGTCATTTACCCACCCCACCCCACCTGAAAGAAAGCAACATTATTTTGAGTGAAATATCTGAGAGAACAGATAATTTATATGAGGCCCTTCCTGGAATTTATGTGAACAGTTCATGTTGAACAAAAATGATGCCTGTTCAGACATGTATCCCAGTGCAAATTTAAGGAAATCTGTTCGACTTTCTTGTACTCTGTAATGACTTATTTGGTCATGGACACAATTTGGGCCGGGGGGGGGGGGGGGGCTGACAATTGATATGCGTCCCCCACCCCCAACACACATGTCCATACACAAATGGACACGTGTAGCTAATTAAATGAATGTAATTTTGTCATTATACATAAGCTCTAACTGCAATTAGTTAAATATAAAATTATAAAATAGTTTTTAACAAAAGTGTGTCACAGTGTCTCATATTTTCACAAATATCAATAAAATTCAGTGTTAAAAAAATAATAAAATAGGAAAACTACTGATAACAATTCGATTCCCCAGTTAACACGACACCGTGGTACTCAGCTAGTAAAACCTCAAATGGAAAAAAATCATGCAGGCTTTTTAGATTAGAATTTAAAGGGGGAACTTTCTTTTACTTCCAGTTGGTTTCTTAATGGAAACTATTCTAATCTCACATTGCTTCAATATTTCTAAAATTTGATTAAAAATTTTAAAAAATTACCCACCTGCATGAGTAGTGGGACATCTCTCCAAAGCCCTTAAGCCCGTACAAGTGCGGTTCCGTGAAAATGTAGTTGCCCCCCCCCCCCCATGACTAGGTTCTGGAAATACCATTGACAACATCATTATTTGGAATTACTACACTGTATATATACCCCGTTATAAGGGCCCCCACATTGCGAATGGAAATTGCACCGTTACTTTTGGTAACGACTGTAGCGAAAACTTAACAGAGAAATTTAAAGAAAGGATTTTTTTTTTAATCAGTATTTCAGGAAGAAACATAAAATATATACACTATGATACCCTTTAAAGAATTATCTTTTTGAGACTTAATCTTGAATTTTTATACAGTTCATATCTGATAGCAAACGCACGTCTATTTAAGTATAAAATGTAAGATTGGATGTTTTTTCTCAAACACATAAACATCTGCAGGATAGATACTTATTTTCCAGAGAAAACCCAGTCTTCATGAGTGTAGCCGATATATATATATATATATGTGTGTGTGTGTGTGTTTATTTATATCACTAGAGTGTTTGATCCATGCATTTGTAACCAGTTAGCTTGATTATGGCAATGCCCTTGCTAGGATGCTAGGATATCCATTTATGCTCATATATTCAGAGGCTCCAGAGAGTTCAAAACTGTGCATCTCGAATCCTGC
Source organism: Sipunculus nudus (assembly GCA_026874595.1). Taxonomy (NCBI): domain Eukaryota; kingdom Metazoa; phylum Annelida; class Sipuncula; order Golfingiida; family Sipunculidae; genus Sipunculus; species Sipunculus nudus. Next base: position 64,943,497 of record CM049307.1, read on the forward strand.
ATGTGTGGTAGTTAAGGATACGGGCACATGTCACCCGTCTTGCAAGCCCTGCATTGATTCTCTCTCTCTGTCAACGGATTAAGTATAAGGTTGCTAACATAGCCTTGCTCCAATATATCACCGAGATCTGATTCAGCCTTATACACCTGCGAGAAGTCGGAGATCATTAAACCAAAGTTACTGTGTGTTCAACCTACAAGGTCCGCCTTGGTCGCTAATAGAGCTTTCTGTGTTGCAGGACCCACTTTGTGGAACTCTCTCCCACAGGACCTACGCCAAAGTTATAATTTAGACACATTTAAAGAAAAGCTTAAAACCTATCTTTTTTTGCAATATTTTGGTAGTTAATCATATAATCATTAGACTCATTCAGCACACTTGCGATGAATGCATGATATTCGCTCTTGTTTAACTGCAGGTGTTAATGGCATATACAGATACGTATTAATTGAATGAAAAATTTTTATTTGTTTAGTTCGTTTTTTGTGAAGCGTTTTAGAGCACTTCGGTGAATTTAACGCTATGCAACATAAAATATTATTATTATTATTATATATTCTCAGAGAGAGAGAGAGAGAGAGAGAGAGAGAGAGAGAGAGAGAGAGAGAGAGAGAGTTACGTACAGTAATGTCAGATGTAAATATTAAAATATATTTTTACTCGTTATAACAGAAAGAAAGGAAGTCAACAGACTTTTGTTTGTGGACCACGGTTAACACGTCTATGACACGTGATGTGACGTTTAGGCATGCATGTGACGTGTCTTAATGCTTGGTTTCTGTTAAGCATCACAATACGTTATATTTTTGTCACTTGCTACACGTGATGTCTAATATACTAACTGCGTGGTGATAAGCAAAGTATAAAAAATAACGACAATTTTATTTATTTTACACGAGACTAAATCAAACCACGTAACAGCCATATCCATATACCATTCATATGTCCCTGACCTAAACCGGAGGCTGATAAGCATTTTTGCACACGATTCCAAACTTACTGTGTCTGAATTGATATTCTGACGATAAAATCACTGATAAAGAAAGGGTCGTTAACGTTCTATGTATGGATATTGCTGACCAATATTGAGAGAAAGTGAGCGTGTTTACCGTCCAAGGTTATGAAACACCATGTGGCTAATAGCTATATATATATATATATATAACAGACTGTATAAATAGTTCTAATAAAGATCGAAATACATGTCAGCTGCATGATGATCTATAATGTTGCACTATAAAGTCCAGTCACTCATGGAATCTGGTCGATCTCATTTTAAAATAAACGCAACATAAAGTCATAAACCAACAGAAACTTTGTGACACGCCCATCTTATAATTTCGATACGGAGCTAAAAATGACTAATTTGAGGGGCTAAAACTATCCGAAAATATTTCCCTGTATATAAAAATCTATATTAATAATAGAATTAAACCTGTACAAATAAAAAATGTGTTGGTTGATAACAGCATCTAGTAATGACAGATCTGCAAACATTTAATGCCCCTGTGAAATAAAATCTAAAAAGAAAAGTAAACAGATATACACGTGACGTGTTTCGTAATGAATAAAATCTACAGTCGGGAAATGAAAGCCAACGAAATATTTTTAATCTCCAGATGTAGAGAAACATTTTCAGAAAAACATAGTTAATCAGATGATCCTTTTCTGTGTTAACTAAAAGCTTCCAGCTTGTTCCGATACATACCATGCACCTTTTTTATACATTTTAAACGTTCGACGGTATACCAAAAAAATTGATATAAAGCATCTACTAACACAAAAACAGCTGACACTTCAGTGTATGGATTCTCTTTCTTCCCGATTCGCAAGAGATAGTGTTGCCGGTTCCGATAATTATTTTACTTGACATATATAAATATACATACTGATTATTATAGTAAAAGAAAAAAGCAATCTCTTCGGGTTAATCTCTGGCCTATATAAGCATATGTCACATTTGCCTAAATAGGATTTATGAAAAGGAATTGATAATAAAGGGGCTAGGTTTTGTTTAATATGTTTTATTCTGATACGTTCAATTTTCAATGTTAAATTAATTAAAAAGGAAACTATCTTCTTCAATGACAGAGTTATAGACAGGAGAACACGGCGAGGTACACATGCAGGTTTATAAATTTGTACAAATGATCTTCCGGACTGATGTGAAATGAACGTGAGGCTTATCGCTTATCGAGCACTCCTAATTAACAGCTGCCTGATCACACGTGTCCAGCTCCGGTCAAACAGTATATAAAGGTGGTCCCGATACACCAAGCATTACCTCAAACAGGAAGAAAACCAATCATGTGGCTCATTCTGTCTGCTCTCCTTGCTACCGCTGCTGCTTTGCCAGGTAAGACCAACACATGCAATGCACAATTACACACAAACCCTATATAACATAAACTGTATTTGTAATTATAATGCTAATAAATCACTTATTAATATCACATCAGTTAACATTTAAAGATTAAATCATGTTAAATTAAGAAAATATTTATAGACAGTGATGCAGCTCCGGGTCTGGTCGTTTCAAATGTTACTGACATCATTATGGGTCATAAAACTCGATGGTCAAAGGCACATAGAGATGCCGCGGATAAGCCCGGTGCTAATTGATATAGCTCGAGACTGAATTACTTCAGAACGTTATTTCAGAAAGACTCCTTTGTTTCCGGAGACCCAACGCGTTTTTGTCAGTTTAGTTAGTTTCTCCTCTTATGAATATTGAGTATTTTATATTGGAACTTACTGAAACAATCTTAAGTTAACACGATATATTTTCAAGTATGGACATCGCTAAGTAGTGGTAAACATGGACGATAACACTTGAATAGCTAAAACATCTATGACGCAGCTGACAGTTTTTGATAAAAATTAAAAGCATTCGAACATGGGCGACATAAAACTTTGGTATCCACGGAATACTAGAAAACAATGTTAATAATTAATATGTTTTAGAAATTAGTTGACTAAAAGAAATGTGACATTCATTCAAGGAAGCTACATTTTATATTAACCAGAGGTCCGTCTTTTATTACGTCAAATATGGATGCAGAGTGACCGCATGTGTCCCAACAACGCTCCAGTAATTGACCAACATGGGACATCTTTAAATATACTTATTGCGAATAATATTTAATAAAACAAACAGTCTGCGCATTCGCAACTCTTTTTCCATGAAATTCCTATGATTTACCACTCATTTACTGGATATATCGCTCCGAGCTTGATTAGAATCAGCGGACTGCGTCAGTAAGATCCGACAGCCCTGCTCTAACAAATTTAAGGACGTGACACCGTACAATAGAAGCACAAAGGGTTAATATGCTTAATTTAGCTGCTTGTCCTCTTGTTAGGACGCGTTGCGTGTGCGGCTACGTACATATACGGATACGGATACGTTTGTGTGTGTGTCCATTAATATACGTTTGTCAATGCGGTTGTAGGTATTTTACCTGCTCAAATATGGCATGTTTCCGCATGCGTTTTCGTATTTGCGGCAACATAGTCCGGATTGCAAAAACGTACCTGCAGCCACACGCCGCACCGCACTCCCCATCCCATAAGTGGACAGCCTTTCTTATTTACTTTGTGTGCGATTTTAACTCCGTATCCGCACAAGTGGACACGCAGCTTTATCACGTCTAAACTGCAATTAACGCACGGCTGCAAGGGGAGCGCTGGCTGGCAGGGTTTCCCGAAGTTAGATCTCCGTTTTAAAAACTCCTTGGTTAAATAGTGCTATCTTAAATTGATGCAAGAAAATTAAAATGGAGACCTGTTAGTATGCTAAGAGTAATATTTGATTGTTTGTAGAATTTGCAATATTTTTCTCTCTGGCATTATTAACGATTGCTTTGTATTTTCCTCTTTTTCAGCAACAGCTCCGAGGAATCCGGAAGAGGGAGGTAGGTCTCTTTCTGTAATCAGAGACTTCGATTCTCAGCTAACGATTTGATATCAGAATAAACACTTATTTATCCGCTGAAATAACCCAAGATTAAATTTTACGAATGTGAAAAATAAGTGAAGTTTTTGATAAAGGGAAACATGACGAAAAAAATACTCACGTTACATCATAGTAAATAGAAAGATAAATAAAAATTTTAATATTTGTTTATAATACATATCCTGTTTTTCCTCAGTGCTATGATGTTCTAAAAACGTGCCCTTTTGCAAAATTGGAATATTTTTCATTATTTTGACTTTATTGCTGATGGGAAAGTTGGGAAAATTCCGATGTGTACTCCTGTTTAGCTCACGCATTTAATCAACAACATATCTTTAATGGTCGTAATCTAATGGAGGTATTACAGACTATACTCCCGGATAAACAGATAAACAGTTACAGCCTGCGGACGGGACAACAACCAAATACAAAAAAAAAAATCTTCAGGGGAGAGTTTAACTCCATGGTAGTCCACACATCAAATATACGCCTATACGCATGTAAGGTGGCTGATCCTCTGTTTTAGATTACTTCCAGGGAGATATCGTGCTGGAGGAGGACGAAACTCCCAGGGTAGGAATTTTACCTCTGTACCTTTTGATAAATTTTATACGTGATGATAAAAATATGCAAGAGTTGGCGTTGAAATTGGACTGTAATCCTAATAACATTTCTGTTTTTTTTATATATATGCATTAATATAAATATTCTCTTTATTTTACAGCCCGATATGGATTTTGAACATAATAATTTTCAGACTGATTTCGATGAAAGAAATGATTTTTTATTAAAGATCACACTTTTAATCATATCAGATATATTATATACCCTGCGGTTTCTGACCAACCATGGCGCTTATTTTCATTATTACAGGCCGGGTTATATAACGCTATCCTCGACAAGAGCCGCAGATGGCCAAATGGCCAACTTCCCTACACCATCAGCTCCGACTTCGGTAAGCTTGACATTATTACGTTGACTTGATAACATTGTAATTTCCACTAATAAATGTTCCGATATGATTGTATTCTCGTTCCACCAGGACTGCTATGATATGATTGTACTGACCGTTCCATGCACCGAGGGATGCTCTTTCATGGTTGCATTTCCCTTTCACCAATGAATACGTACAGTATTGGTCCATCGTGCTGTAAACCACTAGCGTCTGTCATTGTATGTTTCGACCCTTAACTCGGCACTCTCTCGGAAATTTGCTAAACAGTCATGAACATGCACTGTGTACCAGCGCTAACTCTCCAGATGCTTATCATTCTTATCCAATCCTTGATCTGCTGCTTGAAGTATTTCCCCTGGATCTTCCCGCTACTATTTCAACTTTCGAGGAACTTGATCTTGGAATACTCGGCCAACTTCTATTAGGGACATCCACGTTTAACAACTCTTCCTCTACGCTCGGTACATAATCCTCTTCATGAGATTCTTCACATATCTATTCCCAAGTAACTGACAGTTCAATCACTGACTACATGCAGAACCATAAAAGGTGTCAGATATGTTGGTACTCTCCCGGAAAATGCAAGTCACCCATCAAAGTCCACTACCAACTGCCTGTTACCACCTAGAACTATACTACCTGTCATTCTGCATGATTTACAAATCTCCTCCAGGAATTTTATTGTAATACATGTATGCTCCTGACCCACAAGTTCCTTTCTCTTCCTCTCAATAACATCAAACACTCCCCTAGGAATTGGTTGTGGCGTAATGTGCATTTCCCATAGGCTAGAACGACCTGGAATGAAAACAATCCGTGCTACAGCTGTCCTCTTATCCAACATAACAAACAGTACAAAGTCCACATGGGCAGGTTTGCTGTGTTAGTAGGAATTCTGCTTCATACTGCATGCCGATATTTCCATATTTCTTTCCACATGAGCTCCTTTTGCTTGGTCTCCCGCCATGTCTATGTACCCTGGGAACACGGTCCTATCGCTCTTGCTTGTCTCTAATCCTCTTCTTGCCCGGCTCTCAAATCTCTCTGAACAATATTTTGCCTTTCGGATTTGTTAGCCCCCTCATGTAGCAGGTCAGGATTATCATAAGCTCTGATTTAATGTTTCTTAAAATTTTGTGTGGTGTAGTTTAATAGTTTACACATGTCAGTCATATTGATTCTGGAGACCGGCTTTAACTCTTGCCTATTTCAGATGACCTGACCATTGAAGCCATTGAGGAGGGAATCCGTACCCTTAACGAGCAGACCCGCGTCGACGGCCGCCAGTGTCTCAATCTGTACCCACGCACAACGGAGGAGGACTATGTCTCTGTCCAGAGGCTCAGTGGGTAGGTGGAGATAAATTGTAAAGGAATCTGGCTACAATCAAACATTCAATTGGTAAAATCAACCGAGCACCAACGAGACAACCACATATGACCACGAACCTTTCGAGGTGGTGTACTTTAAATTTAATGCTGTATCAAAAGTGTTATTTTTTACATTTGTTATATCCAGTTAATATAAAAACAGTGTGTGCCTTGTGTCCAAATTATCTGGAGTTACAATATCTGAAAAAAAATATCTGTCATCGTGTGTGTAGTTCGGTATGACCATTACCGCAGATTGGGTTTCATAGGAGAGACAGAGTAACACCAATATCGATAACCCTTCATTAATGAAAAAAAAAACATACAGATCAGAGAACATGGGACTGCCCCCATAAGAAACCACTACATTATAGAGAACATAGGACTGCCCCATAAAGAACCACTACATTACAGATTCTGCTTACAGATGTTTCTCAAGCATTGGTCAAGTTGGTGGCTCCCAGCGTCTCTCAATCGGTTTCGGTTGCGAGCGTATCGGCACCATCATGCACGAATTCCTTCACGCTTTGGGCTTCTACCATGAGCAGAGCAGGGGTGACAGAGATGAATTCGTCACTATCAACTTTGACAACATCCGCCCAGGTGAGATGGCAGAACATTGGCAGGGCATACTACTGCTTTATGAAAGAGCGTTTCTGATCCCCCGATATTCCTACGTCACATGAAAACTCTAATTAAATTTAACCGAATCCTTTCATGGGATAAACTGATAAAATATTAAAGGACCTTTAGTAAAACACCAGCATCGTACTGTCTTTTTTTGCCATATTAGTATGGCGGCTCATTCGCATATTGAAATCGACAGGTACCGAGAGGAACTTCCGCAAGTTGATCGATGGCGTGAGCGTGGACCACCAGGGAACGTCTTATGACTACGGCAGTGTGTTGCACTACGGCGCCTACGCCTTCGCTGTTGACCGCAGCATCCCCACCATCATCCCTGCCGATCCCAATGCTACAATCGGTCAGCGCGAGCGTCTCAGTGCCATCGACATCGAACGTGTCCAACTGCTCTATGGATGCTTGTCTCTGGTCAGTAAGAAGTGATGTTTTATTATTATCTTAATAATAAAACAAGCATATTCATGTATAAAACTATTACATTATAGACTCTTTGATTTGTTCTCCTTGAGATATTGATGCGTACAATGTAACCTGCTCCGGGATACAGCAAATTATCCTGCAAAGTACATAAAATAACAGCAAGATGACAACTTTTAAGGGAGGCATATATAAATATATAGTAAAAAGTATCACAAAATTTTGTATATTAACTTTAATCAAGGCAAGGCCAGGAACCATTTTCAGCAATCAGGGGTGATCATCATAATTCATATTTGGTACATTAGATGAATTTTATTTTGTTGGTCATATGTTGGGATATTATTCTTAGACTGAACGCTTTTTTTTTTCATATTTGCAGGACGAGGCCAAATACCACAAAAGGATGCCAAACTGAAGAGACGGCAGTATGGTATAAATAAACATGATTCTGCAATAAATTAAGACTTATGTGATTTAATGGCTCACACGAGAGAGAGAGAGAGAGAGAGAGAGAGAGAGAGAGGGAGAAACAGACAGACAGAGTATCCTCTCGCCTTTGTAGACTTTATTCATTTCTATATGCTTTTTTAACTTGTCCCAGCCATACCCATTCGAATCGCGCTTGAATATGTAGTTTGACCCTCTACAAGTTGCAAAAGAAGCGATTCTAACGGTTTTGGACAAAATACCTCTTCCAGACTGTTATACTACTGTCACTGACATCCTACCTGGCACCAAGCCATGTGGTGTTTACATGTTTTATTCCAGAACACGACATATGATGACGCAATCTAGTGGCTACATCATAGTGAATGTTTTATCAATAAGGTTGCAGCACCTACCGGCACATCAACGGTAACACGTGTTTACATGTAGTATCATCATACGTTCCCTCCTTCTAGTATGTAGAGATGTATGTTTGTTGTAAAAGTAATGTTAAAAGTAAAGAGGGTTTCATAACCATTTAAATATGCATATCAATTTAGTCAACAAGTCTCTATCAGGCGAGTGGGTGCTTTATGATGGCGCGTAGACCTCTAGGACTTGCACTTGTTACTGTCACCGGATACTGTGGATGAGTTTGTATTTGCTGACATCTCTGGTGGGTTTGGTTGCTCTGCTGCTGTTGCTGAGTAGGGTCTGCAGTTTTAAGCATATCATGTCTGTTTCTGCATTACTCTGCACCGTAGTTTGTACTTGGGACGATCTAGGTGTACTTGGAATGATCTCGTTCTGTTAATCTCTACATATGATTTGGTTAAATCATGTCTACATGTTTTGGCTACTTTGTGCTTGTGATCATTTGTTAAGATTTATATTGATCATGCATGAAAAACATACTGTACAAAGCAAACCGCACAATATTCCAGACTCTTGGCTCTGTGAAAAAAAGATAAAATACAAGGTAACTTATTGACCTCAGCCTTTTCGTAGTTCCCCCATCCTAAACTCGGACTTTGCCGCGCCCTTATAATAGCATTACAGAAAAAACAAGACCCTGAAGAGATGGACAGAACACATTGTAACTGTATTTAACCGAGCATCAAGTAGAAGTGATGAGGGAACAGACAAAATGGCGCAAGTTTATATCAACGCTATCATGGATACACCGCCGGAAGAGCCAGAAGTCATGAACGCTATCAGTCAGCTGTCCAGTGACACAGCCCCGGGACCAGGTGCCATATCGGGAAGGATATACAAAGCTGGTGGACCTGTAATCCGAGCGAATTTGGTTTACTTTTAAGGTGATTCTCGGAGCAGGGTAACAATCAACAATAACTCAGAGATGCATCAATTATACACATTTACATGAGAAAGAGCGACCACCAGGCATACGATAACCACAGAGGAATCTTATTAGGCCTACATGCAAGAGGCCTGCTGAACTGTCTGTCTGCTCGTCTGAAACAGGGCTTGCTGCCAGAAACAAGATGTGGATTCAGGAAAGGTCGTGGGACTCCTGGCAAAATCCTCGGTGCGGGTCGTCTCCAGGGCTACTGCCATTTAACACCACTTTAGAGTAACTAAAGCGAAAGCTTTCGACTGAGGGCCTCTTGAAGATCATTTCGAAATTTGTTTGTCCGAAAAGATTTATCTTTGTACGTGTACGTCATTCCGATGACAGAACGATTTCATGAGTGTTGGATGGTAATGTCTGGAGCCTTCTGAAACCTTGCCAATATATATACAATGGTGTCAACCAGGGCTGTGTGTAAGCACAAACCTTGTCATGCATGATGTTCACAGACATACCTAAAGACGCAATCCAGCAGAGTCACATAGGGATAGGCTTGTAGTACGGAACATCGGGAAAACTCTTCAACCTTTGAAGACTCCGGGCTGTCACCATGGGGAATGAGACTGTGCTCCAAGATCTCTTCGGTATTGATGACTGCACTCTGAATACCTGATCAAAGTCAGCAAAGCAAGACAGTGTAGTCAAGTTCTCCACGGCAGACCACAACTTTGGTCCCACAATCAGCACACAGAAGACTGAGGCCATTTATCAGGCAGTTCAACTTAACCCTTACGTAGAACCCACTGTCACACTAAAGGGACATAGACTGCAGGCAGCAAACCAATTTACCTATATCTGGACACCACCCTCTCTTGTACAGTCCCTGTTGGTAAACTGCCGAGTAGCAAATTGTGTTAAAATGTCTTGAAGCGGCAGGGGATCAGCCTAGCAACAAAGTTAAGGGTAAATTGTAATTCAGTTATACGCATGTGAAAACGGGCTTGTGTACAGCAGGCATGCGACAGTGATGAATCGATTCAGGCCGACCCCCTGAACTGTCTTCGCAAGATCATAAAGATCAGATGGCAGAACCAAATGCCAGACACGGAAATTCTGTCTTGTGTAAGTCCACCAACAGCCCATACCCTGTTGACAAACGCTCAGACCAGGTGGGCTGGTCACATTATCGGAATACCTGATTCCAAAGCGCTAAAAAGGTCAGCACCCAAGAGAGTTTTCTCAAGTTAATTGCACCAATTATTATCAACAATCTTCTTCATAAGTTATTTAAAAACCTACAGTATTTGGATCACTTAGATTTGTTCTGATATAATTATATAGGACAGAACGAAGTTTACCCGATATTTGTTTCCAGCCGCCGTTGAGTTCGTTACCGGGGAACCATGCCGGGTGGAATTTTACGAAACATGGCAATATTATACGGTTTTTACGTGATTACCAAACGTTTTATCGTTTCGATAAGACATCTGGCCACGTAAATAAGATATGATAGGGCACCAATCGACATGTGACCCTACATGTAATGGGGCCAAGTTTAGACAAATTCGATTAGAAGTCGTTCTCCTCAAACGAGCGCGATGGCGGCGGAAAACGGTTGAACACAGAAGCACCACCAGTCTTTTTTCAATGATGAAACCTTCAACGATTAACAAGGACAACACATGCATGGAAAGAAAGCCGAGAAAAAAGCACATTTACTGTAATATAGTTTTCTTAAAAAAAATGCGTTATAAATGAAGACATATAAGTGACGCCACTTGTCTCATATATATGAACAATGGAGTCTTATAAGATGAACATATATAGCAAATTTCATTTTAATCCATGTGTTACTTATTCAAATATTAGTGCTTTTGTATGATATTTTACAAACAACAAATCAAAGTGACATTTCTGAAGAACCAGATGGGTTGATTTTGTTTACATTTTGAATGCTGACAGGGATATATACATAGGTAAAAGAATAAATGAGACACATAATTTCGATCTAATAGGAAGCCATGCGGGGGGGGGGGGGGGGGGGAGACGCGCCCTTCTCGTAATGCAGAGTGTACTGTACATGTTTGTACCACTTAAAATGAGTAATCATTTCCTGCAGAAAGACGTACTAGCACTCTATCTAAGTGTTCGCAAAGAAGAAGAAGACTCCTGCAGATGGGGACTCTAGATGTATTCTTCAGAGCAGTTTCAACCTGCAAATATACCCTCTGCATGACGATAGTAACGATAGCCCCTGGTCGTTAATGGAAATTTCCCAATTTTGCAAAGCAGGGGCGGATCCAGGAATTTGGAAAGGGGAGGGTCCCATCCAGGAAGACTAAAAGGAATCCTAAAAAAATCCTTTTGTCTTAACACTCACGGGCGGATTCAGGATTTAGGAAAAGGGGGTTCCAACCCTGGAAGACTAATGAAACCCCGAAAAAAGGGTCCCCAGGTCCGGAAAGGGCGGGGGGGGGGTCCAGGCAGCAAAATTTTGTCTGAACCCCTTAAAAAAGTTTGCGGCGGGTAAAAAAGGGGGGTCCAGATCCCCGGGACCCCCCCCCCCGGTCCGCTTGTGACATTTACAGGGAATAGTTATATGGCGCAATTATGAGCCTATATTTTAAACATATATAAGCACCATATGAAGTTTATCTCGACACCCAAAACACGACTTTGTCCTGGTATAATCGGGGAGCTAAGGGACCCCCGGCCCCTTCTTTCCAAGAACCAAACGAAAAATGAATTATGTTCTACAGCCTAAGTCAAAATTATATGTTCCACGTGAGTACACACAATATGGTAACCACACATTGCTGTTAGTGTATGCACCACCAAAATTTTGGACTAGCCGTCCAGCAGATGTAAAATATTTGATCCTATGTATTAGTGATCTTTAAATATAATGTAAGAAAGTGATGAGGTTTCTATTATGTCAGAGGTGCACCTTATATAATACTTACACTAGTCCTACGGGCTCATTTTTAGGAATATTATGTTATATAATCATAACATTTCTATTTTATCTATTTTCATTTAAATATTAATTGATCTATTAATCTTTATTGACCATTAGCCATGCAGTGGCCTAATGAAGAACGTGCATGTATACTGTATTGTATATTGGATGGTATAACCACTAATCTGAGTAATCTCCCCCTTGAGGAACTTAATTTACCCCCCTACCAATGAACTAACTTAACAGAATGACATGGAAGAATTAAATTTTACAAACCCGCCACTTGAAATAAGTACATATATTAGCCGCCACCAGATTTGAACATGCACTTTCCTATCTGCTGCACCTTAAATTATCTAGGTCACCTAATCAGCTTAAATTATCAAGGCTAATAACACCAATATGATATTCGTATTTATACGATAACCCAATGACTATGACTTTTAATTTTATGTGATATGTTATATACAGTTATGTTTATTACGAAATATTTTGTGAGAGGTTTGGAGAAAGGAAAGGAGGAAGGCTTACGACTCCCGCTTCCGAATTCCAAGTTTTAGCTACCTTATCAGACATTCGTCTTTTGACGTCCAGTTTTAGTTCTCTCCATATAATTCCCTATTATCACTCAACAGTGACCATGGGCAAGGAAACCAAATCCGTTGTCAAACAAGAATTATTTCAGAGAATCAATTTTCTCTACCAGGTGTGTGTTGTATTTGTTATATTTTAGTTATTATGTGTAATTTCTAACATAAGTTGTTTAGTGACTAAATTCACTGTCATGCCTCTGGAAAAAAGGTCAACGTCAATAAATGCTTAAAAATTATTAGACGGCGACGCAACAGGTTTCAGGTTTCTGTTGCGTCGCGGCCCACCAAAAGGCTAACCGGGGGTTATAGCACGATACGATCTGTTACTCTTAGAAAAGAAATTGAATAAAAATATTTCCTATGGTTTTAAATATAAACCAATGTTCACATAATGTTGTATGTCGAAAGGCCTGTAATCAGTGTAGTCCGCCACGTACGGACTCCATTTATCTGTGATACGGAGTCCGACCGTCTGGCGGTGAGAGTTCACCCTGCCATTCATTGAAGGACCTGTAACATAAATTACCACTGCTTGTTGTGCGATAGAGAAACAATCTTGTATTTATATATAGAAATAAACTTTTATGTATCAAATTAAATCGATATATCACCTTTATGTGCGCCTGTAAATGTTTTTTTATCCTTTGAACTGCCGGGGTTCAGATGTTGCATGCCAACTGGACACCGCCGGAAAAGGAATCCCATGCAAATTAGGTGGGCAATCTATGCAAAAGATGAATTCAGGGGGGCTTTTCCCAGGAATGCCAGTGCCGTGCACTAGGATAGACCATATTTTCATAAGCATCCTTCCCATCATACATCGCTTGTTGTCAATGATGCTAAATTCCTATTGGTTGTTCCAACCGGAAAGGGCCATCGGCCAGACGGAGACGATGCAATATCTGACTTCATCCAGAGTAAGTGCCCATACTTTATTAATGCTGATCATCCAGCAAAATTTTGGTCCCAACGGAGTCTAAGCATCTGTAACAATTATAATATGTGGGGTTTGTTTGGTGTCCTCACGCTTCACAAGGCATATACGTGTCTGAGGGTCTGTACGGATCCGTACAAACTTAGATAGTATAGACTCTCCCCGCCAGAGGCTGCAGCGCTTGTATTGTTTACTATATATATCAGTGCTGCAAGACTGCAGCAATAATCAGTGGTAATAAAAAATAACCATTCTCTTAAGCAAGAAGCACCTGTAACATCAACAACTGATATTATTTGCCCAGAGAGAATTGAAGCATTAACAGCCCCGGTAGACATCTTGCATTTGGTGGCAGTCCTGTATAAGGGTTTAGGCCTGTGTACTATTATGTTTATAATTTAACTTCCTTGGTGCAAAATAGGGCTGAGAACAGAACAGTAATGTTTTCTAGTGGTCAAATATACAATACACATGTATAGATGTACTGAACATTAATCAATGGATATATGTTAAATCTCGCAGTTGTGTATGGAGTGTAATAATCACAGTTAACTGCAGGTGCAATCTATGGACTCCCCATTGTGTCAGTCACTGAAAAAAAGCAATTGAGGAGTTCATTCGTATGGGCTAAAAAATTATGACCCAATTTAATTTTAGTTGCTATCAAAAACCATGAAACACATACTTATTTGTGTTAAAATGGTATAATTCTATGCCTTGTTGTTTGGCAGTAAACAGGCAGTCAAAGAAGATGCAACAGATCAGTTGCATCTTCCGTGGCTTATATTTTAGAAACTCTTACTGTATGGCTAATAGGCTATTGGACTTAATATATGGCAGGGCCTCATAATATTGAGTCTGATTAAATTGGGCTATATAATCATATGCAGCAATATCCAGGATCCTGGATACTGCCTCATAAAAAAGCTTCAGAGTAAACTGCAGAACTTAAAACCCTTGTTGGGAAAAAATTGTGTGAAATAAAAAATTGCAATTATGACAAGGGAACTTAAGTAATCTAAGGAAGATATAGTACTTCATTTGAATGACCAAGAAATTCAGCTAAATATTATGTTTTTGTATGTAAGCAAGACTGGCATTTAAAATTTGCAACCCTGGCGCTTGAAACTGACTCAGAATCTGAAACAATAAACTGTGTGACATTTGCTCACCAGGGTTGGCCAAAAGCCAGCTTTTACTCATATTGTCCAGAGCGGTGGCTATAGCGGCTTCAGCTGGCTAATACTGGTCGTTACTGGTCAATACCGATTTATGTACTGGTCATCTGACAAATCATTCATACAGTATTCTTTATTACTCAGGCCTTTATGTAGATGCAGTGAAATACTGGTCATCTGACAAACCATTCATAATGTACACTATTTTAAATGGGCTTTAAAGTAGTGGCTGTAATATAAGTTTACCAACATGAAGCCTAACTCTGGACTAGTGCAGTGAACCATGTGGTTACTAGGTGGACTGGTGGAAGCAAGACAGTTATGTGACCAAATTTAATTAGTCTACATATGATCGTGAGCACAAAACTGGATCCACTGTATGGCTCCCTGATAATCATTGTTTGTTTTACAGTATTAACTGTCTTGCATCATTAAAGGGGCCCAATCACCTATAAAGCATGTTTGATTAACACAAAAAGCAACGTCTTCTCCTTGAAATAAATTGGTACCTGCCAAAATTTTGCCCTGAAACCATCGGCTTACCTCTGTACAAGAGTGTTAAAAACAGTGGACCAGGCGCGATCATAGGTGTCAACATAAATACAAAGCATGAGACTCTGTGCACTGCCTGGCCACAACAAGTGTCAAATGCCCTGACTTGGCCCAAAAATGTAATACATGTTCCTGCTGGCTGAAACATCGCATGTTACCTATTGTGCATATGCAAAATTAGGTCTCTGGCCACACAGCCTTGTTATTGTAAACAGACACACGTGGACTGTTTACAAACACGCAAAACCATAACAAGGTGCTAAACGGCTCACAGGGAGGTTCTGAGACATTGTGCCAGGATAGTTTTGCCTTTAAACATTTTTTATAAAGCCCACGTAAACTGATAGTGTGAAAGAATAAATATAATATTGCTCTTAATTATGTCCCTTTAAAGGATGTTTAGTTGTAAGAGGCTATGGGGATGTAGATTAATTGAGTGAGCAAAATCTGAGTCAGTTTTGAGTCAATTTTAGTCTTGCCTGGTCTTGAAATCCATGCTAGCTTATTATTGCTTTATGTTTGATCTTAACTTTTGATTATCAAAGACTTTCTGGTACAAAGCTTTGATAATGGGCATTGGTGTGGGATATGAACTGAGACATTTAGCGATAGGCCACCAAATTGGTGCCCTGCTATCAGGCACAGAGAGATTCTTATGAGACTGGCCCATTCTAATATGTAACACATGTAACTCTATTTCCCCTTGCCACTCAATCCATGCCTCACTTCACCCGTCCTACTCTGATTTTGGCGGATACATGTAGTCGCATGTCGACTACCCGTATTCTATTGCTGTTTTTAGGTTTAGGGCATTTTTTTATTCAATTTTTAGCCATAATTTCCGTTATTGGCCACTTTTGAAGTATTGACCGGGCCGGCTTTAGCGAGCGGTTAAAGTCGGGGGTGGCTCTTACCAGCCAACCCTTTTGTTCGCTGAGCCCACAAGGCCCGTTACCACTTGTTTCACAGGCAGCTGCCAGCCAGCCGTGGCTGGGGGGAAACCCGGAGCAGACATCATTCCCTTTGTATCACCGTTTATAAGGACAATAATCAACATTTTAAGGGGCCTAATCACCTATAAAGCATGTTGAGTTAACAAAAAAAAATAGCTTCTTCCCTTTAAAAAAATTTATACCTGCCAAAATATTGCCTTGAAAATGTTTGCTTACTCTTGTAAATGAGTGTTTAACACAGTGGACTGGGTATGATTGCAAGTGTCAACATAAACACAGTGCATTGGGCTGTGTGCAACACAGAGCCACAACACATGTCAGTCAGGAAATGCCCTGACAGACTTGGCAATAAAAAATATTATACTTGTTCCCACTGGCTGAAACAGCACGTATTGCTCCTCTTAATTCAACTTCTGGTCACATGGTCTTGTTATGGTAAACAGACACACATGAACTGTGTTTACCAACATGCAGAACCATAACAAGGTGTTAAACAGCCGTTTGCCAGGAAATGAGACTGTGCTGGGATGGTTCTGGTGGGACACTTTTGTAAAAAGCAAAAATTAAATGATAGTGTGAAATAATAGGTATAATATTGCTCCTGATTATGTCCCTTTAAAATGGACATTCACTGTCTAAGTGGTATGTTATATGCGCATTTGATAAGAATATCTTTATTTCATAATAAATACAGCATTTTCAGATGAAACATAAGAATTTAATTGACATGTGGAATGTCTCCAGTTTTCTCAAATCATCTTCTAGGGCTCTCGCACAGCATAGCATAGTAACAGAGTACAGGAGCTAGTGCTGTAATCAACATTACATCAGCTGTTACAGTAATAGTAATACAAGCATTGCCCCAGACTGTAAGAACAGGCAACTTGCACCACTGATGTTCACTATAGTGCCAGATGCATCCCATAAAGCTAGGCCACACCTAGTCAGTTCACACAATCATACTTATTCTAAACTTCAGAAAGAACTCAACTGGTGCAACAGTCAGGCAGTGCTCTGTCCAGAACAATGGAACCAGTCATTTCATCTTAGACCACAGTTGATTCGTAACCAAAGGGAAATGGTGACAAAATGACCGTTAGGAACCGTCAGGCGGGACTTGTCCTGGCACGTCTATTAATTGCATATATATTCTTATAAACAGCAATTCAGGTGCATAGGGAAAGAGAGAAGAACAGAATATTGAATGACAGAATAAAAGGACATAAGCAAACAGGCTGCAATAAGGGAATCATTTAAGGTGAGCGGTGACGTAAATAACCCTGAATACCATGGTGGCCAGTGGGCCATGCTGTGCAATGTTTGTTATTACCTGTAATCCACTCCTTGCATGGTGTATTCTGAGCCATTGATGAAAAGAATCAACAACCAAACAAGCTTTTCAGTTTTGGTATCATTGTTTAATTAAATTTTAATTGTACAAGATTTACATTTTCATTATACGAAACAAAGGTGACGAATTAACTGTGTGGTACCGCATGTAAATTGGTGACAAAACAGCTGTGGTGACGAATCGACTGGTATCCATATATTCCTGTTGCTTCTGTCATGACATATGAGCAGTATGACTCCTGTTTTCTTTGACCAAAATACAGAATAACTAAAGTAAAATGCACTTACAGTTGCCAATATGTTGCAGTTGTATTGAAAATAAGATACTTTTGCCATGGTGAAGAAGTTTTAACGTCACCCCATCCATGAAACTGATAATAAGACTGCCTTGTCAGGAAAATACGAACATATCGTGTCCAAACCAGGCTTGGGTCTAGTACATGTACTTGTACTTGGTACTTGTACTCAACTACAAAATTTTCAGTACTTGGCCTGTACTTGTACTTGGTACTTTTTACCAAGTACAGTACTTGTACTGTACTTGTACTTGCTAAAAATGTACTTGAAAAATCAAGTACATTTCATGTACTAGTCAAGAACATGTATTTTTTTAAATTATTTTGAATACAGAGCATATGGATTGATGGATGTGAGACAAGATGTACATGTCACAATAATAATAGCCTACACTATTTAAAATCAAACATGCCTCTGTTTATCCATGGTTTACTAATCAAAGGTCAGATTGTGCCAGGTAACTTATTTGGCTGTGACCTACTCTGTCCAGTACTCTTATGTAATTAGCACTAGTGGTCACCAGCAATGTGGCAGCTTGCCCATGCTTGCCTCCACAATAGGCACATCCTAGGCAATTACTGGACAAGAACTGAGTCTGTTCAGCATTATTTGCTGATATGCTTCATGATCAAGAGGCTCACAGGAAGTAATGGAAAGTAATATGTATCACTCTATTACTTGCCTTCTGTTTCTATTACTATTACTATTACAGCTCAAATTTTTTAGTCTATTACTATTACTATTACATGGAAAAAGCTGTAATAGTCTATCCTCAGACCTGATTATATGAACAGCTTGTGGAAACACTACCCACTTAATAGTTCTGCTGAGTAAGTTTGTCCCAGGTTATATCTGCTCATGCACCAGGCTAATTAACCATGGTAACTGAGAAGGTCAGGTTGGTATTAGTGGTGGGAGTCGGTTCCTTTTTCATAATCGATCATCAGTTTAAGCAAATCGATGATCGATTAGTAATCGGTTCAGGCAAATATAAAGAAATATGCAATTATCTGTGAAACTGTACTTTCTTAACCCAGCCCGCATGTCTTAGTAATTCTACCTAAAGAAAAGAAGTTTTGTCTTTTTTATATCTTCCTATTATCAGTAAGATATGCTTTTAAAGTTTCATTTTAATTATTTATAATAAACAAGAATTAAACCACTATCCACTACTTGCTGCATAGACCTAGAGAATTTATGGAGCATTTTAACACCATACCGCCCATACTGTGCAATGTATATCTTGTTACAAAACTCCCCGCTAATTCTGCAGCTTCCTGCCAGTTCACAGAGGTTTATTAAGTCCTCGGTTCTCGCATCTACCATGTTATACTCAGTTACATACGGAAGTTAATATGGGAACAAGACTAATTATTTGAAGCATGGAATGTTGTAAAAAATGGAAGAATAATTTTAGCCTATAAGATAATAGGTATCCTGGGGGAAAAAGTCATGATTATGGTTAACAGTGTAAGATGTACATTGCTGCAGACAGCTTTAGTTCAGACAGTGGACATGGGCTCGAAGATACACACCAGTGTCTGAGATTGTAACAGACACCCTGCAAGAAAACAGGGTCCCTGCAGATTCCATCACGAAAGTGTCATGTCTCATCAGACAAGTGAACAGGGCTAGAGAGAAGGACAGGCCCAGGACCCCACTAGGCTGATGTTCACTTTGCGCCATGCCAGAAGCATTCACTTTCCAGGATGTCCAGGTGATCAACTGTAGGCATATAATATTATACACAGATTCCCTATTGCGGCTTCTCATAAAAGCAAGATAGTGGTGTGTGGATGGCACTTTCAAGGTCATGGACATTCTGTTCATGCAACTCTGGTCCAGCTATGCCTTCATCCGCCAGGTAGATTCTGTGAAGCAAGTGTTGCTTGTGTTCTTCTTTATGTTGCACAGGAAAACCATGGTTCCACTACATTGGCTAATAGTAGGATAGTAGGTCACCCTTTGGCTTAGGCATAACACCTCACCTCGTAGTTAAATTTTGTGAGACAGCCCCCTAGTACAAGGTCCCTTCCCGTGATCCCCTGCGCCTCCTAGCAACTATGTTTGTTGTCACTACTATTCAATTTACTCCGTGTCACCAACCGAGACGGTCACGTTGGAACGTTGTGGCGACACACAGGTAGCTGTCTACATCAGCTCTTCTGCCACGCCTCAGTGGTTTTCTGACACGGCTTGTGATTACTCAATACCCTTCTCATTATGTCGAGACGTTCTGAGCCCCAGGTAAATAAGAAATGTTTTCTTTGTTTAGGGTCCCTACCCGATTGGGACCGCCATGACAGTTGTCCAGGTGTGCCTTCCGGTGACTGGGGACGGTGGCAGTCCCAATAACCCTTGTCCTTTGTGCCTCTCTTGGGAAAAAAAAGACTGGAAAAAATATGATTCTTATTTTGGTTTAAAAAATAACAAAAGATCCTTCTGATAAAATCTTAGACAGGACTCCAAGTTCTCAACCCGGCGGGGGGGGGACCTCTAAAAGGATAGGTCGTCGGAAGGAGAGAGGTCGACTGTAAGGTGGGACTCCAGGAAGAGTAAAGAGAGAAAAACCAATCAGGTTTCTCTGAACTTGCATCTCCCTCCTTAGTTGACCATCTTCCTCCACAGTTAGAATACGTTGCGGTTTCTGCTGCCCAGTCCACCGCAAGGGCTTTGCCCCAATTAACTCAGGTTAGGACATCTGCCCTTAGAAATAGTATCCTTGGGTCTGCAAAGGATTTTATTTCTCGGGATTCTCTCAAGGCTAGGATCGCCTCCGTATGGGGGGAATTTATGTCCGAACAGTGTCTGTTGATCTTCTTTCAGCTACAACTCAGAGTCAGGCCATCCCGCTGGAGTCTTGGCGGCAAGTAGCGTGGTGCCCATACCGGAAGTGGCTGCCGGAAGTGGAGGGGGAACTTCTGGAGGAGATCTTCGGATCTCCTGAGGATCTTGAGGCTGAGCCTCTAGACTTCTGGGCCCAAGCCAGACGGGAGAAGGTGCTATGGTCCCAGACTAAGGCCGATCTGTTGGACCAAGTGGCTACCTGTATGGTCCAGGATCCAGAAAATGCCGCCCATGTGCCACAATTTAGGCGGCTAGAGGGGACCTCGATGAGCACCCAAGGGGTTTTTGTGCTGCCCTATGGGGCGTCGACCCCCCAGGTACGCTTCACCTGCATGGACAGGCAGGCCACGACCGAGTTCCTGGATTTTCACAGGAGGGTGGTGCTAGGGGAGGTGTCTGCTACCACTTTTAAGGAATTAAACCCTCCTCGACCTTGGCTGGTCGGCCAACTGTGGAATCCCTGTCATTACAGGCAAACAAGTTGGCCTAAATTAACACCGTACCCAGTGTTTGACCAAGTACCATCAGTGGCCATGTGCCATAATTCTGGAGTGGACCAGCCCTTTGGCGATAGTATGCCTTTAACTCCGCCACAAGTTTCGACATCTGATGCGAACATGGCCGATCTGAAGACCTTTGGCTGCTATGCTGCCGGCCTGACCTATAATTCACAGGCGCTGGTAGCACTGTTATCGTATGATCAGGCCCAGGAGACAGTAAGGGGGGTAGAACAGAGCCTCTTGCCGAATCTCCAGGAACTTACGGTCTGGAGACTTTTAGAGAATGTTCTTATTCTTAGTAGGGAGGTGGCTTTACGGTTATTTGAGAGATCTCCACGTGTACATGCTAGCGAGTTGCAAGAATTGTAGCTCGCCCCTTCATGGGCTCCTCCATTTTTGGTGGCCATCTGAAGGAGTTTTATGCTCAGGCTATCACGAGAGCCGAGCGAAAGGCCAAGGTAACGAAGATGTTTCTGGCTTCGCAGTCTATGCCAGACAAACCTCAGGCCCATCAACCTCCAAAGGGGCCGGCTCCGTCCACACGTTTGCCTCCACACCCATGTACGCAACAGGGGGATAGCAACAGAGGTTGTCAGACCTTTCGCTGTTGTGGCAGTAGGGGCCATGGCTCCAAGCCACTGGATTAACGAGAGGCCAGTGGGGGGAAGGCTCCAATTTTTTCGTGCAGGTTGGCACAAAATTACACAAAATCAGTTCTTCTTACGCACCATAAAACAGGTTTTTTATAAAGTTTGCACTGACCCCGGCTTGGACCACAGAGTCTCGTTACAATCCCATGCCGCCAGACGCCTCGAAGAGAGAGGCACTCGAGAGCGAGATTGCAAAAATGCGCAAAAAATTAGTGATAAGGTTAGTAGATTAAAGTTCTCCAGGCTTTTACTCTCATGTGTTCTTGGTAAAGAAAGAGAACGGAGACTAGAGGCCAATCATAGACCTAAAAGCACTCAATTGCTACATAGACACGCAGAAGATTCCGATGCACAACATACATTCCGTACTTGGCCTGTACGCTGGACCTGAAGGACGCATATTTCCATAAACTGGTCCACAAGGCTTCCCAGCCCTACCTCCGGTTTGCTTATCAGAACCAGGTGTACCAGTTCCAGGTGCTCCCATTTGGGTTAAGCCTGGCCCCATGGCTCTTTTCCTGACTGGTGAACCTTGTGGCCATACACCTAAGGTCTCTGGGGATTTCAATGGTTCTCTACCTGGATGACTGACTCATCCATCATCGGGACCGGCGGATCTTCATCAGGCACCGGGACATCGTGATAGATACAGTAAAGTCTCTGGGTTTTCTGATGAGCCGGCCTTCATCCGCCATGTAGATTCTATGGAGCAAGTGACGCTTGTTTTCTTCTCTATGTCAAACAGGAAAATCATGGATTATAACACTGTGTTTTGGGTGTTTTGGTGGCTGCTAGATGTATTTCCAGCACAACCTTCAGTGACTTCATTGTCAATGGACTTTGAGCCAGCCATTTGGGCATCAATATGGGAGGTTATACCCGCCGTAGCTCCACGTGGCTGTACCTTCCATTGATGTCAGAATGTGTGGGGTAAGGCGCAGAATCTTTGATAAGCAGTGACCTACCAAAGTGACAACAACACACACAAGTTTATATGCCGAATGTTCTCTCTGCCGTTAATGCCAGCCGAAGCCATCCCACCACTGCTGAACAGCATCATTACATTGGATACAGCAACCTTTCCAATGGCACCATCTGTTTGGCAGCTCCTAGACTACATACACAGCAACTACATAAACATCGCTCAATACCCACCAACTGCATGGTCCTGTTATGGAAGATCAATAAGAACAAACAGTGATCCCAAAGGGTGGTATCATCACCTGAATGCCAAGGTTTGATGCCAAGGTGCAAAATGCCATTCTATCAGCTTGTTGACTTCCTTCATGACCAGGCAAAACTGGTCATCTTAAGTAAGTGGCAGAGGATAAACTCAAAAGAGACAGCTTTTTTTTTATACAAACGGGAACAAGAAGAGATATTGAATTGTGAGACAAGCATGTGGCTGGAGACATCGGCATCTGTGTAAATGTAAATGTGGTCTCCTGACGTTTTGTAAATAAATTTGTATGTAATGTCTCACTCTTGTATTCCCAATATGTATAGCAGGTGCCTTTGATATATTTTGTGATTTACTTTTATTTAAACATAAGAATGTTCTGTTTTCTTTTTCATCTGAATATAATAAAATGTAAAACAGTCTTGAGTCTTGTTTAATTTCCGTGGTTGCATTAAATGTTAAGACTATTATAAATACAATTACACATGATAATACAATAATAAAATATTCAGTTATTTGAAAGTAATGTTGTTAAAAGATTTTAGATAAACTTAAAAATACCTGCCTTTACACTTTAATAGACTTTAACTGATCATTTAATAGAGTTTGAGATATAATATGTCCATTTGAGTGGCAGAACTTGTACTATTTATTAATGAAAATATTGTGTTACATTCGGCTATAAACCGTTATTCACATGATCATACCAACAAAAGTGTTAATAGTATCAAATAAAACAACTGTTGGTCTATATTAATCATGATGGCGATTCTTAGCAGCTCAGTCCACTATAATCTTTATGGTTTATCTCTGCAGGCAGCTCACACAGCGCTGCAGCAGAAGCCAGAAGACAAGGAACAAGTGCGAGCGTACAGTCACTGCCTCAAAGCCATAGCACAGAAGCAGGTGCTGCGACTGTAAGTCAGATGATGGTAAAGTGTGTGGGGATCGCATAATGTTTGGTTTATATTATGGGGACTTACATGTTCATTAAGGCTGATATACCTGTTAGCTAAGTAAAAAGAAGTTTATTGTGGCGTTTTCAGTACAAAGTAAAAGGCAACCAGCAATATGAATAGGGTTGCAAGGTTACATGTCTAGTATACATCGAACACTGTGGAAGAGTAAATGAAGAAGTGAAGAAAATAAATATTATATTAATGAACTCTCAAGATCAGCTGAAAAGTAAAACTTTGAATATAACACAAAACAGTTCCCTGATCAGGCACTTGATTTAGTAGCTGTTGATTCTAAAAACATTCCTCAGCATGATTTTCTGCAATTAACATACTTTATATATACATAAAATTCATGAAATGTTAGTATATGAATAAAAGTTTTATATTTATGTATTAATAACTTAGTAAAATTTATCAGCTTATACATTTATCAATTTTTCATAAGGTTTTCCTGTATATTGCAAGACCTTTATATTTTCCTAAAGACATAGGGAGTGATAATTTAATACTTATTAATAATATATTTTGACATTCTACTATAACTTATTACCACATATGTAGAGAGATGAAATTTATTCAATTGTCATTAGTTCAAATGACTTTGAAATGACCTGTAAATACATGCTTTCTAAAGTACCTGTAAAGTGCTGTACCTGTACGTGACCATTTCACTAGTGCCTGTACCTAGCTACTGTCACATGTACTTGACCCCAACCCTGGTATAGAGACATAAATGTTTTTTTATATTGCATGTACAATCATTGTAGGAGCACAAGTAACATCACATGTATTTGGAAACTATACTGTCTGTACATGTAGGACAGACTAATTAATAAAACTGCCATGATTCTGTAGCATTAGAATGTATATTTTTCAAGTGCAACAAAATAAAAATAACCCCTTTCTTAGTGCCAGGATTTCATATTTTTATGTGTGAGGCACATTCAGCTGAGCATCGTGACCCAAGGGTCCTTTGTTATTCACATTCACATAACAGTTGCTTTGATAAGTATAGTGGTAAGTAAATTTCAAACGACAATCATGTTTTCTATTCAAAAGATAAAAACTTTTGTAAATTGCGAATTTAATTTGTTGAATTGAATAAAAATTAATTAAATTGGAAATTATTCTTTTCCCAAACTCATTGAAATGAACTTGACAAATATGCTCTTTTTTTCAGAGACCCCAACATAAACAGGACAATCTGCAGAAAGTGTTACATGCTCCTTGTTCCAGGAATCACCTGTTCTGTCAGACTGAAAGGTCAGACATTTGTATAAAGCCATCTTAGACTTGATGTATTATTGGATACCCACGGTCTGTCCATTAACTTTAAGTGTCTTGTTGGACACTTACCAGGGCTTCAATGGATTTTCATGAAACTCACCATAAATACTTATCAATAGATTATGTCACCCAAGTTTTATTATAGTCAAGATTGATGCATATTCGATGAGGTGAGAGGTAATATGATTGATTTTGATGAAACCATAAGAGAAATTTTACCAGTATTGTATCTCACATAAGGAAAACCATTCAATATGTGACTGGTTGGTGTAAGGAACACTACCTTCAGTTAAATGTAAAGAAGACTAAAGAAGTAGTCTTTGATTTTAGGAGATCAAAATCTGTAATTCCCCCAGTTGCTATCAAAAATGAAGATGTTGATATTGTAGAAAATTATAAATACTTAGGATGTATTATTGACAGAAATCTGAATTGGAAAGAACATGTGTTGAATCAATCCAAGAAAGCAAACAAAAGATTATATTACCTTTATTATGTAAGAAAGCTTAATATTGACAAAACCATAATTATCATGTTTTATAATTCAGTAATTTCCAGTGTCCTTACTTATTCACTGGAGTGCTGGTTTACAAATATATCTGATAAGTTAAAGAAACAGTTGAATAATACCAGGAAGAGAAGTAGTAGAATAACTGGTACTTCTCTTGCCACACTCCAGGAAATCTGTGAAACCAAAACAATGGCCTTCATATCTAAGGTCATGAATGACAAAACACATCCCCTATATTCAGAGTTCCGTTTTTTACCATCAGGTAAACGCCTAGATACAATATTCTGCAGAACAACTCATTTTAAAAAATCTCTCGTACCACACAGTATTAAACTTTTTAACTCACAACCCTCTTAGAAATTTAATGTTTTGAATTATGTGTTTTACCTGCAGAATTATCTGTTTTATCATTTTTACATGCTTAATTTTACATGCATAGTCAATATGTTATGTGTGATTTTTATGTAATTTTATGTATTATTTTTATGTATTTATCTATCTATTTACTTATTTATTTTTTATGTAATGAATTGCAAGTCAACAACAAATTCCTGGAACTGAAGGCTAATAAATGTTATCTTATCTTATCTTATCTTATCTTATCTTATCTTATCTTAAGTTCAATTCCTGGCAAAGTCCATGCATATTTAATGAGGTCATTGATCACCAGATTTTTGTGGTGCAATGATTGACTTATCAAAAGTCTGACAGATTTTCATGAAACTCATTATAAATATTTACTAATTGAGTTTTTCACCTTAACTATATTCTTTGCAAATTCTATGCATATTTGATGGGATCAGAGCAGGGTTTTCATTCTTCTGGGAAGATAGGTATTCCTTCCCTTCCCAGGGAAGTTAGGGAAATTTTCAGGAAGAAAAGGAAGTTTCTTGGAAGAAAAGGAAAACTGTTGACATTTTCCACAAAATATTATTAAACATATACACACATTTAACAGGGAATCACAGAATAATGTATTTACAGTTATTTATTATTTACACATTGTTATTCATTATTTATACACTGAATTAGACTGAAAATATATTGAATTTGATTAAATAAATAGAACTGACAGTATGTGAACAGTAACACAGACACTTAGCCTAAGACTGAGACAGATCAGTTCCGTCAGTGTTTTGGATTCTTGCTAAAAACATCTACTCCCAAATTATCTACTGCACGTTATTTGTTTTGTGGTTGTTACCCAAAAACTCTTTTCACTGATTTGGGTTACCTGTAAGCAGTATTCTCAAGAGTCAGTGAATTCTCAGACAGTGTATGTATCTGCTAAATTAAAATTAAAATTAAAAGAAATTATTTGATTTAATTTAAAGTATAATTACCCAACTTAAGGCTAGCCCTACTGTACAAACACCCCTGGAGTGTATATATTCTTGTAAAGATGACCTTTAAAACTCAACTAAAGAATGTTCAAACTGTACAAACCACATTCCACCCCTTTGACAGCATTTATCTTACTTGTTCAACTAAAAGACTACCCCACTTAGCTCCAAAGTCACATCCCAGTCACTTTCTCAGACACACAAAGGGTTTATTTGCACATCCTTTACATTTTAAAGTTTGTAAAATCAATCCCCCTGATTTGTATTGACATGAAAGACCAAAGTAACCTTTGAAAAACAAAAATGACATGTATGTTGTGACTGTATTTCTTCCTTAAGAAGAAATGGTGGGAAGA
Organism: Sipunculus nudus; assembly: GCA_026874595.1. Lineage (NCBI taxonomy): Eukaryota > Metazoa > Annelida > Sipuncula > Golfingiida > Sipunculidae > Sipunculus > Sipunculus nudus. The sequence continues at coordinate 64,971,029 of CM049307.1, forward strand.
AAGTATTTCTTCCCTTCCCGTCCTTTCCCTCTTGGAAGGTTGTGCCAACCCTGGGTCAGAGGTGACTATATGGACATGTTTTGCAGCTTTGCGGGGTTCGTGTTCTTCTACTCATCTGTCATCCACAATCTGTTAGGAGTCATCCTCAGCAGCTGCTGAAGGGATTCCCACATAAGTTTGTACACATGCACATGTGTTGGGTCATTGCATTGGGTTATACCAATATAGCCAAACCAGTTCATTTTTCAAAGCTGTCCTATATTTATTTGGAAAAGTTATGAATGGGCTTACCAGTAGTTTTTTACTAATAATAACTTTTCTCAGTAATATATTGAAGGATTTAATTATTTTAATTTTGTTTATGCATTTATTGTGGTGAAGTGCTTCGCCCACGTTTCCAATGAATTTCCAGTCTTGGTCTTGTCCATTTCCACAATGGGAAATAGTAGTCATAAAAGTTTAAGTCTCATACACAGTCAGCTTTGATTCCATTAGACAAGTAAAAGTATGCGCATCATCCTTACACATACCTATGTCATCTGGGAGATTCTGAAGAAGTAATCTCAACAAGTTCTTCAAAACTGTTGCAGACACATTTTTAGCTCAGCTGACTATAAGTCATCTGAGCTATAGTCGTGGTCCATTGTCTGTCGTCCGTCCATCTGTCCGTCCGTCCGTCCGTCTGTAGATGTGGCATGTTTTGAAACCGTAAGACCTAGGAATCCAAAATTCAGCCTAATGTTAGATGTCCCCAAGATCTCCTACCAAGCCGAAAACTGGGTCTTTGGGACTTCGTTCCTTCGAGATATTAAGGAAAAACCTCCATTTTTTGTTAAAAATCTATTTTCACACTTCAGGACTAATATCAAAACCACACATCTTTTTTTCCTCATATTTACCCTAAATATTCCTCTGTATAGTTCCTATGTACATGCCGAAATTAGGTCTGTATTATATAATTTAATATAATATCAAAACCACATAAATAAAAAATCAATACCTTAAATTTTGTCCAACTTTGGCACTGTTGATTTAATTTTCACAGCATATATACATAAGGATTTAATCTTTTAAAATCTGAAATTTCAAAGAAATTGATTGGAAAGAATAGCTTTTATTCATGTTTTCATACACCATGTCAAGTGTTGTTTACATCTAGCCCACCTAGTAGTACAGCCTTCACTTGCATTATGTAACCCACCCCAGGCAGCTTGCCTTGGGTCAGCTTGGCCACTACCAGCAGGCTTCCCCTCTGCTCTGCACTCCCTCCCCCCCCCCCCCCCCAGATGGTGCATTAACTAGATGAATGTTATTATTTTCTGTATGTGATTCATTCTTATTCTAGGCTATGCTACATTTAGATTTTGTATTGTACCACCAGGGTTACAATGATTGAAATGTACATTTAATTGTGTCCACAAAGTGGTGTATTGCTATGAAAGTGTGGATGTTCATGAGATAAGTAATTCCTTACTTCAGAGGAGTAAAAACTTCACCAGGTGTGAAATTGACTATTAATTTCAGTAATTAATTAAAACTTGGATAGTAATTAGCACAATGATATTGTTTGTTTCTCATTCAACCAACAGTGTGTATACTTTATTTGAAAAGATGTTTTATTTTATCAAATTTACTGAATCTTTTTTTTTATTTTGGTGAATAAAATTAAGCAGGTACTGAAAACTCCAATGTGCAAAACTTTTTAATAGTGATTCGAGTATTCTTGTAGATGCCATGTTGTGGCATTATTTTCTTTTAAATTCAGTTTAAACATTTATGATTTAAAAATAATTAAATATATGTTTATGCATAATATGACCCAATATGAGCTACACTCTGGATATATGATGATTGCAACTTTTGCAACAATTCTAATATTTTAACTTATAGTTTTAGTTTTTTACTCTGTATATATAATGATTGCAACTTTTGCAACAATTCTAATATTTTAACTTATATTTTCAGGTTTTTTCATTTAAAATTTATAAAACCTGTAAATAAAAAAAATGATTCAGATAAAAACTTCTTAATGGAAAAAGTGGATATGCTTAAAAAAAAATAGGCTTATATATAAACTTAAATGCATTATTCCCTTGAAAGTGAAATAAAGGTATTAGTCCATCTGTAAATTTTCCATCTGTAAATTTTCGTACATTACAGTATCTCAAAACTTTTACTGTTTTTCTTCATGACAGTCTTGTCAGAGTATTAGTTTGCAATCATATATTTAGAACTTTACTATAACCAAGTAGGAGGGCCCCTTTCCTCTTAGCTTTTCATATTCTTATATAAATGAAAAACATTACAATAGAATATTTCTACATCCACCTTCGTGCTGCCCTCACTTTTCCCTTCTCCGAACCCCATCCCAAAGTCAGCATCAGTAAGCAAGAACAAGATGAATCAGATATATTCATACTTTAATATTTTGTATAACTATTCGTCCATAGGTACCTATGTACATGCCAGAAATTATGTCAATATTGTGTAATATGTAGACATAGTGGGCATCACAATAATGTACCTTGTCAAGACTAAAGAGATATTGTGTCATACAGTCACAAATTCATAAATCACTTCATCAGCATAGTTAATCATAACATCATATCTGTCAAATTGAAAGCTTGCAGACTACCATACACTTTAGATCCTTCAACAAATAGCCTTATCATCATTCTACTACTGCTTATTACTGCTGTCATTGCATTCATATTTGCTCAAATATATCACAATTTTCTACACCTCTTTAATAAATAAAAAATAAACCACTATATATGACTCTATTAATCCATCAGTCAGGTTATTTCATTTATCATTTACTCACATATTACATTACATTCCTTTATAATAGCCCAACATGTCCATGATATTCATAAGCTTTATCGACTCAATATAGTATCACAGTGGAGAAACATTTATGGTCCAATCACGATCAGCTGAGCGCCGTGACCCATGGGTCCCTTGTTTTAAGTTAGTAGCATAAATATAAAATCAGTACCTTAAATTTTGCCCAACTTTACGCTCTTTACACAGCTCTTTACCTATAGGGCTACTTCCTATATCATAAGGCGCTGTTTGTTATGACCTCGTATCCTGAATTGCAACACCAGAGGGGAGCACTGTATTTTTGTCCAATCAGATGAGACCTTGTGCTGGAAGACAAAGCCAAGCGAGGAATACACGGAGCCAATCATATTAATTTCTTTTTGAGTGACAGCTCATCCCCCAGCGTAACCATCTGAACAGGCCACAGGCTCAGAGAGAATTGCCCCTGACGTGGTTTGCTTAGGGCCTTGGGCACATAGGATGTTAGGCCGGTGAGCTGTAATTCAAACAAAACGTAACAACAAAGGCTGCGTGCACACCTCACTGGCTGGTTTCAGTTCTGCAGACAACAGGTACATGGCTACACTAACACAGTCATAATGTCATAATCGAATCGGTCGATGATGCGAGAATGCAGAGGGAGCAATTTAAATTCGACCGGAAACAGATCAAGAGGCGCTTGAAGCGCGGCAATGGGCGGAGCCAGGATGCCTGTCGAGTGTTTGTTTATTGGCATCTGATTGGCTGCTTGTCACATCTTAGGCACATTTATTTCAGTGGAAAACAAACCGCCATCTGGTGTCTAAATATATCATAAACGGTCAAAGCTGGCAGCGTGAAAATCAGTTGCTTCTTTAGAAGCACAAGATTTCCGCTGCCTCGGGAGTGTACCCAACTTTGGCCACGGCACATTTTTTTCCTGTGTTACTCTGGATTAAATTTTCACAGCATGTACACATAAGAATTTAATCTGATAAAATCTGAAATTTGAAAATAAAAGCTGCAAAATTAGGCTAGTTATTGAATTTCTTTTGGAGGCTCTTGTTGTATTCCCTCACATTGTCAAGCAGTCCCCTTAGGTCACTGTAGGTCATTCAGTGCATCCCTAAGCTCCCCTGATGTTATGTAATCCTATCACTGGGGCAAGCCCTCACTCTTGTTGAGCTTGATCAGGCTGTCTGCAGTTAATACCACAGGGAGCCTTTCTCTCTCCACCCCCATCCCCCCCCCCCCCACCCCATTCTGTAGACAGACTTGTACTATAAAAAAGATTTATCTTATAATTTCACATATTTTTCAGCAACAAGCGGTTACAACAGAGACCCCTCCCCCAACCCACCCTTTCAGTACACAGGACTAATAAACAAGACGAATCTTATAATTTTAATGTTAAATAAATTCTTTTTGTTGAGACTTGGACATTTTGATTTTTTTTTAAGAAAAAAATTTTCAGGAATTTAATCCTTATATTCAAATGAGATAGATTTCAGATAGATTTAACAAGATTAAATATGATATAAATACTTTGTAGCATTTCATTCATATCTCTTAAAGTTGGCTGAGCCTAGGTGTAAATAACACTGTTAAATTTAGTTTTAAAATCAGGAATATTTGTCAAACTTTGTGGGATTAATTTTTAACTATTATGGCCTATATTTAACTTTTAAAAACTTAATTATATTCACACATTATTTGTTTATGAAATGTAACTTTTATATAACACTTACCGTAGGCCCATTTTTTCCCTAGGTGCATCACTATATGGTTTCAGGCCAAAAATTTCATTTATTACACAGTGCATAAGCTTTAGCTAATGTCCATTATTCTACAATTTACAGAGGTCCATTTAAGCAGGGCCATTTTCTCTAAGCTTTTCAAATGGTATTATACATGAAAAACCAAAAGAAATAAAAATATTTTGCAGTTGCTAATATTTTCCAAAATTCAGCTGAGCAAAGTGACCCATGGGTCCCTTGTTGAAATGCACATTGTGTGGCTCATCTTTGAATACTTTCAGTGGAATTAATTCTTTCCTCAGCAATGGGCAAAGGATTTTCAGTAAAGATTACACGCAGACTTAAGTTGGCACGAGTGGATTACTATGTATTTGTTTACTGATGAGACTTTGCAAAGGGTCCTTGTCCTGTAATGAAGGATTAATGAGTTTATTTCTATATTAAAGTTGAGTAAAATTTGTGTTGGTTTATTTTCTTAGGTCCCATCAAAATGCAAAACATGATAAAAATTTCCTTAAAATCTTATTTACTAGGTCTTAAATATGTCTTTTTTTTCTAAAAATTACCTTTTGGGGGTTGGATGTGTTGAAGGGAGGGTTGGATGGGGCAGGGGGTGGCCCCTTGTTGATTGCAGACATTTATTTATTACAGATACTTTCATATATTGGTACCTCACTCAGTAATATTCATATGTTCCATACAATGTATTTTGGTTTAGCTGAAACTTGGGTTTGATTAGTGTCCAATTTTTTAGCTACTTGGACTGTCTTGAACTTAGAATGTCCAAATTTAACAAGTGAAATATTTTACATACTTATTAATTTGCCTGTTTTGAAACTGCCTATCTGGTCATAAATTGTTTCCTTTAATGATCTTTTGAAGTCAACAGGTCCAGAAATAAATAATTATTCATGTACAGTGGAACCCCGCCTTGCGACCACCCCACAATTGCGACCACCCCACAATTAAGAACATTTTGCTTGGTCCCGAATTTTTTTTAGTTTATTTATGTTTAAAAATGACTCAAAATTACGACCACTCCTGAATTTAGAATTACGACCAGATTTCCTGGCCCCAGCGCTAATGCGACCCCGCTAATGCGACCACCGCCGAGAAGTACTGAAACAACATTTGTCACGAGTCAATGGCTGCGTCTTGTCACAGGCGCCTTAACGAAAGATCAAAGCGGGTAACAAGGTTTCTTAACCCGAGTGTTAATCTGGTCCCGCATATCTTCCCGACTCGGTGTCTTTGCTGAGACTCGTTGAGGTGTAGGTTATAGATCAAAGAGGATAACCACCGGCCTGATTACTTAACGAGCCGGTCTGACCTGGGGTCAGATGCTAATTGCCCCTCAGTGATCACCTTTATTACAGCTACCCTAAGTGTGGGGTTGCAGGCTTAATATTTCAACTCATCACATATTGTTCGATCCTAATTGGTAAAATTAACGACCTAGTTAATGCTAAATGTGTTCATACCTTACTGACACTGAGTATTGAACAGTCAGTAAAATGTATAAATAAAGCTTGCATCGGGGGGAAATCCCTCACATTAATTTGCCTTTTCTGATAGAGCGTTGTCAGTTTATTTCTCTACTGGTTAAGTTTGCATTTAAATTGCTTGCTGTTAGGCAACCACACCTCTGAAAGAGCTCTCCTTGAAGGATAAAGTAGCGTTAATCAAGGCGGCAACACCACGCAAAGTCAGCACCAAATGGCTCAGCAGTTTAGCGTCGGGTAAGCTCAAGTGCACGCAATATATACTCAATCGGAAGGCTAAATATATGACAGCCACGTATTGTGTTCAGTATGCATTCAGTAGGTTGTAATTGTATTGCCTTAGTGTTATTATTTGTTCATCATTAGTCACTACGTATGTGTACATGTGTATTTATTTTTATCATGAATAAATATGTTCAGCTACACACACAAAAAAAATCATAATAAGGGTCCTCCGCTAAGTAAAATATTTTGTTAAAATTCACATTAAAGATATGCAATAGATAAACTCTGATACCCATTAAATATCAGCGTGTTATATGCGACCACGGTAAGAGTTTCACAAATACGACCACCCCCAAATTACGACCACTTTGCTCAGTCCCCAGGGTGGTCGTAATTGTGGGGTTCAACTGTATTTCATATTCCTTAGTATTCAGAAATTATTATGGTTGTTGTGGTTACATTTCTGATAGATTGGAAAAAAAGATGATTTTTATTGGGTCTTATAAGAAGGCTACCACTCAGAGATGGGGGATTAGGACTCTGATGTCTTAAGTTTCAGTTCAGACTGTAATACTGATATCCTGCTTCTGCTCAAAGGTCTCACCTGGGTATGAGGTCTCACAAAGTCTTCATCTCTAAATTGACAAGGACCATCTGATATTCAAACAAAAGTATATTACCAGCAAGTATATTTTTATAAAGCTAACCAATCCTTAACTTCACAAAGTATGTAAAATTGATCGCATTTTGTTTATTTGTTTGCAGCAAGGCGGCAACCTCACAGGGTGGTTACTTGTTTGGAATGTAGAACAGTTAGACGTTTTGTAACAAACAAAGATTACAAGCTTTGGAATGAACTGTGGGAGAGCACAGCAAAGTCACCCGCAAAGAACACAGAAAAACATGACAAAGAACTGTCAAACAGTGAGACTTTATGTAACAAACTAAGACCACAGGCTGTGGAATAAACTGAGGGAGAACACAGCAAAGTCACCTGCGAAGAACACTGAAATATGTAACAAAGAACTGTCAAACAGTGAGACATTATGTAACAAACAAAGAACACAGGCTGTGGAATGTACTGTGAGATAGCACAGCAAAGCACTTGCAAAGAACACAGGAAAACTTGACAAAGAACTATCAAACAGTGAGAAGTTTTGTAACAAACAATGAACACAGGCTGTGGAATAAACTGTGGGAGAGCACAGCAAAGTCACCCACAGTAAATAGGGATAAATGCAACAGAGAACTGTTCAATGGTGCACAAAAATAAATATTTTATTGCATATAAACAAATGTTGTTTTCTGTGGTTATTTATAAGTAAATGTATGATTTTGGTAAGTGTTTATATTCGTCAGTCTGATATGGTCTTAATCAGATTTCTTTTAAGTGAACCTGTGAGCTTATGCGATGGTGTGGCGTCGTCCGTTGTCTGTATGTTAACCCATACTAACTTGAAAATGGCAGGAGTTAGCATCACCAAATTTTATGCAAAAAAATAGTCATCTAAAAAACTCTATGGGATTTTGCTTATTTATTGGCTTACTGCATTTTCTTAGATTTTATAGGGAACTAGATGTGTCGGAACAACAGGAATGCCCCCGCCTGGGGCAAATTAGAAACATTTGTTAAAATTTGTAAAATTTTTTAAGTCCAGGAGGTGTCGTATGGTCAAAAGTAGGTCAACAAGGGCAAAATGCAAACTCTATCTGTAACGGGTCATTATCAAGCAACACACAAAAAATCAGGCCAGTATCTGTAGGCATTGTGAAAAAAGTCCACACATGTGCATTTTTCATAAAAATTTCTGTCTTTCATAAAATTTTCTATGTTTAGGATCTGTCATATGGTCAAAAATAGGTCAACTGGGACGAAACGCGAACTCGATCTGTAAGTGGTCATTATGGGCCCACAGACCAAACATTAGGCTAGTAACTGTAAGCATTGCATTGCGAAACTAGAATATTAGCAAAAGCTGATAATCAGTTATAAATTTAAATTGGAGAGGTATGTACCATGTATATACCATGTTTCATAACAATCCACCAAATGGTTCCTGAGATATAAGCTCTCGAGTGTTTTTGTATAATCAGCTCTGTAACAAAGAAAAAAAGGTCAAGGTCACCCATCTTTGCACTTGACCAAGATTTTGTTGAGATACATCTTCATTGATGTAATAAAATTCCATCAGTGAATCCTTTTAGAGATATCCCGCTCACAAGGCCAAAATTGAAAAATCTGATAAAAATTGATGAAAAAGTTCAGAAATTGCAGGTGGCGCCACCAAAATTGTGCAGCACGTACAGACCATCAGTCCCAATGATCATAGTAAGTTTTGTGAAAATCCACACAATGGTTCCTGAGATATAAGCTTCTGAGTGTTTTTCTATAATCAGCTCTAAAATGTAATAAAATAGGTCAAGGTCACCCATCTTCGAACTTGACTGAGATTTTATCGATATACATCTTCACTGATGAAATAAAATTCCAACGGTGAATCGTTTTAGAGATATCCTGCTCACAAGGTAAAAGTTAACAGACGCGGGACGGATGGACGCCGGACAGACGGACGGACGGACAGACGGACAGCTTGGGTGACGACAATAGCCCATCAGCCAATGAGCTGAGGGCTAAAAACGGCTGTAAATGTACATTTGTCATGAAAATTTATATTTTTCATGAAATTTTCTATGTTCAGGAGCCATAAAACGGTCAAAAGTAGGTCAACTGGGACAAATGCGAACTCGATCTGTAACTGGTCAATATCTGCCCAAACACCAAAAATCAGCCCAATATGTGCAGGCATTGCGAAAAAAATTCCGTACATGTGTATTTGTCATGAAAATTACTATTATTCATGAAAATTTCTAAGTGTTGGAACCGTAAAACAGTCAAAAGTAGGTCAACTGGGACAAAACGCAAACTCGATCTGTAACTGGTCATTATCTGCCCACACACCAAAAATCAGGCCAATATCTGCAGGCATTGTGAAAAAAAGTCCGTACATGTGTATTTTTCATGAAAATTTCTATTTTTCATGAAATTTTCTAAGTTTAGGAGCCGTAAAACGGTCAAAAGTAGGTCAACCGGGACAAAACGCGAACTCAAACTGTAACTGGTCATTATCTGGCCACACACCAAAAATCAGGCCGACATCTGCAGGCATTGCGAAAAAAAGTCCGTACAACTGTTTGATTTCGGAATGACGGAAGGACAGACATGGGTAGAACTATATGCCCCAGCCACTTTGTGGCGGGGGCATAAAAAGCCAAAAACCTTTAAAAATCTTCTTCTCCGAAACTATTAAGCCAAATTTTTCCGACATTTCACTGAAATGATTCCTGGAAAAATCTCTCTCAATTTTGTTTGAATGGTTCCAGTTCAGTGATTTTTGGCAAAGTTACAGGAAGTTGAACTTAGTCATCTGTCCAAAAAGGCATACTAAAATTACAATCTCAGAAACGGCTGGAGCTATCATCACCAAATTTTATGCAAATGTTGGTCACGTGTCATATCTGAAATTGAGGTATTGGTGGCGCCACCTGCATCAGTCTTTTTTGTACCTCTATCATACAGAGGGCTACAAAACTTCTTCTCTGAAACCATATGGTCAATTTGTTAAATATTGCACAGAAATGATCCAAGGGTAATGTTTTCTGAAGTTTGTTCAAATGGTCTCAGTTCAGTGACTTTTGGCCAAGTTTTGGGAAGCTGAATTTAGTCATATGCAATAACAGCATTATTCGACTGAGGCCAAATTGTTTAATATTTTACAAAATCAATCCCCACAATAATTCTTATAATAATTGTCTTTTCTGGTTCCACGTGAATGTCTTGAGTCATTTTACCATATATGTTAGCTGTGTGAAGCAGTTACATCTAGCCTGGCACCATTTATCAGCATCTATTGCATCATGCCATCAGACATTTAGATTTCAGGTTAAATAGCTTGGCAGACTGCCAACTGTTTTTAGATTTGGCAACAGGCAAAAGGTCAGCCTGGATCTATTTATAGCTTTGGCAGACTGGCAACTGTATCAGATTAGGCAACAGGTCAAGAGTTCACTCAGTGCAGCTAGATGTAGGTCAAGAGTTCACTCAGTGTAGAAGCTGCATTCTATTTATAGCTTTACCAGACTGCCCACTGCATCAGATTTGGCCCCAAAGGTCAGTCTGGATCTATTTAAAGCTTTGGCAGACTGCCAACTGTGTCAGATTATGCAACAGGTCAAGAGTTCACTCAGTACACCCAAGTACAGGTCAAAGGTTACTCAATCTAACCAGGTGAAGGTCAAGAATTCACTCAGTGCAGTAGCTTGAGCCAGCAATTTGTCACAGTTCATTCGGGGCAACTGCCTTTCTCACCAAAGCCTGGTCAGCCCCATGCATCAGACTCAAGGTAAGTTTGGTGTATTGGCCTGCTATGACATGTCTATGGGTCATTGATGGCCTTCTCATTCTCAAGACAGGTGTGGCCACCTACAATGACTTTTGCACATGTATGAGCCTGCTTATTTCTATGGAGGAATTTGATTTTATGCCTTAATTGGGCATGACTATACATATGAGATAGCTTTATTGTGTACAAGACCAGTGAAGCCACCTACAATAATTTTTGCACAGTGTATGTCCCTGCTTATTTCTCTGGAGGGGTTTGACATATCAGTCTGAAATTGGGCATATGTATATATCTCTGATAGCTTTGTTGTATACAAGATTGGTAGTGCCAGCTACAATCATTTTTGTGTCGTGTGCACCTATGCCAGAATTTCAGCAGTGACGTTTGTGTAATTGTTTCTTGTTCAAAATATTTAGAACTTGCATTGTTCATATATACTTGTTACACATGTACTTGAAAAGGAATGTTCGAGCATTGAAACATTATACCTTGTGTATATCTGTTTGCACAGGTTCGCATTGGGCCTGTAGGCCTTGTTCATTAATTGGCTCTTCTTATATGCCTGACAGTTCAATCATTCACGAAACAAGTAACTGATACTTGGCGGTGCCACTAGTCTCACGTAGACAAAGCTATCCAAGCTCTTTGGTCAACTGGATTTTTGGCCTTTTCTATGCATCCTTTCTTGAGATATTTAAGATTTTGAGTGATTTTCACCACATATGGAAATATTCATGGTCAAGGCCTCTCTCATGTCTTATCATGACCCGAATTTAAATAGACCCATACCTATATTTGTGCATAATATGAAAGAAAGGTGTCCATTGGTTTTTAGCTCAGCTGACTGAAAGTCATCTGAGCTATAGCGATCACTCTTTGTCCGTCGTCCGTCTGTCTGTCTGTCTGTCTGTCCGTCTGTCCGTTAACCAGGCACAAATCGTAACCGCTAGAACTGGAATCTTCTTACTTGACATCCTGAGAGGTCCATGAAAAATCTCCTTGGAAACCAGAAATTAGGTCTCTGTTACCCATATCCTTCGAGCTATGGGGCCCCAAAGTACCCGCCAGAAAAGTCCAAAATTTCATACAAAAACTTCAATATCTCATTAACTACTTGACTGATGGTCATGATTTTTGGCATACATATTGATCATGAGAGGTTCCATCAGTTCCTGAAGACTGGTGGCGCCACCTGTATTTTTCGATTTTTTACAAATTTTTTTCTCTATTTTTGAGACCTTTAAAAATGTGAACATCTGTTAACAAGGCACAAATCGTAATGACTTGACTTAGAATCTTCATTCTTGACACACTGAGAGGTCCATGAAAAATATCCTTGGAAACCAGAAATTAGGTCTCTGTTAACCATATCCTTCGAGCTATGGGGCCCCAAAGTACCCCCCCCCCAGAGTAGTCAAAAATTTCATACAAAAACTTCAATATCTCAATAACTACATCACTGATGGTCATGATTTTTGGCATACATATTGATTATGAGATGTTCCATCAGTTCCTGCAGACTGGTTGCGCCACCTATGTTATCTATCAAGAGGGTACAAATTGCAACAACTGGACCTAGAACCTTCATTCTTGTCATGCAAGGAGGCCCATGAAGAGTGCCTGTGGAAACTTGAAATTAGGTCTCTGTTACCCATATCCTTCAAGCTATGGGACTCTGAAGTATCCCTCAGAATAATGGACAATTTGATACAAAAGCTGAAGTATCTGAACAACTAATGCGGAGATCACCATGATTCTTTGCATGGATATTGACCATTAAGTGTTTTTAGCTCAGCTGACTGTAAGTCATCTGAAGTATCCCTCAGAATAATGGACAATTTGATACAAAAGCTCAAGTATCTAAACAACTATTGCAGTGATCACCATGATTCTTTGCATGGATATTGATCATGGAATGTGTCATCAGTTTCTGCAGTATGGTGGCGCCACCTGTATTATTTTTATTTTTACGAATTTTTTTCTCTATTTTTGAGACCTCATAAGATGCGGTCATCTGTTAACATGGCACAAATCGTAACAACTGGACCTAGAATCTTCTCTCTTGACATGCTGAGAGGCCCATGAAAAGTTTCCTTAAAAACTTGAAATTAGGTCTCTGTTACCCATAACCTCTGAGCTATGGGGCTCCGAAGTACCCCCCAGAATAATGGAAAATTTGATACAAAAGCTCAAGTATCTGAACAATTATTATATTGATCACCATGATTCTTTGCATGGATATTGATCATGAAATGTTTCATCAGTTTCTGCATTCTGGTGGCGCCACCTGTATTTTTTCAATTTTTAGCTCAGCTGACTGAAAGTCATCTGAGCTGTAGGGATCACCTTTTGTCCGTCGTCCGTCCGGCCATCCAGGCGTCTGTCTGTTAACAGGGCACAAATCTTAACCGCTAGACCGGGAATCTTCTTACTTGAAATCCTGGGAGGTCTATGGAAATTCTCCTTGTAAACCTGAAATTAGGTCACTGTGACCTATATTCTTCGAGCTATGGGGTTCTGAAGTACCCCCCAGAATAATGCAAAATTTAATACAAAAGCTCAAGTATCTGAACAACTAATGCATTAATCACCATGATTCTTTGCATGGAAATTGATCATGGAGTGTTTCATCAATTTCTGGAGATTGGTGGCGCCACCTATATTTTTTTGATTTTTTATGATTTTTTTTCTCTACTTTTGTGATCTTTAAACATTTGGTCATCTGTAAACAGGGCACAAATCATAATGACTGGACCTAGAATCTTCTGTCCTCACCTCCAGGGAAGCCCATAAAAGGTCTACATGGAAACCCGAAATAAGGTCCCTGTTACCCATATTCTGTGAGCTATGGGGCTCTGAAGTACCCCCCAGAATAAAGATTTGGTCATATATTAACAGGGCACAAATCATAATGACTGGACCTAGAATCTTCTGTCCTCACCTCCAGGGAAGCCCATAAAAGGTCTACATGGAAACCCGAAATAAGGTCCCTGTTACCCATATCCTTCATGCTCTGGGGCTCCGAAGTACTCCCCAGAATAAAGATTTGGTCATCTGTTAACAGAGCACAAATTATAATGACTTGACCTAGAATCTCCTTTCTTGATATGCTGGGAGGCCCCTGAAAAGTCTCCTTGTGCATCTGAAATTACAGCTCTGTTACCCATATCCTTCATCCTATGCGGCTTTGAAATACCCCCCAGAATAAACATTTGGATTTGTTAACAGGGCACAAATCATAATAACTGGACCTAGAATTTTATTTTTTGACATGCTGGGAGACCCCTGAAAAGTCATCTTGTAAACCTTGAAAATAGGTGTCTGTTACCCATATCCTTCATGCTACAGAGCTCCATAGTACCCCAATGAATATTGGATGATTTTATACAAAAGGTCAAGTTTGGAAAAAAGTATTTCATTCAAATTTGACATTCAGATGATAAAATTACTTTTGTCAATGTCTTCCTGGTCAGCTGAGCGTCATGACCCCTGGGTCACTTGTTGACTTATAAAGCTCACGATGATTGGGTAATTAATAGATACAAAAACAAGAAAAGACCAACAGGTGGTGCCACTGTTCTCACGTACAACGTGCAAGACAGAGCTATCCAAGATCTTGGCCAACCTGATTTTTGGAACAATCCATGCAATCTTTCTTGAGATGTTTTAAGATTTTGTGTAAATTTGGCCAAAAATGCACCTATTCAAAGTCAAGGTAACTGTCCTAGAAGAGGTCATGACCCCATTTTAAATGCGCTTTGTCCTCTCAACCAATCTATGCACATGTGAAGCTTGGTAAAGATCCATGAAATATTTTTTTTAGTTTACCGCAGACAAGATTTTTCTGCAGCAGCAGCAGTGGAGGGACCGTGCTAAAACCATAGTATCCACAAATTTTTCTGGGAATACAATAATACCCAAAAGACTCTTCACAAATTAACATTAATTGGTAATTAACAAAATATGAACAGCTGTTGATACCATGTTTGGACATGAATATTCCCACCTCCACATGTTTCTGCTAAAATTAAATTAAGATATTAAAGTTGCTTTATTCTTTTTCTTGGTGTTACGGTACTGGTAGGTCTAAATATTCTTGACCATCATGAATTTGTCAGATATGATGTTGATCAGTAGACATGAACACATTTGGTTTTTATGCATTATCAATATTAGAAGAAGACCCCTGAACCAGAGATGTCAGCATAGGAGTGGAGGTTGGAAAGGGGTATATAGTACCTCTGCCCATACACACACACACACACACACAAAGAAACACTTTATATTAACAAAGGTGTAGGTCCTGTGTGATAGGCCTCCAGATATTCAGATATTAACTGGACCCACCAGGCTGTCAGTAATTATATTTCCCAAAAAAATGAGTAAAACTAGATGTTGTCAAAGACTCGAAAACCCTGCCAAGTATAATGAAACAGCCATTTCAATGGGACAGAATCCTGGTAATTAAAGTTACATAATCATTTGCAATAATATGTACATTGTCTCGCGCCATTTATTCACTTTGGCTGTATACAATAGTTTCCCCACAAAACCATTGCAGTTCACAGACTCCAATGCACCTGTTTCATGTGGTGTTATCAGTCTGTGTGAGCAAGTCCACCTTTGTCTGTTTACCAAAACATGGCTGCATCGCAGAGGTCCCATCTAGCACATGCGCAGCAACTCCCAGTAAATAAGAAGTAACACAAATAAGAAACACCGGTTTGAAAATTTTGATTAATGAAGTTGCCTGCACACTATGTTCATATTTTGCACCACTGATTGTGCCCGTTTCAAGCTTTTTTACCACTTGTGTACAGGAATAAGCAAAAGGTTTTAGAACAAAATATTGGCAAAAACCAAACTTATTTAAGGAGATGAAAACTTTATTTTGCATATGTTAAACATCGCTGGTACGTGAATTGGTTCCTTTATCCAAGATAACCTCCAAATATTAAAGGAATGTTCCTTTGATTTTTTCTAAATCTCAACAAAATTTCCACAAATTCTGTTCTGAACTTTTTACATAATTTGCTGACAGATTGAGGTGAAAGTATACCTCTCCCAATCTAGTCACCATCTGGTTGAGGTATAATAAAATTCTGTGACTTGATAGATGAAACTGTGTGGAACCTATGGCTGGTTCATACACTGATGCCTGTCAAGTGAATATGATGAATCCCTGATATCTAGAATATAGGTACGCTCTTTACACAGCGCTTTACCCGTAGGCCTACTACCTATATCGTAAGTGCTGTTTGTTATGACCTTGTATCCTGAATGTTTACAACAGTAGGGAGCACTGTGTTTTGGTCCAATCAGATGAGACCCTGTGCTGGAAGAAAAACAGTTAACCAACCAAGCAAGGAATACACGGAGCTAATGTTGTTCATTTCGTTTTGAGTGACAGCTCATCGCCCCGGCAACCGTTTGAACAGGCCACAGGCTCAGAGAAAATGGCCCTACACATTGTTTCTGGGTGGAGCCTGTGCGTGTCAATTGTTTGTTGACTGGCATTTGGTTTGCTGCTAGACACATCAGCAGTTTTTTCAGCAGACAGGCCACCTTGTGTTTAAGTGCATCATAAACGCTCAAAGCAGGCAGCGGGAAAATCAGTAGCTTCTTTAGAAGCACAAGTTTTCTGCTGCCTTGGGAGTGCAGAATACAGGCAAGTTTTGCAACATTTACCAGCTGTGCCAGTCTCAAATTTTCTTGGTACTTGAATAAAATATTCATTGTCTTTAGTCCACTTTCTTACACCTTGCAAAAGGGACTGGCATAAGGGTTATTAACTTTTTATGTCCTCATTTTATTAAACGTTAAAGCCAGCCAGTACAACCAAAACTTGCTGACTTTGCCTAAGTACAAAACTGCAATGATTTGTCAATTTACATTTTGTAATTATATGTGCATAAATACCACAGAAAGCAATGGGTACTCGCAATTTTTGTTACAGTCAAACACTGCAAATCAAACAAAATTTTAGATTAAACTGTTCAGAGGGCAACTTTTTTTTACTGTGGTTGGTTCAACAATAACAAGGTTAATTTTTGCAATCTTCCTTTTTCAGTGTTTAACAAATGCTCCATTTTTCTGTCTCACAACACAGGAACCACAGGAAGAAATTTTATCAGAAATAAGTTATTTTTCAAGGGGTGGAACATGGATGGGACAAATTTAATCATAAGAAAATAACAAGGATCCAAGGGAACATAGAATGGGTGGTAGTCTGTGATCATTGTTGATAGAAAATATAAAATATCTGATATCAATGATAATATAAATCTTTGATTTGCTCATATAATAACTAATCTTTTGTTGATTAAAATATTCATCTTTAGCCTTTTAATTTTTGAATCAATAATGTTCAAAAGATGCTAATGTTGCTACTTTTATAAATATAAATTGTTAAGCCAAGTTGAATGTCACTCGCAAGTTTTATTTTCGCTAATATCCCTCTCCTTAACATCACGATATTGACCCCCTCATGAACATGAAGCAGACCTCAGTAATTGATTTTTGGACAAACATTGTGTTAATACCACAAGAACTTTACTACTATAGCAAAAATCCTCACAGATGAAATCCTTTGATACTAAAATGAAAACAGATGTCTGATTGTGCAAATATGTGAAGGCACCATGACTTATTTGGGGCACTGGTTGATTTATCAGTTATATATAAAACTAGGAACACCTTTTTCAACTTTATTGACTTTATTGACTATCTAAATACAGTTCAGGTATTCATGTAAAATGGATATTCACCTGAATAACAAATGTATAATGCTCATATAAGTGATGTGGTGATAGAAGTCCACTATATGCTTGCATAACTTTAGTGTAAACAAAGGGCACTGAAGGTTGGACTGAAGTCTTTACAAAACAGCTGCCTTCAAGACCTGTCTGATTTATATGTAAAACTGTCATCAAAGTCTTTATTTACATCATTTTTAACTGTTCTCATGTCCCCTTTACAGAAAAGAAAGCATTCTACTCACAGTAGTGTGTGAACAGTTGCTCTGAGTGTGCAATTTAATTTTTGTCTCAATCAATATAAAAAATGTATATATACATGGTAAATTGTGATTCAGCTGTGATGTGTTATTACAGTGTAACTAAGGCCATTTAATCATATATAAGTCCATGGGCTTACACCCCAGATGGACCCTCTCCAGAAAACCCAATAGGTCAGCATAAATAATTACCACAATGTACAAAATTTGGACTCATGATATTGCTATTCTGTCAGTTATATTTATATTTATATTTATAAGATAAGATCTCATGTCCCAATATATGATGTTAAAACACTTACACTGAACTGCTGGTCAGTTGGTGTTTGTTTATAGATTTCAGCAGTTTTGTCCCTCCAGTTATAATGGATCAAAAGACATTTTCAAGGTATGATAGAGCAGCAGAACTTCCATTCACATTCAGACTCCTTCTAGCACCAAATACAATTTTGTATAGAATCGTATGTTTGAGTGACCCTGCACTCCAGTGACTGCTCTACATAAAAACATCACATGACAAAACCATAATATTAGCTGCTAATGTCTTATAATAATACACACCCAATTTCTGATTTAATAGACAAAAGATAGTACATATTATTACAAATGATAATACTTATTATACCCTATAGCACAGTAAATGGTGGGTAACTAAAGCTTGTATGTACCAATGGATAAAATTTATAATCCATATCTCCCTGCCTGTTACAATAATAAATGACAGTAACAAATAAATAACACTGATGATAAATAACGATGACTCTGACAACATTAACAGTCTACAACCAGCCAGACAGCAGCAGTAGACCTTCCACAGGGTGGCCCCCGTCAAGAGGGTTTGGCCGCCCTGTATCATCAGTACTTGATGCTGCATGGCAGGTTCACAGACTGTCAATGTGTGCCAGTGGCTGGGCACAGCTCACCTCCATAAACAAACATAAATAAAAATGGTCTAAGTCCCTATGTTTGTAGTGTTTTTTTATGACATCAACATATATACCTGCTGTGTAGAGCAAACAACACAGACCTTATTTTTTATGAAGCAGTTCCAGGTATGATAATTATATTTACAAGCTGAATCATGATCAGTGATAACATACAGTGGATGTATTTCACCGTAGTGACTGTGATGCACAGCTCTGATGGTACATAGATGATTCAAATTAGTCATTTATTGAAAAAACTGTATTGTAAAATTATCTGCATTCATGGCAAAGTTCCTTCACTGGCCACTAAGCATCCCATAAACAAGTATAATATGATCAACATAATCACAAAATCCTGCTAACCTCTAGCTGGAATCAGTAGCTGCTTTAATGCTGATCAATTATAGCAACTTTCAATATATATACATGTATCTGATCACTTAATCATACAGTAGTACTTTATCTGTTTCATTTCAGGCTTTTAATTTGAGCTTGCTAAATGAGATTACACAAAATTAAGGCAGATTCTCATCATATTGGTCGGACATATTTTAGTCTTTTTTTATGTGTGCCTGAAATATTTCTCTTTGATAAAGCAAACTAAGGTACATTTTATAATACTTAACATCTGTGTACCTAAAACATAACATGGTAATATGTGGTCAAGTCATACTTTGCAGATGGTGCACCCAGAAATGTCAGTGAATTTATAAATTCTGAGTTCACCCACAGAAGTGTTCCAATCACAAACTAAAAGTCAGACAAGAAATAACAGAATGTTTATAATAGGTTATGACAATAAAGTGTTTATGACCTCAAGGACATATGCAGAACAGAAACAGCAGAATAAATTACTGACAGTAACATTATTTTGCATTTCAATGGCATATAACATAACATTTATTAAATTTTACTCATCTCAACCCTGTTTGAAATATATATAAAAATATATTATATAAAATATATATTAAATATATATATTAAAAATTTTAAGAGGTCTTACTGTTAACTCAGACCCACAGACCATGAAGTTCAGCTGAATTTAAACACAATATTGATTGTTTACAGTGTATATTCAAACAGATCTCCACTCTTCATAAAAAAAGATCAGCAAACTTGAAAACTTTAGGAGGCAAAATTTTCATCATGTGCAATTCTTTGATACCATCATTTCTGGTGATCAAATTGGATCAAAGGTTTATACTTGTTCCTCTTTTTGTTGAACTGGATGAGGATATATATAACTGATATTCTTAAGAACTAGGTCCCAATGATTTCATGTTTCCCCATGAAAGGCAATTTGAATATTTTTTTTTTTAAATTATACATAAGTTGGTCTTATCCCTGAGTTCTGCAAAAGTGACAATAACTAAAAAATAGTTAAATTATTGCATTGTTGAATATTTGTGCATTACACATTCTACAAATGGCAGATATAGTGAACTATTACATCTAATAAATCCACATAGCTCTAGTCACAATGAGCCCAGGATCTCCATGGAGGTGAGCTGTGCTGCCTTTTCCTGGGGTTCTGATTCCTACGAGTGTTTAGTTTGCTCCCTTGGTTCCATTCTGCAGCTCTGTGACAGAAGAAATTACACGTAGTCAGATTTAATCTAGTGAGACATATATGGTTTACTGAGTCAGGTTCTTTCAAACTTTCAAACCAAAACAGGCACTGATTTATTGATATACTGTGGTTGGTTTGTTAATCATGAGGTTAATTGTTCCCGTTATATAACCACCTCTTTCTTTTCAACTTTTGATGATTTATGTAAGGATAACAAATACATGAGACACCAACGAGACTACTGTTCACCTGAGAGTTAACCTTATTATAAAGGTTTCATTTTACGATAAAACCCTCTCAAACATAAAGCCAACCACAGTACTTGTTAATGGCAAAAATTACAATCTGGTCCTTTTCAGATTAGTTTTACAATTTCAGTCTGGGCTGGTCCAGATTAGTGGTAGGAAAGGGCTGTAAAATAATGATTGAAAAAAAATAATGAGTGATGATTAATTATTAATCAATTATTTTATGTGCCTTATATATTTCTACAAACATGCTAATGTGAGTCAGTATTCATGTAAAGACTGAATTAATCATGTTATCATATTAATAAAGCACTTCATGAGGTCTTGTCCAAGTTTGTATGGTAAAAATGGCAGAAAAGTGCTCAATTTTTTAAAGAGCCCTCATAAGACAATGCATGTAGCTGACACTTGTCCACTGCTTAAGTACAGTTTTCGTGTTCTTCGCTATTTATTCTTTTTTTCTGGTAAGAAGACATCTCTGCAAGCACATACACAATCATTTGTGATAGAATATACAAAGATGCAAAGAATTTGATAGATTTTCAAAGAAAACAAACTCAACGTATACTTCCACAGGTGATTATTTCCAATGATAAAGCCTTTGTATACTAATGAAGCACATATGCTGTACCGGTATGTAACAAATATAAGATAAGTTCATAAATATTCTTGTTACTGGTAATCAGTCCAGCTAGTTCTACTTACTGTCAGCCGGAATAAACTTCAGGGAGTCACTGAATATTCAGAAGCGAGACTGTCCTTCTTTGGGGCCGTCACCAATAAACTCATGTCCCAGACCATTGTTGCACTTCCCACATCTTACCTACAGTCAAGTACATTCATCAGGATTATCACTGGATAGATGCTATACCATTCCAAGCAACACATATATACCAGAAAGCCAATTTCTTTACCAGCAAGTTAAGAATCTTTTCTGCCACCAGTGTCACTGTCAATCTTATATAATAAAATAGAATAAAATAGACTTCCATGATACACATCTATGCACATGTAAAGTTTGGTAAAGATCTGTGAAATATTTTTTGAGTTATCATGCAGACAAGATTCATCTGCAGCGGCAGAACTGGGCTAAACCAAAGCTTCTCCAACTTTGTCTTGGGATAAAATAATTGGAGAATCTGGTTGCACAGTTTCAGTGAATTCTTGTTAGAGACATTTTAAAGAACTGATTTGGTACAATCTCTGCATATTGACTGGGAGACATGAGAATCAGATATAATATACTATTATTTTATAATCATTTGTAAAATACTTGTTGAACAGCCTTGGACACTTATGAGAATCTGACCTTCAAGGTGCTAAAAATCATGTTTCCAACCCGTCACTTTGACTTGCCTTAAGAGTGTTCAAGATAAAGCCAGCGCATGTTAGGATGACATGTTTGAATTTTCTACCTCTAATGGATACAATCTGGGCCTGGCAAACAAAATGACTTCACTGATCACTATAGGCTAGCATAGCACTCCTGAAAGCAAGCTGAGGACACTAGCATCATAATTCTTCTTTGCTTGCCCTTCAGCGATAAATTCAAGTCTTACCTGATCACCTTTAATCTTATACTTCCAAATTTCAAGTATTAAATAAATATTTACTTTCATTGGCACACTGTCCAGGAATGAACAGTATATTATACACATATACACACTTTTCACCTGATTACCAAGGGTTACACAAATTCATATACTATCATTCAATACAATTCTGCCTGGGCTATGACTGACCTTGTACGCCCTTGGTGATTCCTTGTGTTTCACGACACTGTCCTTGTGTACGGTCTCTGTGAAGGCAGGCCATGGAGAAGAATGGTCGTATTTCTTCTTGCTTGAAAAAAGTCCATGACCACATTCACTGCAGACATACAGACCTGAAGCAATTACAGCTGATAGTTATTCATTATCATACTATATCATGTCTATGATTAACACCTAAGAAGTGGTCCATGGGCTACGGAGCTCTGAATCTGAAATAAAGGGATTATAGCATATTTTCCATGCAAAAATAGAACAAGAAATGTCACGAACTGATGATGTTGATTTCATGATATCCCATACTTGACAAGACCCCCCCCCCCCCCACCTTTAGGCATTATCCTCTGACCCAGCTACTGACTACTAACATGCTGAATCCCAAATATTGGTAGTCTATTAGTTAGTTATTCACTAGTCTATTAGTCTTTAATAAGTTATTTCACTCTCCTTTATTCATGGATTGGCATCACGCCTGGCAGTGCCAGGCTAGTGTGCCGGGCAGTTTTTTCTGTCGCCCGGTACCTGACTAGAGAGTGTCAATGCCATCAGGCAGTCATTCTTTTAAGCCACGAAAAAAAGACATTAATGACCCAAATCGAATTTCTCTGAATGTGCCAAGCTAGAAGACATTCAGTGGTGCCTAAAATGAATATTTAATGGGAGGTACTCTTTCACAATGTGCTGTATTAGAAATTGTAAATCAATAAAATTTGCTACCAAAAGTAGTAAACGTAACTGCTATGGTAGTGCCACCTTGTGTCTGTATAAAAGACCAAACATGATATCACTATCAAAATCATACGACACGCCAAAACCCATATTTGATTGGCTTGTCATGATGAACATGAATTTTTGAATATATTTGAAATGTCACAGTTCATGATGGGGCTGTACAGCATTAGAATATGATGTTTTGCCTGAGAATTTAAGTATGGAAAACTGAATACCCTCCATTCTTTCACCCACATGGAAATAATCTGCAACAAATCCTGTAACGAATACACACTTGTGTACAATATCAAGCAATATTTGCCTCACATACAATGACTTTGACAGGGGGTTAAGGGGTTAACCCAGGCACTTCACAGAAGTTGTCTGCATTCTGCCGAATGACAGATGAATTTTGTAGTTACCTTTATTCTTACTTCACCTTTGTGTTTTAGAATTCATTTTTATCTCAATATGTGTATAATGCTGTTGACAATCTGAACTTAAATAATATATTTGCCCATCAAGATGTAAATTCACGTCTCACAAAATGAAAGATTAAACTTTCCATGTGACCCCCCCTAGCTGACACCTGAACTGACTGCCACCCAGCACTCAAATTATTCTAAGCACATTCCTGTATGTGTATATATATATATATATATATATATATATATATATATGTGTGTGCGTGTGTGTGTGTGTGTATGTATGTATAGATTATATAGCCACTACAGGGTCTAGAGGTGGAGCATGGTGGTGTCTTGGCAAAGGTGCCAGACTTTTGATCAAGCGGTCATTGATTTGAATCCTGTACCCTCTCACTTCTCCAAAGACCCTAAAGCAAAGTGTGCTTATGTTTGGGCCCTAGTGACCTAAAAGCTGTGTGTGGGCTCTGTAGCATCCCTAGGGAGCTTACACCGGGAAGTAAATTGTCTGAGCCAGTTATTGGGAAGGGGACTCAAACCTTCAACTTTACTTAAGACATCAGGTAATACTTTGTTCACTCAGCTTCACTGAAACCACTGTTGGCATCACATCAACATTAGTTGGGAAACAGATAGATATCTTGGTTTTAAATTTAACATGTCATTATGTTCAGTTCAGCTTTTGGTTGTTGACATTTCAAATATATTTGCTTTACTTGAGTCAATTACACTCTGGTAAAGATTCAACTTATATCTGGTAAGAAGAAGATACCACAGAGGGCCTCTTGCATGAGCTGCATTTCACACCTCTGGCATCCAGCATACATCTGACACACTGTCAAGCTTGGTCTCCTTGTGGGCTTGCTCTGTTAAATCTTGTCCTGTATCACGACTGAGACGGGCTTCCCTCTCAGTCATGGGAATTACGTAAGACAAATTATCTGCAGTGCAACCCTCAAATGACCAGGGTTGCATATAATGAGCGGATGAATATTTGATATACGAACCATTTAGTCTATATCACTTTCTGCAAAGGAAATCTTGAATGATATATGACATTAATGCTGCTTACCGACTTCTTTATATGACACAGTATTTATGATATATGACATTAATGCTGCTTACCGACTTCTTTATATGACACAGTATTTATAATTAACTGCTGTAATGCCAACCAAGTCAAACACATTTACTGTCCCCTTCACACTAGAAAACCGCGAGCCTCTGATTTGTTCACTGCAGTAAATCATAAGGAACTTGCAACTTGTCAAAACATCAAGATTGGTCCATGTGTCAAATAATCTAGCTAGTGGTTAAGTGGATAATAGACTAGGGATTTTAACAATACCTCCAAAACTGTGAACCTTATCTGCAAAAACTAACTAATTTTGTTTCCAAATTCCTTCTCAATAATATAACAATATGATATTGAGAAATTAGGGCTAAAAACCAGTTTTAAACAACCGATGTCAAATCTGTTCTTGAAAGCACATACAAAGGTCTGCCTTTAGGTGGACTGTGTGGAGTGACATGTTTGGCCGAGGTCACGTTTGGGGTATCCCTCATCTTAAGTTACACAACAGTCACGTCACTTGACAAGTGACCAGTCAGCCATCGGCCTAATATCACCGATTATCGCTATGGCAGTATGAAACTTGACAACCGTTTTCACCGAGGTACTATCACTTTCGTTGTCTGCCTGTTCTCACCTGCATCAAAGTGATCCCTGTACTTCTCGCTGTTAAACCAGCTGCAGAAGGCCATGGTTGTTATTAATAACACAACCGTACACAGCTGCCTGCAACAGTGCAACCCTAGTGGACGGAGCGGACCCTGAGAGTGCTAACGACGTGACATCTGGCGGCTGTCCACAAAGGCACTGCAGATAGGTCAAGGTCTTGTATAACAGAAGTGCAAATTTTAATTAACAGATGGCGTCACTTCTAGTCCCCCCCCCCCCCCCCCAACCAATTACTATAGTTACTACAGAGAAAGGGCTTATTTTCACCAAATTTACTCTAGGGAGGACATTTTCTAACTGTTAAGTTCTGAAGCCAGCATATTTTATGATTTATTAAATAAGATAATTGTTATAGCAATAAAATAATGGTGCTGTTAACATGTTATTTTTGTTATTAAAAAAAAAAAAACTGCTTAGATTGCCTTAGATTGTCGTTCTGTTAACATGCCTGAAACAAGCGCAAGGAGTTTAACCACTAAAAAGTTGGAGCACTTAAAACTCACCTCATTTTCCGGGGCGGACTTGGATTGGACAAGGCCCTATATAGAATTTGAGTGAAAATGGTAGGCAAAATTAAAAACCATCGGCTCACCGGCATCAATATTTTGTTTATACCATCTTTTTTTTACATGACGTTAATAAACAATAATCAACGGCGTAAAAAACTTCAGTGTAAAATCTTGCCTACCCTGCCACCACCCAAAAGCATAAATATATTGTTTATGCCATCGGAAAATTCAAGGTGCCCAGGTCCACCCAGATCCAAACCAGTGCTTCTCAATCTTCATATCAATCTGAATTGCAGAAATCCTCTGTCCGCGATAAATA
Organism: Sipunculus nudus; assembly: GCA_026874595.1. Classification (NCBI taxonomy): domain Eukaryota; kingdom Metazoa; phylum Annelida; class Sipuncula; order Golfingiida; family Sipunculidae; genus Sipunculus; species Sipunculus nudus. The sequence continues at coordinate 64,996,951 of CM049307.1, forward strand.
TTGGACAAGCTATGTCAATATTAGTTCCTGTAGAGAAGGGATATGTGGCACATACAGCCAGAGTTACCTGTATTACCTGTATACTTTCTTTCGGTGAAAATCGCACAAAACATTAGCTATCACATGAATGAGTGGATCCGATTTGTTCTGAAGATTGATGTGACGGAAAACTGTGGAAAGATGTAACCTGTCTAGGACTGGAGGCACAACCAACAATCATATTCCGTTCTTGCTCAGTTGACCCCCGCTCACTACCACGTATATTATAAAAAAAACATCTGAGCAGAATGATAACTCTAATGGAAATATGTCTTTCAAATAGGAAACATGCATGAATATGGTCGAGAGGATGAAGCCGGTTTATTTAATTGAGGCCATGACCTCTATTTTGAGACTGAGAGTGACTTGTTCTTGAATCGGTCGAATTTGGGTGAAAATCATGTACATATACATGTACACACACACACGTTTATGTATATGTCAGAGACGAGATTGAAATCCAGGCGGATTTTAAATTCGCCTAGACGAGATTGCGATTGTGATCTCGCCTAGGCGAGATTGCAATTGTGATCTCGGCTAGACAGATTTTAAACTCGCCTAGACGAGATCACAATCGCAATCTCGCCTAGGCGAGATTAAAATCCATCATGGAGCAGGCCAGGATTTTAATCTCGCCTAGGCAAGTTTAAAATCCGTCTGGTGTCATCCAGGCGAGTTTAAAATCTGTCTGATATTAGTTAGGCGAGTTTAAAATCTGCCTAGGCGAGATTAAAATAGTGATTTGATCTAATTTCCTAATATATTAAGCATTGTAATTGACATATGAAAGATGTTTTCAGTCGGATTTTCAATATTTTAACACTGAATAGTTATATATAGTTAAAAGGTATTATATTTATTAATATTTACAGAATATTATAGTATTAATATAATAATTAACTTTTTTAAAGTAATGTAATAATTATTCATGTGATAATTAACCTTAATTTTGGAAACAGAATTATGAAATAGATATTTGATTATTATTTGAACCTTTGATGTGTTTCATGTGGTCTACAGCATCCTTATCATGCCAATTATTTGCTAAACATTAATTAATCTTTATTTTTTTTCTCCAGTTTTCTTAACAACCTAAGGATTGTAAATATCACTAATAATTTTTACAAAAAAATAATTTGTAATTGTATTTAAATATATGGCAATTAGAGAGTAACAAGAGGTATATTGAAGCACACCTATGAGATATTATGAAGAGCAAATCTGGGGGAAAAATTCATCCACTTGCATATTGAATCAATCATAAATAGATAGATAGACAGATAGATAGATTAGTTTAGATAGCTATTACTTCACTATTTAATGAGTATATTACACATTAACATAAACAATCATCCTATTTGATAATTTTTACAGGACAAACAGAACAAATTAGTTGGTTGATCTAGTTCAAATGATTCTTTTCACCCAGGTATTCAACACTTAACAGTCAAAACATGTACACTTATGGTACAAAATATGCAGGGTATCAGTATTTATGATGGACTTTGATACACCATCCTTTTTTTAGGTAATTAAACATCATATGAGAAAAGGTAAAAGTTGATACGTGTATACACAGATGTATGCAAGTGAATATTTCTTTGTCTTATTTAGTCTTTTCTTATAATGTATATAATATTCTTCCGATCTTTTTTTTAATGTTTTGTGAGGCATTTTGTGAAGCTTCAATATTTATGTAGACTGTTACAAGATAACTGCCTTTTTTTGGACAGTATTATATCATATCAGAAAAAATATGATTTCTAGATATATATATGTCAGAGACGAGATTGAAATCCAGGCGGATTTTAAAATCGCCTAGACGAGATTGCGATTGTGATCTCGCCTAGGCGAGATTGCAATTGTGATCTCGGCTAGACGGATTTTAAACTCGCCTAGACGAGATCACAATCGCAATCTCGCCTAGGCGAGATTAAAATCCATCATGGAGCAGGCCATGATTTTAATCTCGCCTAGGCGAGTTTAAAATCTGTCTGGTGTCATCCAGGCGAGTTTAAAATCTGTCTGGTGTCATCCAGGCGAGTTTAAAATCTGCCTGATATCACCTGGGCGAGTTTAAAATCTGCCTAGGCGAGATTAAAATAGTGATCTGATCTAATTTCCCAATAAATTATGCATTGTAATTGACTTCTGAAAGATGTTTTCAGTCGGATTTTCAATATTTTAACACTGAATGGTTACGTATAGTTCACAAGTAATATATTTATTAATATTTACAGAATATTATATTATTAATTAATAATTAACATTAATTTTGAAAATGGAATATTTTATATTATATATTTTTTATTAATATGGTTATGTATGGTTCACAAGTAATATATATTTAATATTATTTACAGAATATTATAATATTTATGTAATAATTAACATTAATTTTTTTATTTTATATTTTTATTTATAAACTATGTAATAAGAAACTTACATTGGTATTGTATATGGCATATTCAAATGATATATGACGTGGGCTATTTACATAATTTACATAATTTTGTTGTCAATATTAATTTGAAGGGAAACTGGTATTAGTAATATTAGTAATGTAGTATTTTAAACAGACAAAAGGAACATAGCTCATTTATTTTTATCAATATAATTCAATGCATGTTCACATGCATAAATGATCTATTACTCTATGAATCTAGAAATCATATTTTTTCTGATATGATATAATACTGTCCAAAAAAAGGCAGTTATCTTGTAACACAGTCTACATAAATATTGAAGCTTCACAAAATGCCTCACAAAACATTTGAAAAAAAGATCAGAAGAATATTATATACATTATAAGAAAAGACTAAATAAGACAAAGAAATATTCACTTGCATACATCTGTGTATCAACTTTTACCTTTTCTCATATGATGTTTAATTACCTATAAAATGGATGGTGTATCAAAGTCCATCATAAATACTGATACCCTGCATATTTTGTACCATAAGTGTATATGTTTTGACTGTTGAGTGTTGAATACCTGGGTGAAAAGAAACATTTGAACCAGATCAACCAACTAATTTGTTCTGTTTGCCCTGTAAGAATTATCAAATAGGATGATTGTTTATGTTAATGGGTAATATACTCATTAAATAGTGAAGTAATAGCTATATAGACTAATCTATCCATCTGTCTATCTATCTATCTATGATTGATTCAATATGCAAGTGGATGACTTTTTCCCCCAGATTTGCTCTTCATAATATCTCATAGGTGTGCTTCAATATACCTCTTGTTACTCTCTAATTGCCATATATTTAAATACAATTACAAATTATTTTTTTGTAAAAATTATTAGTGATATTTACAATCCCAAGGTTGTTAAGAAAACTGGAGAAAAAAAATAAAGATTAATTAATGTTTAGCAAATAATTGGTATAATAAGGATGCTGTAGCCCACATGAAACACATCAAAGGTGCAAATAATAATCAAATATCTATTTCATAATTCTGTTTCCAAAATTAATGTTAATTATCACATGAATAATTATTACATTACTGTAAAAAAGTTAATTATTACATTAATACTATAATATTCTGTAAATATTAATAAATATATTACCTTTTAACTATATATAACCATTCAGTGTTAAAATATTGAAAATCCAACTGAAAACATCTTTCATATGTCAATTACAATGCTTAATATATTAGGAAATTAGATCAGATCACTATTTTAATCTCGCCTGGGCAGATTTTAAACTCGCCTAAGTAATATCAGGCAGATTTTAAACTCGCCTGGATGACACCAGACAGATTTTAAACTCGCCTAGGCGAGATTAAAATCCTGGCCTGCTCCATGATGGGATTTTAATCTCGCCTAGGCGAGATTGCGATTGTGATCTCGTCTAGGCCAGTTTAAAATCTGTCTAGCTGAGATCACAATTGCAATCTCGCCTAGGCGAGATCACAATCGCAATCTCATCTAGGCGAATTTAAAATCCGCCTGGATTTCAATCTCGTCCCTGACATATATATACATATATATAGGTATATATTTCCAAAATGATTAAATAAATAGCCCAGAGAATCGGTATGACTGAAACCTGATACATTTTCATATATTGAACCAAAACTGATTGGGCCACCTACAGTTTCTTTATCCGTTCTTTTGCGTATTTTACTTCAATATTTCTTTAACCTGTTGTAAGTAATATCACCTAAACTAACTCTTAAACCTAGTGTGAGTAATATCACATAAAAGATCTCTTCATTCTAAACTATTTCTTTGAAATTTGGACTGCACACAATTGTGGGTAAAAGAGCAGAGAGTCTCATCACTGATAGATTTATACGCTGAATAAGACGTGTGGCGCCACCTATGTAGCATGTAACTAGAAATGCGCCAGAGTAAGTGAGTCTGTTCAAAAGGAGATTTGGCCAAGGTCTGGCGAAAATAGGGCAATTCTTATTATAGTTCTGTACCACAAAACAGTGGAACAGTTAGTTGTCCGCGAAATAACACCTTACTGAAATACTCAGGACTGTTGGTTGGTGTTGTTTGCGTTATTTTTCCTGGACAATGCCTTTATTTTTGAAAGCATAGTACGTTTGTATATTTCAAATTTAATCCTCTTTAGGTTCTGAGCGGTATGACTAACTGTAACTGGCTTTAATCCTGCTTACAATAGTAAATAATGAGTCGACCTACAGTTTGTAATAATAACACTATTATCGATGCTTCTAACATTGCGATGGTTGCGATACAGGCTAAATGGACAGCTCTCTTAATGCCGACTTGGCAGCCAGCTCCGACTGTTACTAGCGATTACAGCTCTTGGTCTGTAAGACGTGGCGGCATGCCGAGCCACTTGCGTAACTATATAGGTGTCTATTGATCGGTGGCTTCATCCAGCTTACAGTCACCTCAGCCGCAGCAAGACGACGCCATGCTGGATACCAGAAAACATAATATGTCAACTGTGTCCATCGGATCTTTGTTCCGTGACTGTAAGAATTCTTGCACGATTTGTTTGGCCCTAATGTAAAATTCTTTGACCTGTACATACGTACTTGTTTCATCAACACCTAAACCTGCCGTAACATGTTTTCGCAAATACATTAGTCACATTCGTCAGACATCTTGAGTTTATTTATTAAAAAAGGGCATTATTTTAATAATTAGATCGAGGCTGTTAAGGCTAATTAGGTCGAGATTAATTTCAGCGCTGATTGAATTCTTACAGGGTCATCTGTTTATTATTTTACATTATGATCACAGTCGAAACACATTTATCCCAAAACTATTAGAAGCCGCTAAACACAAATGCCTTCAAAAGCAGTAACGTTACACAGTGCTGGAAACAATATTCCCCCTTTTAATATTATGACATGCACAGTTATGATCAAATTGGCCTTTCAATAAAGATTTGTTTTTTTTTTTTTATTTCAAAACACATCATTTTTTAGTTTTCTTTCTTTGTTTGATTTCCTTTGCGACCCGTCCAACCTATACTCTGCCCTTCCATACCCTCTTTTGACAAACCACCCAACCCTATATTCCTTTGACCTTTTTATCTCCTCTGTTAATGACCCGTCAAACACTTTACTCTGACCGTCGATCCCCTCTTTTGATGAACCATCCAACCATATATTTCTTTGACCTTTTTATCTCCTCTATTATTAGCACGTAGATCACTTTACTCTGAGCTTCCATCCCCTCTTTTGACGAACCACCCAACCCTATATTTCTTTGACCTTTTTATCTCCTCTGTTAATAACCCGTCAAACACTTTTTGTCTGACCGTCGATCCCCTCTTTTGACAAACCACCCAACCATATATTTCTTTGACCTTTTTATCTCCTCTGTTAATAGCCCGTAGAACACTTTACTCTGACCTTCCATCCCCTCTTTTGACAAACCACCCAACCATATATTTCTTTGACCTTTTTATCTCCTCTGTTAATAGCCCGTAGAACACTTTACTCCGAACTTCCATCCCCTCTTTTGACAGACCATCCAACCATATATTTCTTTGACCTTTTTATCTTCTCTGTTGGTGACCCGTCCAACACTTTACTCTGTCCTTCCATCCCCTATTTTGACAAACCACCCAACCATATATTTCTTTGACCTTTTTATCTCCTCTGTTAATAGCCCGTCCAACACTTTACTCTGACCTTCCATCCCCTCTTTTGACAAACCACCCAACCCTATATTTCTTTGACCTGTTTCTCTTCTCTTTTGGTGACCCGTCCAACACTTTTCTCTGACCTTCCATCCCCTCTTTAGACGAACCACCCAACCCTATATTTCTTTGACCTTTTCATCTCCTCTGTTAATGGCCCGTCCAACACTTTACTCTGACCTTCCATCCCCTCTTTTGACAAACCACCCAACCATATATTTCTTTGACCTTTTTATCTCCTACCTTCCATCCCCTCTTTGGACAAACCAACCAACCATATATTTCTTTGTCCCTTTTATCTCCTCTGTTAATGGCCCGTCCAATACTTTACTTTTACCTTCCATCTCCACTGTTGATGATCCGTCCAACCCTATATTTCTTTGACCTTTTTATCTCCTCTGTTAATGGCCCGTCCAACACTTTACTCTGACCTTCCATCCCCTCTTTGGACAAACCAACCAACTATATATTTCTTTGACCTTTTTTTCTCCTCTGTTAATAGCCCGTCCAGTACTTTATTCTGACCTTCCATCCCCTCTTTGGACAAACCACCCAACCCTATATTTCTTTGACCTGTTTCTCTTCTCTATTGGTGACCCGTCCAACACTTTTCTCTGACCTTCCATCCCCTCTTTAGACGAACCACCCAACCCTATATTTCTTTGACCTTTTTATCTCCTTTGTTAATGGCCCGTCCAACACTTTACTCTGACCTTCCATCCCCTCTTTTGACAAACCACCCAACCATATATTTCTTTGACCTTTTTATCTCCTACCTTCCATCCCCTCTTTGGACAAACCAACCAACCATATATTTCTTTGTCCCTTATATCTCCTCTGGTAATGGCCCGTCCAATACTTTACTTTTACCTTCCATCTCCACTGTTGATGATCCGTCCAACCCTATATTTCTTTGACCTTTTTATCTCCTCTGTTAATGGCCCGTCCAACACTTTACTCTGACCTTCCATCCCCTCTTTGGACAAACCAACCAACCATATATTTCTTTGACCTTTTTTTCTCCTCTGTTAATAGCCCGTCCAGTACTTTATTCTGACCTTCCATCCCCTCTTTGGACAAACCACCCAACCCTATATTTCTTTGACCTTTTTATCTCCTCTGTCAATGACCAGTCCAAAACTTTACTCTGACCTTCCATCCCCTCTTTTGACAAACCATCCAACCCTATATTTCTTTGACCTTTTTATCTCCTCTGTTAATGACCCGTCCAACACTTTACTCTGACCTTCCATCCCTCTTTTGACAAACCACCTAACCCTATATTTCTTTGACATTTTTATCTCCTCTGTTAATGGCCCGTCCAACACTTTACTTTTACCTTCCATCCCCTCCTTTGACAAACCAACCAACCATATATTTCTTTGTCCTTTTTATCTCCTCTGTTAATGGCCCGTCCAATACTTTACTTTTACCTTCCATCTCCACTGTTGATGATCCGTCCAACCCTATATTTCTTTGACCTTTTTATCTCCTCTGTTAATGGCCCGTTCAACACTTTACTCTGACCTTCCATCCCCTCTTTGGACAAACCACCCAAACATATATATCTTTGACCTTTTTATCTCCCACCTTCCATCCCCTCTTTTGACAAACCAACCAACCCTATATTTCTTTGACCTTTTTATCTCCTCTGTTAATGGCCCGTCCAATACTTTACTCTGACCTTCCATCCCCTCTTTTGACAAACCATCCAACCCTATATTTCTTTGACCTTTTTATATCCCCTGTTAATTGCCCGTCCAACACTTTACTCTGACCTTCCATCCCCTCTTTTGACAAACCACCCAACCATATATTTCTTTGACCTTTTTATATCCCCTGTTAATTGCCCGTCCAACACTTTACTCTGACCTTCCATCCCCTCTTTGGACAAACAAACCAACCATATATTTCTTTGACCTTTTTATCTCCTACCTTTTATCCCCTCTTTTGACAAACCACTTAACCCTATATTTCTTTGACCTTCTTATCTGCTCTGTTTATGACCCGTCCAACACTTTACTCTGACCTTCCATCCCCTCTTTAGACGAACAACCCAACCATATATTTGTTTGACCTTTTTATCTCCTCTGTTAATGGCCCGCCCAACACTTTACTCTGACCTTCCATCCCCTCTTTTGAAAAACCACTTAACCATATATTTCTTTGACCTTTTTATCTCCTACCTTCCATCCCCTCTTTGGACAAACCACCCCACCATATATTTCTTTGACCTTTTTATCTCCTCTGTTAATGGCCCGTCCAACACTTTACTCTGACCTTCCATCCCCTCTTTTGACAAACCATCCAACCATATATTTCTTTGACCTTTTTATCTCCTACCTTCCATCCCCTCTTTTGACAAACCACCCAACTATATTTTTCTTTGACCTTTTTATCCCCTCTGTTAATGGCCCGTCCAACACTTTACTCTGAGCTTCCATCTCCTCTTTTGAAAAATTGCCCAACCCTATATTTCTTTGACCTTTTTATCTCCTACCTTCCATCCCCTCTTTTGACAAACCACCAAACTATATTTTTATTTGACCTTTTTATCTCCTCTGTTAATGGCCCGTCCAACACTTTACTCTGACCTTCCATCCCCTCTTTTGACAAACCGCCCAATGCTATATTTCTTTGACCTTTTTATCTTCTCTGTTGGTGACCCGTCCAACAATTTACTCTGACCTTCCATCCCCTCTTTGGACAAACCACCGAATCCTATATTTCTTTGACCTTTTTATCTCCTCTGTTAATGGCCTGTACAACACTTTACTCTGACCTTCCATCCCCTCTTTAGACGAAGCACCCAACCATATATTTGTTTGACCTTTTTATCTCCTCTGTTAATAGCCCGTCCAACACTTTACTCTGACCTTCCATCCCCTCTTTTGACAAACCACCCAACCATATATTTCTTTGACCTTTTTATCTCCTACCTTCCATCCCCTCTTTGGACAAACCAACCAACCATATATTTCTTTGACCTTTTTATCTTCTCTGTTGGTGACCCATCCAACACTTTACTCTGACCTTCGATCCCCTCTTTGGATAAACCACCCAACCCTATATTTCTTTGACCTTTTTATCTCCTCTGTTAATGGCCCGTCCAACACTTTACTCTGACCTTCCATCCCCTCTTTAGACGAACCACACAACCATATATTTCTTTGACCTTTTTATTTCCTCTGTTAATGGCCCGTCCTACACTTTACTCTGACCTTCCATCCCCTCTTTTGACAAACTACCCAACCATATCTTTCTTTGATCTTTTTATCTTCTCTGTTAATGGCCCGTCCTACACTTTACTCTGACCTTTCATCCCCTGTTTTGACAAACTGCCCAACCCTATATTTCTTTGACCTATTTATCTCCTCTGTTAATGGCCCGTCCAATACTTTACTCTGACCTTCCATCCCCTCTTTGGACAAACCACCCAACCCTATTTTTCTTTGACCTTTTTATCTGCTCTGTTAATGGCCCGTTCAACACTTTAGTCTGACCTTCCATCCCCTCTTTAGAGGAACCACCAACCCTTATATTTCTTTAACCTTTTTTTCTCCTCTGTTAATGGCCCGTCAAACACTTTTCTTTTACCTTCCATCTCGACTGTTGACGATCCGTCCAACCCTATATTTCTTTGACCTTTTTATCTCCTCTGTTAATGGCCCGTCCAACACTTTACTCTGAGCTTCCATCCCCTCTTTTGACAAACCACCCAACAATATATTTCTTTGACCTTTTTATCTCCTCTGTTAATGATCCGTCCAACACTTATCTCCCACCTTCCATCCCCTCTTTTGACAAACCAACCAACCATATATTTCTTTGACCTTTTTATCTCCTCTGTGAATGACCCGTCCAACACTTTACTCTGACCTTCCATCCCTCTTTTGACAAACCACCTAACCCTATATTTCTTTGACCTTTTTTTCTCCTCTGTTAATGGCCCGTCCAACACTTTACTCTGACCTTCCATCCTCTCTTTGGAAAAACCACCCAACCATATATTTCTTTGACCTTTTTATCTCCTCTGTTAATGGCCTGTCCAACACTTTACTCTGACCTTCCATCCCCTCTTTTGTCAAACCACTCAACTATATATTTCTTTGACCTTTTTATCTCCTACCTTCCATCCCCTCTTTTGACGAACCACCCAACCCTATATTTCTTTGACCTTTTTATCTCCTCTGTTAATAACCCGTCCAACACTTTACTCTGACCTTCCATCCCCTCTTTGGACAAACCACCCAACCATATGTTTCTTTGACCTTTTTATCTCCTCTGTTAATAGCCCGTAGAACACTTTACTCTGACCTCCCATCCCCTCTTTTGACAAACCACCCAACCATATCTTTCTTTGATCTTTTTATCTCCTCTGTTAATGGCCCGTCCAACACTTTACTCTGAGCTTCCATCCCCTCTTTTGACAAACCGCCCAACCCTATATTTCTTTGACCTTTTTATCTTCTCTGTTGGTGACCCGTCCAACACTTTACTCTGAACTTCCATCCCCTCTTTTGACAAACCACCCAATCCTATATTTCTTTGATCTTTTTATCTCCTCTGTTAATGGCCCGTCCAATACTTTACTCTAGCCTTCCATCCCCTCTTTGGACAAACCACCCAACCCTATATTTCTTTGACCTTTTTATCTGCTCTGTTAATGGCCCGTTCAACACTTTACTCAGACCTTCCATTCCCGACTGTTGACGATCCGTCCAACCCTATATTTCTTTGACATTTTTATCTCCTCTGTTAATGGGCCGTCCAACACTTTACTCTGACCTTCCATCCCCTCTTTTGACAAACCATCCAACCCTATATTTCTTTGACCTTTTTATCTCCTCTGTTAATGGCCCGTCCAACACTTTACTCTGAGCTTCCATCCCATCTTTTGTCAAACCGCCCAACCCTATATTTCTTTGACCTTTTTTATATTCTCTGTTGGTGACCCGTCGAACCCTATACTCTGACCTTCCATCCCCTCTTTTGACAAACCAACCAACCCTATATTTCTTTGATCTTTTTATCTCGTCTGTGAATGACCCGTCCAACACTTTACTCTGACCTTCCATCCCCTCTTTTGACAAACCACCCTACCATATATTTCTTTGATCTTTTTATCTCGTCTGTGAATGACCCGTCCAACACTTTACTCTGAGCTTCCATCCCCTCTTTTGACAAACCACCCTACCATATATTTCTTTGACTTCCCCATCTCCTATGTTCATGACCCGTCAACCTTATGCTCCTTTGACCTCCCCATCTCCACTGTTGACGATCCGTCCAACCCTATATTTCTTTGACCTCGTCATCTCCTATATTTGCAACCCGACACCCAGTTCAATCCTACACTCATTTGTTCATCCACGTTTCCTCTGTTGGCAACCCAACACCAAGTCCAATCTTAAACTCTTTTGTCCTTCCCCGTTTCCTCTGTTGGCAGCCAGGCATCCAGTACCAATCATTTACTCCTTAAGTTTGACTTTCCATCTCCTCTGTAGGGGATCCGTGTTGCAGTCCAACTCTGTTCCCATGATCTTTTGATATTCATGTCGTATCTTAGCGGTGTACCTTGAAATATCCTACAATGGAGATATTAATATTGCAGAATAAAGTACAAGAATTACCTCCGCGACGGAGGTTAATTGTTGACATCAGTATCTTTGTTTGTCGGTTTGTGTGTTAATAGGATTGGGTGGAACCACTGTACTTATTTCTACATTTACTTATAGTGGGTATTGGGCAGGCAGGAATCCATTAACTTTTGGTAAGAATCCGGACAGGGTTTGTAAGCACTCTGCTGATACCCTCTAGTTTCAAGTTGTTTGTAACGTAAGCCCTGAGCAGGAACGTTGTCCACTTAATGAGAAGAGAATATCTAAACATGCAGGATCTAATACACAAATCCCAATACGTTTTACCAGGGATAGTGGTAAAGGAGGTGCGGCATAATCAGAGTAACAAAACAAAGACACGTGTGTGATGGCGGCGAGCATCACGAACTACTTGAGACAGGTTACGTACCTAGTTCTCTAAAGATAAGCAGAGCACACGTGTTTTACGTGTACTCGTCTGAAATATATACAAAGCTTGCTTCCCTCTCCTATCTGTACACAGTATATATTCCCAGTCACGCCAGTCATCGCAGCTATGAGCAGAGCTGTAATATGGCTGGGGGTTATAAGTAGCTTTCTCCGGTAAAGCACCAATAAGAAATTCCAGTTTAAGTACAGGATCCCGGCAACGAGTAACCACTCCTCAACTAGGGCTCATCTTTGAATAAAAACAGGTCATATTATCTCTATCACTGCGGGGGTCATGAGATATGGTGCAGACGTTAAGATGCTCCTATATCCAGTCCAACTGTTGCCAAGCCAAACCATTATGTTAGTGCACTCAGTGCCCATACAGTCTAACAGTGATGATGTTTATGTTCCACCCCCGGTCTCCACATATATAGCGCGCTGACTTGGGCTTGATATCATGAATATTGCCCTCCACTTTTTTCAGCAGATGAGATTTTGTGATTCCTGAGCAGGTTCCTTCATCAATTAAAATATCCGCAGTTTTACATGTGAAACATGTTTTAAATGTGTAACATTTGAATTTTCTCTAATTATCACAGGTCATGCGGGACATTCAATCAAATACGAATGTAACTCCACCATGGATAAAATTTAGATTGAAATCAAAAGACGTAAATATTATAAAGTGCACATTTGAACAGAATGAATGTGTCAGTCTTTTTTTTTTAATTTTACAAATATTGCTTGTATGAATGTATACGAAGCAGTCTAAAATTTTAAAATGTTAATTCACAAAGTTACAGAAGAAGTAACGAGCTATGAACAATTTAAAATATCAAAGTCAAGCTGGTGGGATAAAGACTGTCGTATAGAAAAAAAAACCAGTAAAAATGACTGCTCTTACAAAATATAGAAAAACAGGGGAACCAGTGATTTGACCGACTATTAAAGTAAAAAAACAAACATTTAATAGGTTGTGCTATATAAAAAAAAAAGAAAAATTACAAAGAAAAAACCCTTCAAGCAAAGTGTACAAAATAAAATACCAATGACATTTGGAAATATGTTCGAAATTATAAAAGACCTAAGAAAATAACCAACATAGAACCAAATCAGTGGTATTTCTATTTTAAAGATCTGCTAAACAACTGTAAAAATGAGATAACTGATTACAAGAGATGGCGTTAAAAGATATATAGAAAGAAACTATGATGAAAAATATGAGTGTGAGCTCCTATATATTCAAGCATTACTATCAAAGAAATCAAAGATGTTATTGATCAAATACAAAGAGGAAAGTCACCTGGGCGAGATGACATAGCTATAGACATAATTAAAGACGGTCCGTTTTACTTGCTATACCCTTATTTTAGTTACATTATTAAACAGTATTTTTTTCAGTCAGGGATCTTTCCAGATGATTTTGGTGGAGCCATAATATTACCGTTATACAAAAAAGGTTAAGTAAATCAGCCGAAAAAATACAGGGGTATTTCTTTATCAAATGTTATGGGTAAAATATTCACTTAAGTCCTATATACAACAGGTTGATTGAATATGTGGAAAGACAAAATATCTTATCGGAGGTACAAGCGGGATACAGAAAAGAATACAGCACCATAGATCATGCTTTTCTTTTACAAGCTTTGGTTCATAAATACTTATGCAAGCGAAAGGGGTGATTTTATTGTATATTTGTGGATTTAAGCAAAGCTGTTGACTCTGTACAACATGAAAGGTTATGGAATTCACTACTTTTAGCAAAATAATAAATGGTAAGATACTTAAAACTATCAGATATATATGTACTCAAAAATGCAATCAGGAATATCGTTACAGATAAAAGGGATTACGAGTTATTGTAAATGTTCTATTGGTACAAGGCAAGGTCGTATGGTGAGTCCTTTACTTTTTTCTCTATTTATTAATGAATATTATAAAAAAAATGAATAATTCCCTGTAAAGAGATTTTTGTAAATGAAGATCTCCCTAATATTATGACCTTGATGTTTGCTGATGACCTTGTTAACTTTGGAGATACAGTTGGCAGACTTTAAAAGCATTTTTTGTCATCTTCAAGATTTTTGTTTAAAAAAAATATGGAATGCAAACAAATATGGATAAAACAAATGTAATAGTATATAGAAGAGGAAAATTACGGGATAATGAAAAAAATAGATGTAGTTTATCATTATTACTATCTTGGAACTGTTTTTACATCAAAATTATCATGGACAGGAGCACATCAACCAGACAATGCAGGCTAACAAAGCTCTAATTGTTATCAGGAACTTTAATAAAAAAAGTGTGGAAATTTAACAGTTACACAAATTTTTAAATTATTTTATAGTATGGTTGCACCAATCTTGATGTATGGGTGTGAGATTTTAGGCCATTCAAAAATTGAAACAGTAGAAAGAGTTCACAAAAATGTTGTATGTGTTATGTCTTTTGGTGCTATACACTCCAAATGCAGCAGTTTTGGGTGACTGTGGAAGACTTTTTGTTAAATATGCAGTCCGTTGCATAAAAAACGAGTCGAAAATTGTTCATATAAAGGATAATAGATATCCAAAACACTTGTATCAGTTTTTATTGAAGTCAGATAAAAACGGAAAAATTAATTGGGTCACTAACATCAGAACTTTGTTATTTCAAGTCGGATTCGGATATGTGTGGCTGGTACAATCTATAAAGGAGACATAACCATTTTTATTGATCTTTTTAAACATATAATAAAAGACATGGCAATCCAAAATTGGCATAATAATGTTCACTCCTGTAATAAATTAAATTTCTATTGAATCTTCAAGTCATTGTAAACTGTTGAAAAATATTTATTATGTGTACAAAATAAAAAAACATTTTAAGGCACTCGCTCAATTGAGATGCTGCGACCACAGATTAGCTATAGGAATAGATCATCAGAGAGAAACAAAGGATTAGACATAGAGGAAAGAATCTGTATATATAATGGTATCAACATGGCTACAATATTTAAGAAGACGAGAGTCATTTTTTTTTTAGATTGTCCTTTATACAATGATTTACGTCTGTTATATATTTAAGAAGAGATTTGTCACAACCTCATTAATATAATTAAAAAGAATATTTAATTTGGAAAATCTATCAGAAATTTCAAATTTAGCAATTTTTTCTTATAACGGTTTTGTTTAAAGACAGAAAATGTTAGAAAATTTATATTTAAAGCACTACTTTATGACATGATACATTAGTTAAAATTCATATTTTCTTTTCATCGAGAGGTGAGCAATTATGTATTGTTATTTTATATCTATATTTACTTTAAATGCACAAATATGGTTATGATTCATTTGTATTTTAAAATGGAATATTGATGTTTGTAATTGGAACTTTGGGCCTGAGGCCTTTATTTCTGAATAAACTCTTTATTTCTTTCTTTCTTTATATCAATATTCTGTACACCACAACTCCAGTATGCAAGATATGCTAATCAAAACCAAAATTGAAAGATCCTTTCAAAAAAAAAGATTAATTATAATTATCATGCAAGTCACAAAATTCACAGAAGCTCTGCGCTACCCTTCTTTAGTCATGAAAGGATACATTTACGAATCTGAATAAACTTTCAGGTAAAAGGAAGGCTACGAATTAAGTTCGCGATGTACATATAATGGAATTATAATTAGTATCGTAGCTGTTACGCTTTGTTCTCTCTCTCTCTCATTTGTGGGTCAGACAATCTGAGATACTAGTATCATATACACTCTCGAAGTGGAGTCTATTTTGTTGAGCCACAGAAACAACGCTCGTCTTTATAGGGGAAGTCATTGGTTATACCTCCAGCGTTTTAGTATAACCCTAGATATTTTTATTTAAACCTGTTTACTATGGACGTACATGCACTGTAATGTACACATAAAAAACAAGCCCTTGAGGCTTTAAAAGCCTACTTAATATGTTCTGAGGCCACCAGAACAGTTTGTCCGGGGGCTGTGTCGGCGTTTTGGTTAGATAAGGTCCCTCAGGACAGCCGAGTGCGCCGCAGCCCCTTCATACACGGGGTCTTAATATTCACAGCATCTTGTGTTTATCATCGTCAGTCTCCTGTCCTTTCTTGCCAAGATCAAAGGCCGGCGCGTTAGTTTTATGTCAAGTGGGTTAGAGGTGAGATCCTGTTTATAAAGCGCTCCTTGGGTATTTCTCCTTTTTATTTTACCCCGCCTGGAGCAAAAATAAAACCTTCACGATCCCTCCACGGTGCCCGTTCAAATTTTAAAGGCTTGCACTTGTGCCATGTTGTATCCATATAAAAGTCGTCTTTCATTATATCACGTGGGGTTTTTGAGCGTATTGGTTAGGGACAGGGGGTTTCTTATTGTAACAATGAGAGACCGCTCACATAAAGCAGCTTTATATCTTTTGTTCTGCTGTTTCTGCTGCTGGCATTTCAGGCACAAAGGCTGGCTGAGCTGGCTATCAAGCAGACTGTCTGATTTGACATGCCGCCTGCTCCACTTACTGGCCCAGCAGCGTATCATAAGCCTCATGCCAGACAAATTGTCGTTAGCTGTAAACCACCTCATTTGTGTTGCTCTTATTGCTTCTGTTATGGAGGTATATTCACCAAGATTATAGTTTCCCCGTATTTCACTGCAGGAAAATCCCTTATCACTATATATTTTACCATAGTTGATAATCAGCGACTATATAGGCTTATAACGACAAAATAGCGACTATACTGGAGATGGTTACCGTGAGTAACGCAGTGTATTACTCGCCCCCTAATATAAGACCCATACCGCATACCGCTGACGCAAACAGCATACTATAGAGCTTTAATTGGTATGCGGTTGGCAGTTTTATTTCTCTGAACCACATTTCTGTTTTCTATTATGACCTTATACATGTACTTTCTAAGATGCTACTTGTCGAAAACTGATTTGTTTTGCAAAGACAAGGTAATGTATACTTATAGTAAAGTGACCGAAAAATCAGAGATGTATAGAAAATTCAATATATAAAATGTTTGGAGCTCCATAATATGTGAGGAAACCCGCATGCATATGTCATTGTTGAATTTGGACCCACACAACCCAGTACAGCTAGCGTATCCTTGTCCATTGCATGGTGTAAAGGGATCAATAATTAATTCACCTAGTCTTGCGAATAATTTATGTCTGCTCCTCCTCGATGGAAGTTGATTGATTTTCCCCGTTAAGTTTAAATGTTATTCATAAATTTATATAGTTACAGGGATATAAAGGTATTGTCTATATAGGTAATTGAAAAACCTGTGCCATGCAAACACGTCAGCGGAATGCTTTTGTAGAAATTCGATAATATCCAATAGTCTGGTTATTTTACCAAGCCACCGGCATTCCTGCAGATGTACACTTAATGCTTTAATAAACCTAAGAGCTGTTATTTATGTTACTGCCATGATGCACATTAGGCAGGTTCCTTTCACTCCCGCAGTGTCATTGTTAACTTTCTAGTCCTCCCTGCTCTCGGCGGGTTTTCAGTTATACCAGAAGGGGTAACTAAATAAAACCGTTGTGCAGATATGATCGACTCAGCCGGCTTGTCAAGTGTACATCTTTTTTGTAGGTAAACCAGGCAAGGATGTAATATTTTAGATGATGTCGTGTAGCGATGAAAGTTAAAAAAGGGTCATATTTAAGGAGATACCCCTATCTCAACAACAAGCTGACTGTGCATATCATTTAACCGTTAGAATGTCTTGTTTTTGAAAAATCGATATTGTAAAGTGCAAGTGTGCAAAAGGCATGCATGTAACCCTTTTTCTGTGAAAACATCGGGAAAAAACAATTTTCATTGTATTTCGTTATTTTTTTAAATGACGTGGTTAATGGTTTATTTATATGGTTATATCGACTACATTTGATAGAGAAGGTGTGCACAAAGAAATGTATTTCATTAAATTTTAGGTGGTTATGCATGGGTTTAAATATTAGGAATAAGCCCTAAATATGATAATTTCATGCTGTGGCAAAATTGATACAGATCTTTTTTTCTAATTAATGCACAAAATGACTGTTATAAAAGTAATTATATTACTTTTATAATTCGGAATGTCTATATGCTGTAAAACATCATATGAACGCAGTGAAGTGGTTGTGCAGAATGGTCTTTGAACCGTATTATAGTGACAAAGCCTAAATCCAAACTTCAAATATCTATTATTTAAACAATACCTGGCATGCCAGTCTCCTTGTTATTTGTTGAAGTTATATGGTGAAATTATATGTCCAACTGTTATCGATAACAGTCATGTAAATTTTATTTGATGGAAAGGAATACCGTTCCATAAACTGATTAAAAACTAAAACCCGAAAATTGACAATTTCTCTCATTTTTTAAATTATATGACATGTTCATTTGTTTACAAGCTTCATTAAGACAATGGTCTCATACATAAGAAAGCTTCATTGCAATAGGGCACTATTTAAAACTATTACAAAGAGGTGAAATCTGATTCGGTGACATCTTTCTCTGACAGCGCAAGAAACATGCATGGATTATTTTCAGTTTACTCTTCATTTCTGTTTCAACAACCCTTAAATAAATCGTTCAATACTAGCTCTTATTGTGATGGCGCTGAACTCACAATTTCACATAGTTGGCTTTTCAGTGGCGGATCGGGGGGGGGGGGGGGGTCAAGGGGGTCCTGAACCTTTGGAGTTTAAAAACAACTTTTTTTTTGGGGGGGGGGGGGTTTCAAACCAAATTTTGCGACACTGACGCCCCTCCTTCCCGGACTAGAGGACTTTTTTTAGTTTTTTTTTTCAGTTTTCCTGGGCGTGACTCTCCCTTTCCAAAATCCTGAATCCGCCCCTACTTTTCCACCATATAGGGCATGCCAGGTTTAGTCATTATAGTGACTTTAATGACGATATATACGGATGTCACAGTAACTATATATATATAGCAGAGTCTGCCGAATGTGTTATATTATGTGTATACGTGTATTTGGAATTTATTTATGTGATTATTATTATTATCATATTTTTATTTTTTACGGTTATGGTGATATACAATACGGGTATGGTCATTTACAATACGGGTAGGGTGATCTTTGCTTCGTCTCCATATGGAAGCTTAAAGACTCCGCTGTCACAAACTATGGACACTCTAACGGTGAAAACGATACCACATTTAGCTTGTTATACCTCCGGTTGGGTAGACCAAATTTTGCCGGCCTATACCGCTGCATTAATGGAGGCTGTTACCTGGTTACAGCCTCTACGTAACAAATCTTCAATGGTGAGATGATTAACAATGTAACGGGGTTACATGAGCAGCGATGAATCACGCATCAACAGTGGCGGGTTTAACGTGGGCCCGCTGGTTTTTCTCAGGCTGTGACAGAGTATTAATCACTCTTTAAAGACTGGTTCGGCTTAGCGCTGCGCAGAAGTCGGTCGTGTCAGCTTGAATAGGAACATTACCGTAGATAACAAATCATGCAGACAGTTTTTCTCAGTACACAGGCATGTACGGAGACACAGCAGCGAGTGCCACTCTGCTAACAATGAGACCACATTTCTTATTTCTGTAGCCTGATTTTACTTACTGTGGGGCCTGGCTGGCTCATTATCCTACACTCCTATAATGTTACAATATTCATACCCCACAGACCAAGTCTCGTTTAAATGTCACATGGGCGTGACTGATAAGCTCCTGTCCGATTATAAACGATTAGAACTGACAGACTGTCAAGAACCAGAGAGCTGTCGTATCTTTAAATGCTTGGTGAAAAATGGTAAAGGCTTTCGTTTCAACTGCGGTCTAAATTAAGAATGGAATCCAAATTAAATGCCTTGTCGCTGGAGCTGTGTTATTATTTATACACCTTTGGGTGGGTATGGCCATATACTTTTATATGTCACGACTTTTCTTGTATGTAACAACATACCTCGCGCAATCATGAACGGAATCTCATGACATTTTCAGGGCATTTCGGTATGAAATCGATCAGATTTTAGTGTGGATCTGTCACATGATCCGGCTTCATGGACATCATCAAGGAATATACACAAATGTAAAGTCATTTATGCACGAATGAACCTGGGAATATGGGCTTAATAAGTGAATGCAACCACGGTTTGGGGAGCATCGCGGAGGCTTGCATTCCTTATAATGCAGATTTCTAGTTAACAGTGTAGTATAACCCGATTATAGATCTTAATTCAAACTGAAAGACAAATAAACTGTTGAGTATTATAGTGGCACTAATCAAGTGCAATCATAGCTACCACCAGCTAAATATGGCCTACAGAGTCGTGCATTCACGGCTTATGCAACCGTTGATAAGGGTGTTATATATTTAATTGGAATTATAAGCAATAATGGAAAAGAAATATAGCCAACTAGACAACTGCCCACAAGACCTTTATGATAATCAAACAGGGACATTTGCCCATAGCTCTAATCCTCTAGCCACAAATTTTAAAAACACTAATGAAAACTTGAAAATTCTATAAAAGTTAAGAGACAGAATACATTAAAATTTATATGCATGGAGCTCTTGATTTTTATATATTTGTGACACATAGATGTAGCACTTGATAGTACATCAGTCAACTATAAAGAGTAAAATATATATTTGCGTAGAATAATGCACTAAATGTGGGCAAATGTCTTCTTTCCCATTAAGATTGTGGGCAGCTCTCAAGTGGGCAATTGTCTGTGGGCATTGTCTTGTCATGTAATCATATTGGATTCACTACAACTGGTGAGTCCGGAATTGAATCGGATTTCAATGTACACTGTGACATGCAGTTAACAGATGAAACGAATAAGTGGGATATATATAACAAGTCCGATGAAAACGTTATGGATCATCTGTCATTGTTTTATGTATATAAAGGCCTATAAAGGACTTTGATCACTTTCAAATTATCATCTTCTCAGAGCTAGACGGGCTTAATTGAAAAAGCAAATTTTGCTAAAAGAAGCTTGTTTATAGTAAATAGATTTTCACTTCAAAGAGAGCGCCAGCGAATCATTTCTCTTGTCGTGTCGGCTGTATCCTTGGCAATGCATCTATTTCTGTAATAATGTTGATTTAATACACCGCAATATGTACCCTGGTAAGGATGTTGGGACAGTTATTTGAGAGTGACAGCTGGTAATTTCAGGCTTGCTGCCTGGGTGGTGTTATGAGGCCCTGACTCAAAGCGTGGCCGTCATTGTGGGGACAAGTTGTCGCACGCTCCATATGGCTAACAATGATTAATCGCTCACCAAACCTAATATGGCAGCAAAGAAATACGAATTTGTCTACTGACCTTTGTGTTAATGAATCTATTACGGTCTACATATCAGGTCGTCTGTCGGCAATACACGTCTTACTTACTTGGTTTACACAGTACATGCATGTACATGAATGTGCTTTTGTAGAAATACAACTTACAATAAAAAAATAAAACAAAGTTTGTATAGAGATCAGGGACGGATTTTAGGGGGCAATGCCCCTTCCTTTTCTCGACCTAAATACAGAAAAGTATAAAAGTATACGACAATACACTCTTAATAAAAATCTTCCTCAGACAACCAAAAAATACAGCGTTATTCATTTTTTAATAAACGGAAGGGTTACCCCCAATCCTTATAACCCCAAACCCTCCTGCGCTTGGGTGTGGTCCCCCCCCCCCTCTTGTTATTCTCTAACCACCCCTGAACATTCTTTTTCGATATGTCCTTTAAAGGGCTCTTTTTTCTTGTAAAACAATAAGGTAAATGCCATGTGGTGGCACAGCTGACAGGACCCCTGTCAAACCCCACTCATGAACATCAGAATGTTGTGGTCATATGGTGCGGCACTCTTATATCACGTAGCAGTCCATCTCAAGTACCCTTTATCGGCTTTGGAGAGTATACATCTGCACCGTCATGGACGCAATAATGCATAAATGAATAGCCGTGTGTTTGTGGTAAGGTAAATTGTAGCATTTATTGCCAGGGGTTTGGTTATGTTTGACATTTGGTGACAACAAGGAGCATGTGTGTGTTTGTAGGCAGGTGCAGGCTGGTCGGTCGGCCGTTCTCTTTTGTTAGGGCAGGAGCTGGTTTGTTCCCAACCCGTGCCCTTTGTGCGCATATCACATGCTTCCGCTGACCCGCTCAAACATCTTGTGCCACGAGTTCTTTGTTGCGGCTTCAGATGGTGTAGAGTTGGACGAGCCGGGTGTACCCTTAAGGTTGATTGCCTCACCTATGATCCGTGCCGAACGACAACTCTTTTGTTCCGCAAACTGAGCAATGAACTGGTTGGCTCTGTCAACCGTTTACAGTAGCTGGTGCCAATGGGACCACATCTCTGTGGCATTTTACTTATTATCGTAATGTGCTATATTGCTCTGGAAAAATGTGAAATACATAAACTAATTAAGTGACCATACAAGGTGATAAAATGAAACCACCGCATTGTTACATTATAAAAAAATTACAAAAATAAATAAAATATACCGCTAATGAGTCATCGTCTGAATAGAATGTGTAAGCTTTGGGCTTTTTCAAATCCAGGTTGTTTCCACCACCGGTTGCTAAATGGGCATTTTATAAAGTAGCTTGTCATCAAGCGGAATATTAGTAAATAGCACAGTCTGTTATTAAAGGGCTTCAAGAGCGCTAGTGAATACCAAACCTAAACATGCCATCTATGTCAAAGAAATACTAAAATAAAAATATATAATTTTGAGCAATGTCTGTACCATTTGTTTTATAATTTGCTCTGTATAAATTAGATATCTGGACTAATGACCAACCAAGTTTAGATTTACCAGAGAGATCTGGATATATATATATATACCATTTCGGCACATAATATTTCTCTTGTTTTTGGCAGAGCTGTGCGTCTTGACTCTGAGACACAGAGCACAGTAAATAACCGTTTAACGTTTAACAAAGACTGGGATTAACTCGTTTATCGAAATATTCTGACCTGTTTTGCATTTATATTCTTATCTGTTGCTAGAAATAAGGATGACGATGAAGTGTCAGGCATTGATTTGGGGTTAAAGGCATCGCTTTGGAGTGGAAGACATGGCTTCGATGTGAAAGACATCACTTTGAAGTAGAATGCATGTTTGGATGTAGAGGGCGTCGTTAGCATAGATATATAGAAGAAATCGTTTTGAAAGAGAAAGGCAGTGATGTGATGAAGAGGCGTCGTTCTGACGAAGAAGGCAGTGCTGTGGTGTAGAGGCGTCGTTTTGACGTAGAAAGCAGTGCTGTGGTGTAGAGGTGTCGTTTTGACGCAGAAGGCAGTGTTGTGATGTAGAGGCGTCGTTTTGACGTAGAAGGCAGTGCTGTGATGTAGAGGCGTCGTTTTGACGTAGAAGGCAGTGCTGTGACGTAGAGGCGTCGTTTTGACGTAGAAGGCAGTGCTGTGATGTAGAGGCGTCGTTTTGACGTAGAAGGCAGTGCTGTGATGTAGAGGCGTCGTTTTGACGTAGAAGGCAGTGCTGTGATGTAGAGGCGTCGTTTTGACGTAGAAGGCAGTGTTGTGATGTAGAGGCGTCGTTTTGACGTAGAAGGCAGTGTTGTGATGTAGAGGCGTCGTTTTGACGTAGAAGGCAGTGTTGTGATGTAGAGGCGTCGTTTTGACGTAGAAGGCAGTGTCGTGATGTAGAGGCGTCGTTTTGACGTAGAAGGCAGTGCTGTGATTTAGAGGCGTCGTTTTGACGTAGAAGGCAGTGCTGTGATGTAGAGGTGTCGTTTAAACTTAGAAGGCAGTGCTTTGATGTAGAGGAGTCGTTTTGACGTAGAAGGCCGTGCTGTTATGTAGAGGCGTCGTTTTGACGTAGAAGGCAGTGCTGTGATGTAGAGACGTCGTTTTGACGTAGAAGGCAGTGCAAGCTGTGATGTAGAGGTGTCGTTTAAACTTAGAAGGCAGTGCTTTGATGTAGAGGCGTCGTTTTGACGTAGAAGGCCGTGCTGTGATGTAGAGGTGTCGTTTAAACTTAGAAGGCAGTGCTTTGATGTAGAGGAGTCGTTTTGACGTAGAAGGCCGTGCTGTGATGTAGAGGCGTCGTTTTGACGTAGAAGGCAGTGCTGTGATGTAGAGACGTCGTTTTGACGTAGAAGGCAGTGCAAGCTGTGATGTAGAGGTGTCGTTTAAACTTAGAAGGCAGTGCCTTGAAATAGAGGCGTCGTTTTGACGTAGAAGGCAGTGCTGTGATGTAGAGGCGTCGTTTTGACGTAGAAGGCAGTGCTGTGATGTAGAGGCGTCGTTTTGACGTAGAAGGAAGTGCTGTGATGTAGAGGCGTCGTTTTGATGTAGAAGGCAGTGCTGTGATGTAGAGGGCGTCGTTTTGACGTTGAATATATGGCTTGATGGGTAGAGTTCATCTTTGACAGGAAGAGGATATCGCTTTGGTGTAGAAGGTATATTTGCTCTGGTGCAGAAGTCATCGCTTTGTTTTAGAAGACATTGCATTGTTTTATATATATATATATATATATATATATATATATATATATATATATATATATATATATATATAGGATGACATCACTGTGAGGTAAAAGGCATTGCTTTGATGTACATGGCGTCGTTTGCATATATCTTAATAATATATAGTACAGAAGACATTAGCTTAGATTTAGAAGGCCTTGTTTGTATAGCTTTATGGCTTTGGTGTAGAAGACTTCCCTTTGGAGTAGTGATCAGAGAAGTAAAGTGTTGTCACTTTGACGTAGAAGTCGTTGTTTTAATACATGTAGGAGGCGCTGTTGTTTGCCTGTCGCTATAACTTGAATGGGGAAGGAATCGGTTTGGATCAAATAGAAGACAATTCTTTGATGAACGGCAAGTGTTGCTTTGGTGAAGAAAACATATATTTGTCTACGAAAATATTACACTGATGTAAAAGGCATTGCTTTGGAGTAGAAGACAGCTTTGACCTGGAAGTCATTGCTTTTATATAAAAGGATCGTTCAGAAGGTCCATCTTCATTTTTGTTGATAAGACGTGTGAATTCCTGGATCCATGGATATCCGTGTTTTATACATATATACCTGGTATTTGTCAACAATTTATGTCTGCTGTCTCTAATCGTATGTCTTTACTCTTTCAATTTACACAAACAAATTATACTGGGAATAACAATATATATGCAAATTCTTTTCGTCAGCTATGGATGTAGGGCTTTTTTTTATATACGATGATTCCTTAGGGTTTTACGGTAACGTTTCTATTCGCATGCGCACAGGTAAGTACTCCAAAAACGTTTTGGTCCTGGTGTAAGAACCAGCAAAAAAGCTAAATTAATTTGAGCAAGAATGCTTTGAGGGAAATTCTTGTAATCAATGTTAAGGGACAATCTTATGCGAAATGTGAGAAAAGTGTAAACTTTGCATCCTGAGAGCCCACAAAATAAAAAATTCATAATTTGATAACGTCAAATGGAACGTCAGTTGTTAATCGCTTGTTCTCTGCACGTAAAGCCCCTTATACATGCAGGTGTATTTATGCGTGCACATGTGTGCGAAGATCTTTTGAAGCGAACAGTTATTTAAAAGTGACAGTAACTCACAAGGGGAAATGAGCTGTCTCAATTATAGGCAATTAAGAAAAAACAATATTTGACATGCATACAAAAATGCTAGCAGAAAAAGCCTGTTATTAAATGATGGGCCCGTTAAAAAATATGTGCTTATATCGGGATGTACCATGCAATACCTCGGATGATGTCCAAGTTAAAACACACTGGAATTCCATGCACTGCGTGGTTCTTTACAGAACTTAAGACAGCCTGGGTTTTCCACTCTGACTGTCACCTCCATCCCTTAGGGGATAACAATCCACATTAGACTTAGAAGGACAATTGATACCAGGTAATAATTAATTTGTGTTAAGCCTGGTTGAAATTCAGGTATATATCGAATTCTGGTATTAATGTCCGATACCTGCCGCCTTGCAGATTCAAAGCCACACCTCCCAGCTGCATGCTCCCACACCTCCCAAAGCCACATGCACCTCCAAGTGACACCCATCCACTCGGCCAACAAATGTGACTGGTAAGATTCCTATAAGGGTACAAATCTATATGGTGGAAGATGCTGTATGTCTTTCTCCCATTTTATGTGCAAATGTCACCAAGTACAACAGTGACAACAATAAAAATGATGTTCCCAGAAAAGCGGTTTGATAACGGTTGTGAAATAAATCCAAAAGCCCTGATTTTGTGATAAAATTCTCCTGCATGCGTCAGACCACGAGTTTTTGTATCAAAGATGGGTTATTAAAGCATTTATGGCTGGTGTAAAATGTTTAGTATAGTCATTACACATTTTTTTTTATTTATGTTCATTTTCCTGCAGTCATTCCTATAAATGGCCGATTTCCGCTTGTCTTATTCTAAAATGTATCGATATGTAAAAGGGCTTATACTGCAGTAAAGAAACCCCATTTACCAATGAATAGATCAGAATGGTAAATTTGTGTTTTACGATGCCAATAACTTGTTTATTTGCAGATCTTGGTGAACCAAGCCGTTTAAACCTAGTGTCGTATAAATAAACTTCTGCTGGTATCTGGTTTATCATGACGGCCATCCAGCAGGTTTGAATAGTGCAATGTATATAAGCTCTCTTGGAGCCTGCATGGCGGTAAAACGCAGTCTCATTAAGCGCGCTGCTAGCCCAGTAAGCAAAGTCGACATGTCTTCAGATGCCGATCTGGCTCAGACCAACAGCCGACGAGTTAGGCAAGTACTTTTCACAATATTGACATTTATGTGGGTAGCTGCAGGAATCGTTTCTTGCAGTCCACGGTGCTGACAACATTCTGCGTTCAAGGTTAAGAGGGCATCCCTGCCGAGAGACGCTGCGAGGGATAATGGTGGCCTCTATATAACTAAGGTAGGCAATTACCCAGGGCTCCGGGGCGCAAGGGAAGCGCCGTTTATTTGCCTGTGTCTTGTAGCGCTGTTATTATATTGACTCATACAGTCTGTGGAGCACTGGCTGAGCGGCCTGACTTTGTTAATATGATGCATCGAGACTGTTGGGCCTTATTCAATTATGCATTGTCATAGCCTTGAGTGGTGAAGTATCACTTTCATGTGAAAGCATCACTGTCGTTACACTCGATATATAATCAGCTTAACTCTCAAATACACATTTCCCTAAACCGCAGAATGCTGGATACCAAGGGGTATATTTAATCAGTTTGAAATAAACCCGTTATTGGAAATACTAATGGAGAATTATCTCACCATTACATATAATAATTGTAATAATAATTTTGGTTTATTAGTATTATTATTTTAATTCATGGTTTGGTGTCGAGGCTTATTTTCTGCGTGATGGGTCCTGACCATGAAAAGCTGACTGACACACACACACACACACAGTCTGTGAAATAATTTCTCTGCTTTATATTGTCACAAGTAGCTGAAATTAAGGTGTTCCGATATTTTTTGCAAGGTTTTGGAATAACACATTTTTAATTATGAGGATGTAGGAAAGATCACCAGTCTTAATGAGGTTATATCTGCTTAACACGCTACCACAACGGCATTTATATAAATCAGATTTGATTAGGTAATTATGCAGCACATGTATCAAACCCCATTGATGGTTTTTGTACTAAAAAAATCGAACCTGAGTACAAGCACCAGTTACAAAAACACCATTCCTGAGATACTGGCACGGATGCACACTATAAGAAAATGATTAAAGGTGGCGTCACTAGCTTTGTGTACAAGGAAAAACCGTCGAAGATGTATGGACATGCAACATTTCAGGCAGATACCTCAAACAACTCTTCAGTTATGTGCAGAGAAGCTTGCATCGAAAAAAAAAAAATTGTAGGTGGCGCCACTAGTCTTGTATACGACAAAACTATACGAGAAGTATGGGCAAGCACAATTTCACGCTGATATTTCAAGTCACTCATGAGAAATAAGCGGGGACGTACACTGCAAAATCATTATTGTAAGTGGCAACACACGTCTTGAGCACGAAAAAGCCATCAAAGATGTATGGTCATTTCAGGCCGATACATCAAATCTAGCGCCATTTCGACCCTCTCAAATAAGAGAGTATACGACCAGCGTACTGGCTGTCAATATGCCGTAACATCCTTCAACGAGGAACACACTTTAAGGCTCTATGCATGGGGATGCAAATATTTTCGTCATTTTTCAAAACGCCTCATGGCCTACAAGTACGCTGTAACTTGACATAAACCAGAACAATCGTAAGCTTTTTAGTATACTTTCTAACACCTACCATGAGCGATAAAAAATTAATCTCAGCATATTGGTAAATCCGTCTGCATGTTGTTAAATTTCTAACGCATGAATACAAAGATGGCTCGCAGCCAACTGCAGCCAACTGTAAGCGATTCAGGAAATGACTCATTACCATAGAGACGGATTTTCAGTTTGGATGTAAGTTCACATGTATACTTTGGTGTTAATTCATCATTCTTAGCTAAGATTATGTATGGGCTGTTTACCACGATATCAATGCAACATGATGGAAGACCACTGCAATGTAATCTTCCGTATGGCTTGTATCACGACTCAAGTTGGGCTTACCAGCTCAATATAAATACCTACTGAGTCGTGAATTCACGGCTACATCAAACAAATACGAAACAAGGGCACCGCAAACGTGCATAATACGTTCTCTTATGTGTTGTGACGTCTAACCTCATTAAATATGTGTAAATTTTGCTGAAAATTAAATTCACATGAAAAGCTATATTGGTTGATATTTATACTGCATGAGTTTCGTGAAAATCCATAAGAATTTATCACGGCACCGCCAAAGTCTGATGGCCTCTGACCTCATTAAATATGCCTGGATTTTGACGGGAATCGAACTTATGCGAGATATTATATTGGTTTATTTTTCTGTTGAGATTAATCAAATCCCTCATTTTCCTGATAGGTTATCGCGGCGACACCACCAAGTAGCCTTGTGGTCTCTGACCTTATTAAATATGCGTGGATAATGCCTATAATCGAACTCGAGCGAGATAATCTATTGGTTAGTAGTTATGGTGAGTTTCGTAGAAATCCATCAAAGCCCTGGTAAGTTATCGGACGGATGGACTGTAGGTATACCATAATACGGCCCGTCATGACGGGACTAAAAAAAACTATTGTAGGCGACGTCACCAGTTTAATGTACAAGAAAAAAACCGTCGAAGATGTATTGACATGCAACATTTCAGGCAGATACATCAAACCACTCTTCAGTTATGTAGACAGATGCACGCAACGCAAAAAGAATTGTAGCTGGCGCCACCAGTCTATTATAACTGTCCGAGTTGTATAGATATATGCAAAATTTCAGGCTTATATGGCAAATCATTCCTGAAAAATACTCAGGGACGGACACTGCCAAAAATTATTGTAGGTGGCGCACAAGTCTTGTGTACGAGTAAGCTAACCGAGATGTATGGACATACAAACATTTCAGGTCACACCACTCCTGGAATACTGTCATAGATATACACTTCATAAAAATGATTGTTTGTTGCGCCACTAGACTTGTGTAAGAGAAAGCTATTCGCAAGAAAGCTATTTGAGATATATGCCAACGCAAAATTTCAATTTGTAAATTCACTCCTGATAAAAACGTAGGGATGTATTCTACGTAAAAATGATTGTAGGTGGCGTCCTAGTCTTGTGTATGATAAAGCTATGCAAGATGTATAGACATGCAACGATTCAGGTAAATACATCACTATACTGAACTAAACATATAAATGCAATACCTATAGCAGTTCTACAGCAGCAGCTAAATGATAGCACAAGTCCCTCTTTTAATCCTAGCATTGAGCCAAAGCTATTTATGCATCCTTTCAATGGGGAGTGGGGCACCCTAGTTCAGCTGACCAAGAAAGTTGCCCCCAGTCAAGCGTAGCCCAGATTTGGCCACTTCAGTGACTCCACTGGAAATCTGAAACACTTGGCAGTCTGCCAAAGCTATTTATAGATACAGACAGCTGCCAAAACCTAAACTAGTATTGGCATCATGCAAAGACCATTTATAGACACCGAATACAGACAAAATCCTGGCCTGTTGCCGAACTCGACACAATGTTGACACTATGCCAGTCCATATATGTTAAGAGACAAAATCTTGGCTCGTTGTCAAATCTGATTACAATGCTGACAATGTGGCAAAACCGTTTATACAAATTGAGAGATTTTTGCTATATGCTTTAGAAGGCGGACATATTCGTAAGAGTTTTTTTAATCAAAGAATTTAGAATAATAAGATGCCAATTGAAAGCAAAATCAGAATACATATATAGTTTATTCATCTTACACATAACTTGGATATGCACCGGTAAATTATACTCCATATACATCTCTGCTTATATACACATAGAAGTCTATATTCATTAATATAAACATCGACTTGTTAAACCCAGTTTTCTCATAATCGTTTAATCTTAAAACATTTCCACCAACATTTTGGTTGATATTAGCGATATATGACTCGAAATCCAACTACCTCATGGCATAATATAATGTTTATCAATCTGTACCATGTCAGATGTTACAGCTTCAATCAGCCAACTTAAAAGGTAAAAATGGCTGATTTCAAGGTTCCGTTATTGAGCCAAAAGTCATTTGAACAAGGACCACCTAAGACTACTTTTTTTAAATAATATTAAAGAATTTGGCACTGCTGATATACAGAAGAAGACTGTTGTAGACCTCATTCTGATACAGGTTTACCAGGCAGGTTAAGCTTTCCATAACTCTACAAACATTTAACCCCAACCATTCTTGTACACGAAAGAGAGCACTTGTCACGTCGCTAAAGATGTGAACGACCGGGTACTTTTAAAAGTCAAACCAACTGGCTGAAACACTCACATATGTACACTTCAAAAATTGAATTAGACATATGTGAACAAAACAAATCAATATATTAAAGAAAGAAGGCACATTCTCTGGAGAGGCGCTCGATTACTAACGTCTGATAATCAACACAGAAATAAGCACCAAGTCCGTTAGACACACTACACAGAGCAGTCCCTTTGTTTACAATTCTCCTGATCATATGACACACGTGACATCAAAATGTTGCGCTGCCCGGCTCACACTTTGTTCGTGCTCAACGACAGTACAATCAGTCCACCTTTAGATTCGCTGGCGTATTGGTTTAACTCTGAAGGCACAGTTCACGCATTACTCACTAATTAACGCTCAGATGATTCTATCTTGACTTAGAGTCAATGGAATCATCCAGCACTAGGTAATCGAACATGCTTCCACACAGCGGTATCAGTCACGCGTTTAAACGAAGTCCTCGATCTGTTCCTGGAAGCGCTCACAACAGGTATAATCGCCAGATTACCAGTCCGTTGGCAAAATGCGATACTCGCTCTGAAGTCTGTTACATAGAAATCACCATGGCCTTCCTAAGACATCGACTTTCTACGCTTACAGACATATCTCAGCTGTTTCGACTCTGATGCACGCAGACCTGGACTGTAGACATCGTCAGACTATACCGAAACTGACCCTTTGGCCAATCACCACTTCCTACTATGCCGACCGTCAATAACAACATGATTTCTAATATGGACACGCCTCCAGAGATATAACCCTAAGAAAACTAAACTTAACATGTGCTGATCCTTTGTAGTCTACAACAAACAATCGTTACTACAGAGACCTCCAAACAGTTACGGCTCCGACGGAATTAAACTGTAATGAAATTTACATCAAACGAGACACGTATGCTCTTTAACAAAATTTCTCACGCTAATATCTAAATTTGATGCTCCATATAATGTACAGTAAATTATCAATCATTATCATCTAGTTATACTCCCTACTTGAACATGCAACACAATGACTTAGTCACAGTTCTCTGGTGACAGCATTAACATGTGATCATTCCTGTGAAGTATTAAATGTTTGGTATGACAGATTTGTCAGAGATTTTTTTTCTTATTAGTGGCTGAAAGAGGCCGAAATTCCCCCAGTAAAAATAAACCTATACAGGTGGCGCCACCAATACCTGAATTTCCCTTTGGGGCATGTGAGGCGTTTTTGAGAATATATGGGTTAAGGTACGGGCGACGGCGGACGGACGACACCTGGCTATGCATAAGCTCACGATTTCACTAAAAAGCACACACACACGTGGCGCCCCCAGTCTAATGTATGCGAAAATTATCCAAGATAGTGAACATGAAAACTTTCTTGCACTACATCAAAGCGCTCCTGAAATATGTGTGATTTCACCAAGAATAAACGACAAGCAAAATTAATAGTATTGGACACGCCACCAGAATTCTGATAGACTTTTGTACCAGCTAAAATGCCTAAGCTCTATGGTCATACAACATTTCTGGCCAATACATCAAACCATTCCTTATATATGTTTATGGATGTAAGCTGCGAAAAAAGTGTAGGTGGCACCGCCAGTCTTGTGTACGATGAAGCTATCCAAGATATATGGACATGTAAAATTTCAGACCAATACTAGTATATCAAACTACTCCTGAGATATATGTGATTTTCACTACGAATGGACGCCATTTTATATGGCGCCACCAGTTTTCCTGTAGGAGATCAAGCATCCAAGATCTATGCACAAAAATATGGTTTACTAATTGCTAATCAAATGTGGGATTTAAATAAGGCCACATGGTACATTAGAAAATCAAATATTCTGTCATTATTATGTCACTCACGGATAGTGAGAGTTGGGAAGTTAAATGACAACCGTATCTGTATAAGTATTTTCACCTTTGGTTGGTATCAAGTCCAACAGTGCTTATCTTGATTGTTGCCGTTGTTTATCCACAATGAAGGATGGAAACCAAGTGTGGTCTTTTGTAAACTCGTGGTCAGCCTTTGGATCATAAGTTTTCTGTCCTTTTTCAAAATCTGATATTTGACATTGTTTGTGACACAATAAACGATAGATACAAATGTACTGAAGTGGAAAAACAACATAGCAGCTATATATTACATAACAGTCATTCCTGTTGAATTTATATATATATATATATATATATATATATATATATATATATATATATATATATATATATATATATAGGAATGGCGCTTTGTCCGTCGTCCGTCCGGCCGTTAGGTCGTCTGTTAGCAGGGCACAAATCGTAAACGCTGACCCTAGAAACTTCTAAGTAAATATCCAAGGTAGTTAACAAAAAATTCCTTGGAAACCTGAAATTACTTCACTGCGACCTATATCTTTCCAGCTGTTGGGCTTGTAAATATCCCCAGAATAATTAAAAATTTGATACAAAACCTCCAGTATCTTGACAATTATTGCACTGATTGCCATGAATCATGCCTTGAATATTGACCATGGCTATTTTTGTCAGTTCCCGAAATTTGGTGGCTCCACTTGTATTTTATTCTAATTTTTTTTTATTTTTTTTTCTCTTTTTGGGACCATCAAATTACAGCAATCATGCCAGTTTCTCAGCTGTTGTTTCATCTAGTGTCCTGAAACCTTTTATCAGGACCCTCTTGAAAAAGAGGGTGCCCTATAGTAATCATTCTGTCCGTCCATCTGTTAGTCCCCCTTCCTAAAAAAGATTTTGGATGCATTTATAGCCAAACTTTTTATCCCAAACCTTCCATCTTCTTCATATTGTCCACCTGCCAATGAGAGAAGATTTTACATGATCTTATAGTCACATTCTCAAAGGTCCAGGTCACAGGGCCCATCCATTCACAAATTAGTTTACGGACGATGACTCCATTTTGGGTAGAGAGATTAGATTCAAATTTAATCACATGACCCACATTTGGTAAAGCTCATAAAAATATTCTTCTCGACAATTTCAGCTGAGCGTCAAGACCCTTCGGTCCCTAGGTCATGCCAGTAATGGTTGCAGCAATGTGTGTATCAGAATTGAGGAATAAATATGCAATAGTTCAAACACTTAGAAGCGTCCGACTTCTATGGTGCTAAACATGTTTTTGTAGCTTACAGAAAAAAGGTCACTGTGACCTTGTTTCGAATTTCCAAGGAGAATTCTCCAGGAATTCTTTGAAGGCTGATGATTTTGTGCCCTGCGAACGGACAGCCGGGTGGCAGGACAACGGACAAAGACCCACCGCTATAGCTCAACATGACTGAAAGTCAGCTGAGCTAAACACAAAGGTGTTGCCGCCAGCATAATGGAACTGGTAAAACTCGTCATGGTCAATAAACATATGAGGTTTAAGGATATTAGATTAAACCACAGCTGAGAAACTAATAAGACTGCTGTCATTTGACAGTCTAAAATATAGAAAAAAAATACAGATGCGGAAACTGATAAAATATTTATGATCAATAAACCCACCAGATATCAGGACACCATAGATGTGTCCCGATACAGTTTATAGAAGATGACACCATTGATGTAATTTGGCACTCTTAAATACAGAAGAAAAAGAGTGTCAGACTAGAAAAATTACAGGTGGCATCTCAAGTCTTCCGGGAATGATAACACTTGTCATGATCAATAAACATACAATGTTTCAGGACAATATAGGTGAAACCACAGCTGCATGAGTACCTGGTACAATTACTGTCATTTGACGTTCTCAAAAAAAGAGGGGGGGGGGGGTAAATAATAGAAAAAAATACAGACTGTGCTAAGCTAGAGGAAGAAATGGAAGCAAATATAAGAAAATGTTTGGGTGACACTTGTGCAAAATTTATTCTAGCCAAGATCTAGACAACATCAAATCTGGAGACAATTCGACAGGGGGTCATACATATGAACATTTATGCATATGGATTTTCTTGCCTTTGTTGAGAAAAGCTGAATCTTTTTGATGGACAGCAGAAGTACCCGAGGTATCAGAAGGACGCTGCATGAATACCAAAGGTCAGAGGTCACCAATAACGATAGGGCACGATGTGACCTTATATTGAGCTTTTCCATTTTCTACCTCTGCCAACGATGACATAGGTTGCTGTAAGTCTGAGCAATATGTCCGAATGTTCTCAATGCATTTCGATGGAGTTTTGTGGATTGGTGGGTCATGACCCAAAGAAGAAAGGCAATATATATACCTTGGGATGTACAGGTAAAGTTAAAATGCGGTCAGCATCCAGCCAATTTCGCTTCTTTTCTCTGCTGCCGTACATGTTTCTCACTATGGAGATTTTTTTAGATATTTCGTGGACAATCATGGTATATTTAAATTCTATATTTACTGCTAGTGATGGAATCGACGCTGTAATGGTGCTATGTATTATAACAATGGAAAATAGTGCCTCTATCGCGTCACAATAATGTAAGCAACAAAAAACTGCGTTCGACAGGTGAAGTTTCCTTTTTTATATAAACTAATGAGAATTAGGTAGATATACTGGAGACAGGTAATACAAGCTGTATCATAAATCAGTAATTGGTCCGCCTTGCCGTCCCGTCTGGCTCCAAATTGCATTTGTCTTCAATAGCCGAAAACATAATTGTATGCATTTTATTTAAAATTTTGAAAGGCAAAATATCGGTTAAAAGGGTAAACAAAGAAAGGTAGAGAACCTTGGTCTATAGACACACGATATTATAATCTTTATCGCTCTTAATTTTTATAAGGTGTATGAATTTAAACCAATATGTTCTTTCTGTTTTCGTCTTTGATAAATAAATTGGACCCATGCAGTATAATTTTACTCTTTACGTCTTCATCTTGTCGGCACGGTAGTTTAAGTTGAAGGCAATATTTAGAAAGATATGACCCTAGAGGTCCATCGTGATAAATATGTACACCCAAAACGCATATATATATATATATATATATATATATATATATATATATATTAAGGGTTACGGAAAATTGATGAGTCTTCTTGATTCGGGAAGATCAACTTAATTTTGGGGACGGACCTGAATGATCAATTAAGGAAATGGCGGAGGCATGCGCTCCGTGAGTGCTTTTTAGTCGTACATCTAGTTATAACAAAGGTCTTCAAGAGCTGTGACTTTTGTAGAAACCTTATCCGTGATATTCCGTTTTGGTGGATACAGTATAGTTTAGATGGGACATGCGGTCACAATTGTCTATTAAACTATGCGCGTACAGATCGCATACATTACAGTATATATATGTCTATGTATATATATGTATTTCATGCAGTGACTATGAATCGGCTATATATTGCAACATGACTGGTAAATAATAGCCTTACTGAATGAGTAATGGGAAATCTTTTTTTTTTTGGTCGGTAGGCCTAATATAATGACATTTGCAGTGCATGCACGACAGTTCATCAAGTGCTTGTGTATCTGCAAATCTGTACGTATATATAACGTGTACAAGTGGACGAGCACCAAGTGGTGCATGTTTTTTTATGGAAAAAAACTTAAATTTCCTCTGTCTTAGTTGTCTAATAGATAATTCAAAACTAATATAAGATTTAGCCTTTTCCGAATGTATTTACGAGAGAGTCGCAAATATACACAGAAGTCTATATCATGCACCGTGAAGTGTATGTAATATATTTTCAGTGTTCTGGTATTTCTTCTGCAAGATAAGCCATTTTGTGTGATGTTCAGCTCCTTTAATCAAGCTAAAATAGAGTTGACCTGTTAAACACATCAGAAATATAGCTTAACAGTGGGGACAAAATGATAAAGAAGATTTATAATTACATATTCATTGACCTTATATATTCTGCGTGGAAGCTTAAAATGTGCCAGTCACTGGCTGAAGGTGGGGCTTTATGACAAAGAGGATGTCCTGCGGGCACACAGCGGTCATCAATCAATACCACCGTTTATGTGTGACTCTGAACCTTAAATTTCATTTGCAAAAATGACGGAGGGATATATCATTAGCCCGGATGATAAAGGTATACATCATCTGAATACTGCACAGTCACCCGGCTTTACATCTCTATCAATAATAAATATCTGCTCGCCGTGGCCTGACAATCTTGTGATCCATATGCGGGCATCTTTAATGTAAGCCATGAGCCTCGATGAATAAAATGGCCGACAGCATGAGGCCTCAGTCTCCTTGTTTAATAGATTTCCAACGGCAATTGTCAAATTGCGCCATCACATCTCCGGCAGTCTCGTTAAAGGCCTGGGGATAATTTGCACTCGAGGGGAATATGAAACTGCCTGAGCTGTTGTATTATGTGAGGGGATGGTGGGCCGAGAATTTCATGGCATCTCTTGACATTAGCGAATCGATATTTGCAGAATGATCTAGCTACAGCAAACACTTGCGGAAACACTGGCATTATTGACAGCAACGCCACCGGGAAATTTCTTGGTAGTCTTGAAACTGACGCCGCCCGCCTGCAATCGCCTAACAGGCTGTTGGCAGAGCCGAGAACTCGTATATAATTACATTTGACCCGGCTTATTTGCGGCTGCTTGGGGTTGATTCCATTGAGATGAATAATGAAAGAGAAGTTAAATGGGCGCGGAAGGAACACCGTGAATGGTGAGGCTTATCAAGTGTTTTGCCGACGACAGACCTCAGCAGGAAATCATAGCGACACAGGTGAGTAGGCCAGCCATATTTCGGCCATGGCACGGTGCACCCGTGTGCTGCTGGCTTTTTAGCTTACGTGCAATGGGAATTGGAGTCACCTTCACCACAGCGTGATTCACTGATCGACTCGATATGTTAAAGCACTGCAAGACTCCCGGGTGTAATTGGCCGGTTTCATTCCGTGCCTTTTTCCTTAACAGAGTTACTTAATATTGACGCAATCGTATTAGCTGTTTTGTGGTGCTAACTCAAAATATCGGCATTCGGTAATACGAGCATGAGCAAATACTCCATTTTATCATGTTATTCTTTGGTGGTGTAATTGATAAATTTAAAACGGGCAATATGTTTGTGGTAATGATAATGTTATAATAAATTTACTCATTCAATTGGTCTTCAGTGAAATATTTTCTCAGACATACATGCATGACCTGAAGTTTCGTTAAATGGATGGCTTAAAGTGTTCATAAGAGGGTGATTGGTACGAATTTTATTGCATGATGGATTATGAGGTGGAGACGGAAAATAGGTTGAAATAAATTCTGTGGCAACAGGATGTACAAGGTGACCAGCAGGGGCGGATCCGGGATCTTCGAAGGGGGTAGGGGCTCCAACCCCGGAAGACGAATGAGAAAACCTTAACTAGGTCCCTAGGTCAGGCTTAATGTATCTTGACCGCAAATTTCGTTTGAAGGTCTTCATAAAAGTACACGCGGCTGAAAAAAGGGGGATAGGGGACCCAGACCCCTTGGACGCCCCCCTCCGTGAATCCGCTACTGATCAGAATTGATGTTTACGTGCGCCAACAGTCTATCGGTGTTTGGTGACCTGTGGTTTCGGTGAACTGGAAGCAGACCATTTGTGTAGGTCAACATGCCTGTGGTCACGTTGTGGCATTGTGGTAAACCCATATTAGTTACTTAATGGGGCGGGGTTTGACCAATGCAATGTTGTGTCCTATATTATATTGAGCGCCTCGCCAGTTGGTTACCTACGGTTCTACTACTCTTGGGTCGTGTTGTTAATAATGATTATTACAGCATGAGGTAGCCCGGTTATTACCAGTGTATCTGACCTGCACGAACACGGCACAACAACTCTTCCACCTGTGCCTCGCACGGATACTTAAACATATAGGTCACAGTATGTGTAAACACCGTTCCCTGGCAAGCTGGTTCTGTTCACTGAGTGGAGGTATTGGGTGAACCTCAGGGTTGTTCAGTGCATACCGTGATACTAAAAGTAACACGTAAGCCCTCTGGTAAGCATTCTGTCAGATGACATTGAGCTCTTGTGGGTCAGCAGAGTCCATTACCATTCCCAAGTTATTACAAGATGAATATTACTATACTGGTGCAATAATCAGGTGCGATGGAAACCAGAAGGTTCACGCCATTCATAAGGCTGCCCAAATTGTCTCTGTTTATATATGCACGTAAAAAGTATATATGTCAAACTGGATTTGTTGCAACTGAGTGAATGAGAATTGGGGGCGTATTGGCCTTGTCTATTTGACCGGAATTTAGCAGCAAATACGCAGCTTTCATTTACTTTATCTTTTCATATTTTTTTCTGAACATAATGTTAACTTGTGTCCAGTTCTTTTTGTAGTCAATAGTACACCCGTGCACAGTCTGATGTTGAAAATGTGTGAAAACAGGGCATATCCAGGTGCCCGCCTACTTTGCATGCTTTATTGATAAAGTTTCTCTAATTGCAGACACTCAGGGGCGGATCCAGGATTTTGGTAAGGGGATGGTCACGCCCAGGAAGACTGAAATAAAACCTAAAAAAGGTCCTCTGGTGCGGGGAAGGAGGGGGTCAGGGTCGCAAAATTTGGTTTGAAACCATAAAAAGGTGGTTTCGGCTAAAAAAAAAGAAAAAAAAAAGGGGGGGGGGGGGGGGTGTCAGGACCCCCTTGATCCTCCCTCTGGATCCGCCAGTGACACTAAATATCTGCCTGTGAAAACTATAATCAGTACAATTCAAATAATTTTCAAAACATGAAAAAAGAACGGATCATTATCATATAAAATTTAACTATTGTATTTCTTCATGTGCAACCTGGGACATTATTTCTGGATATGTCATGAATTTACTAAGAAACGGGAATAAATGAATCATGCATTCCACATGCATGATTATGGACTTGTTGGTTTGCAATAATTTATACCATTTTAACCTATTCTAAATTTTTACTTATGCCGAGGCAACTTTTTTTTCTCTTGTTTTGAATAAGAAGATTTTCCGATAATATTAATTTTAAATTAATTTACTGGATTCCAACCTTGAGTGTCATACAGATTTTAAGTTTATATATATATAAATAGAGTGTGCACAAATTACCCAGCGGTGCGGCACCTCTCCCTTCTCTTATATCCTGGCTAAAGAACATGTTTTTATTTTGTTTTCATGACAAACCCTTATAGGGAACAAATTTTTCTTTAGAAATAACTTGTCTAAAGGCGGTCCAAACATCATGCGTGTTATAGATTTATACGTTAAAGTTTAGTTCATTTTCAAAACATGAAAAAAGAACGGATCATTATCATATAAAATTTAACTATTGTATTTCTTCATGTGCAACCTGGGACATTATTTCTGGATATGTCATGAATTTACTAAGAAACGGGAATAAATGAATCATGCATTCCACATGCATGATTATGGACTTGTTTGTTTGCAATAATTTATACCATTTTAACCTATTCTAAATTTTTACTTATGCCGAGGCAACTTTTTTTTCTCTTGTTTTGAATAAGAAGATTTTCCGATAATATTAATTTAAAATTAATTTACTGGATTCCAACCTTGAGTGTCATACAGATTTTAAGTTTATATATATATAAATAGATTGTGCACAAATTACCCAGCGGTGCGGCACCTCTCCCTTCTCTTATATCCTGGCTAAAGAACATGTTTTTATTTTGTTTTCATGACAAACCCTTATAGGGAACAAATTTTTCTTTAGAAATAACTTGTCTAAAGGCGGTCCAAACATCATGCGTGTTATATATTTATACGTTAAAGTTTAGTTCATTTTCAAAATATGAAAAAAGAACGGATCATTATCATATAAAATTTAACTATTGTATTTCTTCATGTGCAACCTGGGACATTATTTCTGGATATGTCATGAATTTACTAAGAAACGGGAATAAATGAATCATGCATTCCACATGCATGATTATGGACTTGTTTGTTTGCAATAATTTATACCATTTTAACCTATTCTAAATTTTTACTTATGCCGAGGCAACTTTTTTTTCTCTTGTTTTGAATAAGAAGATTTTCCGATAATATTAATTTTAAATTAATTTACTGGATTCCAACCTTGAGTGTCATACAGATTTTAAGTTTATATATATATAAATAGATGTTTTTATTTTGTTTTAATGACAAACCCTTATAGGGAACAAATTTTTCTTTAGAAATAACTTGTCTAAAGGCGGTCCAAACATTATGCGTGTTATATATTTATACGTTAAAGTTTAGTTCATTCCATAACCTGGCATATGATTGCCTGTAACTTTATTACTGACACAAAATTTCTTAAAGTTTAACAATATTTTTTAACACAGTATCTCTTTCTATATTAACGAAAGACAATCCCTTGAACCTTTTATAAAAATGGGCCTGATAACCCCGATCCCAAATAACACAAGCTTTTTGTTTTGCTTATATTCACGTGTAAAAACATGTTTATCATATTAAATTGAATTAAAGGCTTCTCTCCTGTCCTCATCAAATTACCCTTCAGACATAAGACGGACCAAATGACACTTCAGATGCTTCTTCATTTGCCAGGTTTTGTGAAGAACAGAAAAAAAAATACTTTTAAATTCAGGCTGAATATCTGTTAAATCTGTGCCATAGCATTTTCATGCGGATTCTTCTATATATGCATAGATAATAAAAATTCCGTTACCTTGAGGGTGACGCATCTGTACATGTATAACTATAATGAGTCGCAAAAACAGATATGGCTCCCCTTCCTATATATAGGCTTCCCCGGGCCTCCCATCCCCAAATTTGAGGAAAAATATATGGACTACTTAAAAAGTTCGGGGTTCACAAAAATCCTAGATTTCTTAAGATTTGACCTTGAAGATGAAGGTCAAGGTCACCGGGTTTCAAACACATCCGAGATTTTTGTAGAAACAATTCACGTATTGAAATTCCAGAAAATATAATAAATGGTTCAACATTGAAAATGTTAATTAATTGTCTGTTTTTCGGCTGATTTGACTTTGAAGATGAATGTCAAGGTCACCCTGCAGTTTTCCACCCTCGTCGAGAACTTTGTTGAAACAACTTGTGTATCAAATTTGAGGAAAGAATATGCACTGCTCAAAAAGTATCCACAAGAAATCGTAGAAACAATGAGCAGTAATTCCGCTGATACGACCTTGAAGGCCAAGGTCACCATTTTTCAAAATCATTCAAGAAATTGGTTGAAGCAATTTGTATATCAAATTAGGGAAGGGT
Source organism: Sipunculus nudus (assembly GCA_026874595.1). Classification (NCBI taxonomy): domain Eukaryota; kingdom Metazoa; phylum Annelida; class Sipuncula; order Golfingiida; family Sipunculidae; genus Sipunculus; species Sipunculus nudus. The sequence continues at coordinate 65,039,134 of CM049307.1, forward strand.
TTGATGAGAGTATATATACTTCAAAAGTTATGGGGTTCACAAAACATGTCCGAGATATTGGTAGATTAAATTAAAATTTCAAATTGATCGACGTCTCAAGAAATGACACAGACGACGCCAAAGACGACGGACCAAACACAATGTCTCCCCAATGGAGGGGAACATAATCATATAATTACTACCAAAAGTTACTGTGAAAAAAAAAATAAATGAAAAAAAATGAATTGTTTCAACCAAGTTGGAAATGTGCTCTTGACCTTCAACTCCAAGGTCAAATCAGCCAAAATATAAAAAAAGGTGGACCCCATAACTTCTGAAGTACTGCATATTTTTTTCTCCACTTTGATACACCAAATGTTTATAAAGAAAGTGCTTAAAAAGTTTGAAAATCAAGGAGCTGGAAACTTATTACCTTGAACGTAATATTTTAGGTCCAATTTGAGGAAATAACTAATTTCTATCAACACTACTTTAGAAGAGTGCATACCCCCCCCCCCACACACACACCCCTTCAAATTTGGGGATGGGGGCATGGGGAGGGGAGACATATATCTGTCACTGCAAAAACAAACTCATTCTAGTTTATACCACTGTATGTATGTAAGAGAATGTGCATCAATCTCACAAGTATATCTGTAACCCTGCAAAATTGGCTCAACCAGTTCTTCACAATTGTCTCATACACTTTTTAGGGGAATGGACTGAATTATGGCGCGTTTTTCTGTGAATGTGTAGCGATTATATTTATCAGAGATAAGTGACATTAGTAAAAGGATGGACATGAAGTCGAGGGGTAAAACGCTGGGCACTCTCCGATGGCGACCCGGGTTCGATCCCCGACGTGGCTCATTGTTTAAGGTCGGTGGTTTTCACCCGATTTCCTCGACACTACCGAACGCCACCATCTGGGCCAAATAGAGTTCTTCGTATATAGTTATAATGGCTATTATAAGTGTAATCCATAAACAATAAATAAAGTTTTAAAAAGTTAAAAAATAATTTATACAGAATATCTGCTCGAACAACTGGTGAAGTGTATACGGCCCTATAAATATAACACTGCATGCCGGGGCGAAGCAAGGAATCCGTTGCATGTTCCATGGCTTATAATCTATCTAACAAATTCATATATGTACATGTATATATGTATATATATATATATATATATATATATATATATATATATATATATATATATATATATATTATGCGTTTTGGGTGAACATATTAATCCGGCAAAATTTATAATCGGAGGCCAAATAGCACTTGTTTTGCTCATCACGATGCATGGACCTCCAGGGCGATGATATTTTTCTATATATTGCCTTCAACTTAAATTACCTTGCCGACAAGATGAAGAAGTAAAGGGTTTAATTATACTGGGTCCAATTTATTTATCAAAGACGAAAACAAACAAAATATTGGTATTAATTCAAACACCTTATAAAAATTAAGAGCGATTAAGATTATAATATTGTGTGTCTATAGACCAAGGTTCTCTACCTTACTTTTTTTTACCCTTTTAGCCGATATTTTGCCTTTTTGGGGCACCAAAGTGAAAACGGATGCCCGTGCATGCATGGTATAGTATAGTGACGTCATCTTATGGGAGTGCATGTTGCTGTATGATTATGCCCGGCAACGGCAAAAGAAAAATAATCGCTCACAGACCGATCCGAAAAATATCCGGATATATTTATATATAGTCGCGCTGCATTTTCGTTGCCGCGCCGTACTCATTTGTACACTCCAATGAAATTTCATATATGACCGATTTTTTTGCCGTTGCCGCATTATCGTTGCCGGAAAAAAAGGAAGAATGTGTATAAACTATATATATTAGGCCTACATCAATTCTCATTGTACGGACATCGGACTCCAGGCATATGGCAGTGCAAAATAATATTAAGTTTGATTAAATCAGCTAGCTTCACCCCTGGGACGGTCTTCAGCTTATAGATTGCTTCTGCTGTTTTGGCCCTATATGGCCATGAATATAGGACTAAAGCTGCATGGCTTTCCATTATATAGGCTAAGTATAGACCTACGCAGTCGGTATATATCCGTAGCCCCTGCATGCAGTCTGCGCAAAGCTCGTTTTCCATGCATAACACCTGTTTTCCACAACTGCTATAGTGCGTATTCGTAGTTTGCATGCGTAATCCGTATGCGTATAGTCAGTATCCGCATGCACGCAGTATACATACGTATACACGTGAGCGAAGTCCGTACTCCCAACATATAGGCTTTGGAGCGTTCATAAAGGGGTAGGAGGGGGCGCATTCTGTTGGGGGGGGGGGGGGGGGGGGGGTTGAAAAAATAAAACATTAAATATGCATTTTTAATGCTGTGTTTTGACCAATTTCCTACTTTTAATCATATGCTTCACCACACACAAAACAAAAATTACCAAATACTTAATAATGAATTTACAGAAGCATGTGCCAAATTGATATAATATTTATACCCTAATATAGTATACTTCGAATCTTAATAAAATATCAGATCCGTTATTTTTTTTTTATTTTACTCAAACAATACATAGGCGTGCATGGTATGTACCACGAAACAAATATAGGCTTATACTAAGAAACAAAGGATATACCATTTTCAAACTTACTTGAAGTTTTATCAAATTAATTTTACCATTAAGAAGTATTTTACAGAAAACTAACCTGATTTAAGTCATATATAATGATACATTGAACAATACAAAAAAATGTTATATTCTAAAGCAGACCTCTCTTTATTAGGTTATCAGATTAAATATTACGTATACAAGTATATTTCCAATCGTTCTCATTAAAATGAATTTCATTATATTTAATTTCCTTACCTCAAAAATTACAAAATATAATGACCTATATCACTAAACATACTCAATTAAGAAATTAATGATGTCACAGTTGTCTTAACGTAAGGCATGTATAGACTGAGAAGATATACAATGGATTTTTCATTCAAATTGATGGAATTTATGTCATTTCACAAAGAAAAGCCACAATGACTTACACCCTTGCCATGGGCCAAAAACTGTATGTGTGTGTTGGGGGGGGGGGGGGGGGGGGCACAGCTTCAAAGCCTATATATGCCTTTTTATATAGATATATGTGTTCGTTAACTAGCTTTACTTTAATAATATACAGGCAATTTCAGCATTTAATCAATGTACACGTTTTTATATTAGCATTAAAAGCTGGGTTAAACCAATTACAGCAATATTAATACTTTCGAAAATTATTTATATTCCAGTTATTACCAAAACATTGTCACATTACATTTTTAAACGGTAATGATGTTTACACTTCATCTATTTTGTGCATGATAAAAGAAGATCGTATACAACCATGTTTCCAATATGTTTGTTTTTCGAAATATTAATAGATATCATGCAGCAATGCCAATTATACTAGACCCAGTTGCATGTGGCTCTGTGGTATACACATCTGTCCACATATATATATCCAAATAAAAAAGTCAAATAATATGGGGCATTAAATTGCTAAATTAATTACATGCGGAAACTGTAACTGGCAAGACGAGAGGTATATACGTTGGATGCAAAAATCGCCCTCCGCTAACATTAATTATACTGCATGAATGGTTATAGCCAAAGCTTACAAATGTGAAGGGGCGATCTATATGATATATATATATATATATATATATACATATATATATATATATATATATATATATATATATATATAGTGAACTATATCTTTTGTGTGAAACAGCGTATACTTTTAGGGAGCAGTAGGCCATATAAATACGATTATTAGATATTGTGATCATTGACAAGCTTGTAAAAAAAAACAAAACAATTTTAATTGCATAAGAAACCATAGTCAGCCGAAAACATGGTATAAAGCTACAAGGCCGTCGCCCCGGAGTTGAATTTGTTTATAATGTTTCAAAAGTTTGCACTCACACACCGTGCCGGTTTACTTTTATGAAAAGTGTTTGGGTCGCACGGCCATTTAAAAAATGCGCCTATATTTTTTTTTAAAGGAATTTTCTCAATTATCAGTACTTCAGTCGTCATGAAAATGTAGGAATTCAATCCTGATTAAAAGGATCTGGCGTACACACAGCAGAGGATTAAAACTAAAAGAACGTCCATGCATGCATGCTCACCCGCACCTCTATATGACCCAGCCTACGTACAGAAACGGATATTTCATCTACATATATATATATACGTGTAAGACCATGGAACGTACTTTTCATTCAGAACTGAGATGAACACGTGTTGAACACCATTTCAGTCCGCCGAAATATTAAAAATATATTTATTCTTCGAGTCTGTATAATGTTTTCCAGGAACTGTTAGTTTTTACTGTTTTGCTGTTAATATAGTTTATCAAGGCTTTTCCTGTATGAAATAAAACAATTCTTTTTCTAGTATTGTCTTTTGGAAAGAGTTTAAAGGTTTGGGTCATTGGACCTCTTTTAACTTAAGTACAATTATCTTCAAGAGATTTGTATATTACAGTTAAATTCCTTTATCATTGTTTGAAAAAAAAAAAAAAAAACAGCTTCCTTCATGTATAATTTATATTGTACGTTCGTTTCATAAACATATTTATAGGCCTACCAAGAGGTTAAAAAAAAGAAAACAAAAGAAAAAAAGAAGGAAAAGAAAATGAAAGATGTTCACGTTTGATTTAAAAATAATATATGATTATCTTATGCCATTATTCAACAGCTCCTCAATTTCTGTCTAGTTTAATTCGTTTGCGGATATATACTTTTAGGCCTAATATAGGCGATGTCGGTATATTAACATATATATAGAACTATGTGCATATATAAAGTTTAACTCACTACCGATGGACGTCCGAGACAAACCGCTAACGATAACATCATGGACTACCTGGGACAGATCATGTTCTACAACTAATTAAACCACTGGTGTTCTTGGAATGCATACAAGTTAAAAATAGATTCGTTGATATGATAAGGCCGAAATGAGTTATTCCGTTTTACCTGGAGATTAATGTAGGCCTACAGGAATCTATACATCAGTAAGTTGTGTGATCATAACTAAGTAACAAAAAAGTTGTATTCACTTTCATCTCTTGCAGTAGTTAGAGACTGGAATTGCGTTTAATTATTACAAAAATGAGGCCAGTGATTGTGGAAAGTGAATTTGCGAGCACTTGTCATTCCTAGTCGGGCACCTGCTCGGATCAGAACTCCAAATGAGAAAACAACTTGCGATGGTCATGATCAGCCAATCAGATAAAAGTTAACAATGGCCCACTACAAGTAGTTTCAACAGCAGCGCACCCTATGAGAAAATCGATGGGACCAAGGAAATAATATTAAAATTTGTCCACTCAGAATTGGATTATGTGAATTATGTGGTTCGGAACTCTAACTCTTGAGTGATTAATCACCGGTATGGTGTTCTTTCCACGAAATGTGCTCCTGTGTAGGAGATAAATTTGTTCGTCAAGTAAATCTTGTGACCCATGTGTAAATTCTCCCAAAGGGTCGGACTGAGGCTGTTGTAAGCACGGCGGCCATATTTGCATGGCCGAAACCTTTTGTCGACATTCGGTTACATTTACACACTTTTGGAACGGAAATACCGTGATTTGTTTTATGCCAAGTGTTCACAGAGTTATGAGTACGGAACGGAATAATTTAACATTCTTGAAAGCATTACATTTGGACACCCTACGAGTGGTAAGTCTGATAGAAAAAGGCTCAAATGTCATCAAATTTACATGAAACTATATGGCCCGCATCAGATTTTGCGGTTTCTTGACAGTGTGTTGCACATATTATGCCCCTTGTCAGACATTGTTGAGCTATTTATCAGTTAGTGATAGTATGATATTAAGTCCTCGATGCTGCAGGGGTTTATCAGATTGTCAATGGAGCCTATAATCAGTTGGATGAAGCGGTATTACGACTGCGGCCGCCATTTTGATCTGTCATAATCTGTTTCAAGTTGTTATTTTTTATATCTTCTTCCGCATAAGTGAGACTGAGGCAAGGTGTAGGTCCGCACTTTAATTGGTTACGCTGTGTTGACTTAAGTTAACTTTAAGTCGTATTATTTTGCATTGTAGTTTGATTTTCAGAATTATTCGCCTCTACAGACTTGGGTGGTTTTCTCAGGGGAGTGAGAAATGTGTCCGGATCAGGAACAGCCTGTCTACAGGGCTACGTGCCTTGACCTTGTCCATCGAAAGGTTTCAGTTTTCCTGGAAAGGCCAGCTGGAATTTCTGAGATCTTTATTTCATTTGTAATGTTGTATTAGCCATGCTATTGTTGGCTAAGTGTATTTCAGCTGTTAGCATAATTGTACAGGCGCCGAACATAACAGTTATTGTTTGTAAATAAATATAGACTTGGTCTCGTAACAATAATACAATATGGTCTGCTCAAAGTTGTAAGCCAGGATGATCTGATGATCTCACCATTGTTTTTTCTTTTCGCTGTTTAATTGTCACCATTTTATGTTTTAGTTTTGGATAATTGATTGTTAAATATTTCAAAACCACTCCCAGTGGTTTATAATGCAATATTAATGAATTCCCAAACTCTTTATTAATTAATGTAACTGATAACATATCTTGGTGAATGGCACCATTCATTTTCTTTAATATTAGCAGATTTTTTTTGTAAAAGAATATTTATTGCATCACCTTCCAGTCATTGCCTATGACACACACTGTCTGGTCATTGCCCTTGAATCACGAGTACAGGGGAGCATGATGTGTGTTGGTTTCCTTAATAGGGTACGATTATAGAATAGGTGCCTACTTGGTTTATTCCCAAGGATAATATAAAAAAGTACCTATGACAATAAAAAGTGACCTAAGGGTTTACATATCAGTTTATTTCTAATGTCTGTACTCAATTTAACTGTATCCTCATCAAATATATCACCCTCTTTAGCATTCAAACTATTCCGCTCAAACCTATCAATTTTCTGATAGCCACCTATTCTATAATTGCTCCCTTAAAGGACAGGAAGTTCTTCCTTTGGTTAAATTGTTGATATGGGTGAAATTTGCAGAATATCCTGTGTAGACTTTTTAAATCTTATTTTCAGAATAATATGTGCCAGATAGGGCCAAGTCTTGTGGGCTGCATTCGATCCTGTCTATGAAACATGGATAATTATAAACATCTAATCTAGGATGTTTCAGATATTCAGTTCAGACGATCCTTTTAAAGCTCCAGGTTGGCAAATCTAGATGCTGGGTACTAACATTCTGTTTTAGTGATTTATCATTTATATGTTACTTTTACTGTGAATCCATTGTCGAACAATCCCTTGTGCAGGTACCACCTCTTTGTTCATCTTTTTTTTCATATTTTTTACCAGTTTCATGAATTCTCAATCCTTTGACACAATTCATTCATATATAATGTAGATTGTAGAATTAAATTGGTTCAGCACAAATAGCTCGTGGATGAATATCCTACATCAGTCAGGAAACAAGCATTTTGTAAATGTGTCAGTTGTTATGATAACCAATATTTTTGGGTAATATGAAATTTTTTCTCAACAGGTCAGTAGCAGGTGCAGATATCTTCAAGCATGAGGATTAGCTGATGATTTGGAGCTTGTTGATGTGAAAACAAAAAACCAATATGTGTGGATTAGGAATACAATGAGTGCAGAATGGTCATATTTGTTATTATCCTGCTTGACAACTTCAGCATGGTTTGAGTGATCAGAACCAGTTGCACTTAGTCATCGGCTGAGGAGAAATCTTGAGTCATGTTGGCATCAGAGTTGTGTGGCCAGTGTGAGTCATCTGTTCCCATGGTCCCAATTCTTCAAACATGGTGAAAGAAAGTGAAGACCATAGTCCTGCTCCTTCATATACCAAACAGCTTCTTGAGGCTATTCGAAAAATTAAGCGCCAGAAACAAAGACCAAGTGTGGAACGAATTACCAATGCTGTGAGGCAGTATCACAAGTTAAGCAGAGATTCTATAGAAGAACACCTGGAGCTAGCTGTAAAGGAAGGTGCCATACTGAAGGTCTATAATAAAGGCCTGTGTTCATATAAAGATCCATCATGGATCGCTCCACCAAAAAGCAAAGTGTTGCATATAAGCAAAAGGTCTGATTTGACCAAACTAATTGCCAGGTCCATTGGGGAACTGGGTGATGGATCTACTGTACGGAGTATAGAGAAATATGTTAATAGGAATTACCATGTTGAGGAGGAAGAGGGAGTAGATTTAAAACGCCAAATTAGATTTTCTTTGAAACGAGGTGTGACTAAAGGTGCCTTTACACAAAATGGGAGAATCTACAAAGTGGCAGGTAGTACCAGTAATGGGGAATCGGACACATGTAGTAGTGCCAGTAGTAGTATTATTTCTATTGAAGATCAGTCATCATTGGTGGATGCTGCATCTACAAGCAAGTCAAAGGTGAGGTTTAAAAGGATGTCTCCTGTTTATTGGGAAACTTCTTAAATTCTTTCTGTTACTGTTATTTTCTTATAGATCTATCATTTAATAACTAGTTTAATAAATGTGTAATAAACACTTTCAAATAAGTTTACATAAATGTTCCCTTACACATGATAAATGTAAAAATTGCAATAGATACACATGAATTGATTATAGTTCATAAATTGAACTAATCAAAAAGTATGTTGCATTTCAACATCAGCCTATATCAATGTTGCCTTAAAATTCAGATACAAGTATTTCAGAAACTGGGTTTGGGACAGGTAACTGAAGGTACACAATTTACCTGCAACTTGGTGTCATGAGTAGGAAGTACCTGTACTTGCTACAAAAATATCTGTACTTGGTATAAAGTATAATGTAATCCAGGTACATGTATAATACTGGAAATGGACATGCTGCTTTGCATTGTTAATGTTACGTCAGGGGGAAAAATTGGGCCTATCCCAGATTCGAACCCTTATTGGTTGCTCACATGTCTGGCGTTCTAACTGCTTTGCTATAAAAACAAGCTTCATTTGCGACACATTTTGGTCCACCTTGACCTGTAACAGCATGTAGATGAAATAAATATGCAAGTATTATCAGTTCAGGTGTCCTCCATTTGAATTTAAATTATCTGTACCTGTCTTCAAATAGTTTAGATAGAGTAACATACTGAAGTACTTGGACCTGTACCTGACCATCTCACAATTTAGGTATTGTTGCATGTACCAGGCCCCCAACTCTGCTATCAAAATACATAAAATATTGTGTATCTTTCATCAGTCTATTGCAGTCATTCTATTAAATTCAGTGAGTCTATAATATTCAGGTCTAACATGGACATTAATTATTTAATGATTAATGTCCATGTTAGGCCTGTGAATTGTGAGGGCCCTCAAAATCGATTCAATTCTTGATTCATTACCTTTAATCAATTCTCGATTCAGTTCTATACTTAAGTAGAAAATTTAGACTTTTTTTTTAAAAATTAAAGCAATTTTACCAAAACAGATGTTAAAAAACTTCCTAAAATAAAAGGAAAATGTTGCTCTCCATCGGCATCTGTTGCCAGCATTTATGAGTGGACTGGTCCTCCACCGAACTCAATGTAAATTTAGGATTCATACAAGATAAAAGCTTCATCATCACAAAATGCTCCATCAAATTGAGAGCTTGCAGAGGACATTGAGATGATACATGCAAAAAAATAATAATTGAAATGAATAAATTCAGAGGTTTATAATCATTTGCAATTAATTGGGGCTTGCAGTTAAATGGGTCGATACTTTTATGCATTGTTACACCCTTAGTCCATGGTACCTCTGAACATTCATACAAAAAAAATCAACACAAACTTTTGAGTTCTTTATAACATCTTTGATTACTGCTGAAGACTTGCTGAATGAATGCTGAAGAGGCAGAGCAGGAAGTAACATAATCAGTGGGTTGTCCAGTACATTTCTGATCTTATCAGTACCTTGTTCAGCTTTCTACCAGCTAGTCCTTTGAGGTTAAGTCAAGTTGAGAGAATTGTTGTACCCTAAAGAATCCATTATCTGTCACCCTCAAACATGATAAATTGACAACTGACATACTGACAATTTGACAAAGTAATCCTGAGTAGTCTACAAGTGAATGAATAACAGGTCTATCTTCAGGTATCATTAAATATACGGGTGTATTACCCTCTTACTGCCTTTTGGTCATGCCTCTGTCCACCTGATGGGCCTTATCAGGGTTCTTGCCAGGTCATTTTAGCCTATGGGATGTTATCCTGTTATTTGTTAAGGTGACACTATGATCACTGCCGTTGCGCTGATATATCCTGAGGGTAACAGCAAAATTATGACTTGTGGCCGGATACAGGTTGAATGTCAGCAGTCTCAAGTTTAAATCCCCACCAGATCATCCAAGCTCTTCATTTGACACGCTTTTCTGCACTGTATAAATATTAAGGTCATGACAAGATTGTCCATTGGTCCTTTTATATGACCCTGTTAAAAAGTGCTGGTTTGCATACATTAGGTTGTTTCCGGGACCATTCACGTCATAGGTCTTGCTCATAAGACATGAGGGCCAGCTCAAGGTGGGTTTGACCTTGATAATACCAACTTCAAGTAAAGATATTTGTGCTGGTGCTTGTTTACAATAACATACACATGTGTACAATATCATTTTTCTTCATCCCTGTAAAAAAAACCCGACAGATTCCGGCAATTGGGTAGATATTTGCTCCATCTCATCTGCCTATGAGTGTGCTAAAGTATCTGTTGACAGCATGCTGGACTGGTCAGGACACGATGACCATGACTTAAAATCACGTCAGGTGGGCTTTTCAAACACAAGGTTCAGTGCAATTGTTGGTGACATCAGACAGAATAAGTGTATAGGAATACAACAGTAAAGGCCAAAAGTGCTATAAACTGGAATTCCCATTTTGTAAAATTCCTAAAAAGTAAATCATTTGGTCAGGTATACATATCAGCATTTTCTAATAATTTATATTTATTTGTGCGAAGGTAAAAAACGTTGTACACATGGCATGACAGTTACAGTGTATCTTCTTTACACTACCCCTATGTTTATAAGTGTTCAGATTCTTTGGTACTGTTGGAAACTCCAGAAGAACATATAATCTGAAAAGTCACAGATCATCAATTGCCGATTGTCTGCTTGTGATATTGTATTTGTATGCACTTAAACTTGTGCACACAGATGATTTCCCGCCATGAAATCACTTGAATAAAACTGAGTCTGTAGGTATATAGTTTGCTACAAGTCTGATATGCTTGCTTCTGGGGCTGCTTGGCCCTTGTGGGGGGAAATGTGTTTCTGCCAGGCAGAAATTGCAGATTAAATTTTCAAAATGTATTGTATTTAAAAAAAAGATAGATATCCTAATAAAACAAAAGCTGCCTTAAATACAAGCATTTATTAATATATTAAGAAATGATTGTAATTTAATTCAGTTTAGTCAGTGATAAAATAATAATGCCCAATGTGCCTCTTCACTTTCTGTAACAAGCAAGGTTAGCAAGTTCTAGGTAGGGAGTGGGGAGGTTTAAACAACAGGATTATAAACTGGTTTTAACTTCCAGCTGAAAACATTTTGCATAAAACTGAATGTACCCAAATTTATGACTATGATATTTATATAAGACATCCTGACACACTGACACTTTAGATAAAATATGAATAGATACTGTGGTTGGCTTCTTATTCGCGGTTGTTTCAAATTCGCGATATTCGCGGTAGGGGAAAAGCCGCGAAATTGAAACCACTCAGAAATGAAACCTTGCTGACATGGATAAATAGTCTCTATAGTTACCACTAGGTTGCAATAATGGGCATTAGTGGGAAATAAATATAATCCAAATGACGATCATGTTGATCGCAGAGTGCGACATGTCCAGGATCTAGTTTTATATAAATTTTTAAAATATGCTTGGTTCTCACCTGCAGTTCTGCATGTCTGATTTTATTTATAAATTTGCGATAGCAAGAACTGCTTGAACTCTCCCCGCTTACGCTTTGTCGGCTGTCTGTCGATCTGATCAATCGCTTCTGGGATATGGCCCTTCCGTAACCAATTTTTTATTTCCATGGAACGATGTTTCGATTACGTAATCCGAACATGAAATGATCAAGGTAGAGCGGAGGGCCCTATTTATATTGATATGTAATGGCCAAGCTGTGAAACCAATGCCCCTTTGAAGCGGCATCGCAAGGTTCAGGCAGTGATGGTCGTTTATTGAGCAAAACATATAACTGCATTGGGAAGTTCATACCTATTTTGGTGTTTATTAAAATATTGATATATGCCAAATCGCCAAAATGGAACCCCGTGAAACTATGAAAAATTGCTTGAGCGCGAAAATTGAGCCCCGTAAATATAAAGCCAACCACAGTAAACAGTCAGAGAAGATATATAGAAACAAAACGTTATAGTTTATGCAGATTAAGTTCACAGTTTTGGAGGAAAGGCAAAGCACTGATATGTTGCAGTGGTTCGAGTGCAGCGCCCCTAGCAACCATATTCCAAAAATGAAAAAAACACTTTCGAGATATTAGTGTAGAACATCAGCTGAACCAGTTTCAAAAGGATTCCTGCAAAACTGTGGTCTGTACAATAGTATATGAGAGATGCAAAAACCAGCAAGCAGGTGAATTTGAGGACAACTGACAAACAGAAGGACACACTGACAAAGTGACTCAAGATTGAGTCCAAATGACTGCACCAGGTTATGGAGAAGACTCAGGAAAAGAAAATAAGCTATAGTTTATGTAATTGAGGCTTTGAATTTTGGAGATACAGCCAATATACTGATATAAGTGGGAGGGTTGTGTTCAGTGCCCCCTAGTAGCCATATCGGGAAAATGAAAAAACCTGTTTCTAGATATTACTGTAAGACATAGGATGTAATAGTTTTAAAAGGATTCTTTCAAAACTGTGACCTGTAGAATGATATATATGTGAGACGCAAGAAACAGCAAGAAGGAGAATTTGAGGACAACTGACAAACAGAAAGACATACTGACAATGGGACACAAGATTGAGACCAGATGACTAAATGAGTAAGTTTATGAAAAAATTAAGAGGAAGAAAATAAGCTATAGTTTTTAGCTCAGCTGACTATAAGTCATCTGAGCTATAGTCGTGGTCCATTGTCCGTCCGTCTGTCCGTCCGTCCGTAGATGTGGCACGTTTTGAAACCGTAAGACCTAGGAATCCAAAATTCGGCAAAGTGTTAGATGTCCCCAAGATCTCCTACCAAGCCGAAAACTGGGTCTTTGCGACTTTGTTCCTGTGAGAAATTAAGGAAAAACCTCAATTTTTTATTAAAAACCTATTTACACACTTCAGGGCTGCCTAATATCAAAACCACTCATCTGTTTTTCCTCATATTTACCATAAATATTCCTCTATATAGTTCCTATGTACATGCCTGAAATTATGTCTGTATTGTATAATTTAAAAAAGTTATGGGCCAGAACATAATGCATTTTGTAAAAAATCAGGAAAGAAATTTGATCAATTAACACAAAACATGTTAAAGCTATGGACTTTTTTTCAAGTAATATAACTTTAATTAATCAAAATTAAATTGTATACCCAAAATTAGATCAAAATCTTTTAAAATTTTTAAAATATTAACAAAAATAAAAAATTGGTACCTTAAATTTTGCCTAACTTTGACCATGGCACGTTTTCTTCCTGTAAGTACTGTGGATTTAATTTTCTCAGCATGTTTTTGTTAGCATTTCGTCTGTTAACACCAAAAATTTGAAACCAGTTGATCAAAAACTGTAGATTTTATTCAAGTTTTCAAGCACCATGTAACATATTGTTTACATCAGGCTAGTGTTATGCAGTTTGCAAGAGCTCAGTTCCCCAGCTTCAGCTCTCAGTTTGTAAAATTTGGCATACAATTAGATGTCTCCAAAATCCCCTACCATGCCAAGAATTTGGTCACTCGGACTTAATACCTTTGAGATATTAATGAAAACTTCATTTTTCAATTAAAAACCCATTGTTACACTTCAATACTGCCTAATATCAAAACCACTGATCTGACTTTAATCATATATAATATACATGTTTTTCTATTCTCTGTGCACATGCCAGAAATGATGTCAGTATTGCGTAATTGTTTTAAGTTATGGGCCCAAACATAATGCACTTTGTAAAAAATCAAGAAATATATTTACTCCCTTAACAAGGGGCTTGCTGAAGCTAGAGATTTTTTGTCAGGGATGTAACATTATTTAGTCAATATTCAATTGAATACTCAAAATAAGTTCTGACTTTTTAAAATTTTATAAGTTATTAGTATAAATATAAAATTACTACCTTAAATTTTGCCCAACTTTGACCATTTCACATTTGTTTCTTGTGAGCTCTGTTTTTATAATTTTCATATCATGCACACATAAGGATTTCAGCTTTTTAGTTTAGAAAGCTGAAAGAAATTGGCCAAAAATTGTAGCTTTTATTTATGTTTTTATGAGACCATGTCAGACCTTGGCTCTCTCCAGCCACTATTGAATCACCTGTATGTTGACCTTGTTGAACTTTTGAAGCAAATTATGCACGCTTGAGGCGAGGCATCCACTGGGGCAGCCAGGCAGCTTATGGCCAGCCACAGTTGATCCAGGTGTCCAACCCAACTCATCTAGTAGTTTTAACCAACAACATAACAATAAACAATAAATTAATTTTTTTTTGGTTTTAAATAACAAATTTAAAAAAAATAGAAAAGGAATTTGTTAGTTTATAATAATAGGGAATTAACTTGCAGTTACTGATGATATAAGAATCTTGTATCGATGGATAGAATGTCACATATTCCAAATAACACCATGCAGTCACCTATGGCATTTTTCAGTTCAATTTTAATAATAAAAAAGTAAATCATATTATTCATTACTAATCATTAGGGATCATATGAAGGAAATTAATGATAGACAAAGATGCAGTTGATAATATTAACCTAGATTCCTACTGTGTCTAGTGTGTACATTGATGTGAAATTAGTCCAAGTGAATATATTACATTTACTTTTTTTTAATATAAATAAAAGCCATAAAACCAGGTACTTATGATAATAATTTAAATGTGTGAATTTTGTACATTCTGGATTCTCATCACCATTGTTTGGTGAAAACTGAATAAATACCAGACATGGTGGGAATACTTTGCAATTGTATTTAAATACAAATATAAATATGTACTCCATTATAAAATTTCTTGCATTAAGAATGGGAATTCAGGTAAAATGAAAGTATATGAATACCAATGCAGATACTTTCCAAATGTATTAATGAATGCATTCATGAATATATTCTTTAATATTATTTTAATAATCATTTCAGTTATATTTCATTTTAAAAATCATACGATTCTCTTATTATTTTTAATAAAAATTATATCTGGGACAATATTTGTAATTTTTTTTAATAAATAGTTAAACTCTTATATTATATGTTCTGCTTATAAGTTATATGGCCAAGTCAAAATCTGTGTGACAATAGTACTCCATTTGTTAATAAAATAAATGAAATCAATTCTCTTCTCTGTCTCCAAAGGTACTATCAAAATCATACATAGGCTAAACAACAACAACTCATAATACAGCTTATATTTATTACCACACAAAACCAGCATGTGCCTCATTTCTAAATCATATTTTTTTATCATATATAACAGCTGAGCGCTGTGACCCATAGGTCCCTTGTTTTAATTGAGGCATATAGTTTTGGAGACATGACCAAAACATGATATGTTGGGGAGGTTTGCATCCAGCGCCCCCTAGCGTCCGCATTAAAAAAATGAAAAAACATTTCACTTTTGCAGGATTTATGATATGTCAGTTTCAAAAAGATACCTGTAACATTGTGGCCTCCAGGGCCAGATGAATGAAATCTCCAAATATCTCGTTTGTAATGTTTGTAATGCAGCCTTTTAGTACTTATTGAATGCTACCTAATGCAAAAAACCTCTGTAGCTTTAAAACTGACAAAGTTAGAAAAAAATCAGCACTTTTCACCGAAAATACATTACCATGGTAACCTCAAATTGAGTCAGCTACACAACAGAAGACAGGCTTTGGAATGACGATTAAAATGAGCTACTGTTGAAGTAGATATGACTAATAGTAACACAGATATGAAGAAAAAAAATTTTGTATACTTTTGATGACCTTGACCTTTGACCTATATTGACCAAAATCAATAGGCTCCTGTCATTTTAAATTTTCCATCATCTGCGACTGATCAACCTGCTTGTGCAAAAAATTAAAATCATAAACAATCTAAAGCTTGAACTTGTCCAGTTGTTATATAAAAAATGTAATTCATAAACAATCTGATGAAAATACTGGAAATAATAATTAAACTTGAAAAAAAATAAAAGGACCTGAAAAATAATTTGGATAAATAAAATCACTCAATATATTCAAACATAAATAATAGTTAATTTATTAAGACTTGGCCTTGGCATATACATGTTGTGGGAAGAATGAGAATCTGGGAAGATCCGGAATCCTTCCAGGAAAAATGAGAATTCTGATTTTTCCTGGGAATAATGGGAATTCCCATTCTTCCCGGGAAAAATGAGAATCATTTCATACTATGATTTGATTCTCATTATTCCCGGGAAGAATGAGAATTCTGATTTTTCCCAGGAAAAACCAGAATTCTTATTTTTCCCAGCCAGCTCCAATTTGTTAAATGATATCCTTTTAATAGTTAAGTTGGCTTAAGTTTGCATATATTACTACGGTATTATAACCAAACTTTAATGTTATTAACTGACCATTGCTAAAAGAGCAGTAACTTTTTTGTCATGAAAAAAAGTAGAAAACACATTTCTGTTAAAAATCAGTTTTATTCACACAAGATAGTACTAAACCCATCATGTACATCCCATTGAAAACAAGCACACCTGATATTTACATATTAGTTCTTAGCACACATGGTTCAGTTATAAAGATTTCTAATTGATAATATTTTTAATCTACAGTTCAGTGAAGATAAACATCTATGTTAGATTGACTAACACATCAACACTTTTAGTCAGCTTCATATTTTATTCACATATTTCTATTTTGTGCGAGTGTACTATTTATTTCTTTTTTAACACTTGAACAGTTCAGAATTAATGTGAAAGAAAGATGATCAAAGTTTATGTCTGAAAAAGAGAAATAAGTATGAGAAAAATAAAAAGAGTTAAGTTGGCATCAATAATTCCCATTCTTCCCATTCCTATATAAACAATGGTAAATCTGACGGTTTAATATCATGGAATATTGTCATAATCCCGTTTATTGTCATGCTTGGAACCCTTTGCAGTGATACCAGGTCGCAGTTACTATCACATCAGGCACCGACACAGCGATCAACGAGGCCAAGAGCCTGTTATCGGTCAGGCTTATCAAACAATCCCACCTGTGTGCGGCAGGCAAGTGCAGTGATGCATGCAGGTCACTCCCTGTCACTTAGCTAATTAACGTCTTAAAATACCACATTAGTACAGATCATTGCGTTTCTTCATACGTTAAGAAGTGCAGGTTTGCGATCACATGTCATACATAATGAACTCCTGGCCCTAGCAAGGCTGTGGTTTACACCTCAGTTTCGTTTCGCAGAGATGATATAAAGCACAAACTCTAAACTTTGCTTACGACCGGAAATCCTCTTTTAGGGTCCACGAAAAGCTGGAGGTTTTGTGAGCACTGGAGGAGATACCTGGTGCAAAACCTAAATCGCAGCGAAACTTCAGAAAGTTGACAATGGCATGATGATGACTGCTCCCCCAACAATCCTATTATAAAGACGATCATGGAAGGTTGAGTCATTAATAAGATATCAAGAAAATAAGGGGCAATAGTAGGGGGAAAAAATTATCAAGTAAAATAGTTTGCCTACGCATAACTTTATAACTGTGTCGCATATTTCCAGACATTTGACCTCATGACTCTGATTTTACGACTCTTTCTGTTGGTAAGTCCGATTTTGTCAGTTGCGGCATGCGGCACAAAACTTACAGGAAACTAGAATACGGGTAGTCGACAAGCGACTACGTGTATCCGCCTAAATCAGAGTGGAAAGGGTGAAGTGAGGCATGGATTGAGTGGCAAGGGAAGATTGAGTGTTGCATATTAGCATGGATGTCTGCAGCCAAATTGTGTATGTAGGTTGCCCCTCATACCACAAAATCCAGAAAGCCGTCCAAGTTGTATACATATGAAAAATTTAAGGCAGATAAGTCAAACCACTACATGTATATGAGTGATTTTAGCCCGTGGCAGACAAACAGATGGACGCTGAGCAAAAATGGTTGCAGGTGACGCCACCTGTTTTGCGTATGATAAAGAGCTATGTGAGAACTATACACATGCAAAACTTTGGCCCAATCGGTCAAACGGTTCCCAAGATATGAGCTTGGATGTCTGCTGCATAAACTAGAATGCAGGTGGCGCCACCTGTCATAAAATCAAGAGAGCTGTCGGGGATGTTTAAACCTGCAAAATTTTAGGCAGATATGTCAAACCACTGCCGAGCTATGAGTGATTTTATCCCATGGCAGACAAACAGACAGGAGCTGTGCAAAAATGGCTGCAGGTGGCGCCACCAGTTTTGCGTATGATGAAGAGCTATGTGAGATCTATACACATGCAAAATTTTGGCCCAATCGGTCAAACGATTCCCGAGATATGAGCTTGGATGTCTGCCATGTAAACATGAATGTAGGTGGCGCCACCTGTCATAAAATCTGTAAAGCTATGTAAAGGATGTTTACGCATGCCGAATTTCAGGTGAATTAGTCTAGTCACTGCAGAGATATGAGTGATTTTAACCCAAGGCAGACGAACAGATGGACACTGTGCAAACATGGTTGCAGGTGGCGCCACCATTTTTGTGTATGTTATAAAGCTCTCCAAGGGCTACATTTGTGTAAAAAAATTTTCCTGATCGGTCCAACGGTTCCCGAGATATGTGGGTTTATGTGTGGAAACAGACGCACAAACGGACGCAGAGCGCAGAGGAAAGGTCAGAGGTCAAAACAAAATCGGGGCGCAGCAGTTCACATGTGACCCTAACATAATCGTGGGTTTCGTAAAATTCCGCCCAGCGGTTACGGAGGAGTTCTCCGGACACCTACGCGGCGGTTGCGGCGGCGGCGGCGGCGTGCAGCTGAAAACATAGTATCCGCAAAACTCTGTTTTGGAGGATACAATAAATTGTCAGGTGCGCATAAACGTATTTGATTTGCCGTTGTGCAATAAAAATATTCATAAACGTTTCTGTTTCTTTTTTATTGACAATTTATTTAATATAATTTGAGACATAATGCCTCTTCTATGACTCAAAAGGACATCAATGTTAAAGCCCACATAATGTCACATCCCGGTTATTATCATAATTTATGCATGCACCACTGACATGTCAATAAGCGGGCTTGACTGTGTATAAAAAAATAATATTTGTATATTTTGCATTTGCTAAAATTTTCCTAAATTCAGCTGAGTTACGTGACCCATGGATCCCTTTTTCAATATTCCCTGAACCAGTGCACATTCCCATGTGTGACAATCTCTGACAAGTTGCAAATACCATTCAACAAACTCTGCAGGTCTTTGGTGACCTGTAGAACAAATTAGCAGTTAACCTTAGAGCCAGGATTTGGGAAAGGGGAGGGTCCAACCCAGGAAGACTAATAAGTAAGCCTAAAGAAGGTCCTCTGATCCAGAAAGGGAAAGGTCTAGGCTGTAGACCCTTCTGGATTTGCCAAAGCTTTACCCAATTTCCCTTACATCAGGTGCAGACATGGGGTAATAGTAATAAGTAATAGTAATAGTAATAGACTATTACAGCTTTTTCCATGAAATAGTAATAGTAATAGTAATAGAATCAAAAATTTGAGCAGTAATAGAAATAGAAACAGAAGGCAAAGTAATAGAGTAATACATATTACTTTCTATTACTTCCTGTGAGCCCCTTGATCATGAAGCATATCAGCAAATAATGCTGAACATAATAGGTTCTTGTCCAGTAATTGCCCAGGATGTACCTATTGTTGAGGCAAGCATGGGCCAGCTGCCTCACTGCTGGTGACCACTGGTGCTTATAATTACATAAGGGTACTGGTCAGAGTAGGTCACAGCCAAATAAGTTACCTGGCACAATCTGACCTTTGATTATTAAATCATGGATAAACAGAGGCATGTTTGATGTTATGAGACAGGTTAATAATGTATTATTATTGTGACATGTACATCTTATCTCACATCCATCAATCCATATGCATATGCTATAATGAACCTAGATTTGTTTTCACAAGCCAGTTTGCATTCTAATCATTCAGAATGCAATAACACACATTCAAGAAAAATATAATATGGAACCAGATACCGCACCTTGATGGAAATACTAATTTTTTTTTACATAGATTAACGCAGGTCCCTACGGTTCCATATCAAATTAATATTAATTATTGTTGAGTTCAAGTAATGCACTGTAAATAAGTGTATGTGCATAGTTCAGTGATTTTGTATTCCACAGACCACTTTCAATATTATTCAGCATGTGTTTCTCTGTACCTGTAACTTGTGTGTAATATGTACTGTGACGCTGAATTGTTTTATTCGAAGTTAAGTTATGTATTGTTTGTGTATTTCATTGTTTAGGTGATGTTTCTATTGTGTAAATACATACCAAGAGTGGATTTGAGGAAAATATAGTTTATTTTAAGTATATATATGTTATGGCTCTTGTAAGCTATTCCACTCAGTCATTTTGGGACAGACTCGGTATTGCTGTTAACCAATTGCTGTTAACGAGGGTGGCTTGCTCTCTCACTGCATCTAGCAGTGCTGAGGGACAGGGCTATCCACCACCTGTCGGGCAGCTTTGCCAATGCTCGTCCTGATGGTGGTCCTGATGGGGCTGAGTGGACAGACTGACCCCATTATATGTTAAAATTACACTATTACATGTTAATAACACGTTCTGTGTATGTGTGTTGTGCCTTTGTAAATGTCATGTGAAATGTATTATTATCCTTGTTGTATTACTTTCTTGTGAGAATAAAAAAAAAAAAAAGGAACCAGATACCAGTGCAGACCCAAAATGTTCATGATAAGCTTATGGTGTTGTCACTACCCATAACATATTGAAGCCTACAATGCTTTGAACTCATACCAGTACTACAATCACTTGGATAAAATCATACTGCAGGCATGTGTATTATCTAGTTAATTTATATACATATTCTTTTAAAACTATTCTTCTAATACTTGTCTTTTATTTCATAGTACCAATTTTGCAGACCTTCATTCAGTATCTAAAATTATGTTAATTTATATTTTGAAAATTAAATGAACCATTTTTGTTACAATTTTAATCTATTTGATTATATAATATGAGAATATAAGTGACTGTTAATATTTTATTAGCTCAGCTGACTATAAGTCATCTGAGCTATAGTCGTGGTCCATTGTCCGTCGTCCGTCCGTCCGTCCGTCCGTCCGTCCGTCCGTCCGTAGATGTGGCACGTTTTGAAACCGTAAGACCTAGGAATCCAAAATTCAGCATAATGTTAGATGTCCCCAAGATCTCCTACCAAGCCAAAAACTGGGTCTTTGCGACTTCATTCCTTTGAGAAATTAAGGAAAAACCTCAATTTTTTATTAAAAACCTATTTTCACACTTTAGGACTGCCTAATATCAAAACCACTCATCTGTTTTTCCTCATATTTCCTATAAATAATCCTCTATATAATTCCTATGTACATGCCAGAAATTAGGTCTGTATTATTTAATTTAAAAAAGTTATGGGCCCAAACATAATGCATTTTTTAAATAATCAGGAAAGAAATTTTATCACTTAACACAAAACTTGTTAAAGCTAAGCACTTTTTTTCCATTAATATTACTTTTATTAATCAAAATTAAATTGTATACCCAAAATTAGATCAAAATCTTTTAAATTTTTAAAAATATTAGCAAAAATAAAAAATTGGTACCTCTGATTTTGCCCAACTTTGACCATGGCACGTTTTTTTGCTGTAACTGCTGTGGATTTAATTTTCACAGCATGTTTTTGTTAGCATTTCAACTGTTAACACCAAAAATTTGAAACCAGTTGATCAAAAACTGTAGATTTTATTCAAGTTTTCAAGCACCATGTCACATATTGCTAGTGTTATGCAGTTTGCTAGAGCTCAGCTCCCGAGCTTCAGCTCTAAGTTCCTTAAATTTGGCATACAGTTAGATTTCTCCAAAATCCCCTACCATGCCAAGAATTTGGTCACTAGGACTTAATTCCTTCAAGATATCAATGAAAAACTTAATTTTTCCATTAAAAACCCAATGTTACACTTTAAGACTGCCTAATATCAAAACCACTGATCTGACTTTGATCATATATAATATACATATTTTTCTATACATTCACTATGCACATGCCAGAAATGATGTCAGTATTGTGTATTTTTTTTAAGTTATGGGCCCAAACATAATGCACTTTGTAAAAAATCAAGAAATATATTTACTCCCTTAACAAGGGCATTGCTGAAGCTAGAGATTTTTTTTGTCAGGGATGTAACATTATTTAATCAAGATTCAATTGAATACCCAAAATTAGTTCTGAATTTTTCAAATTTTATAAGTTATTAGTATAAATATAAAATTAGTACCTTAAATTTTGCCCAACTGTGACCATGGCACGTTTGTTTCCCGTGAGCACTGTTGATATAATTTTCATATCTTGCACACATAAGGATTTCAGCTTTTTAGTTTAGAAAGCTGAAAGAAATTTGCCAAATAGTGTAGCTTTTATTAATGTTTTTTATGAGACCCTGTCAGACTTTGGCTCTCACAAGCCCCTCTTGAGTCGCCTGTATGTTGACCTTGTTGACCTTTCATCAAATTATGCACGCTTGAGGGGAGAATCCAGGCAGCTGATGGCCAGCCACAGTTGATCCAGGTGTTCAACCCAACTCATCTAGTAGTTTTAACCAACAACATAACAATAAACAATAAATTAATAAATTTTAATTGGTTTTTAATAACAAATTAAAGAAAAATAGAAAAGGAATTTGTTAGTTTATAATAACAGGAAATTAACTTGCAGTTACTGATGATATAAGAATCTTGTATCGATGGGTAGAATGTCACATATTCCAAATAACACCATGCAGTCACCTATGGCATTTTTCAGTTCATTTTTAATGATAAAGAAGTAAATCATATTATTCATTACTAATCATTAAGGATTATATGAAGGAAATTAATGATAGACAAAGATGCAGTTGATAATATTAATCTAGATTCCTACTGTGTCTAGTGTGTACATTGATGTGAAATTAGTCCAAAATGAATTTTTTACAGTTATTTTTTAATATAAATAAAAGCCATAAAACCAGGTACTTATGATCATTATTTAAATGTGTGAATTTTGTATATTCTGGATTCTCAAAATCATTGTTTGGTGAAAACTGAATAAATACCAGACGTGGTGCGAATACTTTGTAATTGTATTTAAATACGAATATGATTATGTACTCCATTATAAAATTTCTTGCATAAAGAATGGGAATTCAGGTAAAAATGAAAGTATATGAATACTCGTGCAAATACTTTCAAAATGTATTCATGAATGCATTCATGAATATATTCTTTAATATTATTTTAATAATCATATCAGTTATATTTCATTTTAAAAAATCATATGATTCTCTTATTATTTTTAATAAAAATTATATTTGGGACAATATTTGTAATTTTTTTAATAAATAGTTAAACTCTTATATTATATGTTCTGCTTATAAGTTATATGGCCAAGTCAAAATCTGTGTGACAGTAGTACTCCATTTGTTAATAAAATAAATGAAATCAATCCTCTTCCCTGTCTCCAAAGGTACTATCAAAATCATACATAAGCTAAACAACAACAACTCATAATACAGCTTATATTTATTACCACACAAAACCACCATGTGCCTCATTTCTAAATAATATTTTTTTATTATATATAACAGCTGAGCGTCGTGACCCATAGGTCCCTTGTTTTAATTGAGGCATATAGTTTTGGAGACATGACCAAAACATGATATTTTGAAATCAAATAATTAGATCCTGTTATGTACAAAATTTAAAGTACAAGATTGTTTAATACCAAATTTATAGTGAAAGTGATTTAAATAATATTTAATTTGTTTTGTACAACTGATGTAAGTTTAAATCACTCTCCATATTCCTAAATTATCCTATGGTGGTTTTGCAGCAATGAAGAATAAAAACCATGCATGCTACCATTATTGTAAAGTTTACCACCTCTCTGTTCACTCTCAAGATGTATTATGTGATGGAATAAAACATGGCATCACATCCAAATGAACACCCGAGAAGATGGGTTACTTTTGTCTCCAGTTTGGTTCTGTCGAGAATCTTTACATAATCAGTATTTTTATTGGGTATTTTTATAAGGACTCGGAAACAGGACACAGCCCTACATAAATTCCTCTCCTGATACATAGATAAAGGACTGAATTGTCAGCTTTGATACTAAATAATAATGCATTAATCATGAATAATTCCTCTGGAGACAATTTTTAGTTACACTGAAAATCTTTATTTATTAACTATTAAATAAAAGAAGATTAAATCTAAACAGAAGTATGTACTATAAAATAAATTTATGTAAAAAATATATGAAAATAATATAAAATGTACAAGTATGCATATAAGTATAAATCAATATTTTACATATAATAGGGTCTTTACAATGAGTTGCTTTTAAATTAAATGTATTCAAGAGTTCATACAATTATCTTATAAATTTGACTTGAAATGCCCCAATAACGATCATTGAGGTTTTAAAATATAAAAAAAAACAGATTTAAAGAAGCTGAAATTATTAAGATCTCCAGTATCATTAGGCTTCTTGTAAATGACAGACACAGTATAAGGAAATTTTGTAGGTAACTGGATGATATAGGTGCTCTAAATAATATTTAAATGTGATTGTAGTGCTAGTTTTATAGCACTCGTGGCTGTGCAAGGTCTAGAATCCTCACATCAGTTTAAGTAATAGTAATAGTAATAGTAATAGATACCCCAGTAATAGTAATAGTAATAGTAATAGAAGATAAAATGTGGTAATAGTAATAGTAATAGTAATATCAGAAATTGAAAGTAATAGTAATAGTAATAGTAATAGAACAATTGTAATAGACCCCATGTCTGATCAGGTGCTCAAAAACTGAAAAAGAGACAAAAGTTTTTTTCCATGCATTCAGTAGAATCTGTGTATTTAATATGTGTACGTAGATATAATAAAGAAATGAATTAAAAAGATCGAGGAATTTTGGTATCCTCTGGTTGAACTTGACACACAGACACCTGCTTCTAATTTTAGCTTTCTGATTGTTTATATTTTATTTGCATAAAGTATGCCTGCACTATTGGTGCAAACGCCATCCACAAAAGTGCACCAGTCAAAAACTTGTAGTAAAGGATATGCAATGCCTTCAATTTCATTGATAACATATCAGGACAAGAAAGATTTTTACTCGCATTTGAGCATTCTTATATTATTTTCAGTTAGGGCATGATGACAGTCTGTTGACTTATGAGTTATGAGTTTTTCTTTTCTAAAGAATGAAAGCACCTTGATATATCAAGGGTGTCCAGGAGGTGCAGCACATAGCTTTTGATGTCGTTATAATGATAAGTACTACAATGTGGGTGTGGGGCTGTGGCGATCTGGACTCAAACAACTCTTCAAAATCTCCAGGGAATGCTGGTGGCTGTATCACCATCCTTTATTGTATCCCCAGACAAATTTGGGGAATACTATGTTTTCATACCGGTCCCACCGCCGCCACCGCCGCCGCATATAAATCTTGTTGGCGCAATAACCCAAAAAATATTTGACGGAACTTTACCAAACTTGGTATATGTATAGATATGGGTAAGAGGACGACTCCTATTTAAAATGAGGTCATGACCTTTACTAGGAGAGTGTCCTTGACTTGAATAGGTCCAATTTTGGGGAAAATCACACAAATTCTTAAATATCTCAAGAAATCTTGCATGGATTTATCCCAAAATCAAGTTGATGGAAAATCATGGATAGGGTTGCGTGTTCCAGAAACTGGTGGGGCCACCTATTATTCTTTACTTGTTTTCAAGCTTTAAATACCCCCAAAAATGCCACTTGACAGTACTGTGAGCATTATAAGTCAAAAACTAATGTACAGATTTTTTAGCGAACCTGTGAGCTTATGCGATGGTGTGGCGTCGCCGGCGTCCGTCGTCCGTAGTCTGTACATTAACCTATACTATCTTAAAAACGGCAAGAGTTAGCATCACGAAATTTAATGCAAAAAATTAGTCATCTAAAAAACTCTATCGGATTTTGCTTATTTTTTGGCTAACTGCTTTTTTTTAGATTTTATAGGGAAAAAGCTAAAAAAGCTTTAAAAAATCTTCTTCTCCGAAACTGTTCAGCCAAATTATTCAATATTTCACAGAAATGATTCCTGGAACAATCTCTCTCAAGTTTGTTCGAATGGTTTAAGTTCAGTGATTTTTGGCCAAGTTACAGATAGTTGAACTTAGTCATCTGTCCAAAAAAGCATACTAAAATTACAATCTTAGAAACGGCTGGAGCTATCATCACCAAATTTTATGCTAATGTTGGTCATATGAGTCATATCTGAAATTGAGGTATTGGTGGTGCCACCTGCATCGGCCTTTTTTTGTACGGGGGTCATCAGTGCCCATTTCATACTGACAGCTACAAAGAACCTCTTCTCTAAAACCATATGGCCAAATTGTTTAATATCGCACAGAAATGATCCTAGGGTAGTGTTTTCTGAAGTTTGTTCAAATGGTCTCAGTTCAGTGACTTTTGGCTGAGTTATGGGAAGCTAGTTTAGTCATATGCCATAATAGCCCATTTTAGCTCAGTGGCTACAAAGATCTTCTCAACAAAAACCACTAGGCCAAATTCTTAAATCTCACACATTAAATATCCTTAGATGTTGATAATTCAGGTTTGTTCAAATGGTTTTGGTTCAGTGATTTTTGGCTGAGTTATGGGAAGCTTAACTTAGCCAGTTTGCTGTATCTTCCCATATGAGTTATAAACCTGCAAAACGTTTTTTGACTGACGCCACTGAGGCCAGTTTGTTTAAAATTTTACGAGAATAATCCCCTGAATAATTCTTATAATAATTGTCTTTTATGGTTCCAAAGAATGAATTTTGGCTGAATTATAAAGATTGAATTGAGTCATTTTACCATATATGTTAGCTGTGTGAAGCAGATACATCTAGCCTGGAACCAGTTTATCAGCATCTGTTACATCATGCCTCCAAACATTTAGATTTCAGGTAATCTTTGGTTAATATTGACAAGAATGTTTTTTAAAAACTTTAAAAAAATGTAGATTTATGATTTTAGATATTCCTCATGCCAGGCAATGTTTACAATCACAGGTATACGTTAACTCATACTAATGTATTGACTGGAGCTAGCATCATGAAATTTAATGCAAAAAATTAGCCATCTGAAAAAATCTGCATTTTCTCAGATTTTATAGCTCTAGAAAAAGCTAAAAAACCTTAAAAAATCATCTCCTCCGAAACGGTCAAGCCAATTTGTTCAGTATTTCACAGAAATAATCTTTCATATCATCTCTCTCAAGTTTGTTCAAATGGTTCAAGTTCAGTGAATTTTTGCCGAATTACAGGAAGTTGAACCTAGTCATCTGTCCGAAAAAGCATACTAAAATGACAATCTCAGAAACGGCCGGAGCTATCATCACCAAATTTTCTGCCAGTGTTGGTCACATGAGCCATATATGAAATTCAGGTAATGGTGGTCACCTGCATTGACCTTTTTTTGTAGGGGGGTCATAGGTCATCTGTACATTAACCCATAATTTCTCAGAATAGCAAGAACTACCATCCCCAGATTTTATGCAATAATCTGTCATATATCAAACTAGCTGATAAACCCGGTATGTCGAGCTATTTACCGGAATTGGGGAGATATTTTTAAGGAATTGTAGTATGTTTGCTCATTTTTTATTCTAAAAATTAAAAGAAAATATAGATTTTCAGTAGGATACTCTCTTAATACGATATGTACAAAATTTTTTACTTTTTTTTTTGCGCTGTGCTCATGGCAAAAAATCGTACCCGGTATGTTTACCTTGATGACCTGGTCAGTGATGGATTACATTGCGAACCAGAATGAGACGGGGGGGGGGGGGGGGGGGGGCATTCAGGGTTTCGTTGATATTTGACTGGTTTCTATCGTTGGACGTATCTTTTAAAGCAGAGGAACACATGAAAGATTCATTAATTGTACGTTGCAAGGGAACTGTTCCTGAAGAAAGTAATAGAAAAATGCAATCATCGTAAGTAGCAGAAGTGGACCCAGCGGTCCGTATCCCATTTTCAGCCAATGCAACCTTTTTTTTATCGAATCAGACAAATTTTGAGGCCTAAAACCCCTGTCACCACCCAACCCCACCCTAACCCTGTTCCCGAAATTGGGACCTTGAATTAGGTTTTGTCATTAGTCCTCCTTGGTTGAACTCTCCATTTCATAAAGCGAGAAACATGTGTTTTTAGCTCAGCTGACTTTCAGTCATGCTGGGCTATAGCGATGGGTCTTTGTCTGTCGTCCTTCCGTCTGTCCGGCTGGCCGGCCGTCCGTCCGTTAGCAGGGCACAAATCGTAACCGTAGGGGCTAGGGCCATGAACCCTATGCAGTCTTAGAGGTTCTAAAAAGATCTCCTTGCAAACCTGAAATTAGGTCACTGTGACCTATATTCTCGAAGTTATGGGGTGTGTTTGCACCCCCCAGAAATAATTCTTTTAGCCAAAATTTTCATCCCAAACCTTCCATCTTTCACATACAGCTCACCTACCAACAGGGGAAGAACCATAATTATTTTGAGGTCACAAGGTCAAAGGTCAAGGTCACAGAACCAACTTCTTTGAAAAGCCTGTGGATGCATTTTAAGCCAAACCTTTCATCCCAATTCTTTGATCTTTCACATATAGCTCACCTACTAAGTGGGAGAAGAATCCTATAGATGTTGAGGTCACAAGGTCAAAGGTCAGGGTCACAGGATCCACTTCTTTGAAAAGGTTGTGGACACATTTTAAGCTAGACCTTTCATTCCAAACCTTTCAGCATTGATATTGCTTCTCTGCCAACAGGGGAAAAGACCTGTTGATTTTGAGGTCAAAGGTCAAGTTCACAGCACCCTCATCTTGCGTGGAGTCATTTTCCGCAAACTTTTCAATCTAACTTTCCATTTGTCATATATGGCTTACCTACCAATAGGGGAAGAAGCCTATTGATGTTGAGTTCAAAAGGTCAAAGGTCAAGGTCACAATATTGTTCTAAATGCTTGTGAACATATTTCAAGTAAAACTGTTCAACCCAAACCTTCAGTCTTTCACATATGCCACTTCTGTGCATCACTCAATGTGATTCAAACTTCATATTTATGGGTCTTTTTGCATGAAGAAATAACTAATTGATTTTGAGGTCAGCTGGTCAGGAGGTTAAAGGTTGCAGGTCTAAGTTATTCACTCATTGGTTGCCAAGTAATTACACCCGGCCAGATGTAATTGGTTAGTAGTTACCCATAATTTAGAAAGAATCCAGTTGATATGTGGGCAAAAGGCCAAGGTCATAGGTCAGGGATGTTCACAAAAACTTATTTTGTAGACCATCTCTATTTTTCTTGTACATATAACCATTGGTTATGGTACATCTCACTGTGTGGCTGTAATTGTGAGTGATGCTGGTGACATATGACTCTCTTTTGTATCAGCCTGTTAAGTGATAAGGCTGAGTGATAAATACCTCGTTACTGCATAACAAAAACACTGTTGCCAGAATGCTTCAGCCAGGCATTAAGAATGTGATGGGAACATTTTGCAGTTTATTTTATGGAATCATAGCAGTAAACTTAGTTTCCTAGATATCTGAATATTTTAATATAAATATACAGATATAAAAGCAAAGGTTTGTTCTCATAATATGTGGATGTGTACCTGGATTTAGGATGGCTTTTTTTTATTACAAGACCTTTAGTCATGCTTTCTGCATTTCTTTTCTTTCATGTTTTGCAGTTTACCTACCCTGCTGATCCCATTGTAAAGCAGAGTGATAATAAAAAATATTGGACTTACACTTTTTACATTTGCATATCTATAAATCTAATATGAGGGCCTGAAAATGCCTTTTGAATTGTTTTGGATATTCATTACTGTAACATCCTTTGGAGAATTTGCTACAAGTTTGGTCTCTTATTGGAGGATGTGTGATATCAAATGTCAGACTTGTCAGAAATCCATTATGTCTGCCAGTTAGCCACCTTAGAAATCCTTTTGTCAGTGCAGTTTCAGTGATTTTTAGCTCAGCTGACTTTTAGTCATGCTGTGCTATAGCGATCGGTCTTTGTCCGTTGTCCTTCCGTCTGGCCAGCCGTCCGGCCGTTAGCAGGGCACAAATTGTAACTGTAAGGGCTAGATACATGAACCCTATGCAGTCTTAGAGGTTCTAAAAAGATCTCCTTGCAGATCTGAAATTAGGTCACTGTGACCTATATTCTCTGAGTTACGGGGTGTGTTTGCACCTCCCAGAATTAATTCTTATAGCCAAAATAATCATCCCAAACCTTACATGTCTATAGAGGAACAAACCTTTTGATATTTAGGTCTTAGGGTCAAAGGTCAATGTCACAGAACCAGCTTCTTGAAAAAAGTTGTGGATGCATTTCAAGTCAGACTTTTCATCCCCAGCCTTCCATCTTCCAAGTATGGTCAGATACCATATGGTATACCATCAGGCTTTAAATACAGGTCATGCTTGTTCTCTTTTACTGACCACGCACGTGGGTCAAATCCCTCACTGAAAATAAACGTTATTCATATGAACAATAGTCCTTAGTGTTTGAGGTTGAGTGACCACAATGCTCGCATTTCGGTGATTGCCGAAGGCAGTTTGGCTGTGCTCGGTCTAACCTCTGTGAAAGTCAGTGAAACGGAAAAATCACTCGAAATTATATGTACATTAAAAATTATTTATTTTTATATCGCCTATGTTACTGTGGGGATACTAACCTTTAAAATGATGTATGGCACATTATTGTACACAACGCGGTTATGGAGAACATTGCGAACAAACGTGAACCTAATTTCTTTTATAAGTATTAGATGTTGTGGGATTCAGCTTATTTATGAAAAAACTGCATCTTTTAATATTCTAGGTATTTTGATAAAAAGTTTATGAATATGTCAGCTTGAAAAAATGCATTTTAGCCAGAGTCTTTCAGTATGTGTAAACAGATTTGCCAACAGGCTAAGATTGTGTCTGTATATTTAAATAGGTTAAGAAACTGCCAACTGTTTCAGATTTGGCAATAGATCAAGAGTTCATTCAGTGCAGCCAGATATAGGTCAAGATTTCAGTCAGTGCAGCCAAGCACAAGGCATGTGATCCCCTCATGGGTGACATGTGAACACCTCATGGGTGTCATGCCTCTCAGGGCTGCATGTAGAGCCAATCTATTTATAGCTTTTGCAGACTGCCAACTGTATCAGATTAGGCAACAGGTCAAGAGTTCACTCAGTGCAGCAAGGTACAGGTCAAAAGTTCACCCAGTGTAGCCAGGTGCAGGTCATGAGTTCACTCAGTGCAGTAGCCTGAGCAAGCAAATTTGTCACAGTTCACTAGGGCAACTGCCTTTCTCACCTAAGCGTGGTCAGCCCCATGCATCAGACTTAAGGTAAGTTTGATGTATTGGCCTGATATTTTGACCTGTCTATGCGTCTTTGATGGGTTTCTCGTTCACAAGACAGGTGTCACCACCTACAGTGACTTTTGCACAGTGTGTGACTTCTGTGCCTGCTTATTTCTATAGAGGAATTTTATATATCATCCTGAAATTTGGCATATTTATACTTATCGAATAGCTTTGTCGTATACAAGACTGGTGGTGTCACCTACAATAATTTTTGCACAGTGTGTCCCTGCTTATTTCTCAGGAGGGGTTTGATATATCAGTCTGAACTTGGGCATATGTACATATATCTCTGATAGCTTCGTTGTATATGTGACAGGACAAACTCCGATCCAGTAGAATCTTCGATCCTACTACGACAAAGTCCGATCAGACTTTCTACTAGGAGAAACTCCGATCAGACTTTCTACTAGTAGGATTGGCGATTCTACTAGGACAAACTCCGATCATAGCCTCTACTAGGACAAACTCTGATCAACCAGAGACCACAGCATAATTAGACTTTCTATCGTAGTCTCTACTGGGACAAACTCTGATCGTAGTCTCTACTAGGACAAACTCCGATTGTAGTCTCTACAAGGAGAAACTTACCATAATTTACCTAATTTCTGAAACCTGAGATTAAAAATGAATAAAACACAGTAATATTTTAACCAAATGTTTTATTTATGTATCTGGAAAAAATAAAGAAAAATAAATACAAGCACATATGATAAAACACAATATCCTATGATTATATATACAAGTCACAGATATACATCTAAATGTTTCAATTAAACATATACATACAATAAAAATACAAATATAAGCACAAGCACAGGTAAGCACAAACTGTTTATCTACTTGTATATATGCATAATTCCTTAATATTGATCTAAGATATTTCATTCACATCCTGTCTTAAATTCACAGCAAAAAAATGCAATACATATATTCACCTGTACTTATGTTTATCAATTTAACCACTGATACAGAATGTAGGTATTTTCAAATGGAACTTTGATTCTCAGAAATACACATTCCTTGGTTAAGTACAATTCATAAAAGTTCATATTCTAAAAAACACAAATAAAAGCAAAAGCACATACAAGCACAAACTGTTTATCTACTTGTATATATGTAAAATTCCTTGATTTAAGGATAGATCTAAAATATTTCATTCCCATCCTGTCCTAAAATCACAGAGAAAAATTGCAATATATATGTCAGAGACGAGATTGAAATCCAGGCGGATTTTAAATTCGCCTAGACGAGATTGCGATTGTGATCTCGTCCAGGTGAGATTGCAATTGTGATCTTGGCTAGACGGATTTTAAACTCGCCTAGACGAGATCACAATTGCAATCTCGCCTAGGCAAGATTAAAATCCATCATGGAGCAGGCCAGGATTTTAATCTCGCCTAGGCGAGTATAAAATCTGTCTGGTGTCATCCAGGCGAGTTTAAAATCTGCCTGATATTACTTATGCGAGTTTAAAATCTGCCTAGGCGAGATTAAAATAGTGATCTGATCTAATTTCCTAATAAATTATGCATTGTAATTGACATATGAAAGATGTTTTCAGTCATATTTTAACACTGAATGGTTATGTATAGTTCACAAGTAATATATTTTTTAAATATTTACAGAATATTATTAATGTAATAATAAACATTTATATTGGAAATGGAATATTTTATATTATATATTATTTATTAACATGGTTATGTATAGTTCACATATAATATATATTTATTAATATTTACAGAATATTATATTATTAATGTAATAATTAATATTAATTTTTTTTATAGTTTTATTAATAAACTAGGTAATAAGAAACTTACATTGGTATTGTATATGGCATATTTAAATGATATATGATGTGGGCTGCTGCTGATTATTTACATAATAATTTTGTTGTCAATATTAATTTGAAGGGAAACTGGTATGAGGAATGTAGTATTTTATAAAGACAAAAGGAGACATTGCTCATTTATTATTTATCAATATAACAAATGATCAATATATAAATGATCTATTAATATATGAATCTAGAAATCATATCTTTTCTGATATGATATAATACTGTCAAAAAAAGGCAGTTATCTTATAACACAGTCGACATAAATATTGAAGCTTCACAAAATCCCTCAAAAAAACATTAAAAAAGAAGATCAGAAGAATATTATATACGTTAGAAGAACAGACTAAATAAGACAAAGAAATATTCACATGCATATGTCTGTGTATCAACTTTTACCTATTCTCATATGATGTTTAATTACCAAAAAAAGAATGGTGTATCAAAGTCCATCATAAATACTGATACTCTGCTTATTTTGTACCATAAGTGTACATGTTTTAACTGTTGAGTGTTGAATACCTGGGTGAAAATAAACATTTGAACTAGATCAACCAACTAATTTGTTCTGTTTGTCCTGTAAGAATTATCAAATAGGATGTTTGTTAATGTTTATGTGTAATATACTCTTTAAATAGTGAAGTAATTTCTATCTAGACTAATCTATCTATCTGTCTATCTATCTATTTATGATTATTCAATATGCAAGTGGATGACTTTTTTCCCCTAGATTTTTTTCATCATAATATCTCATAAGTGTGCTTCAATATACCTTTTGTTACTCTCTAATTGCCATATATTAGATCAATTAAAATTTTTTTATTAAAAATTATTAGTGATATTTACAACCCCAAGGTTGTTAAAAAAACTGGGAAAAAAATAAAGATTAATTTATGTTTAGCAAACAATTGGTATGACATGGATGCTGTAGACCACATGAAACACATCAAAGATGCAAGTAATAATCAAATATCAATTTCATAATTCTATTTCGAAAATTAATGTTAATTATTACATGAATAATTATTACATTACTGTAAAAAAAGTTAATTATTACATTAATACAGTAATATTCTGTAAATATTAATAAATATATTACCTGTTAACTATATATAACCATTCAGTGTTAAAAGATTGGCTCAGGACCTAATGCAAACAATTTGTACCAATCTAATGATAATGGTGCTCAAATCATGTTTTTGGCCTGTCATGTGCAGGTGTCCTGTGGGATTTGCCAAGATCTCCCTGGATGTTGTGTTGGAGGATTTGTGGACTAAAGGATACAATTTGTGCCCTGACTGTACTTGACATACATGTATTATAAGAATAAAGTTACTTAATTTTTAAAAGGAGACTTGCCAACGACCTACTTAGACTTTTGAATAGAAGGTTCAAAGGAAAATCGATCTATATGTCCAATAGGGCAATTTCGGCTAAGCTGCTGGCTAGCTGCCAGGCACAGGGGTGGGCCCAAACACAGCCCTGCTTGACCAGGCACTGCTGTGTGTATGTACTGTGTATATAGATCAGCACGCACATTGTCTATTGCAGCATATAGTTATGGATACTATATTCAGTATTAAGTCTGTAAAGGAGCTTCAAACATTTGAAAAAGAGGGGAATAATAATTGCACAGAGTAGGACAGCATGTCAATAATATTCGAAGATGCAGATGGAAAACTTTTCCTTAACAAGAAACACACTGACTTCACCCAGGTACAAGCACAAATAGCATGCACAGGAATTCACAACTGTTCTTTCGTGGGATTCATAAATAAAGGAAAACATGTTGTTAATGTAACCTTTAATGAAGTGTTCTGGAATTAAATATTGTACAAGTTAATTAACTTTTATGAAATTCATTTGCTCAAAACCTTTACTGGTAACATTGAAAAATGTAATAATTGGCCCAGTTCATAATGCATTGTATCTCATATTCAATGCATATTTCAATTTATGCCAAGCCCTGCTATAAAACGCACAGCCCTGACACAAGAGTGAGTTTTATTGACAAATATCTCATTTTTATTGGGATGATCCCTGACTATATCTTAAGATTTGATTTGTCTTATGGCACGTTCAACATATATTATGCATACACAGGCAACTTTCCTCAAGTTTTGATGGCTTTTACCCCAGTGTTTTCCCCAAGACTGAAAATAGGCATATTGAGCGTGGCTCTTCTGGGCAGTAGCAAAGGCCTAATGTTGAATTCTCAAACTGCCATTATTTCATCCCTAGGCTATAAACACTATAGGGACCCGTACTGTTTCACAATGGCAGCATCATAGATGGACCCAGGATAAAGTTTTGAAACAAAGATGAAGCTTAGCATAATCCAAACAAGCATTTGTAATGTATTTGTTTATAACTGGACAAAGTACCTCTCTGATTCATTGGTCCAAATGGATTTTCTACTCTTAATTCTGTGTAGATAATGATGAACCTTGCTAAGCCCTGTTTGTTAGGTAAAAATATACAGGTAGATAAGGCGTAAAAAAAAGTTCTTTGTTTCCGGTTACCCGACCGACCCTAGATATACTGTGCGACCCTAAAATTTTTATTTGGATTCTGATTGCAAAACCAGTAAAAGTTGAGGTTTGCGTGTGAAATTTTTAGGTGAAGTACGACTTAATGACTAATGTTGACAACTTTAATCTGTCATACAGATACAAACTACGATGTTCTGAGATCGTCATTGACAGTTCAAATATACCCGCGAAAACGGCGTGTGGAAGGTCATATTCATCAGTGGGTTCGTCAGCTTAGAACGTAGTTCTGCGCAACAACTTTTTTTAATTTATAGGAAGCAGATAAATATCAAAAGTGTTCCACTGGAGAAATAAGCAGCTTCTTTCAAGCTATGAACGTGGCCTCCTCCGCGAATTTCTGATAGCCGTGACCCGTCTGAGAACTTATTCAAGATCGTTCAAATTTGCCCTAAGCCCCGAAAATTTGCATCTTCCTTAAGGCCTCATTAATGGCCCGCTTGTATGCACGGTTGCTAGTCGGCAATATTCGGAATTCAGTGCCGTCTTCGGCTATGCAAATGAGTTGAAATGAACCAATGACATGATGTTTCGTCACTGCATGTAACCGTGGTTACCTATTCGGGTACATATGTACCCGTATTTGTTCTGTCAATGATCACCTGAACCTGCACTCGGGGGCTGGCAGGAGTAAAAACGAACGATTTAATGAACGTTGGCCGGTCATGTAACGAAAAGTTAAACGCAAATTTGGCGGTCACACGTTGTGATCATTTTTTTTTGGGCGATATTTTTTTTATATAATGGCGGTAAATGATAAGAGCATATTCATAACTGCGATGTCCAATTTGACACCGGCGGATTGCAGATGTACATTTCTTATTTTAAACAAATATACCGATGTTATGATCACTTTATTTTCCCCAAGTTAATGCGTGCATACTACATCATGGTTCAACAGTGTCATTTCGCTATTTTTGAGGGCAAATGAATGGCCGGCCGCTCATGTTAGCCTAAGAAGGTAAACCTGTCTGATCGTCAACTTTAATTATTTGTCAGCGACCAGCTGATCATTCCTTGAAAGTTACTTCGCTTCACTTCTTATAAGAGATTGAACAAACACCTATTTCTCCAAGAGAAAATGGTTCTAATGGGTCAATATTTGATCATACTGTACACAGATTGGCACAGATATGCATTAACATAATTCTATTTACCATTTTATTCTGAAAATATGTCCCATAAACTGAATAAAAAAAATTTAAAGAAAAAAAAAATCCCGACCTTCCTACCCTATTTTTCTCTGGCATGTAATCGGAAACAAAGACCTTTTTTTTAGGCCTTAACCTTTACATTTGGGGGTTTGAACACTTAGGCAAGAAAGTTCAATTAGATGATGAAAATCCTGCAACATGAGCTTGGGATAAACAAAAATGGAAAGCCAGAAAATGAAATGTTCACCATCATAGCCTCTTCTGATATGCACAAGTGTCACCAGAAATTCCAAAAAGAGAGTTAGTTTTGTTCTTTTGCATACCTTTAGCAGACCCTCCCCATTTTATTATAACATTTAGTAAAACAACAACAAAGGACAGCATGCAACGGACACACACACACACACTACAGGGCTGCTTCATGTATGTATGGGGACATACTGACCAGTAGCTCAGCCCAGCACAGTGTTTGGGCCCACCCCAGCATCTGGCACTCTGCCAGCAGCTTAGCCGAAGTGCCCCTATTTGTACATTGTCTGTCTTGGTGCTAAAATTCATATTTCTTTGGCTTATAGCGCATAAAATAAAGCTGGTGCACCATGACCTAATTTCTGGTTTGCAAAGAGATATGCCTAGGACCTCCCTGGATGTACACTTAGATGTTTCTAGGTTTAACGGATACAATTTGTGCCCATCTGACATCCAGGGTGCTCATATGACACCTCTTTCCTTGAAGGTTACAGAATACAGATCATGTTGATCAAATTTCAGGTTTCCAAGGACATTAGCCCAGGCAATCACAGAATATTAGGTCAGAAGATTCAAGGGCTAAAGGATATAATTTGTGCCACATCTTACTGTCTGGGTGCTCAAAACCATGACATCTTTTTTCTACAGGTTGCAGAATAAAGGTCACAGTGACCTAATTTCACTTTTCCAAGGACATTTGCCTAGGACCTCCATAAATGTTATGTTAAAGGATTCTTGGCCTAATGGCTACAATTTGTGCCCCATCTGACTGTCTGGGTGCTCAAAA
This sequence comes from Sipunculus nudus, assembly GCA_026874595.1. Taxonomy (NCBI): domain Eukaryota; kingdom Metazoa; phylum Annelida; class Sipuncula; order Golfingiida; family Sipunculidae; genus Sipunculus; species Sipunculus nudus. Next base: position 65,077,497 of record CM049307.1, read on the forward strand.
TCATGTTTTTACTTTGTCAGATACGGGACACAAAGATCATTTTCAGGCCTTTGAATCATGTGGATTTGGAGGTTAAGAACACAGGGTCAACTTGATAATGCTTGAGTTGTGGACACATTTAAGCCAGTCATTTCATTCCAATTGCCTATCACATATGGCTCACCTATCAAATAAGGAAGAGTCCTGTTGATTTTAAGGTCAGGCCAAGGTCACAGGACCCACTTCTTGAAAAGGATTCTGGATGCATTTCAAGCTACATTTTTCATCCCAGATCTTCAATCTATGACTGATGGAACACCTACAATTGGAGCATTTTAAGCCAAACTTATTCCAAGCATTTACATATTTCAGATATCTAAAGTACTGTATATTTTCCCCCAAAATTTGCTACACAGTGGTTTTAACCAAGTTCTTGGCAGAGTTTGAAAACAGGTGACCTTGAACTTGATGTTCATTGTCAAATCTGTAAGGTGTCAATATATGCTTACTAAGAAGGGGGCTTGTTTTAAAGGATACCTATGGCATATTATCTAGGTTTTACATGTTTTACAACAAAAGTTTGTGATTGACTTTATAAACAAGGGCCCCACAGTCACTCCGCTCAGCTGGTTTATTGTGTCTTGGAAGTGAATTGTATAAAATCCTAGCAGATGGAAAAGAATGTACAGTCGCGACTTGACATTCCAACCCTTAACAATCGGAAAACCTTGCAATCCGATGGTATAATGCAATAAATGAACGGGACCCATAGAAATTAGCCTTGACAAACCGACAGCCGTGGATTCCGACTTCGAGATGACATTTCCCGACACAAACAATGATACCAACGTATTTTCTGACTTGACAATCCGACCGGTATTTTGTCCTTTGATGTCAGTCATTGGGCTTGTGCACACAGCACCCTGGTCAATTAGGCGTGAAATGAAGGGATGCGTATTGTTCTAACTGTACACTAGAGCCAATTATTGAGTCAATTTGGCTCACTAATTAAGTAAGTTTAGATCCCTATGTGGCAGACATGACCTCTCGGTGTGTGGAACACGCGGAGGTGGAGAACGGTGTCATGGACCTTTTCCAGGCACTAAACAGCGCGGACCACGTGACCGCGGAGGAATCCCTCGTATTAGATAACATGGAGCCCACGGAAGCAATGCCGATGGCCGCTGATGTTGTGTCAGTGGTTAATAAAAGAGAGGCAACAGTGACAGCGAGTCTTAGGATGAAGATGGTCCTCCTAAACCAGTAACTCCCAGAGACACGATCGGGGGAATGGAAACAGGGCTACGGTATAGAGGGCAGGGCTTGCCGCAGGGGACCTTGATGCCGACCGCGGACTGCTTAAAAAAGTCCTTGAAAATCAAAATAAAAGAACAAGATACCAGACAGATATGCTTGCATTCTTTAGATGTACATGAACTCAGTAGATCAACTGCTGGTTCATTTATTATATATATTTAGACTTTTAGTTAATATTTGTTCAGAAATATAAGCATGTCTCATGATGGTAGAATCTGCATAGGTTGCCAATCTTGATGAGCATAGTATATATAGACATGTATATAAGAATTAAAAAACAGTACTCCATGACGGATGTGAGATGATTAATATTTATAAAATAGACAAAAAACACACCAAAGGTGCAAATAATGCAATGACTCACACTTAATAATATAAAAAAAAATGCTTAAGAAATTACCTTCACATGTTATTAATGCTTATTATTGTACTGGAACCGAAGTAAATACATGAATAATATTTCATGTGTGGTGCACAGTATATATAAATTATATGAAAACAACATCATATCACTATTTCAAACTCACCTATGCAGATTTTAAACTCGCCTTGATGATATCATATGGATTTTAATCTCTCCTCAGTGAGATTGCAATTGTGATTTCATCTAGGCATATTTATAATCTGCCTGGATTTTAGTTGTGGCTGACAAAAACATAAAAAGGAATAGGGCAATTGCGATATTTCTGTACATTTATGTCCCACCTGTAACACCAACATTTATTGTAACAGAAATCTTAATTATTTATCTTTTATACATGTACATAATCTGGTATACTTCTCTCAGAAATCTCCCAGCTCCCACGTTCCCCCATGGTTCGATAATGATAAATCAATATTACAAAGTCATCATAATCTGTCCCATCCGTAATTCACACAGTGTTCCACCTTGCTGGTCCCAGGTTTTACTTGATGGGAACTTTCTTTCAACTTGCATGTACCCGAGGCTATGAGACACCTGATAGGTAGAATAAGTTCAACTCAGTAGTCTTACTATTAAATATGTTTAGATAAAAAGTGTTACGGATGGGCATCATATTTGATAGAAATGTAGTTTTAATTAATATTAACATCAAATTTATACACTAATAAAACAATAAATAAGTCACAAACCTTAAATATGCCATGGACTATTGAAAATCAAGGCACAGTATATTTCTTTTTAGAATATAATATAAGGAATTTGTCAAATTAGGCAAAAAAATGTCTATGGAGGACCGTTACGGGTGGGACAAAGGCTGGTAATGCTATTTACTTTTACAACAGTTATGTTTTAATATTCCTCTTTATTGATGATTTTATGGTGAGATAATGCTATAAAATAATCTGCACACTCATTCTGATAATTCTGATGAAAAGTTGCAGCAGTTCATTTAAAAAAAAAAAAAATAACCATGCATGGCTACTCTTTGAAATAATTGTTTAAGATATGCTTATTAGTACAGTCCATGAAGCACTGTAAAAGTACAGTAAATGTAAAATAAATGTACTCATGTTTTCCCAACCTTTCAATTTTGCCAGTTTCTTTTTGGAATCCATACCATTATTGTTACCATTATTGACCATTATTGTCTTTATCAACTAATTTACTAAAACATCTGTCATTATATGCAGTTTCCCTTTATTATTTGCTTATAATTTAAATGATTTAAATAATATATAATGTTGAAAACATAATAAATGAAATTTGATCCAGGGAAAGAAAAATTTTTGGCATTAAATATACATAAATAACAATTTGATAAATTGCCTTTCTGAAAATCCTAATTATTAACCACAGAAGGCCTAAAAAGTATATTAAAACATATATAAAATGAGTTGAAGAAGATACCATCAAAGTTAACATGAAAGGAGTTGTTCAATCTTATTTAATCTGCAGCAAGCAATATTCTTTGCCTTGTTATTTTTGAGACCTTTACAGATGCAGTCATCTGTTAAAAAGGCACAAATTGTAACCATTGGTCCTAGAATCTTCTTACTTGATATCCAGGGAGGTCTGTGAAAAATATCCTTGGAAACTTGAAATTAGGTGTCTGTTACCCATATTCTCTGAGCTATGGGGCTTATAAGCTCCCCCAGCATAATTAAAAATTTGATACCAAGCAGGGCACAAATCATAACCATTGGACCTGAAATCTTCTACCTTAAAATCCAGGGAGGTCCATGAAAAGTCTCCTAGGAAATGTGAAATTAGGTCTTTGTTACCCATGTCTTAAGAGCTATTGGGCTTATAAGCACCCCTCAGAATAAATGAAAATTTTAAACCAAAGTAGGGCACAAATCATAACCATTGGGCCCAGAATCTTCTTACTTGATATCCTGAGAGTTCCTCAAAAGTTCTCCCCAGAAACCTGAAATTCGGTCATTGTGACCTATATTTGGGGTATGTTTGAGCACCCCAGAATTAATGCAAAATACACACAAATTGCCAGATTCCTCAGGAAAGGCTGGTTGGATTGTCATCAAATTTGTTGTTCTAATGGGTCTTGATGAACTTAAGTTAATATACATGAACAATGATGCCACCTACATTATCGTAATTAGTTGCCTGTGCAAGAACATAAGGTCAACATGTCAGTTGGCTGAGCGTCATGACCCACGGGTCCCTTGTATAATTAATACTTTTATACAATTCATTTGGGCACTTTGGATTTCCTGGATCGCCATGAAAGTGCTGCGAGTCAAACAAATGTGTCAATATCAGCAAACTGTAAAATGAGACGCAACTAGAACTCATTAGACCTTGGGGGCACTTTTTTGGGTACAAAAAATATTTGTTAAAAATTAAATTGAGATTGCCCAGGGCGCTTATTACATCAAACACTTTACATCCAAACAGTCTTATATAGGTTTTATAAATTCATATTAATATTTATTTTCAATAAAGTATGTTTTGAGTACAAATTAAATATTACTAATAACTTGATCCCAGTCACAATCTGGACTATACCAGATCCCAATTGTGATCTGGACCAGGCCAGTTTTAAACTGGACTTGTTTAAGATCTTCTGGCCTCCGACATATACATGAATGGAGATCAACACATATCCTCCTGACATAGGCAGTTTAGCCATTATGGCTCATATTTTTTTTCTGTAAGCACTGTTGGCTTTTTTTTCACAGCATGTACACAAGGATTTAATCTCTTATAGTCTGAAATTTGAAAGGAATTGATAAAAAAAGTGCTTTTATTCAATCTTTACAAGACCTTGTCATACATTAATGTATTATATATGTCACAGTGAACATGGGAATCCAGTTGAGTAGTTGAGATGGGAATTTTCATGTAAACTGGTTAACCTCCAGTGGGAGCACACCACATATTCTGAATATGTATTTTTTCTTCATTTTAGAAGGTGGCCACGCCTATCCCTGTCTGCAGCTTTTGTATAGGGGACGGAGACCGCAATAAAGATGGTGTCCCTGAGGAGTTGATCTCATGTGCTGACTGTGGTAACAGTGGTGTGTAGTTACAAAAGTCAATTCAGCCAAAATCTACAGCTTAACTTTGGTTTTTATCTCTGTTGACTGTAAGAGAGTTCATGATTGGACAAAATAATTGGTTATCCAAACAACTTATGGGCAATAAGTTTTGCTATGTTGGGCTTAGCTTGTTGATTTGCAAAGTAAGACTGCTTTAACTTGTGTATATAAAATGACAAAATGACAATTTCATAATGCTTGTAATGTAGACATGGATTATTTGTGATATAGATATCTTGACTTATGATTTAAGAATGTTTGATTTTTTAATCTTCTTTGTTACAATTCTGTAAAAATGAAGCTGTTGTGTATTTAATGTAATCATTGTTAGTTTCATCAAGTACAGCTGTTTACAGATCAGTATTAGCGTCAAATATTATAACATTTATATAATCTGGAAGTGTTTTGTGCCTCCTCTTGTAAAAGTATAATAAGGTTGTATACATGTGTATTTTCAGGGCATCCATCCTGCCTGAAGTTTTCCCCTCATTTGACAGAGAGGGTGAAAGCAATGAGGTGGCAGTGCATTGAGTGCAAAGTGTGCTCGTACTGTGGGGAGTCTGGGAAGGAGGTGAGACAGCCTGTAGGTTATCCATTTTATTACTAACTCTTGCTGTTGTCATGTAGCTATGTCTTCACATTTGGTACTGCATGTGCATGTCTTGTAAAAAAGTCAGCATGTCAGAGGAGCCAATGGTGGGGTCAGGTACACAAGGTATTGACCAAAACAAACTGCACTAAAAAAAATTATCACATTGTCATGTTATGTTTTCAGATAATGAAACATAATTTTGTTGCATTAAAAAAAATGAAATGGGGAATATATACCAGGCTGACACCCATCTTCAGTGAAAACAGTTTACTATTAGCTGGCATGGACCTACTCTTCTCCCTGACCGGTATATCACAAATATACTTCACTGAATGTGGTTTCTAGGTCACTTTCATTTTCATGGTAAAAACCATGAGCCACCCATGTTGCAGGGCTGATGTTAGTATACGATGGCACCACACACAAATTACTGGCATCAGGTTATATTTGGGACAGCACATGCTGCTTGTGAATCACAAGGACAATTTAGCTGGACCCAGCACCAAAAGTAAAACTATGTCCATACTTTAATTATATATATCACAAAGACTTGACTGTGCTACAGATTACAAGTATATAATCCTGAGAGTAGGATTTATTCTGTGCTGATGAATGAAACAAAATTTGTCAGACTGGGCTGAGCATGGCTAAAATTGATGTCACTGAACATGTCACTGAGCAGCAGTTCATGATAATATTAGTCACCTTGTAAATTAGGATGTCTGAAGGCACATGTTCTATGGCTCAGGATATGTCACTGCAGCAGTAAGTTTGAAATGTGATGATAGCCGTTTACTTTGTCAGTCAGGTAACAATGATCACTGAAGTGTGTTATACTTTGGCTGATATGAAGAAGGCCTGGGATCAAAACCATAAGCAATCTGTTTAACAAACTTTATTTGATTTTTGATTTCTTAATTCACATACCACTAGCCTAAATGGTCCTACACATCTGAATTTAAGTCTGTCGTATCACTGATGAAAAATGCTGGAATAGTTATTTCTCATAGATTTTAAAGGACATGATATATTTAACAAAGTATTAGATTTAACTATCAGTACTATTTGGTAAAACTGAAAAATAATTTAACTAGTGCAGGTTGAGATGAAACATGAAACAAAGAGGAAACATAATTGTCTATGAACACAGACTGCCCTTTTAGTTTATTCCCCCCCCCCTTGTTCTTGATGTGGTCCCTGTGTAGTCTGATCTGTTTTCTGTTGTTGCTGTTGATGTTGAACTCCTGTAACATTCTCTCCATGTTGTTTTGAATGGAGCTGTGCAGTCCTACCTTGTTAAAAGTGTTTCCTATCACACCAGTCAGTAACTGTACTGTGACACCCATCAGTTGTCTAAATAGACTGTCATATCATACCAGTCAATTGTCTAAATTTCCTGACCTTGAAATGATACATTAATTTATTATGTGATATGACTTAATGATATAAGCTTCCAAAGATATGTCTAAATTTCCTGACCTTGAAATGATACATTAATTTATTATGTGATATGACTTAATGACATAAGCTTCCAAAGATATATTAAGTGCCAATAACAAAATACTGTGCTACATGCCCTGAAAAACTGTACTGTCACACCCCATCAGTACCATAAAATCTCCACTTAAAACCGCGGTTAAATCAAGAAATTCAAAATCTTGAAATCAGGCTGATTTCCTGAGAGCACTGTGCGGTTTATACTAGAAGGGTTTCCTGAATATCTTCCTGGCATCGTTTTTGGGCCGGCAAGTGGGCGATAATATTGCAACTTTCGAAGGCCGTTCTTAGCAGCAGTCTCGTATGCATGGGAGCCGTGTGTAAATGTATTATTTACGATTATTTGTTATTTATAAATTAAATATTGCTGATAAGTTTTCATGTGATATATAACAATCTTAGTACTTGTCACCAAATTATACGTTTACAACAACCCTGCTGTAACACACAGCGGCCCACGTCGTTGGGCATGGTCAAGCAAAATTGAAATAAAAGCCTACTTAAAACCCATTTGCGGCATTATTTAGCAATGATTATTTGTTTAAAACGTAAGATGAACAAAAAGCTGACATCGTAAAGAGTCACACAATGGCAGACGATCGTTTTAAAATCAAGTTTGAGTGCCGCCATGTGCTGAAACGCCCCGGTATTCTGCTAAGAATATTTTGAACGGCTGTACACGGTGCGTGGTAAACAGAACAGCCACCTATTTCGTCCCAGCGTGCCTTGCGCGAACACTGCCTTGACATAATGGCTCCCCACACGGAAACTTTCTTCAGGAAAAAAACTTGCTTACCCCGACTGGCCACTTTAATTTTACCGTAAAATCACTCGTTTTCAAGCGTCATGTTTCCTATACGTGCGTATCTCGACAAGGTAACTTCAGTTACTTTGATATTTAGTTAAGTTGACCAGCGATGTTTTCAAACGCACCAGCAAATTGTGACATGGAGCGATGTCAACGTACGATGTGACGATGATAATACCGAAGTAACCGGTATGAAAATGATTTGAATCTTCCGAGTTATTCCAGTAAAAATGGAATTTTCATCAAAAATTAAGATTTCAGAATATTACTTTTAGAATTAAAATATACAGTGACTTGAAATGGATCAGCAGAATATTTTTTTCCAAAATATAATGACAAATCAGTAGCAAACAAGAATACGGCATGGAAAATAAAATCTGTATAAACAGGCATAGCTAGGTTTACCTGCCCTTACGTCTTCCCAAACTTCATGCTTGAGTGACCCTGCAAATAAGTGTTCTGATGTGTTTAAATAAAATGCCCAAGAAATTTTAAAGTTGACAGGAATGGCTGAGTCGCAACCTTCGCGTGTTCATTTCTAGATGATAGCTTGATTGTGTCTTTTGTCAAATCATTCTGTAGCAAAAGTTGGTGCAGTTTTAAAGGGGGGTTCTTAGTATTTGAGCCCCTCGCGGTGTCTCGCCTGGAATTTCGGCGAAGTCTGGGTGCGGTTTTAATCGGAAGTGCGGTTTTAAGTGGAGATTTTACGGTAGTCTAAATAAACTGACCTGTCATACTAGTCAGTCTAAATAAACACCCATTTATTATTTTGTTACAGTTTATGTAAACTATGTACTGTCACCACAATCAGTATTGTAAATAAACACAAGTATATTTAAGAATGCAGGAGACTTTCTTTATCATTGTAATCAGTCATTCCCTGTCCCCAAAGCCACTTTTTTAGCTCAGCTGACTATAAGTCATCTGAGCTATAGTCGTGGTCCATTGTCCGTCGTCCGTCCGTCTGTCCGTCCGTCCGTCCGTCCGTCCGTCCGTCCGTAGATGTGGCACGTTTTGAAACCGTAAGAGCTAGGAATCCAAAATTCAGCATAATGTTAGATGTCCCCAAGATCTCCTACCAAGCCGAAAACTGGGTCTTTGCGACTTCATTCCTTTGAGAAATTAAGGAAAAACCTCAATTTTTTATTAAAAACCTATTTTCACACTTCAGGACTGCCTAATATCAAAACCACTCATCTGTTTTTCCTCATATTTCCTATAAATAATCCTCTATATAATTCCTATGTACATGCCAGAAATTAGGTCTGTATTATATAATTTAAAAAAGTTATGGGCCCAAACATAATGCATTTTGTAAATAATCAGGAAAGAAATTTTATCACTTAACACAAAACTTGTTAAAGCTAAGCACTTTTTTTCCAGTAGTATTACTTTAATTAATCAAAATTAAATTGTATACCCAAAATTAGATCAAAATCTTTTAAATTTTTTAAAATATTAGCAAAAATAAAAAATTGGTACCTTAAATTTTGCCCAACTTTGACCATGGCACGTTTTTTTGCTGTAACTGCTGTGGATTTAATTTTCACAGCATGTTTTTGTTAGCATTTCAACTGTTAACACCAAAAATTTGAAACCAGTTGATCAAAAACTGTAGATTTTATTCAAGTTTTCAAGCACCATTTCACATATTGCTAGTGTTATGCAGTTTGCTAGAGCTCAGCTCCCGAGCTTCAGCTCTAAGTTCCTTAAATTTGGCATACAGTTAGATTTCTCCAAAATCCCCTACCATGCCAAGAATTTGGTCACTAGGACTTAATTCCTTCGAGATATCAATGAAAAACTTCATTTTTCCATTAAAAACCCATTGTTACACTTTAAGACTGCCTAATATCAAAACCACTGATCTGACTTTGATCATATATAATATACATATTTTTCTATACATTCGCTATGCACATGCCAGAAATGATGCCAGTATTGTGTATTTTTTTTTAAGTTATGGGCCCAAACATAATGCACTTTGTAAAAAATCAAGAAATATATTTACTCCCTTAACAAGGGCATTGCTGAAGCTAGAGATTTTATTGTCAGGGATGTAACATTATTTAATCAAGATTCAATTGAATACCCAAAATTAGTTCTGAATTTTTCAAATTTTATAAGTTATTAGTATAAATATAAAATTAGTACCTTAAATTTTGCCCAACTGTGACCATGGCACATCTGTTTCCTGAGAGCACTGTTGATATAATTTTCATATCATGCACATATAAGGATTTCAGCTTTTTAGTTTAGAAAGCTGAAAGAAATTGGCCAAATATTGTAGCTTTTATTAATGTTTTTATGAGACCCTGTCAGACTTTGGCTCTCTCCAGCCCCTCTTGAGTCACCTGTATGTTGACCTTGTTGACCTTTCATCAAATTATGCACGCTTGAGGCGAGAATCCAGGCAGCTTATGGCCAGCCACAGTTGATCCAGGTGTCCAACCCAACTCATCTAGTAGTTTTAACCAACAACATAACAATAAACGATCAATTAATAAATTTTTATTACATATTAATAACAAATTAAAGAAAAATAGAAAAGGAATTTGTTAGTTTATAATAACAGGAAATTAACTTGCAGTTACTGATGATATAAGAATCTTGTATCGATGGGTAGAATGTCACATATTCCAAATAACACCATGCAGTCACCTATGGCATTTTTCAGTTCATTTTTAATGATAAAGAAGTAAATCATATTATTCATTACTAATCATTAGGGATTATATGAAGGAAATTAATGATAGACAAAGATGCAGTTGATAATATTAATCTAGATTCCTACTGTGTCTAGTGTGTACATTGATGTGAAATTAGTCCAAAATGAATTTTTTACAGTTATTTTTTAATATAAATAAAAGCCATAAAACCAGGTACTTATGATCATTATTTAAATGTGTGAATTTTGTATATTCTGGATTCTCAAAATCATTGTTTGGTGAAAACTGAATAAATACCAGACATGGTGCAAATACTTTGTAATTGTATTTAAATACGAATATGATTATGTACTCCATTATAAAATTTCTTGCATAAAGAATGGGAATTCAGGTAAAAATGAAAGTATATGAATACTCGTGCAAATACTTTCAAAATGTATTCATGAATGCATTCATGAATATATTCTTTAATATTATTTTAATAATCATATCAGTTATATGTCATTTTAAAAAATCATTTGATTCTCTTATTATTTTTAATAAAAATTATATTTAGGACAATATTTGTAATTTTTTTAATAAATAGTTAAACTCTTATATTATATGTTCTGCTTATAAGTTATATGGCCAAGTCAAAATCTGTGTGACAATAGCACTCCATTTGTTAATAAAATAAATGAAATCAATCCTCTTCCCTGTCTCCAAAGATACTATCAAAATCATACATAAGCTAAACACCCACAACTCATAATACAGCTTATATTTATTACCACACAAAACCAGCATGTGCCTCATTTCTAAAAAATATTTTTTTATCATATATAACAGCTGAGCGTCGTGACCCATAGGTCCCTTGTTCAAGTGATTGTTTGCATTTTCAGTAATTAAAGGATGTAATACTTTGAGTTTCAATCTTATGTGTTATAATAGGTTATAACCAGGTTATTTTTATGAAGCAAAATACTTTCATTTTTTGTTGAACACTAGTTCCTCTTAGATTAAAAGGATAATGACATTGTGAACTGTTGATTCTTGTTTCAGCCAAATATGGTTTTTCCCTCTATGTAACTTCAAGTGTGTTTGTACAGTTGTTTCTGATTTTTTGTTTTACTGTTTCAGGATAATATGCTTTTCTGTGATGCCTGTGATAGAGGATTTCATATGGAATGCTGTAGACCGCCATTATTAAAAGCACCTAAAGGTAAGGTCAATCCAGTGCAGTAACAGTTGTAATATTTGACAAGGATGACAGTGACAGTTACATGATACAACATATTTTGGTGATAAGGTTGACACTAAAGACACTGTTAAAATGATTTCTTTAGGCACATAACCCAGTTTTAATATAACAGAAAGGTAAAGCTATTCAACCCAGATGTTTAGATGACCATGTCAGCTAATGACGGTCCATGTGAGTAAAAATTTATACAAGAGCACCATTGTTCAAATAATTCATGCACAGATTACCCTGAAATTTGCCTTTAATTTCAGTTTTCATGTTGGTTTCAGATAGCTTTATCACAGGTATAACATCAGTGGTGCTATCTGAAACTTTTCATTTTAGCTTAATCTCAATCTATGGACTATCAAGTATTAGTAATCTCACAGTATTATCTTGTTTTTCAATAATTTGTGCAATGGATTATTCAGTAATATTCTGCAACCAGGCTTTAACTATTTCTGTCATCCTTCAAAGTTCAAAGTGGCAAAAAAGTACTTCAGAATGTGACTTTTTAAGTTGTTAATATTAGCTCATATTACCATACCATATTTCTTCTTTTTTAAGCCGTGAAAACACTTAAACTGGGTGTTTCTTCCAACGAGCACAGTGCGGTTTTAAATGGAATTGGCAGGTTTCCTGTATATCTTCCATGCAGACATCGTCGGAGGGCTGGTACTTGAGTGATAATACGGCGCCTTTGAAGGACCAACATTTAATATTTTTTGGTTACATTTATAAATGTGTATTTATAATTTAATCAGAGTATACATAATTTTTTTGTAAACATCAATATAATAATAGTGTTGGCTGGGTAAATATCCAAATCCCAGTTACATGAGACATTTGCCTTAATATCCTCAGAAACCGTCATTTCGGGTTATCGAAATGGACAACATGTGACAGAGGCAAGATTATTATTCATTTTTAGCTCAGCTGACTATAAGTAATCTTAGCTTTAGTCTTACTCCTTTGTCCTTCATCTGGCCATCCGTCCAGACTTCTGTTAACAGAGCACGTTTTAAAAACAGACCTACAAATCTTAAAATTGACAAAGAGTTAGATATGCCCAAAATCTCCTACCATACCAAAGATAGGGTCACTACCACTTTGTTCCTTTGAGATATTAAGGAAAAATATCAATTTTCCATTACATACCAGAAATCAGTATGGTGTAAATTCTTGAAGATATGGGCAAGGACATAGTGCACTTTGTAAAAATACAGTAAAGATATTTGCTCACTTAACATGAGAATTGTTGTAGCCAGAGACTTTTTTTCATGGATATTACTTTATTTAATCAAGATTTAATTGTATACCCAAACCTAGATCTGAATTTTGCAATTTTTTCTTTAAGTTATTAGCATAAATATAAAATCAGTACCTTAAATTTTGCTGAACTTTGGCCATGGCACGTTTATTTCCTGTAAGTACATTTGATTTAATTTTCACAGCATATACACATAAGGATTTAATCTATTGACATCTTAAATTAAAAAAAAAAAGCTTGATAATAAGGCTAGTAATTGAATTTTTTTTGGAGGTTCATTTTATTCACTTGCATGGTAAAATTCCAGCCAGCCCACATCTGGTCACTGGAGGTCAGCTGTGCCAGCACCCCCCCCTCCCCCACCCCCACACCAAGTGTTAAGCAGTAATTGTTATTTAACTGTACTTAACTGTAATGCTGTTTTCACTCTAATATACAAAGCTTTTCTTGAAATAACAATTCAAGGAGTAATCCTGAAGATGACATGTTGTGTTAATGTAACATTGGAAAAGAAATTAATTTTCTTTCAATTAATTTTAAGAAATTAAAATATTAAACCTTTCAGTAGGCATAATTTGATAATATATGAGCAAAATTATTGATAAATAGCGATGCAGTTTTTTTTTGGTGGTTAAATGTATCCTTTCTAATAACTCTTAGGCACATCACATTTTTTCCTCTTATCGCATTAATTATTAAATGGTTCCAGGCCCCAATTTCATGTATTACACAGTACAACATATTCATATCAGATTTAGTTCGTGCTCATTTGAAAATGGAAATTTTTTTACAGCATTTTATTTCAGTTAATAAATTGAATATGTATTATTATACTTCAGCTACTCCACTTTCTTACTTGTTCTATAATTGACAGGGGTTAATACATTTCCATGGTTATTTTATACACATGTTACGCGCATAGAGCTTAAATAATGATACTTCTAAAGTTGTAGAAATATTTAATCATGAGATGCTCATGCGACTTAGATGTAGTCCAAAAAGGGCACAGTATTAGTTGATTAAAAGCAAACATGTTTTTATTTGCTACATAAATAATTCAGTAACCAGCTTCTTCGCATTTAAATTTGTCAAGGCAAAAGCCACATCCTAAAATGGCAACACACTGAAGAAACTGACAGCAACAATCCAAAGATGTTATTATAGCACTGCACAAAAATAAATTAGACAAGTAGCACACAGAAACATCAAGCAAGAGCAATCCTCGTTTACCCCTTTATTAGCTACAGAATGTTAAAACATCGGCATAAAGGGAGGACCTTGTGCCATTTATATTGTTAGAGGGTAGTGTCATTCAGATCTTGTGACATATTGATTGGCAGCTGATTTGCTTTGGACATTGGATAAGATCTTGTGATTGGCTGAGATTGGCCGCATGGGAGAAGTGGTGAGAAATTCGTTGTAAACACAATGCGCACATCATCATAGCATTTTTGGCGGGAATGTGTTTGAGGACATTGGTGTACTTGTCGACTAAACTGTTTCAGCCTAGATCAAGGGGCCACCCTGTGTTACAGATATGAGTCTGGAGTGACCATAAGCTTAACAAATGATAAAACAACAATGAAAATGGCGAGTGCAGGTTCATAAAAAAAAAAAAAAGTTCAGTATACGGTAAGAATTGTGTGATTAGTAGTGGTTTAGTAGCATTCATGACAGAGTTCTAAAAGGGGACCAGCCTTTTGGGGAATCACTTCTGCCAAGCACCGCGTATCAGTTGTATAATCAATGAACCTTTGCCTCCGTTTTCCCTTTAGAGGTGTTTCATTTCAATAACAGTTGTTTTTATGAAATCATGTATTTTGTTTTTGTCTGACCTTTCAAATAAAGTTGCGAGCTGATAAATTGATATTTACTGATGATCTATCAACTGGGCAGATAAAAGTCTCATGCATTGGCCATATCTCTTTCGCCGTAACAGCTTGTTGTTAGGCATTCTTTTTAAGGAAGAACAATATCATATATTGTTTTCAGACATCAGAAACAATCCCGTTCATAATGTTTCAGTAGTTTCTTGGAGTTAAGGTTCTGATTTTTGAACATGGGAAGCTATTTACAATTGTTTTTCTCATAATGTGCTGACAGGTCGATTACAAAAGGGAACACATGAGACATAATCCTGTCTTGCTTGGCGAGGACTGTTCCATGGCTGATAAGAGATTGAACAGGAGCCCTGCTTTTGTTTAATACTTCTGAAAATGAAACCTGTTGAATTGTGGTTGTGAGTTCGGGGCAGGTTTTAAATGGGGGTTCTTTGTATTGACTACCTAGCATGATTTCATATGGGATTAGGGCGAAGTCTAGGTGCAGTTAGACATGCATTTAAAATAGAAGAAAAATGGTAGGGATTGTTTCGATATTGCTTTTTCCGATCAACTGAGTGCCATGACCCATAGATCACCTTTTACATTATTTATGGTTACAGTTGATTACAGGTTCTATATTTTTACATTGTGTGTATTTTCAGGTGCATGGGTCTGTACATTCTGCAACCAAAATAAACGGCACAAACCACCTGGGCAAAGGCCAAGGTGTCTGATGTCTAGTAATTTACAACAAAAACATGGCAGGGCAACACCTAATGGGCCTCACAAGGTCAAAGAGAAGTGGAAATTAGGCCCTGAAAGGTTTGTACAGCATACTTGGATTGTAGATAGTCCTGCTCAGTGGTTCATGCTCATAGGATGTTAATAAATTTATTTGATGTAAATTTTAAAACTAATTTATCTCAAACTTACTGATGATTGAGATGAATTGGCATTGATTATCTTCAGTCGTGTTTATTTGACCTAAATAAGAAAATAAAAAATAAGAAAAACTGGATAAAAGTTGTAAATACAATGATTCTGTGGCACATAGGGTCAGCCTGATTCTGTGTTGCAGGTGTCCAGTGCCCGGCTGTGATGGTGCAGGCAATATCAATGGGAGGAACTCCCATCATAGAAAGTGAGTGGGCATCTGGCCATACTCTGCTTCCCTCCTGTTGCCTTTTGAATGCTTTACATCCTAACAGTCAGCCACCAGAAGTGCATCTGTTACATTTATATATTCAGAAGGATGCCAAGCCTTTCAAGCATGTTTTGCCCCCTAGGCCTCCATACAGTCCAGTTCTCAGGATATTGATATCAAGAATCTGCTTGAATACTCCTCTTGTATCGTTACAGCTATGTTGCATGGACTGTTGTGTGATTGCAGAGTCAACTGATAATTGGTTGTGGGGAAATTTAATTTTCACTTTTGATTGCATCAAATTGGTAATAGTTAGAAACATTGAATCTCTGTTATAGGGAAAAAGACAAGCACCAAAAATATTACTTTAACTATGCCCCTCCCCCCCCCCCCCCCTCTTAAGAGACATTAATTTCAGTCCCACTGTCTGTCTTCTATGTGATTTTCTATGAACACAATAACTTGTGAAGGGCTGTATATTTTTTCCTGAAACTTCACACAAATTGTGCACGTGAGTATCATAAGGTCTTGTGCAAATGCTGTGTTGCCAACCCCTAAATGTCTGTGCTTAAATTTAATTCTGTGATATCTTTAACAGAAAAACATTTCTTGCTGAAGATCCAGATATGTTCAATCAAATGACGTTTTCATGGATTTTACATACTTGAAAATCTGCAAATTCTCACTAATTCCTCCTAACTGTAATTTATTGACAATACTAAATAGATCATCAGTTGGTGAAAAAATTGACTTTATTGTAACAAATCAGCATAAGAATATCTCACCATGAATGTTTGCCATGATGTGGTGATGGCGGTAGTGAGGGGGGTGTCCACATATTTGTTGCACACCATCAGCCACATGACGTCAACATGGTCTGATTGACCTGAGCCCCAAACCATAGAAGCACAGAGAACCAATCCTATATTGGAATTTATTCATGTAGGCCAGAAGGATTGGTAGTATTTTTACAGTATAAAGTGAGATTTTGCATGGTAAATACTTAACAGGGAAACATAAGTTTTTTTTCTGCAATAATGGTCTGAAGCCATCCTCCAAAATCCTGCCTTGTATTACTGTAGAAGACATTTTTTAAATTAAATGTCTTTAATGGTATAATTTATTAGTGCTCAAATATGTCTTGACTTCTAGATTTGACTTTAAACTTTTAAAGGGAAAGGTAACAGGATTCTGGAATGTATTTGTTGCATCTTATTGTGTGTCAAGTGCAAAGAGCTCTGTTGGCTTACAGAAGATGCTTTTTAATTATGCGTTTTTTTTTTGGTGGTGTCAGTCATAATCATGAAACATTTTTCTGTTTGTTCTATTGCCATGGGGCTTTGACAAAAAAGAAATGTGCACATGCCATTGACATACTCCAGTAACATTTACAAGTGGTGGTGAAGGAAATCTCTGCATTTGTGTTATTTATTAGGTTTCTCTAGTTTGCTTCTTTATGCTGATTTTTGCATGTTTATTTTCAGGTTTATCCTTGCCACTTACTTCATTGGCATATTTATTTCAATATAAGTCCATTGACATACAGATATTGAAGGATATGACCGAATTAAATCAGGAAATTGTAAAGAATGAGAGGAATCTAATTAGAAAAAAATTTGCGATATCAGGTTTTGAGAATGAAAGGTCTTGTCATACATAGAATGCTTAATGTTTATTTCAGGCCATGGGCATGTCCGAAGCTGCCTCCAGACCAACGACCACCCCGTCCAAAGAAGCAGGTTCCAGCAGCTTGTGGAGATGACAGCGATTCAGGTAGATTAGTCAACTCATCCACAGCCACAGCGTTCAGCACCCCTCATTGTTTAGTCTTCAGCTCTGTGCAAAATGGCAGCCATGACCCCTGGTCTGGATCTGTTAGTCTTAACAAGGAGGGTCCTAGAGACTGTAAGTCACCAGCCCAAACTAGGAAACCAAAGGGTCTTATAGACGGACTAAGTCGTTTCTTTATGCCAGGAGACAAGAGGAAGTCTCGTGTCTCTCTCAGCTCCCGTTTGGTAGCAACCACTGTGTCCTCCAAGTCCAAGCTGTTACACTTTTCACAACAAAGTAAAACACAACAGGCAGCAAGTAGGCTTATTAAGAAATCTCGACTATTGCAAGCTCGAAAAGGGCGCAAACGGAACACGGGCCCACCAGGCAGTTGTCAGTTACAGGGATTGTTTGACGGACTCTCGCACTTGTTTACTGCTCAAGGAGAGCGCAAAAGAACTTTACCTGTGTATACCCCTCCTAAGCGGGGTCGTAGACACAAAAGTCAGTGCACAAACACAAGGACTTGTAACACACAATCATTTAGCACTGTATCATTAGGGCGGGGTTTTTTGAGGAGGTATGGGCGGGGCAGGTTGAACAAAGTGACAGCAGCCATTGGCAGGGGGAGAGGGCGTGGAATTTACCGGAGTCGAAATTCATCCCCAGGAACTTTCAAACGAGGGCGAGGCCGGGCAACCTTAGTGGGTGCAGTTAGTACAGCTCCCCGTGGGCGTGGCCGAAGACCCGGTCGGTTGGCAGTCAGTAGGGGTAAGCCGGACCAAGCTAAATGTTTGCATGTCACCATGCATGTCTCCCTGCTTCTTAGGTGCACTGCTAGTGGTTGTGGATGACATTTATTATTCCTAGTGCCTAGCTTATCAGTTCATAGTTTTGTGTATCTTTTATTTTTTTTGTGCTTTCCCAAGCAGTTTCACTTCAGCCTAGGACACTAGCATACCCCCTGTGTAACCCAACCTTTACTTGTTTGTGTGTGATCCGGCCACAAGTTTGGTTCCCTCTGGCTAGCCAGCCCACTGGATCAAAATGTAAATTCTGGGAACTTGGGTTTGGGAGGTTTTTGAGGGAGGAGGGGTAGTTGGGCTCCATAACCAAGGTGTACACAAGACAGAAAACAAGCGACAAATGTAGCACTTGTGCACTGTCACATACTACATGTACAGCAACTTATAATACAGGCATGGACTGCACCAAACTAACTGAAAACATGGTTACACCAAAATATAAATAAAAGGCAAATAGCCAGCTCAGTCAGGAATTCCCTGCTCCTTTAAATAGAATAAAAGACAACTCTCAAGAGAGTGACACTTCCATTTATTTTATGCCAATGGCACCTCTATGCAGCTGCCTTTGAAGAACAACGTCCGTTTCACAATGTAGTTATCTTCTTTTCTGGAGGGTTCTCAATCCTGGCCAGGTGATCACATTAACGCAGTGGTTACTTGTTACTGTCGGGAGCTGGAAAGTATAGGAATCCAGCAAAGAAGAATCCAGGTAAATGTAACCGGCAGCATTGTGCAGTGCTGAAGTCCATGCTGGATTATATGGTTTGTTTGCAGCTCATCTGTGAATGATGCACAAGCAGTCTGTTACAAGCTGGTCTTCTTCATGAAAGGCTCTTGTTTATTCTCTGTGATAGGACATATTCTTCAGACATGGAAAGGAACAAGTTTGAAAAACTGCAGCTTTGAATGTTACAAACTTGCAAACACCCTAGTGTAGTGCTGAAGATGACTGCATAAGAGTGGTAAGAGTAATTTGTAAAGATAGAGATAGTAACTGGTTCAAAATCAATTGTTTAAAATGTATACCAAGTCACAAGTCTGATGTGCCAGTGGCTAATTTAAACCAGTTTTTGCACCAATGTTGATATGTTGCAGTCTCTTTATTATCCTAGCAGACTTAAAAAAAGTTCTTAGACTGCATTAGTGAAGTTGTTTAGTTTACATTCTTGTCCTGTTAGTGTGTAGATTCCCTCGAGACTCAGATTTATATAGAGTTCTGTATGCTGACAGGGTCTGTTATCATAACTAAGGAATATGATTAACTGGTGAATGTCAGCCAAATCTAGAATCTGCAGATATATAATTGGTACAGGTCATGTTCAGTTCAGTATTTTGTACTTCTGGCTTTTGATTTGTGATAGATTTGCTTTTGTTTTGGAACTTTTGAACATCATGTGTTAAGTTTTGAAATGCTCATGTGCATGACTTGTTGCCAGCAAGTTTAAAAGCTTCAGGAAGTTGATTCTGGCTTTTTGTATTACTTACTTTGGTGAACTGCACCTGTGTCTGTATGCATGCAGTGTGTATTATGGTCATCTTAAGATATATGCACATTTTAAAAACAGGCATCCTTACTTTGCTGCTTATGTATAAACCCCCCCAAAAAAAACAGCAACCAAACATCTATACAAAATCAGTGAAACCTCAAAATTAATGATGTAAGCTAAGGCCTTATAATGACAATTGTGTATTCTCCATAATCGCTGGTCTGGTAAAAGTAAATGCCAACTTAATTGTCAATCTTCTGTGTAAACAGTGTTAGCCTTCCAGTATTAAACTTTTACACCAGGGTCTGCTGTTTTCAACAGACTTTCTGTCAGGGATCCCCATTTGTTGCCTTGAAGCTACAGTTAACTGGGTATTTTTCAGGTACTTCTGAATCAGGTAGAATGTGATGATGATGGCAGTGAGGGAGGGATATTTTTGTACAAGTTCATGAATTAAAGGAAGGATACAGCAGGTGTAAAGAAGGTCGTTATGGTTACCTTGGTAGTGTCTTTACATGGTTATGCCATTGCCATCCCACAATACATGTTAAGGATTAAAAATTCATACTTGTTCACTGGCAATGAAGGATCAAACCATGGGTATTGCTGTGCTGGGTACATGTAATGTTTGAGTCGTTTAGGGTGATACTGGTGGGTGGTTGCTGTTACTGATGGAGTGGTTTAGGGTAATATTGCTGGGTGGTTGCTGTTATTGATGGAGTGGTTTAAGGAAATACTGCTGGGTGGTTGCTGTTACTGATAGAGTGGATGAGAGTAATACTACTGGGTGGTTGCTGTTACTGATGGAGTGGTTTAGGGAAATACTGCTGGGTGGTTGCTGTTATTGATGGAGTGGTTTAGGGAAAAATACTGCTGGGTGGTTGCTTTTATTGATGGGGTGGTTTAGGGAAATACTGCTGGGTGGTTGCTGTTACTGATGGAGTGGTTTAGGGAAATACTGCTGGGTGGTTGCTGTTACGGATGGAGTGGTTTAGGGTAATACTGCTAGGGGGTTGCTGTTACTGATAAAGTTGTTAGGGAAATACTACCGGGTGGTTGCTGTTACTGATACTTGTTTAGGGAAATACTGATGGGTGGTTGAGAGTAATACTACTGGGTGGTTGCTGTTACTGATGGAGTGGTTGAGAGTAATACTACTGGGTGGTTGCTGTTACTGATGGAGTGGTTAAGAGTAATACTACTGGGTGGTTGCTGTTACTGATGGAGTGGTTGATGGAAATACTGGTGGGTGGTTGCTGTTACTGATGGAGTGGTTTAGGGAAATACTGGTGGGTGGTTGCTGTTACTGATAGAGTGGTTAAGAGTAATACTGCTGGGTGGTTGCTGTTACTGATAGAGTGGTTTAGGGTAATACTACTGGGTGGTTGCTGTTACTGATGCAGTGGTTTAGGGAAATACTGGTGGGTGGTTGCTGTTACTGATAGAGTGGTTAAGAGTAATACTACTGGGTGGTTGCTGTTACTGATAGAGTGGTTTAGGGTAATACTACTGGGTGGTTGCTGTTACTGATGGAGTGGTTTAGGGAAACACTGCTGGGTGGTTGCTGTTACTGGTTTAAGGTAATATTGCTGGGCGGTGGTTGTGGGTATCCTAAGGGCTGGCTGTTACAGATGGAACTGGGAATGGTGACCGACTGTACAGAGCTGGTGGCTTTGTTCTCCTTGTTAATTTGCTGTCTGCATGAAGTTTGCTTGTAGTATGCTTTCCCTAACACCAATACACTGACAAATTAGATTAGTTAACAGTCCTTATAACTGTACTTATATCATAACATTTATTATCGGATCCAATCTGGCAGAAGCTTATTCAGAACCAAGTTATTCTTAAGAACAAAAACTTTATATATGATCTGTTCCATTAGCCCTACGTCACATACAACTTTAACTTTTATTTTGATAAGATCACAAGGGATTTGTGCACATACCAACACACCCATGTATATGATGATATAACCTGCTCTTGCTTCCTTCGGTAGATTTGTAAAAAGTGGTCAGAATAGGTAATAATGTGTATTGAGCAGGACTTTCCTGCTCTCTCTCATGAAAGCGTTAATTGTTCTGTAGCAAAAGCACACTGGAAGGCAAACAGCCTACACAAATAAAAAAAATCAGTTCCATTGAGTTGTCTTTTAGTTATATGCATTTATGTCACTCTTCAATGTTTACAGTTTTTGAGCTGTAGTATTGCCTCATTATCTTCACTAAAGAAAAGAGTGTGAAGACATGATTAACAATTAAACAAATAGTGATGTTCTGGTTGAAGCAGAAAGTATTCTGCACATTCTTGATCTCACAGCTGATTTCTCAACAGTGAACTGTTAACCACAGATGGGGGGGGGGGGGGGGGGAGGGAGTGGGATCTTGGTTGATTACAGTAGGCTTGACAGATTCAGCTTAGTAATAGATGGTCTGACAGAGATATAGTCAGCACAGTGCACTCACTTTCTAGTCAGCAGATGAAATCAGTGCTTGTTCATGTGAGACAGATTGTGCTTGTAGGCATGTTTAAAGCTGCAGTAGAAAGCTGGCAGTGAATAGATGGTAATTCTTAATACAAGATGGTACCTTTATGCTTAAACCTGTTAACCATTCAATTATGTCATACCATATTTACCAAGACTTTCATGGCTGATATATATTCTTTCAGCTATTAGTTTCTATTACTCTTAAACTAAATTTAACTTGCTTTGCCTTTAGTTAGCTCTCATATATAGGCCTGACATTTGTGTTGTGATAACTGGATATTGTTTATCTCTGTCCCGCTGTTCTGTCGTTCCTGATGGTATTTCCTTAAGTGCTTTTTTAGTCAGAAAGGGTGATGGGATACTACAATTTGTTACTATTTAAAAAACTAGATATTCCTTTGTCAAGAAGTTGACCACTATTTGTTTAAGAATTCATGTATATACTGTATAGCCTGAGATAAAATTCAGCTGAGCATCCTTGTCAGTGGGCTCTTTTTCTGACACTTACAGGAACATTGTTTTGTACTCATATCAGGACAAACTGATATCACTTGAAATTCTCAATCTGCCAAAGTCACAGTATTACTCACTTTAATACATGTAGTGTATACCCTGCTTAAACCTAATCCATAATCACAATATTAGTCACTAAAATACATAAGGTGAATGCTGAGCTGAAACTGTAGCCATATTCATAGTAATAACCACTAAAATACACAAGGTGTATGCCAAGCTGAAACTGTAGCCATATTCATAGTAACCACTCAAATACATTAGCTGAATGCCCAGCTTAGTGAATTTTCATTTCTAGTTCTGAAAAAATTTGACAATTTTGGTCCAAGTCCAGATTAACTCCTACTTAAAGTAGAGTTGATGATAATAAAAGATGCAATAGGGATTTCATATTTACTCTAATAAGATCAGTGATAAATAAGGACAGTCTGCACAGGTTATTATTTTATTTTAAGTCTTCAGTTCATAATATGGCACATTTTACAGATTAAACTTCAGGGCCACACATTGTTGCAAATTATTTTGAGAACTTGTTTACCTCCAGTAACACAAACTTAGTTCATTGATACACAACCACTGGTTGAAACAATTTGATTGATATCAGGTGATTCTGGCGTTCTTGTCAAGACCCAGATTTTATTGCAAGTATAGTTGGTATTTAGTCATGCTGATGTAAACATTGACCACATAATTTCTCACTGTGTGATAACAAATATATCTTATGGCTATATAAATGAACAGATATCACAAGACCAATCAATCTGTGTGTAGTGGATGGTACACAAAAATTATCAAGTTGATCAAAGACTTGTGGAATCTGTTTTCTTGTATTAATGAAACAAGTATCTCTGATTGCCTTAAACATGGCCTGAAGACAGTGGCTATTCCCTGCAGGCTGGTGAGCCTACCATTTGAACATAGTGTTTTATTATGTTAAAGTGGAGTGTAATTTGATGTATCACAATTCACAGTCCTTGATTAGTTTATAGGAATTCAACACTGATATGTTACAGGACAGGATTATCTAAATGAACTAAAACATTTTGGGTAATTATGATATATATATATATATATATATATATATATATATATATATATATATATATATACATATATATTTTTTTTTTTTTTCAAGAAAATATCAATGTCTTAAATTTTACTTGAATAAAACCTATTCTTAAGTGAATATTTGAAGATTTTTATAACTTTTACTTTGCAGATTGCCCTATGTCACCCCAACAGGCAGCAAAATCCAGTATACCTCCGGGGGTCACGGATAATGACATAGACTTGTTTAAAAGAGCCCAGGAGAGAGCTGTGCAGGTTGGTATTCATGTGGCAACTTGTCAGCAAATGAAAAGGCAACAAAGTAACACCCCCATTTCATATAAAAGTAGCTTTCATTCTGTAAAAAAGAGAATTCCCTCTTCATCAATCATTTTATCAAATCTTTGCATTATATCCAAAATTACAATACCTGTTCAGACATGTATGCTTTTATTTATTTAATTGATATTTATGTTTTATAGTTTTGCGTCCTTAGAAGGTCATATCTGGACATTTACTAACATTTATTATAAACTGAACAAATATCGCTGATGATATCTTATAAATGATAAGGCCACAAAAATGAATTGTATGTTTCTCAGGCACGACCCACAGCATTTTAATACTCCAGCATTAAAGGTTTTCAGCTCAGCTGACTGTCAGTTAAATTTGACAAACCTATTGAGTCTCCTAAGTTCTTGAAGGAGTCCAGACACTGGTGACCTTGATTTTCAAGGTCAAATTTTCTTCTGTTGCATGTGCAAACTTTGTAGAAGCACAAAAAACATCATGTGTATTTAAAAATAAGAGAAATTAAACTATGCATACAGGAGAGAAATTGCTGTAGCATTACAATCTACATTTTCAACTGCAACAATATAGCAAAAACTGTAGCCTCTTTTCTGTCCACCAGGATATGATATTTTTCTGTCATAGCCAAATTCAGCTGAGCCCCATGACCAATGAGTCACTTTTTTAAATAAATGTCCACCATACTTTTCTACAATTAAATTTAAATAAAAAATATCAACAAAGATTATGTAAGATTTCAAGAAACATCTATTGTATTTCTTTGTTAAATGATATTGGATCTTCTTTGACAATGCACAACAATAATGCAGTTCGATGGTGAGTCCCCATGTCATGATCGTTGGTTGGGCCTGTGGGTACTTTGGGTTACAGTGGGATTTTGACATGTTTAGCCCTTAAGATCTGCTGAATATGTAAATATGACGGGTAAAAAATAAAAAGGATCCTTTCAAACTTTTGCCTAATTCGACATTTACATTGTTTATTATCTCATATTTTTAAATAATTGGTTGTCTTTCATGTATCCGTGCATTTGAAATAATAAAATTCACTTCTATTTTTACAGTAATAAACAGCGTAAAAATGCTGCCTGCCTGCATTATTTTCCGGTAACAAGTGCTTGAGAAACATATAATCAATATTTTTGTCCTAATATTAGTGATGATAGTCACATTCAGCTGTGTTAGCAAAGTGGTAGGAATAACTAAAGTGAAGTTTTTAGCATGAGGGTTTGTGTTAGCCAGCCTCACATTGTATCCCTTGTGAGCCTGTAAGTGGGTTTACTCCTGGTGCCTGACAAGCTGAGGAGTTACTGAGAGGTGATTAATCTTCTCACGGACCACACTCCTCTTTCTAGCACTATTTCAGGCAACCTGCTGGTGAATAATTGATTAACAACCTGCTGTAGTCTGGTAACTCTGCTGCAGGCCCGGACTGGCTTGTGCTGCTTCTGCCACCTTGTATGTCAAGCAACAGCAAATTGGTTTTCAAATAGGACCAGTTTTAATTAACTGGCCTTGTGAAAGTCAACTTTTACATCTGTTTTATTTCACCTTGGGATTTGTTTTAGGTTTTTCAGTTAACACTTTCAGTACTTTATTTTTGTTTGTAATTTTATGAGTTCCCTTGAGAAACAAAGTTAGATAAGGAGAAACATGAAATATGGATGAGAAATAAGAATTCTTGGCAGCATGCAGGATATAGGTCTTAATTAATGGCCTGGTAATAAACCATTCAGAATAGAATTTATTGAGCTCAGATGAGTTTCAAATGTTTGCTTAGTCCATTATTCCTCTGTTTAGCTGTCTATATGTACTTTGATGAGGCATATGTGGTAACAACCATTTTGACTTACAACAGGTATATATATATATAGTGTGAGTCTGATCTACAAACAACTATTCACAGTTTGAAAACATTTTCAGTCAGTTTTTCAGATTGATGAAGATGCTTGAAGAAAATTGTTTTTAAATGACCATATGTACTTGAAAATCATACCAAAGATCAGATACCGCCACAATCAGCACACAGATCGTTATTAATGCATGTTCCTCATATTCATGAGATTAATTCATAGATCTATGAGATGGGGATACCAGGGTTCATTCTATCACAATGTTTGAGCGAGTCAGCTGGTATGTCACCTTAGTGTTGTGAAAATCCAAGAATATGAAGTACTCAAGCTTCTCAAACCATGTAATGGAAATTTATCCCTTTTATGAAGTTTTGAAAATCACTGTCAGTATCTGCTGCAAAGTTCTGGAAAATTCACAAGGAAGGATTTGCCATGATAATGTGGCACTGGGGTCTCAGTATTTGTTGTGTTTTACTCTGACTATAATTTTAGTTTCATTATCATTAACAGCAAGTGGCATCAGGGACTCGTGATTCACCGCCACCACCTGACTCCCATGGACGCAACCCGCCCTGCATAGAGTTTGGGAAATATGAGATTGTCACATGGTACTCCTCACCCTACCCTCAGGAATATGCCAGGTAAATACATTGTACTCCTCACCCTACCCTCAGGAATATGCCTGGTAATCACGTTCAGTTGGATATATAGTCTCAAAGATTCAGCTCAGGCATTGTACTATGTACCCTGGCAAAATCATTGTTTAATTTTTCTGCATGCACCATTAAAACTGCATCAGCTGTAAAACTAGGCAGATTATTTAAGTGAAAATGATGTATGTGCCATCATCGAGGTCATATAAATTGTTATTGCATGTATTTTTCACTAGCTTATTGAGTATTTATTCAAAATAAATTGCTGAAATCATGACTGGTGAAAGGGAAAGAATGATGTTACACCAGCTTAGCTGGTACTAGCAGTTGACGTTAAGTGAGGCTGTCATCCATTCACAACAGAAGAAAGATGTCGCATCATCTACAACAGTGATTCTCTATGAAATATCACATTATCACATGACGGCTTCTTTTATATAATGGCCATTATTTCTAGACTTTCTTTTCCTGTTTTCTTCATAGGACTTTGAGGTACAACGTGTATGTAATGTAATTGTTTACCTAGCTCATTATATCTCCCCAGATAGGGAGACATGTTTTCAGTCTATGTCAGTCATCTGTAGGACAGAATATAATAACTTTTAATAACTATTTAAGCACTGCATAGTTTTTCTCCTGAAATTTGAGACACAATTGTTTCTACTAAAATCTCTCAGATAAACTGGTGACTTCGACCTTGAAGGCCAAATCAGCTGCAGAAGAATATTGATATTATGATTTCTTTCTTTTGCAGTTTGCCAAAGTTATACCTGTGTGAATTCTGTCTCAAGTATATGAAGAGTCGCAGCATATTGGAAAGACATTTGGTAAGCATCAGTGCTTTTAACCCTTAGGTTTCTAGCTCAGCTGACTGAAATTCATTTTGACCTCAGGTACTGGCCACTTAAAATTCAATAGCCTGTTTCTAATGCTGATGTCACACTTATTTTCTATGTGTTGCAAATCATATTTCATAATCATACGGCAAGGAACTTTCATTGGAGCAAATGTACATTTGTTGTTCAGAACTAGAAAAAAATTACAAACACACCTGGTGAACAAATATTTTATTTTGAATCAAACAGATAGATTAAGTCCCTTGTACACACAGAGATCAGCTTCATGGAAGAAAAAAATGTCCACCATTCTAAAAGATTTTTAGAGGACACAATTCAGGCCTACTTTATGGTTTTGATTTCTCCAGAGTTTATGAAATGTTCATGGTACAAATTTGTTGTTTCTCTTTTATAGATCAAATGTGGATTGTGCCATCCCCCAGCAAATGAGATC
This sequence comes from Sipunculus nudus, assembly GCA_026874595.1. Classification (NCBI taxonomy): domain Eukaryota; kingdom Metazoa; phylum Annelida; class Sipuncula; order Golfingiida; family Sipunculidae; genus Sipunculus; species Sipunculus nudus. The sequence goes on from CM049307.1 coordinate 65,105,513, forward strand.
TACCGCAAAGATGACTTGTCTGTATTTGAGGTTGACGGCAATGTGAACAAGATATACTGCCAGAATTTATGTTTGTTGGCCAAATTGTTTCTGGATCACAAGACTCTTTATTATGATGTCGATCCCTTTCTGTTTTATGTGCTCACCAAGAATGATGATGAGGGCTGTCACCTGGTGGGCTACTTCTCCAAGGTACAGCTTACAAGTATCATTACTAGCATAATACTTCTCCAAGGTACAGCTTACTATATCATTACTAACATAGTACTTCTCCAAGGTACAGTTTACTATATCATTACTAACATAATACTTCTCCAAGGTGCAGCTTACAGTATCATAACTAACACAATACTTCTCCAAGGTACAGCTTACAGTATCATAACTAACATAATACTTCTCCAAGGTACAGCTTACTATATCAATACTAACATAATACTTCTCCAAGGTACAGCTTACTATATCAATACTAACATAATACTTCTCCAAGGTACAGTTTACTATATCAATACTAACATAATACTTCTCCAAGGTACAGCTTACTATATCAATACTAACATAATACTTCTCCAAGGTACAGTTTACTATATCATTACTAACATAATACTTCTCCAAGGTACAGCTTACAGTATCATAACTAACATAATACTTCTCCAAGGTACAGCTTACAATATCATAACTAACATAATACTTCTCCAAGGTACAGTTTACAGTATCATAACTAACATAATACTTCTCCAAGGTACAGCTTACTATATCAATACTAACATAATACTTCTCCAAGGTACAGCTTACAGTATCATAACTAACATAATACTTCTCCAAGGTACAGCTTACAGTATCATAACTAACATAATACTTCTCCAAGGTACAGCTTACTATATCAATACTAACATAATACTTCTCCAAGGTACAGCTTACTATATCAATACTAACATTATACTTCTCCAAGGTACAGCTTACTATATCAATACTAACATAATACTTCTCCAAGGTACGGCTTACTATATCATTACTAACATAATACTTCTCCAAGGTACGGCTTACAGTATCATTACTAACATAATACTTCTCCAAGGTACAGCTTACTATATCATTACTAACTTAATACTTCTCCAGGGTACAGCTTACTTAACTTGAGGATAAATAACTTGAGGATAAATATGCCATAGGGGCATATAAAGCAGGAAACCATGAACAGACTGATGGCTGTTGGATGAATACGTTATCCTGGTCCAAGGGCCCCATAGAATGCATGTTACTTTTTTGTTAGGCCAGGGAACCAGTTTGGTCATAATCTCTGTCAGTCTTGTCACACAGAACCTCAGACCTTCACAACTTTTGTCTATTTTATGATATATTTTTCAGTGAAAATAGTTTGAAAAACCATTTTTTAAAATCAGATAGCAAGAAATGGATTTGCAAACTACAAATACAATTTACCTGAATAATTGTTCAAATTGCTTGAAATTGAACTTCCATACAGGATACAGTCATTTACCTGTTGCATAACTGGTTCATGCATTTACAAACACTCCTTAATGCCTTAATGCATGCATTTGAAAGAAAATGGAAAAGAACAGAATCCATGAACTTGAAAATGGAATTTTACTTCATTAAAAAAGGAAAGTCAGTGTCCCTACAGCTTACTATCATCACTAACACATTTTTGTGCTTTATTGTATCCCCAGACAAAGTCGGGGGATACTATGTTTTCATACCGGTCCCGCCGCCGCCGCCGCCGCCGCCGCCGCCGCCGCATATGAATCTTGTTGGCGCGATAACCCAAAAAATATTTCACGGAACTTTACCAAACTTGGTATATGTATAGATATGGGTAAGAGGACGACGCCTATTTTAAATGAGGTCATGACCTTTACTAGGAGAGTGTCCTTGACCTTGAATAGGTCCAATTTTGGGGAAAATCACACAAATTCTTTAATATCTCAAGAAATCTTGCATGGATTTATCCCAAAATCAAGTTGATGGAAGATCATGGATAGGGTTGTCATGTTCCACAAACTGGTGGCGCCACCTATTATTCTTTACTTGTTTTTGTGCCGTTTAATACCCCCTAAATTGCCACCTTACAGCACTGTGAGCATTATAAGTCAAAAACTAATGGACAGATTTCTTTTATATTATGCATATACATAGGTATGGGTTATGGGATGATGCTTATTTAAATTGGGGTCATGACCTTTCCTATGATAGTGGCCTTGACCTTGAATATTGCCATATATGGTGAAAATCAAACACCTCTTATGATATCTCCAGTGTTGATAGCCATATGGAATTCAAACATGACTTATGTATGGCCCACCACTAAAGTAAGAACCCTATAGGTTCTAGGGTCATGAGGTCAAAGGTCAAGGTCACTGGACTGGCATTTTAAAAGATACTGTGGATGCATTTTAAGCCAAACTTTCATCCCAGGTCTTCCATCTTGAATATATAGCTCACTTGCCAATAATGGATGATCCATATAAATTTTGGGGTCACAAGGTCAAAGGTCAAGGCCACAGGAGCTATCTGTCCAAAAATTAGCTTCTTGATGATAATTCCTGCTTTAATTGTTGTAATGATTTCAAAATTGACTTATATATGTCCCATTGAAAAAGCAAGACCCAAATTGATTTTGAGGTCAAAGGTCAAGGTCACAGGAAACCTCTTTAAAAAGATTGTGGATGCATTTTCAGCCAAACAATTCATCTCAGATCTTTCATCTTGCACATATAGTTCACCTGCCAAGAGTGGAAGACCCCTATCAATTTCGAGGTCACAAGGTCAAAGGTGAAGGTCACAGGAGCCATCTGTCCAAAAATTAGTTTCTGGATGATAATTCCTGCTTTTATTGATGTATGGATTTCAAACTTGACTTATATATGTCCCATTGGAAAAGTAAGACCAAAATTGATTTTGGGGTCATGAGGTCAAAGGTCAAGGTCACAGGACACATCTTTAAAAAGATGTGGATGCATTTTCAGCCAAACATTTCATCTCATATCTTTCATCTTGCACATATAGTTCTCCTGCCAAGAGAGGAAGAACCCTATCAATTTTGAGGTCACAAGGTCAAAGGTGAAGGTCACAGGAGCCATCTGTCCAAAAATAAGTTTCTGGATGATAATTCCTGCTTTATTGATGTATGGATTTCAAACTTGACTTATATATGTCCCATTGGAAAAGCAAGACCCAAATTGATTTTGGGGTCATGAGGTCAAAGGTCAAGGTCACATCTTTAAAAAGATGTGGATGCATTTTCAGCCATACAATTCATCTCAGATCTTTCATTTTGCACATATAGTTCACCTGCCAAGAGTGGAAGACCCCTATCAATTTTGAGGTCACAAGGTCAAAGGTGAAGGTCACAGGAGCCATATGTCCAAAAATTAGTTTCTGGATGATAATTCCTGCTTTTATTGATGTATGGATTTCAAACTTGACATATATGTCCCATTGGAAAAGCAAGACTGGAATTGAATTTGGGGTCATGAGGTCAAAGGTCAAGGTCACAGGAAACCTCTATAAAAAGATTGTGGATGCATTTTCAGCCAAACAATTCATCTCAGATCTTTCATCTTGCACATATAGTTCACCTGCCAAGAGTGGAAGACCCCTATTAATTTTGAGGTCACAAGGTCAAAGGTGAAGGTCACAGGAGCCATATGTCCAAAAATTAGTTTCTGGATGATAATTCCTGCTTTTATTGATGTATGGATTTCAAACTTGACTTATATATGTCCCATTGGAAAAGCAAGACCCAAATTGATTTTGGGGTCATGAGGTCAAAGGTCAAGGTCACATCTTTAAAAAGATGTGGATGCATTTTCAGCCAAACATTTCATCTCAGGTCTTTCATCTTGCACATATAGTTCACCTGCCAAGAGAGGAAGAACCCTATCAGTTTTGAGGTCACAAGGTCAAAGGTGAAGGTCACAGGAGCCATCTGTCCAAAAATTAGTTTCTGGATGATAATTCCATCTTTTACTGATGTATGGATTTCAAACTTTGCTTTGTTATTGACCCATTAGAAAAGCAAGACCCAAATTGATTTTGGGGTCATGAGGTCAAAGGTCAAGGTCACAGGAAACCTCTTTAAAAAGATTGTGGATGCATTGTCAGCCAAACAATTCATCTCAGATCTTTCCTCTTGCACATATAGTTCACCTGCCAAGAGTGGAAGATCTGTATCAATTTTGAGGTCACAAGGTCAAAGATGAAGGTCACAGGAGGCATATGTCCAAAAATTAGTTTCTGGATGATAATTCCTGCTTTTATTGATGTATGGATTTCAAACTTGACTTGTATATGTCCCATTGGAAAAGTAAGACCAAAATTGATTTTGGGGTCATGAGGTCAAAGGTCAAGGTCACAGGACACATCTTTAAAAAGATGTGGATGCATTTTCAGCCAAACATTTCATCTCATATCTTTCATCTTGCACATATTGTTCTCCTGCCAAGAGAGGAAGAACCCTATCAATTTTGAGGTCACAAGGTCAAAGGTGAAGGTCACAGGAGCCATCTGTCCAAAAATAAGTTTCTGGATGATAATTCCTGCTTTATTGATGTATAGATTTCAAACTTGACTTGCATATGTCCCATTGGAAAAGCAAGACCAAAATTGATTTTGGGGTTATGAGATCAAAGGTCAAGGTCACAGGACACATCTTTAAAAAGATCAAGGTCACAGGACCAACATCTTCAACAAGATTGTGGATCGTTAGATGGAATAAACAATAAATGTGCCAAGTGTCAGTATATGCTGCTAAAAATGGGGGTCTGTTCTTGTAGGAGGGGGGCCTACTATGTCTGGGGATACTCTGGCACCTGCGGTGCCAAGAAATGTCTAGTTAACTTTGGTGGTTGTAAATGGTGTGCTTTTCTGGCTCTCCTATATGCTAAAGATGAAATTAACGCATTCATGAAAAGATAAATGAAAAGTAGAAGAACAACTAGCTTAAATTCTTTTTTTTTAAGTTTTATAGCTTACCTAGTATTGTTTGTTAATATATTTTATCTTAAGTTAATTGGAAATTGTTTTGTCTCCATTTAAAAATAAAACAGCCTAATTTATTTTTGTGGTCATCCATATTGAATACATTACCTCTCCATTTACAAATGTTGTTTACTGTTCTGATTAAGAAACAATGTGTTTATGTTTATTTCAGGAAAAGCACTGTCAACAGAAGTATAATGTCTCTTGCATTATGACCATGCCACAGTACCAGAGGAAGGGCTATGGTAGATTTCTCATAGACTTCAGTAAGTGGCTTTTTGCAACACTTCAGTTAACAACATTTTAGCTGAGTTGACTTTCACTGTGAAAATCTGACTCTTCTTAACTCTCAAGGCTGCTGAATAAAGATTGACCATGGGATCACAAAATTAAAACAGTGATCCTTTTTTAGGTGTATGCCCAGTCAGCATGCAAGATTTGAACATAATTGATCTTGCCAGCTCTCACACCATGCTAAGAGATATTTAATTTTCTAGTAATCTTTGGATTAATATTGAAAAATATTTAAAAATGCCTAAAGCATTTTAGAATGAAAGAATTTTGAGCTAACTTCATTAACATAGCTTCCAGAAGTTAGTATTAATAGATTTGGAGCTCTCTGTGGTAATATAAGGAGAGCTGTCCAAGAATTGTAAATAAATAGTGTCCATACCCAACTTATTTTTAAGGTTATTCCAAGAATTAAATGTATCTGTATTCTAATTAAGCCTTCATTAGGCATTTGTTATTATTGTTTATATATTGATAAAAAGACATATATGAATATATCAGATTGAAAAGAAACATTGTAAAGGAAAAAAAATTAACAGCAGCTTGGGCTTGGGACATGAGTATGTCAACAAAGCTGCAAGCTCTGGAAATGTGTCAACGTGTACTGTAATACTTGCAGAGCTATTTGCTTTGAGTGACAGTTGAGGCTCTTGTGTTAAGGTGTTAAGTGATAGATTTTAAATTACAAACTTTTTTCATGCTTCAAAATATAGAAATTTAAGCCTGTCCACAGAGTACGTGGTTCAGTGAGTATATTCCATTATGCAGGTTCCCCTTTAGCCTGTAGGTGATGTTGTTTAAGTTACAGTTCTTATTTAACTCCCTTAAAAGTTCGCAGTGGACACCTATATTGTTTGTGACTTAAATATCATTAGCCTCATTATTTTTAAATGTAAGATACTTTCTTCATAAATATTTTAAACTTAGGTATTTCCGTAAGACATTGCAACAAATCCATCAAATAAAGACTACCTACAGACCCTGTGTGGGTCTTAACAGTTTTTAGCTTGTTCTTGGAAAACATTTATTTTTTCTTTGACCTAAATTATATGTGCAAAAGAAAATTGATTAAAGGTAAAAGAAAGATTTGAATCTTTTAGGGATGAATAGAAATTATCAGAAACTATCAATTTATGCTAGAGATATCTGAAGTAAAGTAACTGTACTCCTATAATTTCTTGCCCTGTGATGATACATGTGAAGGGGTTCTAAGACACTTGTTACAGATCACCTTATTTATGTTCGTTATAAATATTGGATTTACAGGCAGTATTGTGATGAGATGAATGAGTGTTTAAAATCTCAATAGCATGCCAAAATCAGCCCCAAGTCCTTATTTTTTACTAGCGGATATAGTACCTGTGTACTGGTGTACGTGGTTGAAATTAATGAGATTTGTGTACTTAAGTACACCTTTCAAGACCTGTGTTCCCTCAACACATTGTGACAGAGATAACCAGTTGCATGTGATTTTGCAGGTTACTTACTGTCTCGTACGGAAGGCCAAGCTGGCTCTCCTGAGAAGCCACTGTCTGACCTGGGCCGTGTCAGCTACCAGGCTTATTGGAAAAGTGTAGTATTAGAACATCTGCATGCAGCCAGTGATCAGCCGCTCACCATTAAAGCAATCTGCAGCTCCACAGGCATGTGTGCTAGTGATGTGGCTGCCACACTACACTCTTTGGGAGCACTGTCCATCCATGGAGAAAAGTGAGTTTTTCTGTTTGCTGTGTATTTCAGTATAAAAGGTGGAATTTAGTGCATTATCTCTTGTTTCATTTCTTTTTCATTCAGTGTAGTGTTGGGATGATATGGGTTTTTGATATCATGATAATTATTCAAATTTTATCGCGATATACCGTGATATCGCGATATTTTTAATTATATATAATGGCATTAATAAGCCATCAATAATGGTATTTAGAACAACCACCTTTAAAGTCTTGACTTTATACAAGGGGTTAAGTATTAATATCATTTATACCTATTGTGCCAGTACCACAGAGTGACTCATTAAGTGATGTAAGTTGCATGAAGGTCCTGCAGGTGTGCAAGCTTGAGGGGCAGGAAGTCCTGTCCCCATCGTCGAATCACCCTTGTCAGAACTATCCATCAGTTTCCTATAGCTACATAAAAGCCGAAGGATCCTGGCGAATTTTCGGAGAGCGTGTCATACCAATCATGGCTAAATAAACCATCTCAATTTTATATGGCAAAATATGCAACCCGTATGGAATGTTCGATTCAGTGGTGACACTTTTATGTTGACATTTTCGTTCTATGCAATAAAAGTATAAATATGTGTATTTATTGCTCTTTCATTATAATGTTATTTTCTCCTGGAATTATCAAGCTTTTGTCCTCTCCGATTCATCCTGCTACTTCCGGACATTTCCGACTAATCCCGAAGTCTGTAAGCACACGGTTCCACCCACACACGTGTATTCAAATGCATGTGGTTTATAAAAATAAATGTGATTCTTTGAAATAAATTTATTTTATACTTCAAGGGCTTGCTTGTGAACCAAAATCGTGAACAAAAATTGATATCGTGGTATCGCGATAATAGGAAAGTTGACGGTATGATAACCGTAGCTGTCAGATATCGTGATAATACCATATACCGGTAACCTTCCCAACCCTAATTCAGTGTATCAGCACATTTGATATAATACAAAAATGTTACTACATTTAAAGAGGATTTTACTAACCAATTCATGAGAATATATTGATAGAGCAGCTGATAGTGTTTTCTTTAATGTAAAAAATTATTATTTTGCCCTGCCATGTACAAGTGTTTAAATTTTCTGTCATTCTGATCATTAATTGTAAGTCTTTGTCCATTATCATCCATAATATTTTGGACACACAAGCACCTGTCTGCTGGACAGCAAGACTTGATAACATCTTGGTAACCATAAGTTTTGACAGGGCGACCTTTTTTAGAGCAAGATAAGATGTTGGTTAAATGCCATTCTGTTTTGTACTGAATCCTGGTAGATAAGATAGGGTCTACAGATTTGTAGTGGACACAGAAATCCCTTGTATTATGTATATAAAGAATAGGAATGTCCAGCCAGTTTTGGTCTGCAATTCAATAGAGCAAACAGACCCCTGTGTCTGCAGGTAACGTAAAAACATACTCAACTGAAAGTCTTAATTGTAAGCACTATGTATTAGCAGGCTCTGACCTGAGACTATGCTTCCTTTTGTATCCACTGAGGATGTAGTGGAAGGGTCTGTCACAAAAGGCTACCTGAATAAGGGATATATGTAGGGTAGCCGCAGTTGCACATGCACTAATGAAGTAGAAGGTTTTTTCTGTATTTAAACCGAGGTAAGTCATAGACCTTTGTCTGCATGTCCGGACGTCTGTTAACAGGGCACATTTTTAAACCGTTAGACCTACAAATCCAAAACTCATCATAGAGTTAGATGTCCGTAAGTTTTCCTATCAAACCTGAAACTGGGTCACTGTGACTTTGTTCCTTTTAAAAATTTAGGAAAACCTATTGTTACACTTAAAAACTGCCCACTATGAAAACCGCTGTTGTTAATCTATTCATATTTGATATAACTATTCCTGCATATATTTCCTATGTACGTGCCAGAAATTAGATCTTTGAAGTTATGGGCCAAAACATAATGCACTTTGTCAAAACTCAGGAAATATATTTACTCACTTAACATGATAATTTGTTTAGCTAAAAAAAGCTTATTTCAAGTATATTGAACTGAAATTAGATAAAAAATCAAATGTAAGTGCTCATTGAAATTTAGTTTATGCTCATTTGAATTTTTGACAGCGTTTTATTTAAGTTAATAAATTAATATTTATTATTATACTTATCCATGTCCATTATTCTATAATTTACAGTTTTTAGCCTTCAGCCCTTCGGCTGATGGGCTATTGTCGTCACCCAAGCTGTCCGTCCGTCCGTCCGGCGTCCGTTAACTTTTACCTTGTGAGTGGGATATCTGGAAAAGGATTCACCGTCAGAATTTTATTTCCTCAGTAAAGATGTATATCGACAAAATCGAGGTCAAGTTCGAAGACGGGTGACCTTGACCTATTTCTCTACATTTTAATGCTGATAATAGAAAAACACTTAGATGCTTATAAATTACTCAGGAACCATTAGGTGGATTTTAACAAAACTTACTATGATTATTGGGACTGATAGTCTGTACCTGTTACACAAGTTTGGTGGCGCCACCTACAATTTCTGATTTTTAATGAATTTTTCTTGGATTTTTCAACTTTGGTCTCATGAGCGGGATATCTCAAAAAGGATTCCCCGTAGGAATTTTTTTTTCGGTGAAGATGTATATTGACAAAATCTCGGTCAAGTTCGAAGATGGGTGACCTTGACCTATTTTTCTACGTTTTAGAGCTGATTATAGAAAAAACATGTAGAAGCTTATTTCTCAGGAACCATTGGGTGGATTTTCACAATACTTACTATGATCATAGGGACTGATGGTCTCTAAATGCTGCACAAGTTCGGGGGCACCACCTACAATTTCTGATTTTTAATGAATTTTCTTGGATTTTTAAACTTTGGCCTTGGGATATCTCGAAAAGGATTCACAATAGGAATTTTATTTCTTTGGTGAAGATGTATATCGACAAAATCTTGGTCAAGTTCGAAGTTGGGTGACCTTGACCTATTTTTCAAGGTCACAGAGCTTATAATAGAATAAAACTTAGAAGCTTATTTTTCAGGAAGCATTTGGTGGATTGTTATGAATCATGGTACATACCACTCCATTTTAAATTTATAACTGAGACATGTATAGATATACATCCATGTGAGAAAAGATATTTAGTACTTGTTGCTGTTACCACCTTTAAACATTGTTCTTTTGGTTGAGGGCTTTTGTCAGCTTCTGCTGATATTCTAGTTCATAATTTCTCTGGGTATATTTACATGCATATTTCAATCACTTACCAGTAGTAGACTTATATATAGACAAATATGTGATCATTAGGCTCCAACATCTTTCATGTAGTCCAAAAAAGTACACAGTCAACACAGTCACTTGGATTTTATTCCAGTAATCTCTCAATCAATTTTAGCTGAGCACCCTAACCCACAGGTCCCTTGTTTAAAGTCAAAAGCATAAATGTAAATTCATTTCTAGAAATTTTATCCAACTTTGATCATGGCACAGTTATTTCCTGTAATAACGAATATCATGCACACCTGAGGAATTAAGCTTTACAATCTGAAATTTGAAAGCTATTGATCAACAACTGTAGCTTTTATTAATTAAACTTTTAGAAGGCCTTGTCATGCATAAATGTTGCAGTGAGTGGTGTAGCCACACTTAGCCCTTTGCTATGCTTGACACAGGGAAAGCTCCCTTGATCAACTGAGCTAGGCTATAATCCCCTCATCATATAAATAATTTTCCATTTATGGGGGTGTAAGATTCTTTAAATAATTTCTTTAATTTTCAGGGTTTTAATTCGTCTTAGCAAAGAAAGGATCAACAAGCACATGGAACAGTCTTCCTGTAGAAGAGCCCAGCGTATCCGCCTGGACCCATCATGCTTGCGTTGGACTCCTCTCATCTCAACACAGACCATTTTAGATGAAGAAAGTAAAGCAGAGTTAGAGGTAAGTAGACATGAATAAAACTCACATAATCAGGTGAATGCATAAACCAACATCTCAAGTTGTTATTATGCACTGATGGGGCAGAGCTGTTAGGTGTCTCATCTGATAAATTTCCAGGACATATTTTGAGTGTCACATTTTCATACGTGGTTTATTTTGCCACCATCATTTTGTGATTGTGGTGAGTATTGTGATGTGAGTGGGAAGGAGGCGGGGCATCCTGCTGTGATACCTGGTGCTGTTTACCTGCTGCACTAATATTGCCTCATTGGTCCTGGTGTCGACACACCTAGCATGTACATACCAGATCACTTCTTTCCCCTCACTCTTTTCACTTAGCATGGCTTTGGGTTATTTCCTGTTTATAGATTGCAACAGCTTTTGCAATATTATCTATGAAATTATCCTTTTGCTGCTAAATAATTAGGTTAATGGCTCTAATAT